>OX465299.1:50865128-52115128 GCA_949987735.1 Leucophora obtusa
CCTATACCTAAAGTGGAAGATTCACATGGTTTCCTATGCCGATTCACAATAAACATTTTCAAAAGAAGGGAAAATTTAACCCCCCCAAAAACATAGGGCCAGACGAAAGCTTTTAAAACGCCGATACACTTATATTTTTCTTTGGTCCGTCTGCGTAAATCAGTTGTCACCAGAACCTTTTTTTATTTGTACAGTGTAATTTATATTCGAACACATAACAATTTTAAATTTATGGCCGCCATGTTGAATTTTTTAAATTTGATTTCAGATTCGTAATCTGCTACCCAAAAACTTTCCTTGGTGAAAATTTAAAGGAAATCAGACGACATAAGACATTTAATGAAAAAATTGTTTGTCGCCATATTGGATCCGCCATTTTGAGTTTCCAAATTTTAATTTCAGATTTTTAACCAGCGGATCCTAGACCTATATAATTGATTACTTAAAGTCCAATATATTAGAAACTAAAAATTAATGGCCGCCATCTTGGATCCGCCATTTTGAATTATATATTTTTTATTTCAGATTCGTGATCAGCAACAACCAGACCCCCCTTTGTGACATCTTTTAGTTTCATATACTCAATATTCTAGTTTTGGCCAAAATTCGATGATGCTGGCCCAGTGTGCGCTGTTTGAAAAATGTCAACGTGATAAATATCACGTGATATTATTAAAAAATTTATGTCTGTAATAACATTTGCAAAGGTTTTTTTTCTTTTACAGTTTTATTATTACTTTGTATGTTTTTGTTAACATTTTTTTTTTTTTTTGATATTTTATATTTAACAACGTTAAACAAAGAGTACTGATTTTTTTTTTGTATTACTTTGTAATTTTTTTTTTCATATTTTAGTTTTGTAAGGGTCAAGGTGGGGGTTGTATGATGTTAAATGAATGGTAAAAATTTAGTGAAATTAATTTTATATGAAGGTGAGTAATTTTTTGGTCATAATTTATTATGACTATTGTAGCATTTAAACAAATTGTGTACTTTGTAATAAAAACCTTAACGGTGGGTCTCAAACTGCAGGTTTAAGCCTTAACTAATAGTTAATCAAAAATTTTTTTGTTGTTTTGTATAAAATTTTTTGACATTTTCTTTTGTTTAGTAGTTAAGTTAAAGTTAAACCGACAGTATGAGACCCACCGTAAATAAATTACAATATCGTTTTTAAATCGTTTTGTAAATTTTAAGAAAATTACCTCAAATAGGGGAAATATAACAAGTGACATTCCGTAGTTTAACCCTTTAACTTTTAGGCTGTATTTTTGGGTCATATGCATAATCACTTTTAAAATTTATAAGTGAGTTATAAAACAAATTTCTCATATAAAATTCATTTCATAAACGTGTTATAAAATTTTCAAATTATTTTGCATAGGCACAAACAATTATATTTTTATTTTCCATTGTTGTTTATACATGAATGGACTACATTGCTAGATCTGTCAAAACAACAGAGTAGTAGATTGGAAGATGACAAAGCAAATTGTGGAAACATTTTTTTCTTGTTGTTTTTGTTTTTCTTTGATATTTTAAATGTTTAATAACGCTTCTAGACGAGAACAAGAAATTCTCATTGAATTTGTAATTTAACTTAACAAATATTTCCAGAAATTCTAAAAACGTCGTCCCCTGACGATTTCCTTGGGCAAGAATGAAATTCGGATAGGGACATGCCTACAACGGATTATTTTTCACAATTTGTTAAATACGTTTGGGATTTTAGCATATTTATTTCCTTTAATGCACTTAATGTGTATCCCGATAAAAATAAAATTAAAAAAAAAATTTCATTTGAAAACAGGACCACTAACATTTCAATTCCACTTTTATACTCACAATAAAAGTTCAATAGTTATTTAAAAAGTTCAACAAAAGTTCAATAGTTATTTAAAAATCAAACTAGTAAAGTTGTTTCAATTGAATGAGTACTTAAATTGCTAAGAAATATATTTTTTTTAATTTTCTGTCATTCAATAAACTAAATACACTAAATATGGTCTCTCGGTATTAGTTAAAATATTCAGTTAACAGTTTCTGTTGAAAACAATCTGTTGTTTTAATATTTATAAGCAGTGCTTTCGACTTAAGTATATCAAAGTACACAAAAACGTGTTTGAGACGATAAATAACACATTACTTTTTGTATGAACAGTATCTTTCAACGTGGATAATTATCAACGTTGAAAACTCAACGTTTATACGTTCTCACATCTAACATAACATAATATAAACATTAACTGTTATAATTTTTGTATACTTTAATCGGTTAAACGTAGATACATATACTTTAAACTCTTAAGCACCGTAAGGTGTTTGAGTTTCACGTGAAAAAACTGTTATACTCCATATAAAAAAGATAATTTTTCACGACAATGGATTTCACGTGAAAATTGTGTAGACTTTGTTTACACTCAAATTTAATATAAAGACTATTATTTTTCTGGTGAAAAAGGGACATTTTGTGTTTATTGTGATTATGCCTTTCTAATAAAATAATAAAATTATTAATTTTTACAATTTAAATAAACTTTTGAGGCGTTTAAAGTTCGAGTAAAATTTTTCCACGGGAAAAACAACTTACGGTGCTTTAAAGTTGATGTTGTCAGTTATTTAATTAACAATTAAAAATAAACTACAAAATGCAATTTTTTAAAATTAAAAGTAGGTACCCGAGTAAAAAAAGTTAGATGTTATAAAATACAAACGTATCTTTTTTTGGTATAGCCTAAACTTAAATTTGATCCGAAAAGTGGTGGATCGTACTGTATTAATTTAGATATACCTTGGGTCTAATATGATGAAATACGATCCGAAAAATGGGTTTATCTTACTATATATAATTAGATTTAGTACAATAAAGTTACATTTTATTTGATACCATTAGACAAAAATACTTCATTCAAAGTTCGCTCATATTGCATTAAATCGTCCATTCTATTGAAATTAGTTTTTATTATTAGATAAACTTTAGATAATTAGATAAACAAATTTTCGGATCGTATTTCTTCATATAAGATCTACGGTGCATATTATATCTACAGCATGATCCACCATTTTTCGGATCAAATTTTGTTTTGGCCAACATCAGAAAAAGATATGATTACATGTTGTACGTCATTAATTTTTTTAATAGGGTAGTTTTTAACTTATTTTCGATTGTTTTAATGTACGAATATTTTGTTCATATGTTTTTACATAAAATAATAATTTACGAGGCGTAAATCTGACTCCAATTACAGTTCTTTTTACAGTAAGTGTTAAATTAAATTTTAAAATTAAAAATGCTAAAATGTCTAAAAGTTAATGAAAAATGATTTAAAAAAATTTCCGGAAATAACAAAATAAAAAAAAAGTTCACCAAATTTGAAAAAAAACACCCAAACTAAAAAAATCGTTCATATTATAAATATCAGTAAGTTTTAAAAATAAAGAAAAAAAACCTGAAAATTAGAAATGAAAAATCACCAAATTTGAAAAAATCGCTGGAATGGCGAAAAATGGTCAAGATTAAAAAATATTGCCAATATAAAAAATCGTCAAACTATTAAAAAACACCAAAATATTAATATTGAAAAAAATTAAATTAAATGAATCGCCAAAATTTGAAAAAGTCAGAAAAGTTTTAAAATCGCCAGTTAGTGAAAAATTAAAATAAAAAAAGAAAAAGTCTGAAAAACAATTTTTATATTTTTTAATGCAAAAATTTAAATAATTTTGAAAAATTTTACAGGTGAATAAATTCTTAAGTCCCTGACGTGGCCCGGTCCACCCAATTAATATGCAAAGTAGACCGTACAATATGAAGTATTTTTGCAAGGCAATTTCAAAAAAAATTTTATTTTTTTTTTGCCGAACGTAGGGGTCGCCTTTTTTAATTTTTCGTTATAGCTTCGCCATTTAAAGTTGATTTTAAAGTGTGATATATCGATTTTTTTGCCTCGAGGAGAAAATCCAATGAAAAAAAAATTAAAAAGGCGACCCCTACGTTCGGGAAGCAAAATATTAAAAAAAATTCTACTGGGTTTATCGAAAAACTTCCTTAGCAAAAGTTTAATGATTTTCTGCGAGCTTTAATTTTCTGACATTAGAGTTGTACATTAGGGTGTAGCAACAGAGATCTGGTGGGTAACTACTATAACCGGATACTTGAGGTCAATGGCCCTTAAAGTAAAAACACTGGTCTCCTCGAGAGAAAAACATCAATGTATCATACTTTAAGATCCGACTGTAAATGCCAAAGATATAACGAAAAATGTAAAATGGCGACCTCTACACACAAAAAAATAAAAACTAATTTCAATCACGAAAACCGCCTATTCAATAAATTTTATCGTTGAAATTCCTCCAATCACGAAAATTGTTCATTCAATTAAAAATTTGTAGCTCTTTAATTGAATAAATTTTCAATAAAATAGTGATACATTTGATTAGGATTTTTATTGGTTTTTTTATATGTATTTGAGTAAAAATTAATTTATTGGATTAAAAATTGATCAATATTGTATACCTTCCAAATAGCATATTATATGCATTTGATTAAAAATTAATCCATTGGATTAAAAATTGATCAATATTGTATAAATTCTAAATAAGACTCTATTCAGCTGGATAAAGTGGTAGTTGCCATGCCAACTATAAAAAATATACTTCTTTATTTTTTAGATTGAATTTCATTAAAATAAAACCTGCATGCAATTTTCATTCAGTTGATAGATTTATTTATACTTATGTGAAAAGTTCTCTCGTATAAATTAGTTTTCTTCTTTTTTCTGAAGCATAAGGCTCTGTTAAAATTTTTTTGAAAACTAAATAAAATATATTTGTTAAAATAATTTTTAATTTATTTTTATGCGACTTTTTGTTAAAAAAAAAAATTTCAAATTTTTTAAACAAAATTTCAAAAATTAAAATATTTTAAATATTTAAAAAATTTTTTGAAAACTTTTTGTTTTAAAAATTTAAAATTTTTTAAACAAAATTTCAAAAATTACATTACTATTTTAATAGTAATGTTTTAGAATAAATGAATATTCAGATTTAACATGGCAAAATTAAAATATTTAACTAAATAAAATAATAAACTCAACGAGAATTTATAAAATTTTATACAAAATAATTTAAAATATTAGTTACTAATAAGGGATGATAAATGGGATTTTAAAAATAGTACCAACCTGCTTAAAACATAGTACTTTTTCGACCCGCATAGTACTTTTTTTAAATTTTTTTATTATAAATTAACAAAAAAAAGGTTAAAGGTAAAGGTTCTTTTGTACATTAAAACAAGGTTCAAAATATAAAATAGATCCACTCCACTCTGTATAGTGTATTTTGTTCTTTCTTCTTCGCAGTTACCTTTTTTTATATTATTCTATCGCTTTTGTTCTTCCGCGTTGACTATTATTAGCGTCCCTGTCTCATCTTTAATATTTAAAAAGCGGGGTCAAAAATTATAAAATTTTAATCTTTTTTTAAATTTATTTCTTATAATTAAAAAAACTGTATATGGATTGGGTATTAAAACAAACAACATTCCCCAACATGTCCAATTTACTAAAATTGAAGTTACCGCACAATTTAAATTAACTAAAATCAATTGAGAAAACTAAATCAAATAAAACTAAACAAAAAACAACAACTTAAAGATTTTCTCTTAAATTCAAATAAATGTTTAATATTTTTTGCAAAATTTTAAAAAACTTTTCTTTGAATTACGTTTCTTACGATTCTTTACTATTTATTTTGAATAATTTAAAATGGTATCAAATAATGCTAAGGAGTACCATAGTACTTTTGAGGTTCTAATAGTACCATAAAAAGTATTATAGTACCAACTTTATCATCCCTGTTACTAATACATTAACATTTATAAAAACAACTACATAAATAAAACAAACGAAAAACAACAAAAATATGCTGATGTTTTTCTCTTGTTTTATGAAATGCTTTTGAGTGGTAGAATAAAAAAAAATGTCAAGCAAATTGCAGTTTTGAGCAATTATTTAATCTATTGGATTAACTTTTAATTGACACCTTTTGAAATAATTTAACAAATCGTTTTAATTGAAAAAAGTTGAACAATATTTTTTTGTGTGTACGTTCGGCAAAAAAAAAAAAAAAATAAAAAATTTTTTTGAAACCTCCTTGCAAAAATATTTCATATTGGAGGGTGTACGGCGAACTTTTTTTGTTGCCTATAAGGTGGTACGCTCTAATGCACAGTGCACAGTGCTTTGATCCCATATAACAATTGGACAAAAATAGAGGGAGAGGAGACAGAGTTTTAAAATTTGATACACTAACATAGAACCCCCTAGTTAAGAAAAAATTTAATTTTTGAAAATATTGGGCCAAGGACACGCCCACCTCCCATAGTTCCTGAAATTTAAAAATATATTAGCTACATAAATGGACGTAAAATTACAAAAGTATCCATTGAGATACACATAAAACTGGAAATGTTTGTGTCAATTTTTATCAAAATCGAAGCAAGGACTCTTAGTCCTGCCATATATCCTTTATCTTAAAATCTCCATAAAACCTGCAAAAATTATCCCATTACGATGAAATTTAGCACGTGAATTGATATAAGGTCAAGCCATATTTGTGCCAAATTTTGGTAAAATCGATTTATAAAAATGCCTCTCATAAAAAATGCGCTTTAAACGCTTAAAATGGTTTTTCTAAAACAAAAAAAATTAAATAGGATTAAAATGGAAAACCATGTGAATCCTCCATTTTAGGTATAGGGTATGTTCAGCGAACTTATGTAAAACACTACGAAGAATATTTTTGTGGAACATTTTAACCTTCTAACTCTTCAATTAAATGCACTTTTTTGCCCACTTTTAAAAACGGACAAAAATGACCCGTAAGTTGAAGACTTAAAATATTTGTCATGAAATTCTACTATAAGTCTTTTAAGACATCAGTATTGAAAATTTAACTTCAGTGCCAGTAATAAATAAAAACTTAAAATGTGTTTAAGGGTTAATTTCGTACTTATTTAGAATTGGCGCTCAAATGTCCCACAAACCTAGATTTTAGGGAGCAGCTATGAGAATCTTCCATTTTAGGTATAGGATGTGTTCAGCGAACTTATATAAAACACTACGAGGAACATTTTTGTGGAACATTTTAACCCTGTAGCTCTTCAACTTACGGGTCGTTTTTGTCCCTTTTTTAAAAGAGGCCAACAAATTCCTTTTCATTGAAGAGTTAGATGATTAAAATGTTCCTCAAAAATGTTCCTGGTAGTGTTTTAAGCGGTAATACTTTAGTGAATTTGCTCCGAAAGTTCAAAAATAGATTTTGTTTTTTTTTTTTTTATCAGCTGGTAATTTAATTAAAAAATGAAATTTATGTAGCTTTTATTACGTGAATAAGATATAAAAAAAAGAGTCTTTAAAAAAACATTTTTTTTTTGATTTCTATAAAAAAAAAATTGGTAGATATTTCTTTTAAATATAATAACTAAAGGTCTATTTCTAACAAAAAAAAAATAATAATATGAAAATCAATTAACATATTTTTTTTTAATATATTATCAAAATTTGGAAATTTTTAGGATTTTAACCAAAAATTAGATATATTTAAGGATTTATTAATGAAATAGAAGATGTGTTTTTGCCAAAGTTTATACGTTTTTTTTAGTATTTAATATTACCTTAATTTTTCGAAAAAAAATTATACCATTTTATTAAAATCTAAGAAAGTTGGAAACCAATAAAAGATGAAATTACAAAAATACATTTTCTGACACTTGTAATTTTTTTTTTCTTTTATAAAGGGCTTTTCAATAAGAGCGCTACAAAAGTAAAAAAGTTTAAATAAAACAGAAACGGTTTTGGATATCAATGAAATTCTTTATTCCTGTGAAAATACGTTCTTTGCCATTATGTATGGAAATCGATCTCTTTTACATGGCCACCACGTACACGCTTGCAGAAGTCCAGACGCTGAACCCAATTTTCGACGGTTTTCAAGCATAAATCGGCCGATACTGCTGCAATTTCACGTTCGATATTCGTCCGAAGTTCATCAATCGTCGCTGGCTTGTTGGCATAGACCATAGATTTGACGTAGCCCCACACTCAATTGTTGATCTGCTAGGACGGTTATGACGACGATAAATTGGACGTAGCGCTCTTAACGTTGAGGCCACTGACTCCGAATTTCGGTAGTAAATTTTAATAATTTCGACTCGTTGTTGGCTCGTATATCTTTCCATCATGAAATGGCAAACCTTACTGAAGAGAAATGTCAAAAGAGCGGCAAGAAATATGGCGTCGTTTGCTGTCCCTGTCTTTCTACTTTTGTAGCGTCCCTGTTGAACAACCCTTTAATTAAGAAATTTGTTCTTTTCTTTATTCTTTCTTATACAAAATTATAAGCGCATGACAAAAATTTTAAAATCAATTAATATAATTTTTTTTAAAGTTCCATTTAACTTTTGAGATTTTTAGACTACCAGCAAAAATATTGTAAAAATTCAAAGATTAATTGGATATGTTAATTGCAGATTTTTTTACAATTTCATAATCTTTTATTGATTCGAATATATTCAAATATTTAAGAAAAACAAAATTTTGAAGATACCTCTAAAAATAAATTTTTACCAATTTTTTTTTTTGTAAGATCTAAAAAATTCATCTTTTTTCATTACATCACATGTTTAAAATTTAGTGAAGACAGAATGAGTTATACCAGAAAGTATACAAAAAAATATTTTCGTCGAAATCGGAGACACAATTTTTTTTTTATTTTTGTCTACTTATGGGACAAATCACTGTGGTGCGTGTCCTTTACTTGTTGTATTTTATATGCTCAGTGGTAGTGGTAAGTTTGGTGTATTTGAAATAAAAGTGAAAGGAGTTTTTTTATAAAGATAAAGTCAAATTTTTTTTAAATAAGTATTTTTACAAACCGTTGTTTGTGTTTTTTAATCGAAAGAGTATTTTCTATTCAAACAACTTTTCGTGTTAAATAAATTTTAAATTGATTATTTATTTATTTCTTCTTCATTACATCCATAAAATGTATTGTATTAAATATTGCCAAATAATTAAAATTTAATTAAAAGTTCGTCGACGAAGAAGTAGTAAAAAAAACCGGCTGTTTAAAGACAAACTTAACAATTTAAGATCTTTATCTAAATAATTGTAAATTTACAACGGCAAAAAATCGACTACTACATATTTATATGTCTATTAATGAATTGTCTTTAGTAGACATTTTCCTACTAAAAATTAAACAAAAATTTAATATACGGAATTTTTTCGACATACCAAAATAAAAAAAAATCATTAGAATTGCATCATGTTTATGCATGCTTGCATTCATTCATTCATTCACACACGCAAAAAAAAAACGTAACCTGTAGACTAAAAAATATTTTTGTTTTTGTATTTTTATAAAACAAAAAAGACACAAAAAGAATGTCACTTTGTTAAAAAAAAAAAAAAACACAATGATCCGCGATCGTGATGTTAAGGAAAACAACTTCTTATTTTGTTAACCCTTTAACAAGGAAATGTACCAAAATGGGCGATAGTGGTTCAGTACCCGAATAAAAAAAATTTATCGGGAGCAATATCTAATCATATATGCTGTCATATTTAGCTGATCCTATTAGATTTTAAACTTGGTTTTATCTAATTTAGAGGGTTGCACAATATATTTTAAATGTCATTCAAGACAACATGATAGCCTAACAGTTACTTAAGATTGTTTGCTTTGCATAACGAGTACAGGCCACCATTAGCCTTGAATCAGGGGGGTTATTATGTAGTTCGATTCGAAACGGAAATGCTTTCGAACAGAATTTTCACCAAAACCCAGTTTTTAATGGGGGAAAACATTAAAAAAGTGTATGCTGGACAATCTCATACACGTTTTTAATATTTTACCCCATCAAAAACAGTTTTTTGGTACACTTTATTTTCAATGTGAAAATTCTGTTCGAAAGCATTTCCGTTTCGAATCCAATTACATAATAACCCCCCAGAATTGCCTTTGCCATTTATATGTATTAGTGACAACTCACGATGGGATGTGAAATATATGATATTCAGCAATTACAAGAGATTCGGCCATTGAGTTGATACTGTGATAGCCATATTCTAAAATACCAGAAAATCAACTCTGTTTCCATATTAGTTTGTACTGTGATAACGAGTGAGTGCGTGTCAATAACAAAGAGATAACGTAACTAATGAAGAGTGAGTAACGATGATAAGAAGACATTAAGAGACATGAACTCGAAAAAAACGAGTAAATAACAAGTTACGATAGCGAACCAATGCACAAGCTTTTGTCTCATCAAAAAAAAAAATTTGTATCTCCGATTTCGACGAAAACATCTGTTTTGTATAGATACTAAAACTGCTTAATCTTGTAAATATTATACTTTCTTCCAGGGCTGCCAAATTTGCCGATACTTCGGCATTTTGCCGATTTTTTATTGAAAATTATGCAAAATGCCGATTTGCCGAGTTTTTTAAAATTCAAAAAACACGCAATTTTTTTTTTTTTTTTGTATATTAATAAATATTTCTATTTTACTAAATGAATATCCACACAATATTCTTAAACATCTTTTGACATCGTGCAAAGATTCATTTGATTGTATGTCATATTGCAATTTTTGTATTTCTCCAAAATGTAAGAAAAACAATATGCCATATTTTGTATAGGTATTATACAGCTTATTGCATTATGTAGGAAGAGGACGATATGTTGCTAAATTTTAAAAACATAATTCTTTAATTTCATTTTGTAATCTGATTCAATTTTATCCGGACGATTCGCATCATTTAATCATTTTATAGATTAAATTATTAGCTACTTTATTCAATAAATATCTTATTCAAAGAATCAGTTTGATTTTTGTTGACTCATTTTATATAATCAAGAAAATTAATAAAATTTTAACAAATCATTTCAACTAAAAATGGTTAAATTGATTTGTACTTCGCGAATTATTTCATAAAATAAATTATTTAATCGAATCAATATTAATTCGATATAAATTGTATTAAATCATTATGTCACTTTATTCAATTTCAAATCATTGATTTAAAGTTATTATAACATAAATTATTCACAGATTCATAAACCCAAAACTTTTTTATGCGACTTGATTGAAAATAGAATTATCTTTTTCAGAGAAAAAATATCTCTAAAAATTGTGGAACTAATTTATGTAGTATTGACATAAGTTAATATCTGAACTAACATATTTTTGTTATTTAATTTATCTCAAAAACCTTTATTTTAATTTGATAGTTAATTATTAAATTTAATTTATTTTCAGTGTAAGTCATATTTTTTTTACACTGAAATGTTTTTATATATATTTTTTAAGAGTATATATATATATATATTTTTAAAAGTGTTTTTGATTGTGCTGATTTAGTGCCGATTTTTTTAAATCAAAGTGCCGAAAATGCCGATTTTCTTGGGAAAAAGTGCCGATTTTTCATAAAAATTATATGGCAGCCCTGCTTTCTACTCGTAGTATAACTCATTCTCTCTACACTAGAGGTCGCTAAAGTCGCTAAATTTTTTACATAGAATGTAATAAAAAAATATGAATGTTTTGGATTTTACAAAAAAATATGGTAAAAATTCAATTTTTAAGATATCTTTAGAAAATAATTTTTTTTAATATTTGAATATATTTGAATTAATAAAAGATAGTAAAATTGTAAAAAAAAATTTGTAATTAACATATCAAATTATCCCAGCAAAACCTTCTATTATCCGGTAATGACTTGGGTAAGAAATAAGGGTGGGTAACCTCGTACTTTTCTATTGCCAAAGCTATTATTTTAACAAGGGCTGTCCATTAGAGTGGGCCGAACTTTGCCGAATTGCGAATTTCAAAAACGGGGGTGTGGAAAAGTTGCGTATGCGTCCAGTAACCAGTAAAAAATAAAAATTTTAAAAATCGGTTCACGTTCAAGGTCCCCGCAAAGCGGTTGAAATTTTGAAATTTCGGAAAGTTTAAAAAAAATCCTTAAATTTTGTTAAAAAATATTTGTTGTTGTGATATATTTTTTCTAATAAATTAGAGTTCGCTGAATCCAAAAAAAAAATAAAAATATTTTAATCGGCCGAAGGGGTTCTGAAATATTGCTACTTGAATTTTGCTGAAAAACACGTTTTTTCATTTTTCAGTCGAGCCTTCAAAAAGTTAGTCTAAAAATGTTCTTAATTTTTTTCATTTTTAAATCTACTATCTATATAAAATTGTCTTTCATTTGAGGGTAAAAAAGTTTAAAAATGTTGAAGGGTATTCCAAAGGCGCTGCGACAAAAGTTGTAAAAATTTTCACAGTCAAAAGTGATAGTTTTTTGTGATCACTGTTTTTTATTAAGTGATCAGAGATTTTACCCATTTATTGTTTTGGATCAACATAAAATATCATTTTTATGGCTGGTTCATCTTTTTTTAATAATTTTGGGTATTTTGATAATAAATATAAAATAGTGTGATCGGATCTCGAGATTTCGGACACAATGCTCGTAAAGTATCCTCTTTTTTGTCCACACAATGTTCGAAAAGTACCCCACTTTATATTTTTTGTTGTATTAAAAGAATATTTTCGAATAAAATTAAATACCTAATAGTTTTTTTGTAAAAGTTTTGAAAAATATTTTATACACTGTGCCACAAAAGTATACATTAATGTTCAGTAAATATTATACAAAATTAAATTGCGTGCTTGGATTTAGAATTTTGTAACACAAAAGGAGTTACTCTACTGTCCATCGATGTAACTCCTTACCTAGTATTATTATTCTGAGCTTACAGGAAAGGAGTGTTTAAAAACATTTGCTTAAATTTTAATTTTTTAAACCTAATATCAATTTTAAATTCACAGGTTTTTGTAATTTGGTATTACAAGTAATGCAAGGGTAAGGTGTAAGGGTACTAGGTAAAGCAAGGGTAAGCGGTTTAATATATTACCAGGTAATATGCATAGTAATACCCACATATTACCAAGGTTTTGCTGGGATGCTTTAAATTTTCACAATTTTTTTGCTTGAAGTCTAAAAAAAACAAACAAAATAAAAAAACAAACCTTACGTTAAAATTCTGTACAATTTTCTGAGCCATCTCTTTGCCTTTCGGGGCGAATTTAGCCACTATTTTGATCTTTAAAAATAAGAATAAAATTAGAAAAACTTGAATTGTTTCTATTATATTTTGCACCACTGTATATATAACTATATCTCATATTATTTTGCAAAAATTTTACCATATATAATTATATCTTATATAATATATAATCATATCTTATATTATCATATCAAAAGTTTTTTATAAGGGACCATATATGATTATGTCTCAAGTTATATAACTTATTTGGTAGCATATATAAATATATATGGTTCTTTATAAGCCATATATAATATAATGTATATAATTTTATATGATAAAATAGATACCACATCTTATCACATAAAGCATATCTAATGTTATCAAGATCAACATATAACTACCCAGTAGAAAAAAATTACAACTCATTCTTAACAAACAACTTCTTTCACTACTTCCGAAGTACCCATTAGTGTATTTTTTCCGCTTTTTTAGAAGTAATTCTTAGTAACTTCAAAAAAATCACTTCTTTCATGGCTTCTAAAGTATTTTTTTGGTATATTTTTACAGCTTTCTTAAATTAATTATGAACAACATCCAAAAAATCACTTCTTCTAAAACATAATTGCTTTAAAAGGGTTCCTAAAAAGTTATTTTAATACAGTTTATTTCCAAACAGATGATTGCTGGTTCGATTGCCAAAGTAATGAAGATTTTATGAAATTTAGCGCCATACTTTTTAATTTTAACTGGTTATTTTACTATTCTTTCGATCTTTTTTAAAAGCTAGGAACATTGCTTTAAGGCCTTATGTTTTTGGATCACAGTTTCTTTTTTTGTGTATTGTATCTTTCGAGGGTTAATTCATTTCAATATAAAACTACTAAGTATAAACAAAACAAAACTAACAGTAAACGTTAAAATAAATATTTTTTTGCATAATTTTTGTTTTGCTGTTAAATTCCTTTAAAAACAAAATACAACTAAAAATGCAAGAAGAAAATCATACATTGTATATTGAAAGAAAAAACTGGAAAACATGTTGTATTTTTACGAATAAGAAGAAAAAAACAACAGAAAACATAAATTAACAAATTACATGTACAATATTGTTGACATCTTGATAAAAAGAAAATATGAATAAACACAAAAAAGTGCAAAGTTGATAAAAACAAAAATTTATCTACTTAATTGGATTTTTAAGGAAATGAGAAATTTGTTTAAAAACAAATCAATTAAAGTTTCCTAAATTGCATGATTAAATACAACAATCGACTCACAAAAGAAAAAAAAAAAACTGTGGGGTTTAGAATACTAAAGCCTTTTACTCCTAGGATACCACCTGCCACTTTGTTCACTTAATTGCAATATGCTAAGGGCCAGTTCTATATTCAGAACAAAAATCGAATATTTTCCTAAATATTACTTAAATAGAAATTTTCAAACAAAATTTCTTACTTAAGAAATATGTAAGACAATACTGGTTCTTAGTTCTGACTATAAAACTGGCCCAAATACTTAAGCATATCTTAAGTACTGACTCACTATTTTTGGACCCACTAATTGTAAAACCTATTACTTATTGTTGACAGGTAAGAAATGAAATTATTGATAGGTGAGAAATTAAAAAAAATATGTTTTTCATATAAATTTTCAGCTTTTATTTTCTTTTGAAGTTTTTATTTTCAATTAAATTTATTTTTATTTTTATAATCTTATCTATTTCACCTAAAGCACTTATGTTTTTCTAAACTCAATTAACTATATACTTTTTTATAAAAAAAAAAAACTACCTCTGTGTTTTAACCAAGTTACCAATACAATAGACGATCATCCATAGTCAACATACCAATGTGTGTTTTATTTTATTTTTTTTTTTAATTTTTTTCTACAATTAAATTGTGTAACCTAAAGTATGTACTTACACATAAATCTATTTTATTAAACTACTGACGTAGAAAATATAATCTATGTTATTTTTTAAAATTGTTTCTATTCATTATGTACTTTTACAAAAAAAAAAAAACAAAAAACACCTTAAGCTTAAGTTTTATTTTGGCTTTAGTATTTTAAAGGCATTTTTATACAATTATATTGAGTTAGAGCTCGTTTCTAGTTAAACAATACATTATTTCATTAATAGTCGAAGCAGACATGTTTTGTGAACGTATTGTGGATTTAAATTTAACCCACAAATGTAAACGATTGAATTTTCTGAAAATAGGAGGTGCTTTTTTTTTAATCTAAAGTACTTTTTTCAAATAGAAGCTTCAGTTTTGAAAAAACGACTTTTTAATAAAATGTAATTTTTTTTATAAAACTTACTTTTTTAATAAGAGACTTTTTTTAATAAAAAGTATTTTTTTCAAAATGTAGTTTTTTAATAAAAGGTACTTTTTTAATAAAAGGTACTTTTTTAATAAAAGGTAATTTTTTATTTTCTGAGGCCAAAAAGGAATTAAGCCAACCGTGTTCCAGTGAGAACGTTCTGCATCGATGGAAATAAATGGTAGTCGAATGGGGCAATGTCTGCACTATAAGGCGGGTGATGCAAAACTTCCAACCACTATTTTCTAAATACCTTATAACCGGTCTTGTAACATGTCTGTCGAATCAATTGTGTTAACAGTAGACCGTACCTCAAAAAAAGGTTCACCGTACCCCCTCCAAGTATTTTTGCAAGGCAATTTCAAAAAAAAAATTTGTTTTAATTTTTTTGCCGAACGTAGGGGTTGCCTTTTTCAATTTTTCGTTTTAGCTTCGGCATTTAAAGTCGGATTTTAAAGTGTGATATATCGCTTTTTTTGCCTCGAGGAGACCAGTGTTTTGATATAAAGGTAGAATCAAATGAAAAAAAATTTAAAAAGGTGACCAATACGTTCGGCAACCAAAATATAAAAAAAATTCTACTGGGTTTATCGAAAAACTTCCTTAGGGTCGTACATAAGGGTTGTAGCAACTGAGATCTGGTGGGTAACTACTAGAACGGTATACTTGAGGTCAATGTACCTTAGAGCAAAACACTGGTCTCCTCGAGGGAAAAACATCGATGTATCTTACTCTAAGATCCGACTGTAAATGCCAAAGATATAACAAAAATGTAAAATGGCGACCCCTACTTTCGGCAAAAAAAAACCTCCTTGCAAAAATATTTCATATTGGAGGGTGTACGGCGCACTTTTTTTCTGCCTGTAAGGGTGGTACGCTCTAGTGTACAGGTCCCCTATGATCTCTGGTCCGATTTCGGCAGCTCATAATAGATGGGACCCTTCTGGTCCCACCAAATACGGAGCATTACCTTGGCGCCATGGATATTCGGCTTTGGCGTAGATTCGTCTGGTTGGCCAGGCATCACATACGATTTCTTCCATTTCGGGTTGTCGTAATGGATCAATTCTACGTCGCCAATAATGATTCGAGGCAAAACTGACTCCTTTTTATGGCGCTCAAGCAGCATTTCGGACATGCAAAATCGTCTTTCAGCGTCTTTCGGCTGAAACTCGTGTGTTACTCAAATTCCTCGTTTTTGGATGAATCTACTGCTTTCAAAAGTTTTGAAATTGTCCATTGAGTAACTTTCAACTATTCTGCAAGTTCTTCTTGAGTTTGACAACAATCCTCATTGAGTAATATCTCCAATTCATCATCCTCGAACTTTCTTGCCTAATCTGGGCGGTGTTTGTTTTCCGTGTCAAAATCACAACTTCGGAACCGCACATACACTCACAATATATTTTCCATAACCGATTGAGGTTTATTTGAAAACTAATAGGTAAAGTTTATTTTCAATTGAAGAATCAATTAAAATACATTGAAACATATTGTTTAACTTTTTTTATCAGTCAATAAAAAGCAAACCCCAAAAAAATATGTATCGTATGTAGGAGTTGATATTTTCAGTCAAATGTTCTATTTTTAGTTTTCTATTAAAAAAAAAAAAATAATTTAAATAATTTCGTTGTTTTCTTTCTGAAAACAAAAAATTCAAATAGTTTCGGTTTTCTTTTCTTTATATAAAAAATTATTTCAATTCAAATTACAAGAAATTCTTTACTCATACACACAAGTATAGCCAATAAAAATATGAACGTGTGTGTTGTATATATAGTGTTTTGAAAATTCAAACCAAAAAAAACTTTCAAATATGAAAAAACAAACCACAAAAATTTTTTTTTTTGTTTTGTGAGTTAAAAATTGATGATTGTTTAAGCAGACTTTTCAATTACTTTTATTTCTTTTATGGATTGTTTAAACAATGTTTGAAAATAAATAGCAAAATGGTTTGAATATAATGAAAAATCAGTAGTACTTTTTTTAATTGTGTTTTCAATTAATTTAGTATGTATTTTAGGTTGTTTTTAACGATAAAATATTGTGAGTGTACACTTAAAATATTACGTCAGTAGAAAATTTGACTAATTTTTAACAAATTTTTAGTTGAAACACTGATTTGAGCAAAGATTTTAGTTATCTTCATTTAATACTATACTAAAAATCCTCAGTACTTTAACTAATTTTGAGTGTTAATTTTCAAAATTATTTAAAACTAATTTTTAAGAACCCATTCGTTACATTTTAAAAAATTTATTGTTAAATTATAATATTTTCATGTTACTGTTATTACCAGGTAGATGGCGCCACCAATGTATTCGAAGTTTGAAAGATGGCGCTATTTCTTTACCTCCTGATTTTTAAAAATGGCCCATATCTCGAAAACTAAAAGAGATAGAGCAAAATTGATGAAAAATTCGACTACCCCTAACTAAATAATATCCCAGCGAAAGAGGATATCTTTATCCAGAAACAGACCTTGGCGGGGCCTTGGACCCTCGGAAATTTTTAATAAAAAATTTTACACGTCATAAAATGGCCCATATCTCGAAAACTAAGCGAGATAGAACAAAATGGACAAAATGTTTGCTCCATTGGAAAGCCCTTATATAGTCCATCATATGATATGGACTAGGCCCGGGGAGGGTCCCGAGCCCCTAAATTTTAATAAATTCTACGATAAAATTACAGATAACATTGTAGTTTTACAAATTTTTTACTTAAATTTAGATTTGTTAAATTCAACGAAAAAATTTGTCAAAATCAATAAATTTTATTTTAAGCCAAAAAACAGCAATAAATTTTGTTAAAGTAACAAATTTTTCTGTTTAGCCAACAGACTTATTATTTCGAGTGTACTCTCTCGCACATTGAAATCGGTGGATAAGCTTCCGAGAGCAATGGATGTGCTTTAGCTGAACTTTTTTTTCAAATTTAAAAAGTAAAGCAAAACTTACCGCTAATGATGCTTTGTTGGCACAAAATTCGACATTTTCGAAGCAAGAAAAAATTTTGGTATTTACATTATTTCGTTCTATGACTAAGTAAGAATATATGGCATATGTTTACACCACATAATGTCATATAAGTTATTAAAGACACAAACCATTTGTGAAAGTTAGGCCATCTGTTGTGAATCCCACATTTTTAAGTTATGCAACCGTTAGACATCAAATGGCTTATGATGGATAGGCTCTTTTACTGCAAGACCGATTTGATTTACTTTGCATTGCGAATAATATATTTTGAGACTCCCTGTTGTAACACAGGGTGAGTTTTGGGGTGTCAAAATTGGCTATCCAGAGGAGTATATTCCTTTTTGTGGATTTGTAGTTTGCAACAAAAATTTATCGATTTCTGTGACACCCTGTGTGTAATTATTTTTGTTTGTTTTTTTCTAAATCTACCGTAAATATTGTCGAATTTGTTTAATATTTGCAAAAACTTTAAACATCAACAGCATTTTCACAACTGAAGTGGTCGACATTGACGCATTGAAACAAGGTGCCTTAAAATTAGTGTTTCCAATTATTCGACATAGGCGGTTAACCGGTTAAAGCATTATTCGAAAAATCACTAAAATTAATTAACCGGTTATTCGGGTCGGTTAATCGAGAAAATTGGCGATTAATCGATTAATCGTTTAATTCAAAATTAATGCATTTTCTCAACTTTTTATCAATAAAAAACACAAAGGGTTGATTTTTTTAATATTAAAAACTAGAAGAGCCTTTTACATTGAGCCATCAACATAAAAAATGTTAAGCTCTATTTGAAAATACCAATTTACTCTTCAAAAATCAATTTGCTGAATATTTGTAGTCTGAGAATATGATAAATAATTGTTAAATTCTCAGTCTTTTCAGTTTTTAAGGGCCTTAACAATAAACAAATTTTGAGCTAATTTACGCAGAGAGAATTTAATTGGGCAAGTTTTAATGAAATATTTCACTAAACTAATGAAGTTTTCTTCACAATGTTAATGCAAAACAAATTTTACGAAAAAGCTTTTTCATTGGGTGTATGTAATTTTCAATAAATAATACGAAATTTTTCATAAAGCTGCATCAATTTAATGAAAAGTTTAGTACTGTATTGTTTTAAGGTCCTATGGACAGCTGCAATTAATATTGTAATTAATATGCAATTTAATCAATTTGAATTAATAGATTTGAGGTTAAGAAGAATAATCCTTTTTCTCTTAAAATTATAAATACATTATAATTTTCAAATCAGCTTAGATCTAATTTTTAATTTTGTTTTATGGACAGGCGTCGTCAGTGAGTTTCCATTAAATTGTATTAATTATTTAGATGTTTTTATTGTCAGATTATCTATATATGATAATTTTTTCAACAACCCGTCGGCTGTAGGAATCGAACACTTGCTCCAACTTTACAAACGTAACTATACTAAAGTGCGACAGCTTAACCATCTCACCCAAGTAAGGCCTTGAATGCAATGTAACTAAATCGCTATTTTCTTTCCTATTTAGCTCTCTGTTATAGTTTTTACTTAGAAGTGATCAACGCCGAGTCTGCAGTAACAGATGTCAAATCGCAAACAGATTTGTTTGTTCAAAATTTATCACAGATTTTCGATAGTGAGAGCAGTTTTTCAGCCTTTCAAAATTCTATGTTTGCAATAATAAAATTTTAAAACTTAATACGCACTGTTTTCGTTGAAATAAATATAAATAAAACGAGTAAAAAGGTTAAAGTCGGGCATGCCGACTATACAATACCCTACACCAGTCTGGTGTATTGTTTGGATCCGAAATTCGAATGGGTTAAAATGGGGCTTATGTCAAAATTTTCTATAATGTGAGTCAGCGCACCAAATTTCATTAAAATATCTTAATATTTGCGACCTGCAGTTTGTAACCAAGCCAATTTTGGGGGGACCCTTATATGGGCACTAGTTCTAAACATGGACCGATGTTCACCAAAATCCATAGGCTTCTTCCTTGGGCCAACATAGGTCTATGTACCAAATTTCATCAAAATATCTTAATATTTGCGACCTGCAGCGTATAAACAATATAATTTTGGGGGGACCCTTATATGGGCACTAGTTCTAAACATGGACCGATGTTCACCAAAATCAATAGGCTTCGTCCTTGGGCCAACATAAGTCTGTGTACCAAATTTCATCAAAATATCTTAATATTTGCGACCTGCAGCGTATAAACAGTATAATTTTGGTAGGACCCTTATATGGGCACTAGTTCTAAACATGGACCGATGTTCACCAAAATCAATATGCTGCGTTATTGGGCCAATGTAGGTCTGTGTACCAAATTTCATCAAAATATCTTAATATTTACGACCTGCACCGTATAAACAGTATAATTTTGGTAGGACCCTTATATGGGCACTAGGTCTAAACATGGACCGATGTTCACCAAAATCAAACTTGTTCGTCCTTGGGCCAACAAAGGTCTGCGTACCAAATTTCATGAAAATATCTTAATAGTTGCGACCTGGAGAGTGCGCACAAGATTGCATGGACAGACAGACAGACAGACGGACGGACAGACGGACATCGTTAAATCGAAATAAAAAAAAATTCTGAACCGATCGGTATACTATAAGGTGGGTCTACGACCAATATTTTTTGGTGTTACAAACATCAGCACAAACTTATAATACGATGACCACATAGTGGTGTAGGGTATAATGACCACATAGTGGTGTAGGGTATAATCATCGACTAGAGGCTGAAAAACTGCTCTCACTTTTGAAAATTAATTTTACATTTTAAAAGAATTAAAACAGAAATAAAAAATTGTCTAATGTATTTCCTAAAGCCTGCTCTAGCCAGACACAGCGTTAAAGCATTTTTTTAGAAATAGAAACTTAAGTTTCTATTTTGTTAAAAAAGTTCAAAAAAATTTTATTAAAAATTAATTGCGATAATGTAAAACAAATCCAATTTAAGAGTCTCTTAAAACCCATGACGTGTCTCGCTGGTTCAATGTCGACATGCTTGGAGTTGCTCAAAAAATGTTATCTAAAGGCTTCTCTTTTAATTGACGTATTTTAACCGATTATTCGAATCGAATAATTATTTGAGTTTTAAATTATTTGTTTCGACATTAACCGAAATAGAGGCGATTAATCGAGGAATCGGTTAATCGATTAACCGAATTGGAAACACTACTTAAAATACAGTACTGTTGTTGGATTTTTTATTTAATCAATCAATTTTAGTAAAAATTACAATATCGAAAAGAAATTTTATACCCGAAGTAGTCACATTTGACACACTGCAGCAACCTGTATTAAATCAGGGTATCTGTTTATATTATATCATAAATGCCCGACATTTTGGATATCTAACTCAAAAAATACGGAGGAAGGCGAAGAAATAAAACTGAGAGACTGTTTGCACTTGAGCAATTGTAAAAGTCATATAGAAAAGTTAGGAAAAACTTGAACAGTCTGTTTTAATTTTGATGTCGAAAGTGAAAATATGTTATTATTAGGGCAAGGAATTTCATGCACTTTAAAATCGAAAATATGCTCATAAAAAATGCGGCTAAAAAAGACAAATATGCATTAAAAACCAGAGAAATATGCACTTTAAATGATTTATATTTGCAAAAATAAAGCATTTTAAAACATAAAAATATATGTAAGATAGTTATTTTGCAAATAGACACAGAACTCGAAGCTTTTCCATACCCGAGTAAAAAAGTTTTGATATAATCATATATTATTTTATGTAATTGCATATAGCAACTTATAGTTACATATGGCCACATATGCTTTTAAATTCAAGCAGATATACTTTTATATAGTCATATGTTAGATATTTTTTCCTCAAAGGTTTTAATATGGAGACATATGTGATTTTATATTATTACATATTGGCCTACATATATATGTATGTGCTATATATAAGTACATAAAGTAACATATAAAAGACATAATTACATGTACGTTTATATATAATTTAGTATGACACTATACATAATAATATAAAACTATGTGGATCCATATAAGAAATCTTTTATAATTTGTGTTAGTTATGATTATATATTGACGAATATGACCCCATATATAACTTATAACGTTCTTTATAAAATCATCTATAATTATATATCATCCCACATAGGCAATTTTTTCAAAGTGATTTTATATAAAAATATATAAGGTCCATATAAAACCGTATTGTATTATATTTGGTTCCATGTTATCAATGATTTTGAACTAGTTTTAGATTTAGTAATTACTAGGGATTGGCGCGTGACACGAAATGTTCGTGAGTCACGTTATTCACACGTGATCGTGAGTAATAATTACTATACTTAAGTGATTCGTGCGTGAGCGTGAGTAAGAATAACCCGTGATTGATTCGTGTGTGAGT
Source organism: Leucophora obtusa (assembly GCA_949987735.1). Lineage (NCBI taxonomy): Eukaryota > Metazoa > Arthropoda > Insecta > Diptera > Anthomyiidae > Leucophora > Leucophora obtusa. The sequence continues at coordinate 50,887,944 of OX465299.1, forward strand.
TTATTTTTTGCATCATATGTTTTTAGTAATTTTTACTGTTTTGCGTGAGAATTTTCTGATTGTAAGTTTAATAAGTAAGTTAATATAATCATGTGTGCTAATCATGATGTCTATTGCATGATAAATCTGGATAAAAGTAATGGAAGATTTATCGAAATTATAAGATCTCCAGCAGGCCTGGGGTTAATCATTACATTTTGTAATTAATTACACATGCAATTACACAATTACATGTAATTGTAATTGAAAAAAAATCATCTATAATTACATATTCGGCCTTATTACGAGTGTCGCAGTCGTAGTCGAAACTAAGTCGAATTTGCTGAAAATTCACTAAAAACGCAACTTTTGAACAATTTTTCAATTGGATTTACCATATATAGCACTCAGATTTAAACAAATCCAGCATCAGAGTTTCATTTCTTTATAATTTCCATTATATACAAAATCATTTTATATGGATTCGAAAATTTCGACTACAAATTCGACACTCGTAATCAGGCCGATTATTTGTAATTGCAATTCAAAAAAGAACAATTATAATTACAAGTAATTGAAATTTTTTTTTATTTAAAAAAATTATTTTTGTATGTATATTGTTAGATATGGTCCTATATAATATGATAAAAAGTATAAGGTTAATATTTAGATATAATTGTATCAAACTATGTCCACTTTTATAACATTTTATATAATTTTATACAAAAAGATATAATTTGATGTAATTGGATGAGGACAAAATTCGGATACAATTGTATCGAATTGCATAAAATTGTATCAAATTGTACCAAATTGTATACAATTGTATACAATTCGATACAATATGATACAATAAGACGTTCTCATTTTTCGGATATAATTATATCTAATTACATAAAAGATTATATATAATTAAATATAACTTCATATGGCTCCATAACATTTTTTTTTACTTGGGTAGGTAAATAAGGTTTTAAAAAATTTTTATTTTTAATAATAAAGAAAAAAATTTCGTATAAATTTTTTATATTTTTACAATTTAAAAATTGTTACTAAAAATTAAATATTTGGACAAATATGCATTAAAAAGTACAAAATATGCATTAAAAAGGCACCAAATATGCATTTGAAGTGAAAATATGCAAAAGTATGCAACAACAAATCGATGCCATTTTGTTTTGAATTTGATGATTCGGATAAATATTTAGTATATATTAGCTGTGGACTATCAAGAAAAAACATACATACATTCCTTGCCCTAGTTATTATACACTGCTTGGTACAGTTATTGTTAAGGCTCCATTTTCCTTTCTTAACCAGTATATGAAGAAATATAAATTTACAGCTCATCGGGCTTTCGATATCATACTCTTCGATATGAGTGCTTACCTCGAAATCCCATTTACACACTCTGAAAAGTTTGACAGTTACCCACATATGTACATGACAGCTGTTTATGTAGTAATCAGTAGTTGTTGTTTTTAATTGTAATTACAGTTAATTTTCTATGGAAAAATACAAAATAACTGCTTTTTTCTATCTAAATATACTTTTACAATATAAGAAAATTAACTTTAAAATCAGTAGTTTCTACCTATTTTGTAAGTTGTTTTAAAAGTTTTGTAGTAAAAATTTGTTAATTAATTTTACGACATTGTTAGTTATTTTTAATGCATTTGCTAGTTATTTTTCAACAGTTAAAAATAACTACATATTTAGTTATTTTAAAGCTAAATATATTTGTCACCTTTTTAATCACATATACCCTTGTTTTAACTGTAATTTTTAGTAGATTCCACCAAAATCAATTTTGTTTAATTCAAAACTACCGCCCATTCGTTAATGGGTTAATTTATTTTGTTTTTCTTGTTATTTGCAAAACCATAAAGCATTATTTCTATGTTATTTTTCACTCGCAATTTTTTTTAATTTCTTTGTTTTTTTTTTTTTTTTAATTTCTTGCACACTTTAAACAATACAGACGTCCAATGACCGTTTTTGGCCCTACACTTTTATTTGTACACAAACATTCAAGCGGTTTTTTTTTACATTTTTTGTTTGTTCAAACGGATTTAAACGCTATTATAGTATGAAAGTTTAAACATATGAATTTGAAAACATTTTGTGACGTCAATAGACATATTTGTGGTTTATACTTTAAAATCTAATAAATAATTTTGCAGTTAAATGTATTTACATAAATGATATGGGTGGACTAATATGACTAACAAGGAAAGTATCCCAATGGGTTCTCACGGATCGTAATGAGATTCGGATATATGATGGTGGAGAAGAAAATGTCTAAAAATATACCACCGGCTTCTAAAAAAAGAAGAAAATTACCAACAATATAACTTTTTTTACACACTAAAAATGTTTTCCTTTATTTTGTGGAAAACCCGATCAGTAAAAAACGTTTTCGCAATTTTTACTTGGAAAAAAAAAAATATTTTTTGTACCCATAAGCTCACGTACACCAAAAACTCATTTTTTCCTTTAAAAAATATAACATAACGTCTAAATAATAGGTCCACTAAAAAATAGGTCCAAAATGGACACAAACGGAGGTATAGTTCCAAGATTTTTAAACTGCATTTTTAAAAACCCAAGAAAGTTTCCTTTCATTTTAGTACCCACACTTATAACTAAATGAGTGTCATTTTTATGCCTTGTTAGAAAGGTAATTCAGTCTAGATTACGATTCTATTGACATTTTCCAGGAATATAGTTACTTACCTAGCAAAAAACCTGCTGCGCTGGATGCAGCTTTGTAAGGGAATAAATAAAATGAATCCCTTACAAAGCTGCTTACGTGATTTTCCATGCAATGGGCCCGCTTGGAAGCACGTTTTTTTGTGAGAAAAAGCGCATTATTTGCTGCTGAAAAATTGCAGTAAATTCATGTTTTTAGTAAGTGCATTTAACCGCGAACAAATTTATGCACTTTTTTTGTGAGAAAAAGTGCTTTATTTGCTGCTGAAAAAGTGCAGTAAATTCATGATTTTCATTGAGCGAATTTAAACGCGACTTCTTATGAAAATAAATGCATTCATTTGCCGACTTTAAAATGCAGACTGACTCATGTTTATGTGGCGTCTCTACATTAAACTCTAGTAAGGCAATCCTATTAAAGACGTGTAAACACGATTGAGATGATTCAGGTTTCGTGCGCATTAATCATTGGATAACTTACATTTTATTTTACTCCCCTATAACCTGCTTCGTCGTAAGGGAATAGCGTAGCACTATAATTTTTTAAATAACTTGCTTACGAGTTGCTTCGTTTAAGGCAGTTTTGAAGGGTATACAATCAAATTGCAAAATTTTTTGTGTATTGTATACGCATAAAGTGGGGCAATTCTGTAAAGCAGAATTTGTAGCGCTTTTTTAAGCGCTTGGTATTTTTACTGCTTCCAAAATACTAAAATTTTTTTGCTGGGTAAGAGCCAGTATTTAAAAAAAAAGCCAAACAAGTAATTTTTTCCCCCTTGTAAATCGTATTTCAAACGTCAGGGCCGATGCAGTACGTGTCCCCGTTATACGATCACCTTAATTTTTTTACACGATGTATTTTTATACCCAAACGAACATTTCTAGGTGGATGAGGACGGGTCACAGTTTTTTTTTCTCCCATATAACTAAAGTTCGCCCGAATGTTCTCATATGAATAATATGTACACGTACTCAGAAAAGTTTTAGGTAGAATCTACTGAAAATGACTGTTAAAATAAGGTATATGCAGTCAAAAAAGCGACAAAGGCATTAACATTTAAAATAACTAAAAATGTAGTTATTTTTAACTGTTAAAAAATAACTAATAAATGCATTAAAAATAACGTAACAATATTTTAAAATTAACTGATAAATTTTTACTGCAATCATTTTAAAACAACTGACAAAATAGTTAAAAACTACTGTTTTTTACAGTTAATTTTATTGATATTATAAAAGTATATTTTAACCCTTTCGACCCCAAAGTTGCCTACAAGCAACTTCGTTGTTATGTGCCTATGACTCCCGTTATATTTATTTTTTTTATAACGATTTTTTTTACTCAGTACCTGTGTATAAATTTTATATAGCAGGCTTTGATAGTGTTCATTTGAGAGCTGTTTTCATAGTGTTCATACACATTTTTTCTTAAAGCAAATTTTACGAAAAACTAAATTTTTTGTTTTAATTAGTCTCAAAAATTGTGAGATGAATTAAATTCAAAAAATCAAAAACTTTAATGTAGAGTTTAGTAATAGAAAAAATATAAAATTAAAATTTTAAAAAAATCTAGCATGTTAATGTTTGAACTTTCATTCCAAATATCTCCGTTAGGGGGTGCTGCAAAGCCATAAAAGTAATAAAAAATATTTATTTGGTATAGATCTACATTTACACGAAGTTTGGTCAGAAAATTCCCAGCCATTTAAAGTTGGGGTCGAAAGGGTTAATAAAAAGAAATCAAATTTTTCGATTACAAACTAATTTGTACTTATGAATCATACTCAGAAAAGTTTTTCGGTACACTCAGAAAAGTTCTGCAGTTACTACATGACAGTTATTTGTGTAGTAATGCGGTTGTAGTTATTTTAACTACAATTGTAGTTAATTTACTTAGAGAAAAATTTTTCAATGTTTTTGACAGTTATTTTTTCAAATTAACTACAAAAACTACCACGTTGTAGTAACATTTATTTTATGGAGTTATTTTGAATTTTTTTTACAATTACTTATATTTTCAAGTGTGTGTGCACACACACGAAGCAAACAGGAGCATGTGTATGAAGCGCTTGTTTAGAAATTTCTAGTGAAAGAATATGAGTAGAACATGTTTTCTCTTGTCTTAGTCATAAAACAACGCCAAAGAGTGAGGACGCGTAATACGGAAAAGCTTATATATTTTTTATTAAATTATTAAAATAATAAGGTAATTTTTATAATATAAAATATAAATTTATTTACGGGAATGTTAAAAAAATATTATATTTATTTTCTTTCAATTCTTTTATATTCTCATCTCTTTCTACCTGGAGAAAAAAAGGAAGCCAAACAACACCATATTTCATTATAGAATAAAATTGTAAACACTCATACATAAATTTGTTTTTTATTAAATTAATAATTTTTAAAATAATTTTTATTTATGTTTTTTAACTACATTTGCAGTTGTTTGTACAGTTTTACAATAATTTACATGTATGTTGTTTCAATTGCATTTGTAGTTGTTTTACTACATTTGTCAGTTGCTTTTTAACAGTTAAAAATAACTTCAAATTGCAGTTAATTTAACTACAAATGTAGTCTACACATTTTTAAGTGCAAATGCAGTTATTTCAACTGTCATTTGCAGTTAATTTTACCTACATAATTCCCTGAGTGTAGAATCTTCTAAAAATAATAATTAAAACAAAGGTGAATGCAGTTAAAAAGGCTAAAAATTTATTTACCTTTAAAATAACGCAAAAAGTAGTAATTTTTAATTTAATGCTTCAAAAACAACTAAAAATATGATAAAAATAACTGACAAATTTTTGCTACAATAATTTTAAAACAACTTACAAAATAGGTAAAAACTACTGTTTTTTTACAGTTAATTTTATTGATATTACAAAAGTGCATTTTAATAAAAAAAAAAACAAAAACAACTTTTTTTCTTTCGATTCTAAAAAAATGTGTAATTTCTTCATCGTACCTGAAATTTGAAGTAAAATTTCCAAACGCTTCTCCAGTTATTGCATTTTTAATGCATTGGAGATACAATACAATTTTTTGATCTTTATTTGCAAACTAAGAATATATAAATAATAACAAATATTAACTGAAGGAGATGTGAAAAAAATCAAGAAAATTTTTCAATTTTTTAAATAACTAACAAAAATAGCTGTTTATTGTAAAAATACTGTTTTGGTAGTTGTTTATTATGATATTAAAAATAACTACTTTAAATAACTGTTACGAAACTACAATACTTTTCGTTAGTTATTTTCTTAAATAACTTTCATATTAGTTGTTTTGCATTTTGCCATAGAAAAACAACTGTAGTTACAGTTAAAAATAACTACTACTGATTAATACACAAACAACTGTCATGTAGTAATTGTCAAACTTTTCTGAGTGTGAATGCATATGGGCATACGATTTTTAACAGGTCTTCTATTTTTATAATTTCATCGTAAATCTAAATCTTAAATATAAATTATAAACAACTTTTTTTTATAGAGATGATGTTTACTTGTAAAAAAAAGTTGTATTTAATTTAAAACTTAAGTGATTTAATTGAAAAAGTACCACTTTACATTAGAGGAACTTTTTAGATGATATTAAGAGTTTTATTTGTTTTTTAAGTATTCATTTTATTACGTTTTTAAATAATATCGTTCATGGGGCATTGTTGCCGTAAGCAGAACAAGCTTAAACAGCAGATATTTTTAATCAGATTATTCACTTTTTTTGTTTAAACAATATAAGTTGGTTATAAAATTGTTGTGGTTTAAATTGGAGTAGTTTTTTTTTTTTATAGAGTAAAAAATTTGCATAAATCCGGTTAGAAGAACCAAAACGTCAATATGTATCTAGAAGTATCTTAAACCTATTAAAGAGATTGTATTTTTTGTTTTGTAAATTATTTTGTGAGTAACTACTATGAAATCGAAAGATATATTTAGTTTATCGGTAAAAATATCATCATTTGGAGATAAATTTGGAAATTTCATTATGGCTATAATGAGAAAGTAAGCTAAGGAAAATTTATTGTGACTATTAGTTATAATTTTTAAAAGTATAAGCAAAATTAAGCAAAGAATTTTAAAGTTACAAACAAAAATGTGATCTAACCTCTTAAAGTTACCATAGATCTAAAATTATCATATATTCCACCATTTAAAATTGGAATTCGCCACATAGTAGAAGAGTTAGCTTAACGATTTTTGAGGAGCCTTAAAAAATTATCAAAATTGAACGATGACTTCAGTTATTAAACAAAAATGTGTCATAATCTAATTTAGGGGTTATGACTGATTCGTTACTAACCATGTGTTTATAATAAACAAATTAAAGATTTCATTATTGTTTTTAACAGATTTCAGCAAAATTAAATTGACACTTTAAATAATTATTTTCAAATTAAAAAAAAAATGCATTAATATGAAACCCACACAATTTCAATTTCAAGTTAACATAAATTAAAAAAAAAAACAAATTAATTATCGAAAAAAAATATCGTTTTAAATTTCAACTACATAATTAGTAGTTGCATAATTACATAATTGTTCATTGTTTTTTTTTTAGCCAATTTTTATTTATTTACTATAAAATTGAACACAAAACGTAAAACATGTCAATTGAACTTGTCCCATTAGTGTGCCAAACGTCATTAATTGACACATACAACATTTTGTTGTTGTATTTACTACAAATCGTCGTAGTTCACCTCATTTTTTTACAATAGTTAATCAAGAAAGTTGTGTTGGTCGCTCCACACTGGGCGTAGACACCCCATATTTTGGGCAAATTTTAAATTGTAAAAGTTATGGATTAAAAAAAAAAAAAACGGTTAAACTATGTTTTACCAAGCATGAATTCCGTGCAAATTTTTTGACAGAACTTAGTGGAAGGATAGGTCAGGATCGCAGTAATCATTTTTGTAAATTTTATAGCTTAGTTGCGCTCTCTAGTGCTGCACTGTGGGTCAGCATCGCCGTTTTTTGGCCAAAAGTACAATTCAGGTAAAGGGAAAATATGTTTATATATTCAAAATCTAGGATTGTTGAATATGTTGTGAGTGAAATATTGTATCATTGTGGTTATTCGTTGTTAGTTGGCGAGAGTTTGATCCAAAAACAATCTCAAATTATAAAACTGAAACTAGTTATCAAAAAAAAAAAAAAAAAAAAAAAAAAAAAAAAAAAATAGAAACCTGTTAAGTATTTACGAAAAAAGTAACAAAATTATTAATTTTACCTCAAAAAAATGGGTTCTTTTGAAAATCCTAAATTTTTAAAAAGAAGCTCCAAAATGTTCCAAGAGATATTTAAAATACTTGAATGCCAATGTGTTCCCTAAGATGTCTTCTACCTAGGTTTTTGCGACCGTTCATAAACTTTAGAGATTTTGCCCTTTAACTGAAAAAAGTACCTTCAGATCTCGCTGATTTCCAGCATTGCAGAGTTTTAGTAAAAACTAAAAAATAGCACTAAAAATTAGCTTAAATGAAGGTTCTGGTTTTCTGACACAGACTAACCCCCTAAAGTCCATGTTGGTGGGACATTTGAGTGCCAATTCTGAATAAGTATGAAATTAACCCTTAAACACATTATAATTTTTGACTTATTTCTGGCTTTGAAGATAAATTTTCAACTTTGATGTCTTCAGAGACTTATAGTAGAATTTCATGACAAATATTTTTGCGGAACATTTTAACCCTCTAACTCTTCAACTTATGGGTCTCTTTTGACACTTTTAAAAAAGGTCCAAAAATACAAAGTTAGAGGGTTAAATTGCAGAGTTAGAGGGTTAAAATGTTCCACAAAAATGTCTCTCGTAGTGTTTTACATAAGTTCGCTGAACATATCCTATACCTAAAATGGGAGACTCACATGGTGTCCTATGCCGCTTCACAATAAACATTTTCGAAAGAGGGGAAATTTTAACCCCCCAAAACATAGGACCAGACGAAAACTTTTAAAACACCGATACACTTATATTTTTCTTTGATCCGTCTGCGTGAATCAGTTGTCATCAGAACCTTTTTTTACAGTGTAATTTATTTTCCATCACATAACAATTTTAAATTTATGTCCGCCATATTGGATCCGCCATGTTTTGAATTTTTTAAATTTGATTTCAAATTCGTAATCTGCTACCCAAAAACTTCCCCTGGTGGAAATTTGAAATAAATCAGACGACATAGAAATTTAAAGAAAGAAATGTTTGTCGCCATATTGGATCCGCCATTTTAAATTTCAAAATTTTAATTTCAGATTTTTAATCAGCCGATCCTAGACCTATATAATTGATTATCTTAAGTCCAATATATTAAAAACTTAAAATGAATGGCCGCCATCTTGGATCCGCCATTTTGAATTTTATATTTTTTATTTCAGATTCGTGATCAGCAACAATCAGACCCCCCTTTGTGATATCTTTTAGTTTCATATACTCAATATTCTAGTTTTGGCCAAAATTCGATGATGCTGGCCCACTGTGTGCTGGTATAATACATTCAAATTGAAACTTTGACGCCTTTTTAGATTATGATAGTAATTTGAAATAAATAGCCGATTTTTGATATTTAAAACTAAAACTTACAATTTTACAAATACGGAACACCCTTTATTCGATCAGTCAGTTTATCTATTGAAGTGCATAATGAATGATGAATTTTTCTTCTCATAAATATTTTTTTACATGTCTTAATCGGAATCAGCATATCACTTTTATTATGCATATCTTCCTAGTATTTTAAAATATTTTTTAACTAAAGTACTTTGAAAAAAAGTCAAAAATGTTTTTTTTTTTTTAATCATACTCATATGGAAACCCTAGAATTAAAATTTGTATATTTTTTTAAATTGCATTTATAGTCAAGCAAGTCAAAATGTTTTGCCTTCAAAATTTTTTGTACAACGAACGATTTTCAAGCGAGAAGGGCGTAAAGTCAAAATTTATAAACTATTTGAAAAAGAACAAAATTTTAATAAGTATATCGTTGACCTTATTTGGTTATTAAATAAAAATTTGAAACAAATATATTGTATTTCAAACTTTTATTTATTGATTTATTTATTTCGATATTTCGACTAGCTTCGTTGGTCATTCTCAAGACTTTGATTATCTATAGATTTATTTCGATATTTCGATTCACTTTATTGGCCATTCTCAAGAAATTTAAAAATATAAATAAATCCGTAAAAATTGTTTCGTTGTTCACTGTTCAAATGAAATAAACCAGGAAGCAATTTCGGAGCGCTCATAAATAAGATTTTAAATGACTCATGAAAATGAATGATTATTGTTTTTTTGAAAATACTAGTTTTTTTTTTGGTAGTAAATATCCTTAAAGTTGTCTCTAAAATTTAAAAGGTGTAGCAAAATAAGTGTTCATTTTATAGACTTAAAAAAAATTTTTAAATTTATTCATATCTATGAACAAAATTTTGATTTTATATGTTCTTTTTTCTGAGTCACTTCTGAGTACACGGGGGCTCTTTTGGACGGACCACTTTCAGAGGAAAAAGTGAAAAAATGTTCATGGTTTTGGAGCTCATTTCTGAGTCACTTACTTTGTTTGCTGGGCTTTTTGAACAGTGAACAACGAAAACAAGGTTTACAGAATTATTTATTTTTCAAAATTTTTAAAATCGTCAAAACTACATTTACGCCCTGGCATACATTATTGATATTAACAAAGCTAATTTTGAGACTCTTTTTATAAAATGAATTATAATTTTCCCTAAAGGACTTTCAGAATACCGACGCACAGTGCTTTGATCCCATATAACGATTGGACAAAAATATTTAGAAGGAGTGGAGACAGAGTTTTGAAATTTGATATACTGACATAGAACCCCTTAGTTAAGAAACATTTTAATTTTTGGAAATATCGGGCCAGGGACACGCCCACCTCCCATAGGTCCTGCAATTTAAAAATATTAGCTACATAAATGGACGTAAAATTACAAAAATCATCCATTGATATGCACATGAAACTGGAAACGTTTGTGTCAATTTTTATCAAAATCGAAGCAAGGACTCTTAGTCCTGCCATATATCCTTTGATATAAGGTCATGTCATATTTGTGCCAAATTTGGGTAAAATGGATTCATTAATAAAAAAAATGCGTTTCACAAAAAATGGGTTTTAAACGCTTAAAATGATTTTTCTACAAAAAAAAAATTAAATAGGATTAATATAGGAAACCATGTGGAACATTTTAACCTTCTATCTCTTCAATTAAAGGGACCTTTTTGGCTCCTTTTTAAAAAGGGACAAAAACGACCTGTAAGTTGAAGAGTTAGAGGGTTAAAATGTTCCGCAAAAATATTTGTCATGAAATTCTACTATAAGTCTCTGAAGACATCAGCATTGAAAATTTAACTTAAGTGCCAGTAATAAGTAAAAACTTAAAATGTGTTTAAGGGTCAATTTCGTACTTATTCAGAATTGACGATCAAATGTCCCACAAACCTGGATTTTAGGGAGAAACCATGGGAATCTTCCGTTTTAGGTATAAGATGTGTTCAGCGAACTTATGTAAAACACTACGAGGAACATTTTTGTGGAACATTTTAACCGTCTAACTCTTCAACAAAAATGTTTCTCGTAGTGTTTTACAAAAGTCTACTCAACACATCCTATACCAAAAATGGAAGGTTCACATGGTTTGAATACTAAACACTCTTAAATGCGTGAAATTTGTGTAAAAATTATAAATTTAGGCATTTCAAAAAATGCATTTTTTTTAATTTGTGGTAAAAAATAGTAATTAATTTTTAAATGATCTATTATATAACAGTATAGACTTACAAAAAAAGAAAAAAATATCTAATTTTATATAATTTTTTTTATACTCCATCAAACTTAAGTAATTTTTGGATTTTCAACAAAAAAAAATGTGTTTTTTGGAGCAATAAAAAATAATTGTTTTGCAAACATATACTAAAATCCATATTTTAGTTTAACTGCAAATATATTGAAGTAATTAAAAAATAAATCTTTGAACAAGTTTTTAAAAAAATGTATTTTTGGGAATTATTTTAGTGAAACAATAAAAACCCATTTTTCTAATTTAGTAGGTTTGAGGTTAAGAAAAAGAATAAACATTCCTCAAAAGTTATAAACACATTAAATTTGCAAATCAGACTAGATCTAGTTTCTGCCTTTTTATGGACAGGCTTCATCAGTGATCTTCCATTAAATTGTATTATTGTTTACATTTTCATTGTCAGATTGTCTCTATATGAATAATTTCAGAAGTGATCAAACAGACATATACAAACATTCTACTTCAGATTTTCTCTGTTTATCTTCTTATTTCCTCCGTGACACCTTTTCACAATTATTGCCACATTGACGTATGGTTTGTACGTACAAGTGCAGGAGACGGACAGCCAACAGGGCATTGTTTATTTTTTATAGTAAAGTGTTGTTTTTTCAAACGCGTCGTATAGACCAAATACAATTAATATTGTCATTAATTGTATTTTTGCATAAAATTCTCTGAGTTTAGCGCCCTCTCTTGGCGGCAGAAGCAATCACATCAAAAAATTTTTTTTTCACATTTGTTTGAGTTAATTTCTTATCTTTGAAAAAATCCTTCTTTAATCACAATTTAAGACAAAACATTTTTTTTTTTATTTTTGTCCATGGGACGAAGCATAATGCGTCGGCACACGATTTACAAACATATCTACTCCAAAACTATCTAACAGATTTCAAATTTATTTTTTTCGGGAAATATTAATTGCATTAAAAGAATTGAATGTTTTTCAAATAGTAAAAAATAATTTTTTTGTAGGCTTGTTTCTATCCGGATTTCGCTCTTGAATAAGGAAATCGACTGTTTTAGATTTTACAGAGACTCTTAGTAGGTTAAATTACAAATTAAATCAGAATTTCTTGTTCTCGTCCAGAAGCGTTGTTCAACGTTTTAAATCTCAAAGAAAAAACCAAAAAAAAAAAAAAAACAATAAAAAAATACCACAATTTGCTTTGTCACCTTCCACAGCTGATACACTTAAAGCAGTAGTAAGAAAAACTTATTTAGTCAACATTTTTTAATGTTTAATATCAGTTTCGTCAAATTTCACAATTTTCAACTAGCGAAACTTGTCATAATTTCCAAAATAACAACACTAAATCAACAAATTTTTTGTATATAACTTTTTTGTTACTGATAGTGTTATTAATGGGAAAACCCGAACGATTTTATTATTGGATTTCTTTAAATTTATCGTGCAGTATCGCCTAAATAAAGCGAGAGTTTAAAATTTTAATATTGTTGCCATCATAAATTTTCAGTGCCAAATATATAACAAAACTATTATCGCTTTAAGAAGAAAGAGTATTAGAGGTTTAAATTATATGCCTCTGATTTTTCTTTATCAAGTAGGCTTAAAAATAGATCAGTCCGTTTTTGCTTTATAACTAAAATCGTGAAAAGCTTATAAAACAAAACTGTGGATATTGGAGATTAATACTAAAGATAGATACTGAAGAAGAATTCTAAAGATGGGTTTGTAGCGAAACCCGGAAATACGTAGGGCCAGCAGGTCGTTTATAATTTTTATGTTTTTCAATTTATATTTTCCGTAATTTACTTCTAAATGTTATCATCTTTCCTTCATTTGGAAAACAATTTAAAGACAAGTTGATAATATGATCTGAAATCGAGTACTACAATTTAAAAATTGAAGTCTCCATTTCAAGATAAAGTTCCCCGATGTTCTACCTATTATTTAAAAACTGTAAAGTCTGCCAGCCCAATGTGTTCTGCAGCTGTTGTTGCAGTTACTGTTAGCATTAATTTGACTGGCTCACATATTTAAAATACGCGTAATCGGAAGCGATGTGCTTAGATTTTTATTAAACGAAAGTATATAGAAAGAAAGTGAAATCGCTTATGTTTTTAAACTACATACACTTACATACACTTTATGCAGGTAAAACGAGTACAAAATTTATGCAAATATACAGAAAAAAAATAAAATAAAAAAATAATATGGAATTGAATGAACTCAAAATTATGTATTACAAAATCGACATAAAAAAGTTATACATACGACTACAGAAAAAAAAAATTAATTGTCAATTAGGTCTTAGGTAATAAACTGCATATAAAATTGTATATATTAACTCTCTAAACGCCCCTAAGCGGAGCTCATAATCAGTGTATGCGTTTACTCGAAATTCTTACTACTTTTACTACAAATGGAAAGTTTTGTTTATTGAATTTTGCCAGCTGTAGTAAAAGTAGTAACTTGTAGTAAGTAAACGAGCAAGCTGAATATTTAACAAATAAATCGGATGATAATTTTTTAACTAGAAATTAAATTATTTTGATAGAAAACTTAATTCTCACAATTTTTTGTAAAAAAAAATCGTTTAAGGGTACGGTTTAGAAGAAAGACATTACTAAAATTTCGTGTTTTGAAATTATTATTTTTAACCAAGAACAAATTTCAAAATCAAAAAACTGAGAAACATTTGTTTTGAACGCAATCTAAGATTGAAGCCTTTGATTTTAAAGTAAGTCCTTAGTTTGGCAGATGGATCCACAGGATACCTTAAAAGAATAAAATCTTGACTTGAAAACAACTGAGAAATTCTCAAAATTGGCGCTTTAAATGTTTTCGATTTTTTTTACTTTGTATAGAATTTTGTTAGGAAAGGTTAACCTTAACCAAAAAAAGTATATATATTTCTTAGGCAGTTTTGCAATACTGAACTTCAAAACGGTTCGTGAGGCGAGTTGTTTTCTATTTTTTTTTCTTCTAAACATTTCCTGCGGAAAAAACTTTTTTTATGTGAATAACAATTGAACCTTGTGAAATCAGCACTCTACTATTTTTCAGCAAATATTTTTGTTGATTTTACAATAAGTGTTATTTGCATTTAACTAAAGTTAGCTCAAATGTACGTAAATTGTTGTCTACTAATATTCAGCAAATTTTTTCCTGATTTCTGCAAGCTTTTATTGGTAGTTTTTAGGCAGGAACCTTTATAACCGACTATTAGTAGATTTTTCTGCTATTTGTACAGTAGAGCGTACCACCTTACAGGCAAAAAAAAGTGCGCCGTACACCCTCCAATATAAAGTATTTTTGCAAGGAGGTTTCAAAAAAAAATTTTCGCCAATTTACATTTTTCGTTATATCTTTGGCATTAAAAAAGAAAAATCCCGATCCCGGGAGGCCCATGTGGGGTAAAAAACGGGGGAACATAGTAACATGTAAGTGTGGGTACTCAAATTAAAAGAAATTGTCTCACGATTTCAAAAATATAATTTTTTTCTTATCCATAAAACTAGAGACATTTTAGTCCCTTAAGAGGGGGGACTGAAAATGAATGAAAAAAAGTTTGGGTATACAGTGAGGAGAAAAAGTATTCGTCGATGGCACTAATTTTTTTTTTTTTTTAATTTATAAAGAGGAATAAAGAAACGAAAAACTATTTTTTTTCTAATATGGTATTTATTAGATCTATTTGACATACAATACGAAGAAAAAAAGAAACAAAAACGAAATTATAATGGCTAAAAAAATACAAAACTTATCAAGAGACATTCCATTCTTCTTTTAAGGCAACTCTCAAGTCGTGAGTGTTAGATATGTGCCGTTTTCTAATGTTTTGCTCTAGGATTTCCCAAATGTGTTCTATTGGGTTAATATCTGGGCTTTGGGGAGGGGTCTCGATCCATTTTGGTACATTGTATAATATCCATAGCTTTGTATTTAGAGCCACATGCTTAGGGTCGTTATCTTGAGTGAATATATAATTGCCTGTAAGACCCATTTTGTCAACACTTTTTTGAAGATTTTGCTTGAGTATCTCAATATACATCTTATGGTCCATTATGCTATCAATAAAGTGTAATTCACCGACTCCATTCGCACTGATGCATCCCCAAACCATCTGAGACCCTCCCCCATGTTTTACTGAACAAGTTAAATTTCTTTCTTCCATCTCAGTGTTTGGAAGAAAGAAATTTAAGTATGGCTTTCGCTTTAACCTTTCCATCGGACTTAAATAAGTTGAACTTACTCTCGTCCGTAAAGATTATACGATTCCAGTGTTCAGCACCACTGCTAAGGTATGTTTTGGCATATTCTAAACGTTTTTTCTTATTTTTCTTTGATATTAAAGGTTTTCTCCTAGCAGTTCGAGAATTAAAATGGGCCTCATGGAGCACATTTCTTACGGTATAAACTGAAACTTGCTTACCATACTCTAAGGAAACCTCCGAGGCTATTTTTGACGCAGTTTGTCTTGGATTTTTTTTAATTTTTCGGCGATAGCAGACTTTTCTCGTTGAGTCAATACAGACGGGCGACCAGATCTTGCTTTATTTGCATACTGACCTGTACTTGCATATCTGTAAATTATTGTTTTGACTGTGCTGCGGGGTCTTTCAACTATTTCAGCGATTTCTTTATAGGAATGTCCTTTCTTTACCAAGTTAATGATTATTTTTCTCTCTTCTTCCGTAGTTTTCTATTTTACAAAAATCTAATAAATATAACGAATACTTACGGCCAACTTATATATCATAAATATATTCAATTATTATTAGCGAAAAATTTTACGACATATGAAAGAGACGAATACTTTTTCTTTGTGAAAATTTTATTTTCCAGAAATTTTTGTATTTTTTGCAAAGAAAATAAAATGGTTTGACAAAGCTGATTACTGATATAATAAAACAGGTATTTGAAAACATTTTAGAAGAAAAAAAATTGAATTAATATTAAAAGCCTACTAGTTATAAATGGTTTTTATAATAAATATAAATCGACGAATATTTTATCTCTGCACTGTACCTAACTTTAAAAAATTTTGCCTGCGCCGCAATTCAACTATATCAGTTCTCAAATTCCATTTCTCGTCAATAAAAAGTTGACTCCTTTTGTCATTTCCACTTCCAACTGCCTTTTGTGTTCCAAATTTTCATATAAATAACAAAAAATTAATATCTACAGGGTTTTACCAAAACTAAAAAAAATGTGATTGTTGACTTTTTTAATTTTTCGAGGGTCTTAAATTTAACAAAATGCCTCTAATTCGATTTACATCCAACGGATTAGTAAAAAAAAAAACCTCATTTTTGAAATCGTGAGAAAAGTTCCTTTCATTTGAGTACCATTTTCGTTTATATTAATATTTTACTTTTTTCGACTCCTCCTATTGGTCGAAAAATGGCTCTAGTTAGGGCTACGTTTTATGGATATAAAAAAATGACATTTTTGGAATCGTGAGAGAATCTCCTTTAATTTGAGTACCCACACTCACATGTTACTATGTTCCCCCGTTTTTTGCCGCCCACTGGCCTCCCGGGTCTGAGCCCCTCCCAAAAATAATTTCGGTTTTTTTTCTTTTCTAATTCCAGAGGGGGTCATATTTTTGCCGAAACCCCATAAACTGCAGTTTTGCCTCGATTTTCCGAATTTCACAAAAATCGACTCAACAGTTTCCGAGATAAATCCAAAATGGCGATCGTAAATTTTCCGTTTTTATGTGGGATCTCGAAATTTTACAAGTAATTCAGGTGTCCAAAAGTTGCTCTATTAGTTAGGCGTCGATTTTTTTCGTATTGTTACGAATCATTAAACAATTTTAAACCAAAGAATGAAAAAAAAAACGCTAAACTTTTTGGACTTTAAAACGTTCTAAAAACACCGAGCCAAATTTGAACCCGGAATATTGCCGGAATGATTAGCGAAAAAAAATATATGTAGGTCAATGCATTTAAGCTCAGATATAAGTTTTCTATGGCACCTAGGTCAAAATATGAAACGATTTTACACTTTTAGTTTGGATTCGTCCACGGGGAACTACAAACTTATGTATCAAGGTACCGCAACCTGCAAATTGAATACAAGGAGGGACTAACATCGCCAAATAAACTCAGAAAATTGTTCAAAGTCGATCGGCATACTATAAGGTGCTAGTCCCAAATATACCAATACACCCTGTTTCATAGAGTGGTATAGGGTATAAAAAAACATTTTATTTAAAAATATGCCCTTTATTTAAAAACTACATTTTCTGAAAAAAATAATTTTGATTTGAAAAGTACCTTGTATTTAAAAAAATACCTTTTATTTGAAAAACGTACCTTTTACTACAAAGAGTACCTTATATTTAAAAAGCTACCTTTTTATAAAAAAGTACCTTTTATTTAAAAAAAGTACCTTTTAAGAGAAATAATATATTTAATTAAAAAAGTACCTTATGCTTACAAACGTAACTTTTAATTAAAAAAATTACGTTTTATTTAAAAAATTCCTTTTTTATTTTCAGTTGTATTAATTCGATCTTCTAAATCGTTACAAATGAAAATTCTCGAGCTAGTGGTCTACTTTTATTATAAAAATCAATTTATTATTCCATATTGCGACATTCTTCGAACGTCGTCGACCACGAAATATTACTTAGGTCTTTACATAAATATAAACAACTTTAAAATATCACTGTTTATATACTGCCATCTAATATCTCCACTCGTCTAATACGAGTATGTACCGGAAGATGACATTTGAAGAATGTCGAAATATCGGATAATAAATTGAATTTTATAATTAAAAAATACCTTGAACATTTTCATTTATGAGATACCTTTTATTTAAAAAAGTACACTGAAAATATTATTACAGTAACTGAATGTAGTTTATTTAAAAAGTTATCCGTACATTTATTTTTAAATGATTATTCAGTTAAATTGAAAAGAAATATATTTTCAACTGTTTTTGTCTTTTATTTAAAAAATAAATTACATAGAAATGCGGATTTTCTGTTACAGTTAATATTTTCATATGACCTCGAGCTCAATTATTTAATAAATTCGTTAATATTTTCATTTAAAATTTTTTGTTAAAAAAAGAAACCCTTTTAGATTTTAGGTCAGTTAAAAAAACAAAATAAACTAAATCATTTATTCTAACGGATTTTGTAGTTAATTTTTTGAAAGTTATAAAAACGAAATAAATGAAAAATCATTTCTTTTTTAAAGATTTTGTAGTTAATTTATGAACATTTAAAAATAAATGAAAAGTTCTTTCGATTTAAATGAAAAGTTAGTAGACCGGTTTTCAAGTGAATTTTCATTTATTTTAAATTAAATTTTCAGTTAATTTAAACTACAAACAATTTTTGGTGTATGTTTAATTTTAAATAAGGAGGGACATTACATTCGCGGCAGAGAAAACAGACCTTTTTTTAAAAATTCATAACTCAGTCAAAAACAAAAATTTTTACAAGAAAAAAAATTCAAAAAAATATATTTTTCACTCCAACATGGTTTTATAGAGCTCCAAACTGGCGGCAGAGAAAAAAACGGGGCCTCGTGGTTGCAGCGCTGGGAGTCGCAAAAATTGTCCGATCTGGAAAAAATTACTTTTTTAAATCTTAACAAAATTGGTTATTGTATGACACGAGATTTTTTGTTTTAAATTTTTTTTTTCAATTTTTGGTGATGTTCCAAATTTGAAAAAAATTTGTGTTTTTTCGAAAAAAATATTGACTTTAAAAATTTATAAAAAATCGATAAAAAATTAAAAAGAAAAGCTCGTGTCATACGATAGCGAATCAATTTCGTCAAAAAATCAACCCGCTAGTGCCGCAACCAGTACGAAAAACATGGT
Organism: Leucophora obtusa; assembly: GCA_949987735.1. Taxonomy (NCBI): domain Eukaryota; kingdom Metazoa; phylum Arthropoda; class Insecta; order Diptera; family Anthomyiidae; genus Leucophora; species Leucophora obtusa. Next base: position 50,907,270 of record OX465299.1, read on the forward strand.
TTCGAGATAAACGCGTTCAAAGTTTGTGAACAAAGAAAAAAAAGGTACATAGGTAGCGCGAAAATTAAAAATGCGCTCTCACTAATCCGGTTGTAACTTTTGAACCCGTAGGAATTTTTCCATGAAATTTTTTTTCTTAAAATCTTAAGAATATTTACTAAAATACAAAATTATAAAAAAAAGTTGCTTTCAAAAAACGGCCAATGTCATGTCCCCCCTTAACTTTTCTTTGTATTTAACTAATCGTTGATTTTATTACAATAACTTTTATTATTATCTCTCTCTTTGCAGGTATGTTAAATGTTTTTGATTAATCTAATAAGTTTCCATGTAAGTTAAAACTTTTTAATTGTTATAGTTTAATTTCGAATACCCAGTAAAGAAAACAAAATCCAATGATCTGATTATAGAACACCTTATATTGTATTAGCATATTTTCGAATTTATGTTCTACGGTTCTTTTTGTATGGAGTTTGAACTATTAGCAATAGGTTCTTTTCCTTCAAACTAGAACATATTGCTTCAGAACCGGTGCTAGAAATAGTTAGAACTGGGACAATTAAATATTTTATGTTGATTTCAGGATTCAGTTCTGGAATCGAATCTATTCCATGGAACCGGTGGCAAAATAACCTGTTCTGGAATAAGATTCAAAGAGCACCCGTTCTAAAAATTTCTGGTGGGTATGTTTAAATAACATCATATGCAACACAATGAGGGTTGTGGTCTTGGGCGTTGATGATTCCTATATTAGATGAATGTTTTTTGTTAGTTTACTAAAACCCCCAAAGGGTGTCACGCTGTGTGGGTACAGTCAAGTTACATATATAGCCCTTTAAAGTTTTCAGGTTTTTGCCAAGAAGTAACACGCAAAACATAGTGGAAAAGTTCTTTTGAGCTTATTTCTGTCTTCGGAGGTTTGCAACGAATTTTTTAGTGAAATTTGTAGCAACACAAATTTGTAAAATATTTTAACCCATTCCCAAACAAACTACAAACTACTTCTTTCACTGCTTCACAAGTATCCCTTAGTGTATTTTTACTGCTTTTTTAGAAGTTGTTCTGCACAACTTCAAAAATTCACTTCTTTCATTGCTTCCAAAGTATTCGTTAGTTAATTTTTTTAGCTTTTTTAGAACTACTTCTGAACAACATCCAAAAAATTACTTAAGTATTGCTTCTAAAGAGTAATTGCACTAAAAGTGGTGGTAAAAAGTGATTTTAGTATCATTTGGCATTTCGAAACAGAGGGTCGCGAGTTCGATTTCCGGCGGGACCAATATTTTTCTTTTCTAATATTTTTTTATTCTATTACTTTTTTTTAATATTTGTAATTAATTTGTTTAAATTCAATTTTTTTTATTTTAAAATTTTTAAAAATATGTGTATGGATGAAATCAAAAAATGTGATAAATTTTTGGGCCAAATTTGTGAGAAGCAAAAAGTGTTAATATTTCGATTTTTTTTAATGGAATCAGTAAGTTTAGTCATTATAAACCTAATTGCAAAAACTCTCATCTACAAGTTGTCGCAATAACTTTTTTTGCACAATTTTAATTTTTTTTTTTGTTGTAACGGAGTTTACATTTCTGCAAGCAAAAGATATAACAAAAAAAAATTGCGTACGAATTTTCTTCAATTTATTAGTTTTTCGTATTTGGGTTTTCAACTTGCTTTCCAATGATATATAATTTGTGTTTATCAAATTGTGGGTTTCGCGAATAAAAATACAATTCATTCCGCGAAAAAAATTTAAATTTTTTTTTAATTTTGTATTTTTTGGTCCTTTTAAATGCTTTTCAAAAATATAAAAATTTTTAAAATCCAAACAGCGGTTGCGCAGTTACAAAATAATATATTAAAAACATAACATTTCACGATCAAAAAATTCTTAAATTGTGTGAAACAAATTTAATTTGTCAAATTAATGTCAGTAATGACTCGAAATATCGATTCAAAACCAATGAAATGCAAAATCAATCATTTTTCGCTCCAGCAGCTTAGGGTAAAAAACCGATAACTTTTTTTGATTTGACGCAAAATTATTAGTTGAATCGTCTTTTGACGCATAAATATTAGTTGAATCACCTCTGTTTATGGTTATTTCAAAATATTTTTAACATTTATCTACATTTATTTGAATGAAACCTGATGCAAACAATTGTGGTTAGGGAGTTTACAGTTACGGAGTTTACATTTGGTTACTTTTTTCGTTTTCTTTCAGAAACGCTTTGTCAGAAATTCTTTTCCGAAACAAAATCGCATGATGCCTAAAAGGTGAATCCAAATATGACAATGTTTTTCTTACTCGTTAAATAGTTTGGTGTAAAAATTAGGAACGGAGTTTACAAAATTTTTTCAAATCTTATTAAAGGCATCTTTTTTCATCTCGAGAATGTTACATGCTGCGGAAAACCTTCAAGTCTGTTATGCTGGATGATTACTTACAGTCCAACGATCATTTGAGTATAAATAACATTATACTTTTCGCAATATAAATAATAGATAACTCCAAAATTCTGGTATATGAATTTTTATCAAAAATTATGACGAAAAATCGTTACAGAGTTGAAGTCATGATAGCTAAGATATACGAAGGAGTTTGTTAAATGTATTAATTTTTATTAAAAACGGCACTTTTCCTCTTCATAAAAATTCTTACAGTTTGCGTTTAGCTTTATTGGTTATTAAAATATAAGCGATTAAAGTTAAAAAACCTTATGAGTTACTTGTTACGGAGTTTACGTTTGGCCTATAAAATTGGTCACAAATTTTATGTATTAACCAAAAATTGGTCAGATTGTTATAAATTTTGTATAACAGGTGACAATGCGCTGATATATATCGAAATATGTAACTCAAATGTAATCCATGCATTAGAAATTCGGTGGTTACACGGTTTTTATCACCTTAATCCCTTAAATTCATAAAAGCTTTGTAAAATTATAGGAGGTTTATTGAACAAATTTTGTATGAAAATGACGTTTTGTAAACCTACTATAACTTTACAAAGCATTTATGAATGGAGGGGAATATTTTTTTAATTTTTAAATTTTATAAATATGTATATATAAAAAAATGGTGAGAAATTGCTTTTTATGCACCTGTAAAAATAGCACTGAAAACAATATTGAATTGGAGTGCACCTTTTGCACTTGTTTTATAAGTACTTTTATTGAAGAGAATGAGGAACGATAGAAGTTGTAGAAGTGGTGTTTTTATGCCACTCAACTTTCATATCAAAGAATAGCTCAGCGGTAGAGCGCTATAGACCAGCAATCGTGAGGTCGCAAGTGCGATACCCGGTGGCGGCAAAACTTTTGTAAAATAAAAAATATATCATTATTTTTAGCGAAGAATTTTTTAATTAGAAATTTATTAATTCAGTTCGAGGTCAATTTCCTTATTATGAATTAAAATAATAAGTACTTTTTTTCAAAAACTGCAATTTTTCTTCATCAGGATATTCTCCTGACAAATACTTCACAAAGTTTTTGCTTTCCAAAACCTCTACACTTTCAGGAATGAAAAGACGATCGTTTTAGGGATTTTCCAGGTCCCCTTTATCTGTTTTCTTTAGAAAGTGGTGGCAGTGGTGCAATGCAATTTTTTTAACTTTGAATTGGTGAAAAAAAAGCTTTCTTTGCACTCGTTCAAAAAGTACTGAAAAAATGTTAAAGTGGGAGTACTCTTCTTCTATGGCAACTTAATGTTAAAATCATTAATGTTTGTGTTAAAATAGAAGTACATCTAGATCATCAATTGTAGTGCTCTTTCTACTGCGTCGGCATTTCTTTTTTTGCTGGGATTACAATTTAGGAGTTTGTTTTGATATTTCTTGTAAAAAACGACTTAAACTGCCCAAAATAGTCAATCACGGAGTTATAAATTTCTACAACAAAAATCCTCATAATAATTCCTGCACGCAAAGAAAAACAATGGTTAAACTATCATAAGCTATTATCAAACTATCATTTATCTGCGTGTGAAGACCGTATTTAACTCAGAACGATTTTTCACAGTTTTTTAAGTGGAATTTGTAGCCAAAAATATTTGAAGAACATTTTAACCATTAAAACCCCGTTTTAGTGGTGTTTTTTTTTTTTTGATATTCCTTGAAATAAGGATTTAAGTGACCCACAAAGAAGGCAATTATAGGGTTAAAATATTCTTTGAAAAATCCCTTAAAATGGTAACACCGAATTAAGCTCAAAATAATTTTTAGACTGCTTTTTCCGTCTTACTTCATATTGTTGGGAAACAAATTTTTTAATTTTAAACGGCCATATAACTTGACTGTACCCACACAGCGCCAGGAGGTTTTACTACATATAATAACCTAATAAATTCTTGTAGCATTGCATTCATCGATCGCCGAAACTTAGTGTTGCACAGTGTTATATACAATACAAAGTATTTTAAAATTCATTTAAATCAACATCGTCTTTTAAGCGCGTCAAACTTTAATTCCAATTAATATTTTCATTCCTATCGCTTACTCATCGTATACTGTGACATGAACAAATTAAATTACACCTCCTTGTTGTTACAGTTTCATTAACACACTCTTATCTCTCGAAATGCCTAAAATTTCGTTTGATAACCTTAAAAATAATGCCTGTAGTGACAGCAGTCCACAAAATAAAGCATTTTTATTTTTCTCCGAAATCATTGTTGCTGTAGTGTAGTTAAAGTAAAAAAATTTTTTTGTGTCATAATTTGCACTTTTTAATGTGTCGAAAAAAAAAAAACAAATAACAAAAATCTTACAACTCATCTGTTTTTTTTTTATTTCTCAACTAAAATGACCGTTTAACAGCGGTCAATCAACCTAAAAAATGCAAAATATATGAATATAAATAAGAAATAAAATTTAAATTTACACTACTGAAAATTAGTGGATAAGCATTGAAGTTTTAAGAAGATTTTTTTTTTTTGTAATTTGGAGGATTTTATATGTAAGTGCTGTAGTTTATAGGAATATGGAAATAATATAAATCGGAAAGTGTGTTTCTAAAAAGAAAATTTAGGAAAATTCGGATCACTATGCGGCCCTATGTTCCACTGGGAATTAAAGGATTAAATATATATATATGCCATTTCCGCATCTTTTTAGTTCTCCGAACTTCGTAACGTTTCGACAGCAGCTACGAAAATTTAAATTTTTATTTACAAAAAGGGAGATCTAAATGATTTTCTCCCCGCATTTTAATTAAATACTCTCTTTCCTTGACGACAACGTCAATAGAAAATTTCGGCTAAATTCAACGATAAATGTTGGTGTATCAGAATTGCTAAAACGCAGTCAGGTTCAGAGAGGAAGCATTCAATAATTCGCGAGATAACCCTTTTAGCGGCTCAATCTCATATTTAAGGGATAAGGGTTTTTTATATTTGTTTCAAGGAAATTGATACAAATTGGGTATCAAATAAATTGTATTTTGAAGATACATATATTAAATGGTGTACTAAAAATACCAAAAATTTTCAAACAAAAAAGTTTCAAAGAATTTTGAAGCTAATTTTTACATCCTAAATATCAATTTGGGCCAATATGTTATGTTTGAAAAGTTATCACTACACTAATAGAAATAAATCTATAAAAATAGCAGTAAAAGTTACTAAAAATTTGTTAAAAATTATGCTGCAGAAAAAACTGCTGAAATTAGCAGATTTGTTTTTTGATAAATACTAGTAAAATAAGAACAGCAAAATTAACTGTTAAATATAAAGAATTTTAGTTATATTTGAGCTAAATTTTTGTTAATGGAAAATAGCAAATTAACCTGCTAAAATCAGCAAAACATTTTGCTAAATAATTTGTAACCCAAAAAATCACAAAAAAATATTTAAATTTTCTAAGTTTTTTTCGATTTTTTTAAATAAAAATAAAAATCGAGTCTTTCGAAAACAGCGGTTTACAATTTTTTTTTAGCAAATATTTCTGCTGATTTTAGCAAGATAGACTGCTAATTGTATTAAACTAAATTTAGCTTAAGAATAGCAAAAATTTTGTAGATATAACAGCTTGTTTTTGTTATTTTAAGTCTACTAATATGTATTTAGCAAAATTTTCTGCAGATTTTACACTATAAATTGTTGTGTTCATTTAACCAAACCTCAAACCTACTAAATTAAAATTGATGAAATGCATATTAATTGCAGCTGGTCTATATGACGTTAAAACAACACTGTACGAAAATACATTAAAAATGCCCTGTTGGCAGTCCGTCTCCAATATACACAAATTGCCTGCTCTTGAACGTAAAAACCATACGGCAGTGTGGCAGCATTTGCGAAAAAGGAGACACGGAGGAGATTGGAAGATAAACAAAAATCTAAAAGTATAATGTGTGTATGTATCTGTTTGATCACTTCTGAAAGTGAAAAACAATAACAGAAAGCTGAGTAGGAAAGAAAAACCAGGCGGTTTTCATCGCCTCTTTTGAACATTAACAGTTTGTATCGAAAAATGTTAGCCTTTGCAGACATGTGTATTTCATATGGCAACATTTTTTGATAAAAATTAAGAAGAGAGTGATTTAACAGAGGTAGCGAGAGTTGGGAAGTCTTTTTATTAAATAGTCGTTGGAAAAACTATGAATTAGCTACGTTGCATTTAAGGGCTTGCTTGTGTGAGATGGCTAAGCTGTCGCACTTTAGTATAGTTACTTTTATAATGTAGGAATAGGCACAGGTTCGATTCCTACAGCCGACGGGTTGTTGAAAAAAACTATCATATATAGACAATCTGACAAATATATACAATACAATTTAATTTCTGCTATTTTTTTAGGTTTATTTCTATGAGTGTAGATATAACAGCAGATATTAAATAATATCACATTAGATCCCAGTGTAGAAAATCATTACCAGATATGTGCTTATGTAAATATATACCTGGTAAGGGTAACTACCCGAGTAAAAAAGAGTATATATAACATATATTTTTTAATATTAAAATATATGATAATATAAAATATTGTGTGCGACCTTATATGTTTTTATATGGTGATATATTCGAAATTTTTTTAGAAATTTTCTCATATGTAATCATATTAAATCATATATCAGTATTTGCTTTATTGAAAATTGTATATATAGGAATATATTATTGATAAAGCCGTTCAAAATTGTATATATAAATAGATACAAAAATATTTTTAATTTTATTTTTTATATATAACAATATCGTCGGCTTGCCTGCAAGTAGTGTTATGTGTTCTTTAACAGGTTTTCAGGGGGGCGAAAAAACTGGTTTATATTATCCTTTTAATATATTTCATTGACATCATATGCCTTAATAATGATTGTAATAAATAAGGTCGTAAATCATTAGGGCATATGATGTCAATAAAATATCTTAAAAGGATAATATAAATCAGTTTTTTTCGCTCTCCTGAAAACCTGATAAAACCAAAAACATAGCACTTCTTGCAGGCAAGCCGACGATATATTAGTTAATATCAGACCCAAGTTATAGATTAACTAATATATTCGAGATTAATGTAATATTTGATCAAAAACAATTGTTTATATGCTTTATTCAATTTTTTCATCAATTTAATATTTTCTGAACTTTTTTACTTCTAAAAGTTTTTTTTTTATTTAAAAAATCCAATTTAAAAAAATTAACTTTTAAAATCATGGCCCGGCTCGTAATGGGTTAATAAGTCTAGGCATGTTGCATATCATTGAAAAGGTATTTCAAGTACCTACCCAACGATATATATATATTATGTTCTTGTCCGATAAGTTTTGAGTGGAGAAATAAGCCATTGAATATTGTTGTAGATCATCTTCAGCTCCATAAATCGGGAACTATGATCCTCCAACAAAAATGAAGTGCATTGCCGGCCTTTTATTTAAAATAAAAAAAAAGCTTAACATATTTAAAAAAATTTTCTAAGTCCAAATTAAATAATAATTTGAAGCCAATTTGATTTTCGCGAAACAAATTACTCTAGATTGAAAAACTGTTCGTTTTCGATTTTCATCACACCCCTGAGTGTGTAGGACCCGAAATCCTGCTGCCCTCCAATTCAAAGTTTTTTTTTTGTCATTTAAATTTAATCATATCGTATTGTATTAACTTACATCCAATTTGATCGGGACAAAATTCGGATATAAGTTTATCATTTGATATAACTTTGTATCCTTGTAAATACAATTATATCCAATATGATACAATTTAATATAACCATTTTTCGGATGAAATTATATCCAGTTACATATTGCAAATATATCCATTCACATATAATTTTATATACACTTTTTTACTCGGGTAGTTACTTTTCTTATTACATTTCTTATTACCTTTGTATGGCGATGTCGCGAAAAATAGTGAGTTATGCTTACACATTAGAATACGAAAAATCTAAAAATATGTCGTTATCTATATGATTACCAGTACTGACAAAAAGATACAGTCTTAAAATTGATATTCAAAAAAATAAGATTTCTAAAAAAAAATATTTTTTTTATTTTGCGGTAATCGAACCTGGGACTCCAGGTTCCCAGTCAATAGCTCTACAATCTGAGCTTTCTCCAATGTTTGATAGATAACAACATAATTGACATTTTGCACACAAGTCAGCTTACTCGACAAAATACAAAAAATCAAAAAATATGTAGTTACATCTTGCGCGGTTTCAGCAATTAATATAAGGGGAAAAATCATACGCCTCAGTGTTCAACTCAATGTATTTGTCTACGGTGGTGTATGATTTTTCCCCTTATATTAATTGCTGGAACCGCGCATGAGTTACATATCCTTACCAGTTTTGAAAAAATATTGAGTCTAAAAATAGATTTCAAAAAATTTATAAAAAAAATATAGAAAATAACTTTTTATTTGAAATAATGATAAAAATTAGTCAATATCAGTATCTCATTATTATATGTTTTAAAATTATTATATGTTTAATGTAGAAAGTAAGTCGGTGTCCATACTGGTAGTCCAAAAAATAATGATATGTCATTACCGTTTCTACACTGGGATATGATATTGCGCCACATCAATTTTTTTAAACTTTTTTCGCCATAACTTTAAAATTTATCCATAGATTTTCTCAAAATATACTTTTTAAGCTTTATTTATTTTTTAAGGCTATAAGAGTAGCGGTCCCTTCCTATCGGACTGCAAAGAGGACACGACATCGTGGAATTATATCTGTATCGCACATTCGAACGAAAAATAACGAAAAGTGGAAGTATTGTCGGAAACTAAAAATGTCAATGAAATTAAAAAAAATTTTTTTTAGAATTAAGAAAAAAGATGAAAAAATATGAAAAATCGAAAATAGATATTAAATAAAAATTAATAATTAAATTAAATATTCTAGTTAAATAAAATATAACAGTGTTTTTTATTATAAAAGTGAATTTATTTCTCAATATTTCGACATTCATCGAATGTCATCCCCAGGGAAATTATATATACATAATAAAACCACACAGCTTAAAACTATTGTTGTTTGTTGAACATCACTAATCATTTTATAAACGTGTTATAAGATTTTCAAATTGTTATCCATAATCAGTTAAATATAATCCTCCTGAGGATGACATTCGATAAAAGTCGAAATATTGAAAAATAAATTAATTTTTATAATAACAACAACTGGCCTCGAAGTCGAATATTTCATTTAATTACATAAAAATTGAAAGAGCGAATAAATACGAATTTAAATTAATAAAAATTAATATTTAAATTTAATTCTTAAAAATTTTAAATTTGCTATACATATTTCGTAAGTCATTGTACCTTTTTAATTTCTGGTATTGTCTAGATTTGAGATTTTCTCGCCTCCTAAGTCACACTTATTTCTGTTTTTTTTCAGCAGAAAGTCCGTTATATTCGTGTGACTACAATGCCTTCGTGACGTCATTTTCGCACTTTTTTTTTTTGTCCGACGTCCGGTCCGATACGGATTTTATCTCTTGGTCATATACCCTTCTTGGTGGAATTACCTTTCTCCACCAAATTCTTCTATACAAATAATCAGAGAAATATTTAAAATTTAATTAAAAACCGATAACTTGTTTCTATCCTTGCTGAGTTAGGGAAATAATTTTAAACACGTTTTCTTCAAAATTTTAAAAGTAAATTAAAAAACGTTCCGTTTAAAAATCGTGTGGTTCCTAAAACTATCTACTTATCGTAGCTATATACAGGGTGGCGCAAAAACAACCTTCCGATGTTTTTTGGCTGTAATTTAAAAAAAAAAAAATGAAAAACTTTGATTCTTCTTGTGGATTATTTTTATTTGGTCTTTTAATTTTTTTACATCAAGTCGAGAATATGATGTCATGTAAATGGCCGCCGCCACAGTTGATTGTCATTTGAGCCCATTTTTTTATTCATCACCAATCATGAGTGATGAGGCCCATTTCCATCTTAGCGGGTACGTAAATAAGCAAAATTTACGCTTCTGGGGCACTGAAAATCCGCGTGTAACCCACGAAGAGCCATTACACCCGCTCAAAGTCACTGTATGATGTGCTGTTTTCGCTGGAGGAGTCATCGGACCTTTTTTCTTCGAAAATGCCATAAAAAGGGCTCAAATGACAATCAACTGTGGCGGCGGCCATTTACATGACATCATATTCTCGACTTGATGTAAAAAAAATTAAAAGACCAAATAAAAATAATCCACAAGAAGAATCAAAGTTTTTCATTTTTTTTTTAAATTACAGCCAAAAAACATCGGAAGGTTATTTTTGCGCCACCCTGTATTAAATCAGCTAATAATTAAATCTAAAATTTTTTTCTATTACTTAATAATATTTATGAAATAAAAATTGCAACCATTTCTATATTACTATTTTTCTTTTGAAACTTTAGCCAGTGTATTTGATTCAATAATTATTTGATTGATTGCAAACTTTAGCAACAAATATAAATCTTGTCATATGCTTGATTTAATAATGCATATTCATTATTACGCTATAAATTTTATTTTTAAATGCTTTTATAATATATATATATACATTTTTTTTTTTTTGTTGCAATATTACAAATATCGCGTGTACAGTTTGTTTTCTATTAATTTTATATTTAAGTTGTCTTATAATTAAAATTACGTTTAAATCTGTAGAGAGAGAAAAACAAAGGGTCCTAATTTTATATAGCATTCTAAATTATAAAACCTTTACAATTCTATAAATTTTCATTCAATAAAAATTTTGTAGTTTTGCAAATTTATATAAGAAAATTATTTAGTATTTTTTTTTTTTTTTTTTTTTTTTGCTAATTATCTATTTAATTTTTTTTTTAGCTGACGTTTCAAAATATATAAAATAAAAAGTTTGTTATGGTTTTTTTTTATATAGCGTGACTTCTGTAAAAAAATATATAAAAAAGTAAAAAAAAAAAACTAAAACCATATAAATAATTACAACAACGTGATGGTGTTTTTTTATTATATTTTTGTCTGTAAATGTTTATATCAATGCTGATGAGTTTGTTTTTTACTTAAAACACCCTACAAAAAAAATAAAGTATTTTAAATTTTAGAAATTTTAAGGCTTCGGTTTGGACAACAAAATTCAGGTAATTTTTATTATCTATCGTGCGGAGTCGGTTCATTCTGCCACAAGGAGGGTAGGATGCTAAATTTTTATGAAAATTTTTGTAATATTTGCAAGTAGTTTCGTATCGAAAATGAACAAAATTGGTGGAGCGAAAAGAAAAATATATAGAAGCCTCTAAAAATTTTGCATACTAAATGCTTGTCTTCTACAGACTTTTATTTTTTAATTCACAAATATCTACATAATTTTATGTTTTTAGAATCACTTTAGTTTGTATTTTGCCACGTAAACTTTTATTTGGTTAAAATCCTGCACCCAAATTCTATAAGACGATTATCGCCCACTTTTCAAAGTTTAACAAATTTTAAAACATCGTAACAAATTTGGTAAGACAGCAATTTCGCACCATATACTAGTATTTCTTTAAGATTTTTGTAGCCAATATCTTTAAAATCCTCAATATTTTTATAGAATCCCTTGCCTGGTTTTTTGCTTTCGTTAAATATATCGAATATAGCTTTTGCCACAATCGACTTTTACCTACATATATTTTTTTACATTTGTTTAATTTTCAAAAATTTTTTTTTTTTATATAATTTTTCAACTGAATTGAATTTTCATGTTAAACAACATTTTTGTGTAGTTTTAAAATACGAAATTGTTTTAATAATGTTTAAATTAATTGCTTTTTATTTAAAATATATTATTAACAAGTGATATATGTTTTAATAGTTTTAGTACATTTACATTACATTTTGTTTAAAAAAAGTGGTTGCTAAAAAATGTTAATCGATGTTTTTTTTTCTAAAATTTTTTTAACAAATCTTTATATATTATAATATTAAAAAAATGTTTTTCGTGGTTCATACAAAAAAAAAAAAAAAAATCATGAAATAAAAATTTGTATAATCATCATGCTTAAATTATTGCCAAGAATAATAGAAAAATTTCTTAAATGCAAATAGACAGTTTATTTTTAAAATAAAACAAATGTAGTAGAAAAATAAATTTATTTGCTATTTTTATTTAAAGGAAGATATTTTTAAACTTGAACTATACGCTTAACACCATACATTTTTCGCGGAGGCGATTTGTTGTAGGTACACTGCACCATTCTACGGAACTAGGCTTAACAAAATATACCAAAAATAGCAAAAATATTGGGATTATGTGAACCTTATTTTCTACCGATCAACTCATTACCTTCCTGAGTGGATTTAGCAATGCCCTTCAGTCTTTCCATATAAAATGAACGACCCTTGTAATCAAACTACACGATGGTAATTGAATTAAATTAGATACATAAGTTTGTATTGCTCAATTTATATTACCCGAATCTTTAAAGGAAAGGTCCTATCCGGCGTGCTGATTTCAGAAGTCTAGATTTTTATTTGCATTTGCAAAATCTTAAAAAGGCGATGTTGAAAATTTTTAAATTTTTTGTGATTTCTTAGTCCACTAATTATTTTAGCAATTTAACAGTGTTATTTTTGCTGTTCCTATTAAGGAACTTTTTTGGCCACTTTTTTAAAATGGACAAAAAAGACCCTTAAGTTGAAGAGTTAGATGGTTAAAATGTTTCACAAAAATATTCCCCGTAGTGTTTTATATAAGTTCGCTGAACACATCCTATACCTAAAACGGAAGATTCCAATTGTTTTCCGCCTAAAATCCAGGTTTGTTGGACGTTTGAGCGCCAAGATTAACCCTTCAACATATTTTAAGTTTTGACTTATTTCTGGCATTGACGATAAACTTTAAACTTTGATGTCTTCACAGACTTATAGTAGAATTTCATGACAAATATTTTTTTCGGAACATTTTAACCCTCTTACTCTTCAATTAAAGGGCCTTTTTTGACCCCTTTTTAGAAAGGGACAAAAAAGCCCCGTAAGTTCAAGAGTTAGAGAGTTAAAATGTTCCGCAAAAATATTTGTCATAAAATTCTACTATAAGTTTCTAAAGGCATAAAAGTTAAAAATTTAACTTTAATGCCAGAAATAACTCAAAACTTAAAATGTGCTTAAGGGCTAATCTCGTACGTATTCAGAATTGGCGCTCAAATGTCCGACACAATTGGATTTTAGGGGGAAACCATGTGAATCTTCCATTTTAGGCACATAATGTGTTCAGCTAAATTATGTAAAACACTAGGAGGAACATTTTAACCCTCTAACTCTTCACATTACGGGTGGTTTTTGTCCCTTCTTAAAAAGGGGCCAAGAAAGGTCCTTTAATTGATGAGTTTGATTGTTAAAATGTTCCACAAAAATGTTCCTCGTAGTGTTTTATATAAGTTCGCTGAACACATCCTATACCTAAAATAGAAGATTCACATGGTTTCCGATTCCGATTGACAATTAACATTAGAAAAAGGTGGGAAACTGTAAAACCCCCTATTCCAATATGATTTTTCAAAACGAACGTATATTTTTTTTGTTGTCTCTTCTACCAGAATCCATTTCACAAACCCGTAATTTTTGAAAAAGTTCGAAGTTGTTGTACAGTGTAATTTGTCATTTTCAAGTTAACTCAAATATAAATAAAATTCTCAAAATTTTACAGTTTCACAGTAGCAAAAAAAACGGCTAATTTCAGCAGTTTTTTCGGCAGTAATTTTTAGCTAATTTTTAGTAGCTTTTTCTGCTACTTTTACAGGATTATTTCTATGAATGTACGGAAATAGATGTTTGGGAAGCCGGAAGTTCACTAAAAAAAGTTTAGCAATTAATATATGGCAGTTGTTTGTGTAATAATCAGTAGTTGTTGTGTTTAACTGTAATTGCAGTTGTTTTTCTATGGAAAAATAAAATTTTCTGATTTTTGTTTGCAAACTAAGAGTATAAGAATAATAACAAATATAAACTAAACAAGAATTTTAAAGAATCAATGAAATTTTTATTTTTTAAATAACTAACTACTTACTGTAAAAATACTGCTTTGGTAGTTGTTTATGATGATATTAAAAATAATTTCTTTTAGCAACTGTTGCGAAATTACAGTACTTTTCGTTAGTTGATTTCCTTAATGTCATATAAGTTGCTTTGTGTTTTCCATAGAAAAACAACTGAAATTATAGTTAAAAACAACAATTATTGATTACGAGTACTACAGAAACAACTATCATGTAGTAATTGTGAAACTTTTTTGAATATTTTTGGGTAGATCGAAATTAATTTTGTTCGATAAAAATTTTGCAATGTTGCCAAATATTTTTTTTTTTACCGAATTTAAGGATTTTTATTTTGAAATTTCAGTGGTAGTCTAAATTTAAAATTTTTCAATAATAACTCGATACAGTCTTTAGCTGAATGAATTGAGTTAGAAAAATTAGTAGATACTGGTATTTTATTTTTGAACCTTCATGCAGAATATTTTGAATTTTGCGGGAATTTGCTTACCTCAGTATAATCCAAATTGCACTGTTTTTTACATAGTTGACGTTTACGATTTTATTGTTTTAATATATTGTTATTATTATATCTTATTTTTAATATATTATTATATCCTTCTCCACTCTGTGGTAAAGGGTATATTGAGTTTTTGCGCGAGATCTGTAGAATTTAATTTATTAATCAGATAGTGCTTATTTCGGTTAAAAAAATGTAGGTCCAACTATAACGCAGTTCCTAAAATTTATATTGCTTTGTCGTGTTTTTTTATCTTTAGTATAAAATTGCTGTATAATTCGTACCAATTCGAAAGTAGAAGTGATCTAATTGATAGACTAGCAAACGGGCTCGTGACCCGGCAGCCGAAAAATTCACGATCGCCATTTTGACTTTGTCGTGGAAAATCTTGACCCGAAATTTACGCAACATATCAATTTGTAATCTAAAGTATCAATCCTATCAGATATTCCGCTATGTTTTTAACACAATTTTTATTGCTTTTATCCCCTCCATCACATATAGAAACCTCACTGAAATTCGAAGGAAATTAATTCTGGAACTATTTCTAGAACTGATTATCAATTATACCTTACATTTAAGTTCCTTGGAACGTATTTTGGAACTAGTTCCATGGAATCGGCTCTAGTAAAACCAGCCAGGTGCTAAATTTTTGTGGTTGGCAACCGATTGTAAAAAAAAACATCTCAGGAGGACATGCTCAAAAATGTTAAACTTTTAATAAAATTGAGCCAATTTATACATACTATTCAAATGACGTTGTTTCTCTTATTTAATCTAATTCATTTAATTAAAATTGCACAGGTTTTTGTTAAAAGATGTTAATCGAAATCTTTGGCGCTAAAACATTTTTAGTACATATTCGTATAATCTGTGCATTGGATTCTGTTCAAATTATATTCTTGGCCTGTTTTTACTTAGCAACACAAAAATAATTGTTCAAAATGTGTTTGATAAATCAAACATTTGGTTTAATCATTTGTTTGCTTTAGATTTGAAAGTATTTTCTTTAGATTTGTAATTATCTTCTGTTTTTACCACGTACTTTTATAATAAAAATAAACTTTTACTTTCATTTTTTTTTATAATTACAAAAAATTATATATTTAAAACAAGCGTAATTTATCTAGTTTATTGGTACATGCAAATATTCTTTTTAATTCATTTTTGTTTAAGTTTTATTATTTTAATTATTTCTTAATTTGCATAAAATGTGGTTTAATTGATGTCAGCTATTTTATAAATTTTTTTATTTATTTTTTTTCAGTGTACAATTAATTGCATAATTCCATTAAAAAAAAATATTAATTGAAATCAATTATATTCAAAAAATAATCAAAACCGGTTAGATTTTTAGTAAAAAAAAAAACGATCTATATTATTAAATCACACCTGAGTTTGAAAATTAAAAAAAAAAAAACTAAAATTAAAATTAAAAAAGAATGCATTTTTACGGTTGGTAATTATAGATTTGGTTTGACATTGAAGAATAACACTGTACAACAAAATCAATATTTTTTCCAAAATAACAAGATTCTGTTAACTGATTCTGGCAGAGGGTGCCAAAAAAAATATATTGTACGTATTTTGGCGTTTTAAAAGTTTACGTCTGGCCCTATGTTTTTTGGGGACTTAAAGTTTTTTCCCTTTTGCAAATATTTTTTGTGAATCGGCATAGGAAATCATGTGAATGTTCCATTACAGGTATAGGATGTTTTCAGCGGACTTATGTAAAATACTACGCGGAACATTTTTGTGGAAAATGTTAACCCTCTAACTCTTAAATTAAAGGGACTTTTTTGGCCCCTCTTTAAAAAGAGACGAAAAAGATCCATAAGTTGAAGAGTTTGGGGGTTAAAATGATCCGCAAAAATATTTGTCATAAAATTCTACTATAAGTCTCTGAAGACATCTAAGTTGAAAATTTAACTTCAATACCAGAAATAAGTCAAAAATTAAAAACAACCCCCCTAAAATCCAGGTTTGTGGGACATTTGAGCACCAAATCTGAATAAGTACGAAATTAACCCTAAAACACATTTTAAGTTTTGACTTATTTCTGGCATTGAAGTTAAATTTTGAACTTTAATGCCTTCAGAGACTTTATTTTACTAAATTTCATGACAAATATTGTATTTTGCGGAACATTTGAACACCCTAACTCTTCAACTTACGGGTCTTTTCGTTCCTTTTCAAAAAGAGGACAAAAAGTCCCTTTAACTGAAGAGCTAGAGGATTAAAATGTTCCTCGCAGTGTTGTACATAAGTTCGCTGAAAACATCCTATACCTAAAATAGAAGATCCACATGGTTTCCTATGCCGATTTACAATAAACATTTGCAAAAGTGGGCTAGTTTTAAATATTGATTTATATCTGGCACTGAAGTTAAATTTTCAACTTTGATGTTTTCAAAGACTTATAGTAGAATTTCATGACAAATATTTTTGCGGAAGGTTTTAACCCTCTAACTGTTCAACTTACTGGTGTTTTTTGGTCCTTTTTAAAAAGGGGCGAAAAAAGTCCCTTCAATTGAAGAGCTAGAGGATTAAAATGTTTCACAAAAATTTTCGCCGTAGTGTTTTACATAAGTTCGGTGAACACATTCTATACCTAAAATTTAAAATTCACATGGTTACCTATGCCGATTCACAATAAAGATTTGCAAAAGTTCCCCTTTAATCCCCGAAAAAAGTATAGGGCCAGACGTAACCTTTAAAAACGCCGATACACGCATATTTTTTTGTTTGGTCCCCTCTGCCAGAATCAGTTGTTATTGTTTCTTGTGTTGTACAGTGTAGTTTTTAAATATTTCATGGCAATGCGAGAACCTCCCTCATCTGAAATTGCGTTTGTCCTACAACTCACTCGTACACCCATAGAAATAAATCTGTAAAAATAGCAGAAAAGGTTACTCAAAATTAGTTAAAAATGATGCTGCAGAAAAAATTAGCAGATTTTTTTCCTAAATACTAGTAAAATAAGAACAGCAAAATTAAAACTGTAAAATTTACAGAATTTTAGTAATATTTAAGTTAACTTTTAGTTAATTGAAAATAACAAATTGTACTGTAAAATCTACAGAAAACTTTGCTAAATTTTAGTAGACTAAGAATAGCAAAAATTAACTGTTATATCTACAAAATTTTTGCTATTTTTTTTGTAAACTGCTGTTGTCAAAAGGCTCGATTTTTATTTGCATAAAAAAAACTGAGAAAAACTTGGAAAATTAAATTTTTTTTGTGCTGCTAATTATTTAGCAAAATTAATTTGCATTTAAAAAATTTAACTCATATACAACTAACATTCTGTAAGTTTAACAGTTTTATTTTTGCTGTTCCTATATTACTAATATATAGCAAAAATAATCTGCTAATTTTAGCAGCTTTTTCTGCAGCATCATTTTTAACTTAGTTTTAATAGTTTTAACTAAATTTTTTACGGACTTTTTGTATTAGTGTACGTCAAGCTAAACACTTCGATTTTGATGAAACTTGGATTATTGTAGAAATGAAAATTTCAAGATCGAGCTATTTCGGCTTTTGGGCTACCTCGGGAATTTAAGTGTTCATAATGGGGTTGAAAATGGGGTTAAAAAAATTACCACTCTTATGCAAATTTTCTAGTTTCCGAATAGGTACATTGCCCAAATATTGGCTAGATAGGTTTCGATATAAATCTAAAATGCTGATCGTGAATTTTTTTGTATTACTTTTTTGGGTCTTGAAACTTTACACGTCAAACTCCGAGTTGTCCTTTCCAAATTGGTGTAATTTATTCAACAATTTTATACCAAGGAATGAAAAATTCACGAAAGAGCAATATTCGCAGTTTTTGAAAAATGTTTTTAACCCCCAAACATGAGATTAGACTGCTAAATAAAATATTAACGCATCCCAATCTGATTAAGATTAAAGAGAAACTATCGTGATATCGGCCTATATTTTTGATGGTTACTCAGCGCAAACTCAATATAACTTGTTTCGCAAAGTGCCGTAGAGTATAAATATTGAAAATGGCGGACCCTATATGGCGAATGATTTTAAAAGATTCGAAATAATGTTCGCCCAAAAAAAAAGTTCGCCGTACACCCTCTAATATGAAGTATTTTTGGAAGGCCATTTCAAAAAAAAATTTTTTTTTTGCCGAACGTAGGAGTCGCCTTTTTTAATTTTTTGTTATAGCTTTGGCATTTAAAATCGGATTTTAAAGTGTGATATATCGATTTTTTTGCCTCGAGGAGACCAGTGTTTTGCTATATAGTAAAAATCCAATTAAAAAAAAAATTAAAAAGGCGACCCCTACGTTCGGCAACCAATATATGAAAAAAATTTCTACTGGGTTTAGCGAAAAACTTCCTTAGCAAAAGTTTAATGATTTTTTGCGAGCTTTAATTTTCTGACATTAGGGTGGTACATTATGGTGGTAGCAACTGAGATCTGGTGGGTAACTACTAGAACGGGATACTTGAGCTCAAAATGCCCTTAGAGCAAAACACTGGTCTCCTCGAGGGAAAAACATCGATGTATCATACTTTGAGATCCGACTGTAAATGCCAAAGATATAGCGAAAAATGTAAAATGGCGACCCCTACTAGGGATGCCAAACGGGAAATCCCGAATACCGAAATCCCGGGATTGGCAAAATCCCGAATCCCGGGATTATTTCTCAAAAATCCCAGGATTTTCTTATTTTTTAATATTAATATAAACGCAAATAAACAAAGTGAGCAATTTTAGATTACCTACGTTTTTTCTTGATGCCAAGATATTGGTAAAATTATAAATTAAGTAGATTATTCGAGTAAACTATGCAAAGACTTTGCAGAAAAATTTGAAATTTTGGTAAACAATATTAAGTTTTTGAGTAATACATGCGAAAAACCAAGTTTGTTTGTTATTTTACCGATTTGTTCTTCCAAGCGAAAATCGATTTCTGAAACTGGGACTGTAAGTTTTGGCTGGGACTGTAAGTTTGCATTCTTCCATAAAAACATTTGATAACGATAACCAAATAACTTTATTGCTGTAATTACACGATTTAGTGGGCAAGGTTATCGCAACGAATCTGTTTTAAAATCTGCTTACAAAATACTGGGCGCAAGTGTACTTAATGACAGTCCTTCATATATTATCCCAGCCAGAAAAATACAAACGGGAAAGCGATGTAAAGGTATTTTAACAGGTGGTACAAGTACTGACAAAAATTGCTTTCCCATTTCCAATATGATAACGTCAATAGACAAAAGAACCGGCAGTTCAAAAAGCGCCGGAAAAGTACTGGAGAAACAAAATTTTTAACTTTGGCAAAACGCTGCCAAAACCATTTTATTGGAATTTATATTTTCCAAAATAAAATTTAAAAAAGTTCATATGTATCTTTTTTTGGCCTTGCCGTGATGTTTTGTAAAACAAATACTGGCAAAACGATTTTTGCAAACGCTGGCAAAGCGTCCCAAATGAGTGTTCTGCCAGTCATTTATTTTTACATCGCGGTTACCCAGTGGTATGCAAGTACTTGATTTTTTGTACCACTGTCAATTTCTGACTGAGATGTTTCAATATTCATAAAATGTACCACATTATTAATTAACAACTATTAAATAATTATAAAACGCTTTATTCTATAAAAGAATTAGTTACATAACATAAAAATTTTTACAAATAAAAGAAAATTTAAATCCCGAAATCCCGTAAAATCCCGGGATCCCGAAAAATCCCGTAGTCCCGAAAAATCCCGTAGTTCCGAAAATCCCGGGATCCCGAGATCGGGATCGCTTTTTAAAAAATCATCCTCCATATTAGATCTGCAATTTTCAATTTATAAAAGCCGATGACAGATTTTTGTTCAGTTATCCCCGAACCTTTCCGGTAAATATTTGACCACGAAATCAATAATATCTTACGGAAATAATCCGCTTTTTGATCCTCCAGATTTAATTAAGATATATTCTTTATGCCATTATTAACTACCCAGCCAGCAAATTCGGAGCGCTCATAAATAAGATTCTTAAATGGCTCATAGAAATGATTATTGTTTTTTTGAAAACACTCTTTTTTTTTTTTGGTAGAAAATATGAACCCTCAGAAAACAATCCAAAAAGTTGTCACTACAATCTAAAAAGCTGTCTCAAAACGAGGGTTAATTTTTCGGACTGAAAGAAGATTCCAAAATTATTTAAATTTATGAAGAAAATTTCGATTTTATACGTTCTTTTTTCTGAGTCATTTCTGAGTACACAGGGAGCTCTTTTTTACGGACCAATTTCATAGGAAAAAGTGGAAAAATGTTTATGTTTTTTGGAGCTCATTTCTGAGTCATTAATGATCATCTTTGTTTGCTGGGTATTATTATTTATTGAAATTAAAGTATAATTTATAAAAACCCAGCAAAGATGATCATTAGTGACTCACAAATGAGCTCCAAAAACATAAACATTTTTCCACTTTTTCCTATGAAAGTGGTCCGCCCAAAAGAGCCCCGTGTGTACTCAGAAATGACTCAGAAAAAAGAACGTATAAAATTGAAATTTTCCCCATAAATTTAAATAATTTTGTAATCTTTTTTGAGTCCGAAAAATGAACCCTCATTTTGAGACAGCTTTTTTGATTGTAGAGAAAACTTTTTGGGTTGTTTTCTGAGGGTTCATATTTTTTACCAAAAAAAGAGTGTTTTCAAAAAAACAATAATCATTTCTGTGAGTCATTTAAGAATCTTATTTATGAGCGCTCCGAAATTGCTGGCTGGGAACAATTAAAAATCATTAAATTTAAATTAAAATCAAACTTTAATTTAAATAAATGAATTGAGAAGGTCTCGCTTGAATAGATTCATATTAAAAGTAAAAATTATTGTCGGGCATGCCGACTGTATGATGCTCTCAAGGTCCACGTAATAGTGGAGACAATAACTAAAATTGTAAAAAATTGAACCGCTTGAGGTCTACAGACATTTAAATATTAATTTAATTTAAAATATCATCATATTCGTATTTAGCGATCCAAAACTTTTCTATTAATAATTTAATACTAATCCTATCAGTTTTTAAAAAATTGTCTGGCATATTAGATCCGCCATTCTGAACTTTAAAAATTGTATGTCATATTTCTATTCAGGGACTCTAAAAACCACCGAATAACAAATTTAACTTAAATTTCAAGACTTTTAAAAATTCTCAGCCATTTTGAATTTTGTAAAGCTAATATCATCAATCATATTCATATTAAGAGATCCCAAAAATCATTGAACCAAAACTGGTCAACAATTATTATTTTAAAAAAGTTCGAATTTCTTTAGTTTTACAATAGTTTCTTTTATTTCATTTCCAAAACCAATAACTGGAAATATTTCTATAAAATATATATGTTAAAAATATAATTGTAAATATTCTTAATTAAGCCATCACTAGGGTTTATGTCCCGGGAATTCCCGCAATCCCGGGAATTTGATGCGGGATTTCCCGGGATTTATTTTAGTCTTTTACAGTAGTTTTAGCTAGTTTTATTGCAATTTTAGAAGCTTTATTTAAATTTAAAGCATTGATTTTTTTAAATTTAAAGCATTTTAAATTTAAAGCATTGATTTTTTTAAAAATAAAGTTTTTGTTTTTGGATGCCAACTGAATTTGGTTTAGTTAAACCGAAAAATATTATATTAGCAATTACCAAATTTACAAACTAAAATACTTGTCCTTCGGGAATTTTTTTCTTCTTTAAAATGATGATATTTGTTCAAATAAAGCAATATTTATATAGGCTGTTTTAAACTATAAGATTCTCGGAAAGATTTTGCAACCTTGCCTATATGTTTTGCACGTGTACTGAAGTAAAATCGTACCGAAAATCTTATAGTGTAAACCAGCCTTATACAACATTTCAACATCATTATTTCAGTTCCAAATACCTCCAACAAACTAGGGATTAAAATTAAAAAATACTAATTTTTTCGTATTTTCAATTAACATAAATATTTTGAGTTTCTTTTACTTCAAATAATTTCATTTAAAGTTCAATTGCTATTCCTTTATTTTAAATATATTTTTTTAAATATCATTAATTTTTAAAATAATAAATACATCAGATGCTTTTTCAAATTATTTTGAATTTTTTATATGCTAATTTAAAATGCAACTAAATATGAAAATTAAATAATTTCTTTTTAAGGAGTTGTGGCATAAAAAATTTCTATTCAAGAAAACTAATTAAAGTTATGAAACTATTTAATATTTTAATGTATACTTTATAAAACAATTTAGGCGAATTTGCCTAAAAATTTATGTGACAAATGATCACTTTTAAACTTTTTTATAAAACTAATTCTAGACGGATACTTCTGAAAATCTGCATAGAAAAAAAACAAAATATCTAGAAATAGAAATTTTTGAATTTCATGTATAAAAAATATTTAAGCAAAAAATTGATTTTAGTTCTGACTATAAAACTGGTCCGACAAAAGTTTGCACCCATTAACAATTCCAATATATCCTGAAAAAAGGGATCAAAATAATATAACCGTGTCTTTAACTTTTCTATACCAATTCGTTTAACAGCTTAAACCGCGAAATTAATATTTAGTTAATATACCAATACGAGTTTTTTTAATTAGGACGGCCTTCCATATAAATATATTACATAAATACTAATTCACGATTTAAATTGTTAAACGAATTGACCTAGAAAAAGTGGAAGACATGGATATTTAGCCCTCCTTTCAGAACATTTTCTCATGGATACAACCAAAAGATAAACTTTGTCGAACGGTGTTTAACCAAAAAGTAGTTTTTCAAGTACAATATATGTCGAATTTATATATTTTCTAACGAGCGGGAATTCCCGGGATCCCGGGAAATTCCGAAAAAAATCCCGCTGTCCCGGGAAATGAAAAAGTCCGGGAAAAGAAAAACCCTAGCCATCACTTTGTTGTATCGTATCATATTTATTTCTGTGTGTCATAAACAGATTTCCGCCTTTTTGAGAAGACTGCCTTCAAAATTTATTGTATAATTTGTTTGTCTACCCCTCATTAAAGAATACAAATTCAACAAGTGACTAATACTGTTAAAAATCTTTAATTTTTTTTAGCAAAAAATGTAATGCTAATTTTTAAAATATTTTTTTCGCATCATACAACACAGAACAAATAAACGCCAACGTTTTATGCACAATTCAATATTAAAAATTCACTCAAATTTTTATTATATTACTAAAGAAGATTTTTTTTATTTTTTGTTTTGTTTTTTTTTTGCATTTGGTAATGACGACAAAAACTATAATATAATTTGTAGACAAACAAAAAAAAAAAATAATAAAATGTGAATATATTCAAATGATGATACACTTAATAGACATATTAGTATGGCGTAATTTGCAAATATCTATGAACAAAGATGGATATAAACAATTGTAAATATGAGAAGAAAAAACCCACAGTGTGTATTCGTAATTATTCTTGAAAATTATAAATAAAGAATTTATTAATTTTTTTATAGAAGTTTGTCATAACGTTTGTAACACTTTTAAATATATTGTTTTAAACCCAGTTTAAGAAATTATTAATTTAAGAGAAGATGTGGTTATTGATCCATTCTTCTATTGTGGCTAATTTTTACTAAAAATATTTTTTATTATCCTAAGAAGTTTGATATTCAATACCAGCTACATATATCTGTCGATAGGTTCAAAAGTTATGGAGGAAAATATTGAAATGCCTTTAGACCGGTTATTTATGCGTTGCTTTCAGCACAGAAAAGAAATAATAATAAGTTCGTTTTCAAAATTTCGAAAAATCGAGTACGCAATATCGATTGCTAAATCGACCCACCCTAATAATTATATATGGTGTCACATATAATCCTTTATAAATATATGTGCTAAAATCAAAGGGAAACATTCTTTCGCTTTTATATATGATGAAATACGGGTCGTTTATGTCCCTTTTTAAAAAAGGGCCAAAAAGTGCCTTAGTTGAGGACTTAGAGGGTTAATATGTTCCACAAAAATATTTGTCATGAAATTCTACTATAAGTCTTTGAAGACATCAAAGTTTCAAATTTAAGTTCAATGCCAGAAATAAGACCAAACTTATGGATAAATTTCATACTTATTCAAAATTGGCGCTCAAATGTTCAACAAACCTGGATTTTAGGAGGAAACCATGTGTATCTTCCATTTTAGGTATAGGATATGTTCAGCGAACTTATGTAAAATACCACGCGGAACATTTCTGTGAAACATTTTAGCCCTCTAACTCTTCAAATTAAGGGTATTTTTTGTCCCTTTTTAAAACAGGGCCAAAAAGTCCCTTTAATTGAAGAGTTAGAGGGTTAAATAGTTCCACAAAAATGTACCTTGTAGTGTTTTACCTAACTTCGCTGAACACAAGCTATACCTAAAATAAAAGATTCACATGGTTCTCTAGTACACATATTTAATAAGCTGGTGCACAAACATTTTAACAAATAGTTTTTGGGTTAACATTTTAGAAGTTTTGTTATTTTTAACATAAATTGTTAATTTAAACAATTTTTATTTGAAGGCAAATTGAAGAAGAAATTGGAAAAAGTAAAGCAAAGAAAACTCCTTAGATGTAAAAAAAATTATTTACTTTTTTTTACTAAAACTTGGTAGGAATTTCTTACTTTTAGTCAATATCTCTAATTAATTTCACAATAATATTTCTAATTTCCAACAATATTTTGTGTTAAAATATAGTAAATCTACAAAAGATTTTAAATAACACAAAAAATTGTGTTAAAAAAGTTACTAACTTTTAACATAAATCGTTGTAAAAACTTGGGAAATTTGACCAAGTTTTGTTTCTTTCTTCAGCTGAAAGCTTAATAAATTTTCACAAGTTCTTGCACAAATTATACAAAAGACGCGAGTAAAGCTATTTTACAAAAATTTTTCAAAAATAGTTTTTGATGTCAAATTTTAGTAATTTTATTAATTTTTAACATAAATTATTGTTTCTTTAGGCAATTATTATTTGAAGTCTAATTGAAGTTAAATTATTTATTATTTTGAGTACGCAAAAACTTGCTGGCGAAATCTTTCGCATAACTTATGTAAAAACTTGGGAAATTTTCAAAGTTTTTTTCTTCCTTCAGCTAAAAGTTTGTAAATTGCAGCAAATTCGTGCATAAGTTCACTCAAAAAAGTTTGACAGTTACTACATAAGAGTTGTTTGTTTAATAACACTATGCGACAGTCAAAATCGGGATGGGATGAAACCAACGGGAAATGTTATATCGGTCAAAAACAAGTTATACGTGTCCCGGCGTTTCGCTGGGTCACCCCTAGGAATCGAGATATATCTTTTTTTTGACATAACTCGAGAACCACTAGTCCGATTTTGCTCAAACAATTTTAACGTTTTTCTATATACTCAACAGTTTTGCCGGTAAAAATAAATGTTTGTTACCGCTACCATAAAAATCAATAACCTTTTGTTTATTACTTTTTTTTAATATTTTAGGCAAAAAATATTTTTTTCTTCATACATTTATTTTTACCGGCAAAACTGTTGAGTATATAGAAAAACGTTATATGAACAGATTAACGGAATTGTAATTTTTAATTTTTTTAAAATTGTTTGAGCAAAATCGGACTAGTGGTTCTCGATTTATGTCAAAAAAAAGACCACCAAAGGTCAAATCAATATATCTCGATTCCTAGGGTTGACCCAGCGAAACGCCGGGACACGTATAACTTCTTTTTTACCGATATAACTTCCCCCGGTAGTTTGAACCCTTCCCGATCACTGACCCCTACCATTTGTCTCACAGTGTAATCAGTAGTTGTTGTTTTAAACAGAATTTACAGTTGTTTTGCTATAGAAAAATGCAAAAACACTTTTATGACGGTTATTTAAAAGAACAACTAACGAAAATACTGTAATTTCGTAACAGTTGTTTAAAGCAGTTATTTTTAATAAGTAATAAACAACTACCAAAACAGTAATTTTACTGTAAACAGTTATTTTTAGCAGTTATATAAAAAAATAAAAAGTTTCGTTGAATTTTTTTGAATTTTAAAAATTCTTGTTTAGTTTATATTTGTAATTATTGATATATTTCTAGTTTGCAAATAAAAATCAGAAACTTGTATTGTATCTCCAATGCATAAAAGCATAATAACTGGAGATCGGTTTTGAATTTTTACTTCGAATTTTAAATAGGCTGAAGTAATAACACATATTTTTGTAATCGCAAGAAAAAAAAAATTTTTTTTATTAAAATATACTTTTGTAAACAAAAAAAATTGACTGTAAAAAACAGTAGTTTTTACCGATTTTGTCAGTTGTTTTGAAATTTTTGTAGTAAAAATTTATCAGTTAACTTTACGACATTGTTAGTTATTTTTAACGCATTTTTAGTCATATTTCAATAGTTAAAAATAACAAAAGTTTTAGTTATTTTAATGGTAAATACCTTTGTCGCCTTTTTAACTGCATATACCTTTGTTTTAACTGTCATTTTCAGTAGATTCTACTGAAAAACTTTTGTGAGTATTGCACAAAAACCTTGGGCAAAGCTGTTTTACACATATTTTAACAAAAAGTTTTTGAGTGTACCCAACATTTTTAAAACCTTTTTTGCTAGCTACTGTGTTGTTGAGTGTAAAATTTATCTTTTTTATACTTTTTTCACTTGTTGCAAATATAAAATTACTTCCAGTTTCTTTTTATTTTTGTATTCCAGCCTAGATAAGATAAAAGCCACATACTGTGCAAATAAGTAAAAGTTAGAAATAAAAAAAAAAAAACAAATAAATTATACATTCTTAACAACAACAATTTAAAAGATAACTAAAAAAGTTTGCAATGAAAAAAAAAAGAAAAATGTATACAATTTTATCTTTTTGAATGGATTAATTTTTACTTCAAATGGCCAAAAAAAATGTTTTCATCATTTGAGAAAAATATAGTGCCAATGCCAATTTGTCACATCCGAAAAGCGAGATAAAATTTTACTGTAACAGAAATTACTAAAACTGTCAAGATATGACATTTTGTTAAATTTTTACATTTCCGTATTTATACGGGGTTTAAAAAATGGAACCAAAATGCGTCTACTGAATATTTTATAAGCTTAAGCAAAAATCGCAATCTTCCTTTAAATAAAAACATGCCATTTTTAAGTTATTGGGACCGTTATTTGTATATTTTGATACGTGACGGCTCAAATTCCTTTTTTGAACGCCAGTCCTCGGAAGGCATGTTCTCTATTTTACTGCGGCATTTTTATATATTCATGTACCCTGGGTTTTTTTCACTAAAAGCAAATAGTTGCGTATTAGTAATATATTTCATAATTACATATTAATCATACGTATTTACTTTTAACTTTAAGGGCACAAGAATCCAACATTTTCGTGAAGGGAATAAAAATCAGTGTAGTATGTGAAAACTTTCAGATCCTTCTTTTAGAAATGATAATTTTTTCGAAACACTTTCTAACAATAAAAAAAAGTTATTCACTAATTGCACTCTCAAATATTTACTGGGTTATTTTGTTATAAAAAAAGTTTATTTCTTAAAATATTATTAGTATATCTTTTAACGACACGTGTTTTAATATTTATGGTATTGTTAAAAAAATATTTATAAAATTTGGGTTAAACTTTTGAAATGAAGAAAGAAATTAATAATGCCCCAGGAAAATTTTCTGTTCCAAAGAATCGGTTGTACAATAGCTACTTTTCATTCACAACCCCTTCTACTGTCGATTCTAACACCGATTCTTTTTGTTTGAAATTGTCCCAAAAGCAACCCCTTCTATGGCTCCAAAGTGGAACCGGTTGCTCTAGAATCAGTTCTGGAACTAGTTCTGGAACTGATTCTACGTCACCCACACCTTCCATATAGGATCCCAGGAACTGGTTCCGGAACCAGTTCCATGGAATCGGTTGCAGTGGAACCAGTTGTAGAATGGGTGTGATTGGCTACCGATTGTAAAAAATTTTCCTGGGGCTTTAAAATACGAGTAAACTTAATTGTTTTGATAATTAAAACAGAAATAAAAAATGAGAAGCTATTTATAAATACAACAACAAAAAACTACTACTTTTTAATCTAAAAGTGTTATGAGGTAATTAACAATATTTTTACTTCCGCTTTTGTTATATAAATAATTTTATTCATAAATATGCATTATTTTTATTGAGAATTGTTTAAACTTTTAACCCTTTTACGGTAACTTTGCTTAAAAATTATATTTAACGTAAATACACTTTAAAATTTAGAATCTGGAAAGAATTGTAAACAATACTAAAGGTTTTTAGCCCCCATGATTTTCCCTAAGGTGTATGGAAACTTAAATAATGATTAATCCTTGATAAATCACGCTTCATTGGAATCAATTTTAACACAAAAGTTTGATTGTCAAAAATGTTTATGCTGATTGTATATTTGGGGGATGTCTCCGAACAACATTGCAATAAAAATCAAAATTACACTATGGAACATTTTTGGGATTATTATCTGGGGGGTGAGAAATTCCAAGTCAGGGTGATGGTACTAGGTCAGTATAGTAAAACCCTCAAAGGGTTTGGCGTTCGTATGTGTCATTTTTTTTTATGACCTTTTAAATTTTTTCCTTATTTTGATGTTTTTTCGCTTAGTTGTAACTCGAGAACCACTTGTCCGATTTTGATGAAACAAATTTAGAAAAATTTAGAATTACAATTTCTTTAATCCGTTCATATAACATTTTTCTTTATAATCAACAGTTTTGTCGGTAAAAATAAATTTGTGGAGAAAAAAAAAATATTTTTTTGCCTAAAAATTAAAATTTTTTATGAATTTAAAAAAAAAAAATTTTAATTTTTAGGCAAAAAAATATTTTTTGTAATTCTAAATTTTTCTAAATTTGTTTCATCAAAATCGGACAAGTGGTTCTCGAGTTACAACTAAGCGAAAAAACATCAAGATAAGGAAAAAATTTAAAAGGTCATAAAAAAAAATGACACATACGAACGCCAAACCCTTTGAGGGTTTTACTATACTGACCTAGTACCATCACCCTGACTTGGAATTTCTCACCCCCCAGATTGGCTGTTGTACTGTGTTATCGGTAGAGCCGTTTTTGTAAAGAAAAATTTTGACCAATAGGAAAATTTTTATATTATGATTTTTGTCGTTCTAGGTATGCAAAATGTGACACTGTCTACTAGGGTGGACGTTATTATGTCAACTTGTGATTTAAGGCCCCCCCCTAGAAATGTGCCTTTAGGTATAAAAATAAACAATTCAAAAAATTAAGGTCATCGGATAACGGGAACACGTACCGCATCGGCCCTGAAGATTAAAATACGATTTACAAGGCGAAAAAATCACTTTTTTTGCCAAATGGCACTTTTTTACATTTTAAAAAGTTTGGGGTCATTTCGACCCCATGTGCCTATAAGGGTTAATTTCTAATTTTTTATTACTATATATAAAATTTGGTGTTAACAGAGTTATTTGGACAACTTTCACCAAATTCCGCAAAACACAACACATTGTTTTGATATACTTCCAGGAAAAATCGAATAATTTCAAAAATGTCACCTTTGACCTTGGTAAAGAAAGGGTTAACGTTGTCGGAGTTTTACAGAATTTTCGGAAAACAATCCCTCATATCAGAACTAAAAGAAATCGGAAGTGATTTTGTTACAGCTAGCTAAAAACACAAAAATTAATATTATTATCTAAATTATTGGCCAAAATCACACTTTTCTCTAAAATTTTCAAATTTAAAACTCCGTCACTGTTAAGTTAAAAGAGGGATATGTGTAATTTTCACTAGAATTATTCTCTAAGGTGCGTTGACCACTTTTTTTATATTTTGTTGAACAAAATTTTAAAAACTCAACTAGAGTTTTGCAAATTTATAAAAAAAAAACCAGTCCCGTCTTTGGCCATACCTGGGAATAGGTTATCACAAGCCAAGAGAGACAAAAATTTATATATGTGACCTTCACCGAGAAAAGGGACCTAGTGTGTGAAAATGAAGTTTTGAGAAGAACACATTTAAAGTTTAAAATTTTAATGTTTTTCTCATTTTTATCGATTTTCCCAAGTACCCGTTTTTTGACACACTAGGTCCCTTTTCTCGGAGAAGGTCACATATGAATGAATATTTGTGGATCTTAGAAATGAAACTACACCTTTTGCAACTGTAATTCAGAAAATATCAATTGAAATTCAGAATTTCCATTTAAAATTCAGAAAATATCAATTGAAATTCAGAATTTCCATTTAAAATTCAGAAAACATCAATTGAAATTCAGAATTTCCATTTGAAATTCAGAAAACATCAATTGAAATTCAGATTTTCCATTTGAAATTCAGAAAATATCAATTGAAATTCAGAAAATATCATTTGAAATTCAGAAAATATCAATTATTATTCAGAAAACATCAATTGAAATTCGGAAAATATCAATTGAAATTCAGAAAATATCAATTGAAATTCAGAAATCGTCATTTGAAATTCAGAAAATATCAATTGAAATTCAGAAACCGTCATTTGAAATTCAGAAAATATCAATTGAAATTCAGAAAATATCATTTGAAATTCAGAAAATGTCAATTGAAATTCAGAAAATATCATTTGAAATTCAGAAAATATCATTTGAAATTCAGAAAATGTCAATTGAAATTCAGAAAATATCAATTGATATTCAGAAAACATCAATTGAAATTCAGAAAATATCAATTAAAATTCTATTGATATTTTCTGAATTTCAAATGACGATTTCTGAATTTCAATTCATATTTTCTGAATTTCAATTGATGTTTTCTGAATTTCAATTGATATTTTCTGAATTTCAAATGATATTTTCTGAATTTCAAATGATGATTTCTGAATTTCAATTGACATTTTCTGAATTTCAAACGATATTTTCTGAATTTCAATTGATATTTTCTGAATTTCAAATGACGGTTTCTGAATTTCAATTGATATTTTCTGAATTTCAAATGACGATTTCTGAATTTCAATTGATATTTTCTGAATTTCAATTGATATTTTCTGAATTTCAATTGATGTTTTCTGAATAATAATTGATATTTTCTGAATTTCAAATGATATTTTCTGAATTTCAAATGATATTTTCTGAATTTCAATTGATATTTTCTGAATTTCAAATGATATTTTCTGAATTTCAATTGATATTTTCTGAATTTCAAATGGAAAATCTGAATTTCAATTGATGTTTTCTGAATTTCAAATGGAAATTCTGAATTTCAATTGATGTTTTCTGAATTTCAAATGGAAATTCTGAATTTCAATTGATATTTTCTGAATTTCAATTGATATTTTCTGAATTACAATTGCAAAAGGTGTAGAGTATAACTAGAGTATAATCTTAGAAATTAAACTAGAGTATAACCTTTCCAGAAAGGTATTAGTTATGAAAATCGGATAAGAAATGTGGCAACTAGAGGTAAAAGTATATAAGTAAAATTATTTTCTCCTTGTTGTCATCAACATCATTATCATCATTTCTCATCATTATCATCATTTCATCATCAAGCAGAAAATAATTTTACTTATATACTTTTACCTCTAGTTGCCACATTTTTTATCCGATTTTCATAAGTAATACCTTTCTGGAGAGGTTGTAATGTTATATTGTTTACAACTTTAGTAGTTGTTTCAAAAAGCCACCTCAAGATGGCGCTAATCAATCTAGCATTTATTAGAAAATTGCAAAAAAATTTAAATTTGGGAGCCTCGAAAATGATTTTTTTGATTTGTCGTAGTGGAACTTTTTTTTTCCCATGCTAAAAGCTTTCGAAAAATCGATGACGCAATATCGATTGCTAAATCGACCCACCCTAATATATATATATTTATATATAGATACCACTACTTTACTAGATAAGTCACAACAACAGTGTAGTAATTTGCAAGATGACAAAGCAAACTGTGATAATTTTATGTTATTTTTTTTTTTGGGATTTATGATGTTTATAGACGCTCCTACTTAAAACATGAAATTCTCATTGAGTTGAAGCTAACAAATATTTCTAGTAATTCTAAAAGGTCGTCCCTTAATTACACTGTGAGAC
This sequence comes from Leucophora obtusa, assembly GCA_949987735.1. Classification (NCBI taxonomy): domain Eukaryota; kingdom Metazoa; phylum Arthropoda; class Insecta; order Diptera; family Anthomyiidae; genus Leucophora; species Leucophora obtusa. Next base: position 50,940,270 of record OX465299.1, read on the forward strand.
AAATGGTAGGGGTCAGTGATCGGGAAGGGTTCAAACTACCGGGGAGAGTTATATCGGTAAAAAAGAAGTTATACGTGTCCCGGCGTTTCGCTGGGTCACCCCTAGGAATCGAGATATATCGATTTGACCTTTGGTGGTCTTTTTTTTGACATAACTCGAGAACCACTAGTCCGATTTTGCTCAAACAATTTTAAAAAAATTCAAAATTACAATTCCTTTAATCTGCTCATATAACGTTTTTCTATATACTCAACAGTTTTGCCGGTAAAAATAAATGTATGAAGAAAAAAATATTTTTTGCCTATAATATTAAAAAAAAGTAATAAACAAAAGGTTATTGATTTTTATGGTAGCGGTAACAAACATTTATTTTTACCGGCAAAACTGTTGAGTATATAGAAAAACGTTATATGAACAGATTAAAGGAATTGTAATTTTTAATTTTTTTAAAATTGTTTGAGCCAAATCGAACTAGTGGTTCTCGAGTTATGTCAAAAAAAAAAGATATATCTCGATTCCTAGGGGTGACCCAGCGAAACGCCGGGACACGTATAACTTGTTTTTGACCGATATAACATTTCCCGTTGGTTTCATCCCATCCCGATTTTGACTGTCTCATAGTGTTATTTTCTTAGGCCAGAATGAAATCCGGATAGGTACAAGCATACACCAAATTATTTACCACAATTTTTTAAAAAAATTTTAAGTTTTTTAAATATAAAAAATTTTTATATTTTTTAAACATTTCTGTAAATTTCTACCAATTTCGATTAATCGATTAATCGTAAGAAATTATTCGAATTCGTTATTCGATTAATCGAATAACGATTATTCGATTGAATGCCCTAATGTTATTCATATTTGCCCACTTAAACAAAAATATATTTGCAATTCTATTTTATCATTATTTTGTTTGCCTGCAAACATTTATATATTTGCGAGTATATATAATTACAGGCGAAAATATTATATTTGCAGACAAACATATTATATTAGAAACATGGCAAATATACAGCTGCGGTCAAAGAAATAGCACAAGCCAAACAAAAATATTCTTCGTTTTATATATTTAATTAGGTTGAACTGATTTCATTGAAAATGTGTCATAAGAAATGTAAAACACTGTGTAACAATATGAAATAAAAAAAGGATTCATTTGGCTTTTTTATTTTATTATAAATTTTAAACTTTTTAAAAAAAACTTTAAAAAATAGCTTTTCTCGACAATTTGTACAAAAATTAAATAAATAAATTAATTATTGTGAATTCATTATTTATAAGACATCTAAAAATAATAAAGTTAATATTCAGTTGCATGCCCATTACTGGCAATTACCTCTTCTAAACGTTTTGGCATCGAATTCGCTATATTTTGAAGAAAAGATTTCTTCGAAATTAAGTTCCAGATTTGCTGAACACTCGTCCAAAGTGCTCCATTACTGGTTGGGTGTATTTGAGACTCTCCCTTCTTTATATCTGCCCATATTTTTTCGATTGGATTGAAATCTGAGGACTGAGCATCCCAATCCAATAGTTAACTTTTTTATCTTAAAACCAATTTTTTGCAAGTTTACTGGTGTGCCTCGAGTAATTGTCTTGCTGGAAGACCCACGCTAGCGGGATTTCCTCAGAAGTACACGATAGAATTACTTCCTGAGTGTTATTAACGTAAATGGGCTTATTCATGATTGTTCTGATCCAATATATGGGTTCTACACCATAGTAAGAAAATCATCCCCATACCATAATGCTAGAACTGCCATGTTTTAATAGTTTTTGTTGGTAATTTTTGGATTCATTTCTGCATTGTGGGGTCTTCTGAACTATAAAAGTAATTCCTTGCCTCCAAATAAAACAATTTTGGACTCGTTTGTTCTAAGAACATTTCTCCACTTTTCAGCAGGATATTCCAAATGTGCTTTAGCGAATTACAAACGATTTGCAACATAGTTACGTGAGAGCAATGGAGCTTTTCGGAGACTACATGCGTTAAATTTGTTATCTCGCATTCTCTTAAGAATATGTTCAACACTTCCTGTTACATTTAGTTCCTTCTTAAGCTTTGCAGCTAGCATAAATGATGTCCTTTTTGAATTGCCTGAACAAACCCTTAACCATTAATGGTGACAAAACGGTCTTGCGAGCACATTTCATAGTTTTAAGTAATTTCATTGCATTTACATTCATTTTCTTACACACAGAAAATAAATTAAATTAAAATCTGGTATCAGTTGTGTTTCAATAAAATCGATCACTCTATCCAAAGTATTAGCAACAGAAATTTTATTTATCATAATAAAATTTTGAAATTTGGTATCATATTTTTTCGTTACATATATACTATGCATATTTAAATTAGAAGTTAGACCACAACTAAATGTAAGTATCTGTGGCGCAGGGGGTAGAGCACAGCCTTAGAGATCTGAGTTAAAACCTCAACCAAGGCATTATATTTTTTTTTTAAATAAATTAAAAGACACAATTGATTTTCTGTTGTTAATATAAATTTATTCAAGAACAAAATATTCAAATTTTCAACCTGAAGAAATTTAAATATGAAATTTGACTAAAAAAATTTAAATAGAGCTTAGCTTAGAGGGCTGACAAGCGGAAGGTTAGCGACATAAAAAAGTTTTAATTTTTAAACAAAATTTTGTGGAACGTGTTATTCTATTTATAGAATTTATAATCCACAAACATTAAAGTAATCTATTAACACAAAAAAAATTCAAAAGTTGTAAATAAATTTCGGTAATTACAACGGTATTAAAACTAAATACCTAGAACTACAAAAGTTCGGTTGGAACTACGAATCTGTTTTCTGTGTGTATCCAACATGGGTTAAAAATTAATTTCCTTTATTAGTTACTATATCTAGTGCCTTTAAGCATTCTTAAAGTAATATTGTTGTCTTAATACGCATTAAAATAATGTAGACTTTTTTATTTTTGTTTATTATTTATTCTTTTTTTAAGCGCAAGAATTTATATCAAGGTCTTTTAAATGTATTTTAACAAAAAAAGGAAATATATTTTAGAAAGGAATTATTTTGTTGTTTATATAATAGCAGACTTGTAGCATGTCTTAAAGAATTCTTTTTGAAAGGTTGTTTTATTTATTTTAACATTTTTTGTATCTTTATTTAAAGGTTTCACTTTTTTTTAATAACCAGTCTCGATTTTAATTTTTTTTTTGTAGTTCATTTACAATAATTTATATTTTAAGAATTGGCACATATTCTTGTTTAATTTAATTTTTTTTTTTTTGCCTACATACCATTGACATACATTGTTTGCATACAAAGTTTTTTTTTTTTTTTGTAAATTGGCCACAAAAAATTCATTATACTAAATACACAAATATATGTATAACGTAAAAATATAGAAGTAAACAATAATTTTGAATTTTTTTTAAAACTACAAAGTTTTTGGTGTTTCAGAATATTATAAAGGGCCTTTATTAATAAATTATTACTTTTAATGAAAAGGGCAAGAAGAAGGCCAGTTAACAATATTTTTGTTTATTATTTGTTTTATTTTAAAATGAATTCACTTTTTCCTTTTATTTTCAAAACTACCCAGCAAAAACAGACATTACCGAGTAATTAAGCGAGTAAGTAGCACGCAAAGGGTTTCACTACTTACCAGGCTATTTACTCGCAACATTACTTTTGTTCGCGATGTCCAAAAATTCATGGGTGGTCACTACACTCTCGCTTACAAAAAAAGTGCGAATAACGAGTTACCCATAGTGAAAGAAAAACTAGATACTCACAAAGATAGAATAAGTGGTTACTCAGAAGTTAGGAAATAAGTAGTTACCCTACATTGTAGTTGGTCATATTGGAAAAAAAAAACTTTTTACCTTGGAAAATTTCCTATTTAGTTCAAAACAAATTTATAAATAAATAATTAATATAAAAAGACTTAACCTTAACTTTGCACGAATACGTAAGTACTTCTATATCTTATTATCGGTAAGTCATTATTTTGTATTTTAAAGTAATGCAAAAGGTAATGACCTATCATTACTTGGTAATCTGTATGGTAACGATCTGTCATTACCATGTTTTTGCTGGGTATAGCTGTGTTTACGACTTAACTATATCCGTTAACTCAGAAAAAAACTCACAAAAACGTGTTTGAGACGAAAACTAATACATTACTTTTCGTATGCACGTTAATTTGCAACGTGGATAATTATCAATGTTGAAAACTCAGCGTTTTTAGATTTTCGCAGATAACATAACTTTTTCGCATTACTTCCTAAAAAGTTTGCTGGCTTACGTTCAATTATACCGACATTTTTCTAAACATTAACTACTTATTGATTTAAATTCTTAACGTTGATAGGTATGAGCGAAAATACAGCTTGTGTATACGTTTTTTTTTTGTTTTATTTTTTAAGTTTCGATTTTTATTTTTTTTTTTTCGGTTTATGTATGTATGTATTAAGCCCCAAATTTCCAACTGTATAAACAATTATTACATTGGATGTAAAATAATTAATATATTGGTAATAACAAATAAAAGTTTATAGCCAACTGCATAAATAATTACAAAATAAAAACAAAATATTTTAGTTTTTTTTCATTGTTTACAATGTTATTGCAACACCTTTCAAAAAGCTTGTTTGCTTAGAAAATAATTAAAATAAAAATGAAGGAATATTTTTGTTACACCATTGCCATTAATGTAATATTTAATCGCAATTGACTTTAATCACTTCAATCACTTTAACAGGTGGTATAAATGCTGGAAAAAAGTGCTTTCCCAATCCCAAAATCATGAGTGGATTTAAAGGCTCTCTTACCTATTAGAGTACAAAATGTAAAAAATGTGGCATCACACAGCAATATGCCTTTAGAAAATTTATATTGACGACAAAAATCTTGGAAATTGCCCTTAAGTCGACTTAAGTTGTTTTTTCACATTAGGCATAATTATACATATTTCCTTTTATTATAATTTTTTGACAAAAAAAATTATAATTCCTTTTATTTTTTGGTCAATTATAGTCGACTAAATACCTGCACATATTTTATTTGGTAGTTTTTATGTAAAAATTATTCAGCAGTCTGCATATTTACGCTCTACATATATTTATATACAATTGTTGTTGTTGTTGTTTTCTAGCTCTAGGCATATTGTGAGTTAAATAATTAATATGCCAATCATGCTAATAGTAGAAGGAGCCACCATAAAAATGATGACTTATATAAAATGCAAAAAATTATAAAAAAAATTGAAATTCAAAAACTAATCAAATTGACAACACCAACACACAAAATATAATTAAAGTCAAGTGTCAAAAAATGTTAAACGGGGGTCATAAATTGACTCCTCGTTGGCATATTTTTACATTTTGAGAAAAACTTGCTTAACAACTGTTTTATTATAAAACTACACTAATAGAAAAAAGTCTGTAAAAAATTTAGTTAAAACTACTAAAAATTAGCTAAAACTGATACTGCAGAAAAACTGCTAAATTAGCAGATTATTTTTGCTATATATTAGTAAGATAGGAACAGCAAAAATAAAACCGTTAAATATACAGAATTTTATTTATATTTGGGTTAAATTTTTGTTAATAGAAAATAACAAATTAACCTGTTAAATCAGCAAAAAATTTTGCTAAATAATTTGTAGCCTAAAAGATCACAAATAAATTTTAAATTTTCGAAGTTTCTTTTTTGATTTTTTTAAATACAAATGAAAATCGTGGAAACAGAAGTTGTCTTTTTTTTGCAAATATTATTGTTAATGTTTGTTTTTGCTATTTTTAGTCTACTAATACATATTTAGCATAATTTTCTGCAGATTTTACAGTACAATTTATCATTTTCAATTAACTAAAAGTTGACTTAAATACAACTAAAATTCTGTAAATATAACAGTTTTATTTTTGCTACTCCCATCTTACTAATAACACTGTGGAACAAATTCAGGTTAGCAAAAGTTAGGTCGATTCTGAGAGTGAGGGGTGAAAATAGAGGCTAAATTAAAAGACCCGTATCGCGGCGTTTGCTTATGTTAGTTCGAATTTTTTCATATTGTTTAACAATTAAAATTTTTAAAAAAAATTGTTTTGATTGATTTTTTTTTTGTTTTTTTTTTTTTTTTTTTTTTTATTGTTGTTTAGGTCTCTAGCTATATTTGGCTTTTACAGATTTAAAAAATATCAATTAGTCGACGAGTTATAGCCAAAAAACCATATAAAAAATTCGAACTAACATAAGCAAACGCCGCGATACGGGTCTTCTAATTTAGCCTCTATTTTCACCCCTCACTCTCAGAATCGACCTAACTTTTGCTAACCTGAATTTGTTCCACAGTCTAATCTGCTAAATTTTTACAGACTTTTCTATTAGTGTATGATTCATTAAAAATTATATTTCAAATTGGGGAAAAAATACGAAAGAGCAATAAAATATTTCCAATTTTTCAAGTATTTTCAAAAACTCCGGAAGTGTTTTTCTACCGCAATGAGCGCTATCTGATTCAGAAATAAAATTATATAGGTCACGTGCAAGAAATCCCTTAAAATCGCTTTGGTTATCATTTGAACTCAATAAACTCACAGGCAAGGTATTCCAATAAGTTCTATCCGATTTTAATTTTGGTGGTCCAATCAAACCTTAAGGGAGTAAAAGGTGGGATCAAAACCTTACCAATTTTTATATGGAAACATGTCTGAACATTATAAAATTTAGATTTCTTTATACACAGCCTTCCCGTATTGTGAAAAGAGGTCATGGCAAAAGTCATCCGAAAGCGGAACAATAACGAATATCGACATTAACTTAAATTAAATAGTCATTATTTGAAAGTTCAGTCTAAAAGTTGTTTTAAAAAATTTATTTTATAAAAAAAAAATTTTTTTGTCAGGAATTGAACCCGGGACTGCAGATTGTCAGTCGACGGATCTACACTAATAGAAAAAAAAGTGTAAAAATGTTAGTTAAAACTACTAAAAATTAGTTAAGAATTACGTTGCAGAAAAACTGCTGAAATGAGCAGATTATTTTTGCTGAATATTACTATTTACCTGCTTAAATCAGCAAACAATTTTGCTAAATAAAATCAGCACTTTTTTCTGCAAGGTCATTTTTAACTAATTTTTAGTATCGTTTTCAGCAATTTTTACAAGTGTATTTCTACCAGTGTACCATCTGAGCTATATCGACATGTTATATTTGATACACTTAGAGAATTGTGACGGTAAAATTAACTGCATTTGTAGATAAAAAATTGTACACTAAAATTGCATTTGAATTGACTACAATTGTAGTTATTTTTAATTGCAATTGTAGTTAAAATAACTGCATATCAGTTAATTTTCAACGCATTTGCAGGTTAAACTTTTTTAACTGCAATTGCAATTAATTTTTCCGACATAATTCTACTAGCGTAGATAAAAACATAATCGAAGTGCTGCACACAATTTTGCTTACTCGCCAGAATACAAAAAATCGAAGATATATGGTTATATCGATATATGCTTACCTAATTAAAAAGCGAAAAATTTGATAAAATTTGACCCCACATATTAAGCCCTGAACATGAGATTGGGCCGCTAAAAAAATATGTGTATTTAATTTTTTTCTCCTGTATCACATATCCGAATCTTTATTAAGATCGAAAACAACCCATTGGGATATCTTCCTTGTCACATAGGATATTTCTACCATTTTCAATAAAGTTCATCCTTGGGGAACTAAAACTTTATGTAACAAATTTCGTCTAATTATTTTCAGTATTGCGACCAGTAGTTTGTTTACAATAGTCGTTCGTTCATTTCACAAGGACAGAGGCGGCCAAACATCGCTTAATTGACTCAGCAAGTGACTCTGAATCGATCCATATACTATAGAGTGGGTCTTACAATTAGCCAAATATTTTTAATAGTTACAAACATCAGCACATTTTTCACAGAATGGTGTAGGGTGTTAAAACGTTTAAGATATTACACAGATAATTTTATTTCAGAATGTAAATATATTAAAGTTTTTTTAATGTTAATAAACTTTACAAAATTAATTAAATGAAAAAAAAACTTATCTTTATAAACAGTGTGTTCATTTACTCGAAATTCTTACTACTTTTACTAAAATTGGAAAGTTTTGTTTACTTTTTGTATTGATTTTTTCCAGCTGTAGTAAACCCTACTCGGAAAGGGACCGGTCCCAGATGACACGCAGGATAGGTCCCAAGGGGGTGGAGACCGGTCGTTGATCGGTATTTTTGTTTGAAAGAGACATATCACTTTAACATGGCGTTGTCATTGGAAATGACAAATTGCCACAGTTTAGACACATTGTGGCAGTAAGGTGGTGTGTCTAAAAATAGCTTTTCAAATAAACTAATAAAAAATTAAGAATTAAAAATAATCTACTTGGCGTCGAAGTAGGGCTCGATAACACAACCTCCTGCTTGTAAGGCAAACGCTCTACCGTCTGAGCTAATGTTGCTTATGCGTGATGGCTGGCTGATGGTAAAATTATATATTTTTCGTTTCTGTTCAAATAAAAAAGAAAAAGAAAAAACAAACACCACACACCAAATAAAAAAACATGGAAAATAAAAAAATAGAAAAGAAAACAACATTAACACACACACACATATAGTGGAAGTGCCTTCAGTATGCCCCCGATTGACCAGTCACGGGATAGGTCCCTTAATGGCAGTTGACTTGTTTTTTGCGTTGGCCATAATTAAATTAAAAAATCAATTAAAAATTAGAAATTTACCTCAAAAACTCTGATAATATAAATAAAAATTTAAAAAATTCCCCTTAAGTTAAAAAAAAAAGTTAAATGAAATACTAATTGTTAAAACTAAAACAGCTTTAACATTAAAAAAAAAACCTTGAAAATACAAAACTTAAAATTTCTTAGCAAAACATTATAGAAATTTAAAATAAGAGCTAAAATAAGCAAATCGTGACAAAATAAAGTTCAAAATAAATAAAAGAGTAAAATAAATAAAAAAATATTTTTAAAAATATGCCGCGAATTTTGTTTTTTATTTCGGTATCGGTCAAGTTTTTTTAAAAGCAACAGTGAAAATAACGGATCAGAAAATACTTAGAAAATTAATTCATTTTCTTTTGTTGATATTTGTACTAATATAGTAATATGCCTTCGGTTGACCGGTCACGGGCTAGGTCCTTGGAGGGCAATTGACTCCTCATTCCCCGTAGGGAAAAGTAGTAACTTGTAGTAAGTAAACGAACACGCTAAAAGCAAGTTTTATTAAGTTAATGAAACAATTTATACTTTTTATCAAACTAGTGTTGTAATGAAATTCTCATTATTGAGTGTATGATACCATTAATAAATAAAATGAAGACAATTCTCTCAGTGTATGACTATTGAGGTTTTTGTAATACTAGAGACAATAATTGTCAAAATTATTTTAAAAAATTAGTAAATTAATTTTAATATTATAAATTTAACTACCAACCAATGAAAGTGATTCCGCACGTGCGCATTTCAAAGTTGCGGAAATGATTTCTGTCCATGTTTACAGTAGTTTGGCATAATTTTGTTTATAGTATATTTTTTATAGTATTAGTTATCGACGATTTTGTTAGTATTTGGTTTTGTTTTTTTTTTTTACTTATTATACAAACATGCAAAGTGGCCAACACCCCCTCCGTAAAACAGCAAAATCGATTTTTATTTTCATTTATTTTTGTTGTGTTAATCTTGACCCGGTCTGAAACGTGACCGCGCTTCTTTTTGTCTGTGCACATTGAAATAATTTAATTACTTTTTTTGGTTGTTGCTTTTTTTATTTATTGTTGTTATTTACGTCTTTATTTTAGTTTTAAATAGTTAGTTTAGTTTGTTTAGTTCTTGGTCAATACCAAGAATATTAAGTAAATATTCTGGACAGATAAACTAATGCGAAATACCTGCCAAAAAGTAGGTATAGAGTTTTAAAATATTAGAGTTTCGCCTTTAACAAAAACTATTTGGAAAAAAAGGTTTTGCTACTGTAGGAGATAGGACGGTTTAAAGTTTTTTTTACGTTTCTAATCAAAAAGTATCGAAAATTCACATCATTATGAGGGTCGTCCCGAAAATGTTTGCAAAACCACAGGAAAAAATATAACTTCTTACTTATTTTAAGCTAATATTTATTTTTTTAGTTTATAAATCCAAAGGTATAAAATCTGAATTTTGTCTAAAGGTACATTTGCTCAGAATCTAAGGGTGTTTCTATAGGAGAAAGAGTTCAGAAACAGTGAATTCTTTTAAGCTTATTTGCAGAAAGAAAAAGAAAACATTTTTATTTAAAAATTTATAGACACAAGGGACTCACTAGACTGTGCCACAGTTTCGTCTCATCCAAAGACTCGTCAGTGGTTAGTTTATATGTCAAACCGGCAGCACTCTACACAGGCTATGACTCGTATCATCACCTCTTAATTTATATGATTAAAAAATCACGCGAATTATAAAGGATTTTTCCTATAGGAAAATTTTGGGATTTTCATAACTTTTTTTTAAGAAAAAGCCTAAGATTGTGATGATCCTGGAGACTTCTTCCTATAGAAAAATTCTAAGATTCTAAGGACTTTTTCCCAAAAAAAAAAAAACTCACAGATTTTGAACATATTCACCCGAATCTGAGAACTTATTTCCTATAGAAAGACGGTTTGTTTCAACAGGAAAACGTCTCCATAAGAAAAAGTGCCCAGAATCATAGGCTTTTCCTATAGTAGCACTAAGGCGATTTCTGTAAGGAGAAATGCTCAGAATCTGAGGTTTTTCATGGAGAAATCTCTTAAGAATCTGAGAAGTCTCGAAGAGACTTTAATAATACGTGATAGAAGAGGAGCCGGAATATCGCCGCTGTAGCTGAAGATGTCTTGGTTGACCCATCAACGTCAACCAGACGACGTTCATTACACGTTCATCTCTGCAACACATTTTGGTAAAGGCTGGAAGATATTAGCATTCAAAGTGCAGGTAGACCCTAAGCTACTGCTTGCAGACCGTCAACCGCGTGTAAACTTCGCTCACATTTTATCATTTATCATGGGCCTTATTTTTTCGATGACGCCTTGAGTAACACGGTTTCTGTGACTGGTGAGCGATACAGAACCATGATCAACGACTTTTTATTGCCGCAAATTGATGAATTGGGGCTGGAGAACATGTGGTTCCAACAGAACGGTGCAACTGCACAGTTCGGGCGACAATGGCAATTTTTAAGGATGTTTCCTGGTCGCCTAATGTCTCGTTTTAGTTATTTACAGTGACCAGCAAGATCGCCCAATTTAGACTACTTTCCTTGGGGGTTTTTGAAGTCATAGAACAAGCTACAGACTGAGGAAGCTCTCGAGAGAGCATATCCGACAAGATTGCGAGAACTTATTAGTGAAATTTCTCTCCAGAACGATGGGAAAATGGGACAAAATGATCATCAACAATGGCGGGTTCCACTTGACCGATATAATCTTTAGAAATGGTAAAACTTAAAGATCGAAATAAACCTTTAAAAAAAATTCAAACTATGTATATCGTTTCATTTTGAAGATATAGCAAAACAACATCGGGTGAATATTTCTGGGCCACCCTGTAGTACTACTCTCAAAATCACAATTATGAATCCTTATTAACTTTGAGCGGACACTTGTTTTTTTCGATATTGGTGCTACTTTGGCTATTATCAAATTATTTCTAGTAATTTTTTTGGTACTATTTGGAGCAAATTGGCAACCGTGTGCAAAAAAAATTAGAGGCGTTATGCATATCAAATTTCCTTATTTGACCACTTCTTATGTCGAAACCCAGGAACATTGTTTTACAATCGGTTGCAGCCAACCACACCAATTCTGCAATTGGTTCCGCTAGAACTCGATCCGGAACCCATTCCACAGATCTTATATGTAAAGTATAACTGACGGAGAATCAATTCTAGAACTAGTTCCACAACATCTTCCAGGGCAACCGATCCTACTTTGGTAAACAGAAAATTTTTCTCAGAGGTTTTTAACATGCTAACGAACAAAAATTTCTTTCAACTACCCGAGATGGCCAAAATAATTAAAAATATTGTTCTTAGTTTTCCATTCTGCATCACATATCCGAATTTCATAAAAATCAGAGACTATCAATCATAAGAAATATTTTCCTTGTCAGAAGAACTTTTAGAATGTTTTTCGCGTCTTATTTTAGACAGTGTGGGCGAAGAAATGAAAACTTATTATGGCAATAAATATTCACTGTACCCACAAAGCGCCAAACATTGTGGGGTTTTTCTATACTGATCTAATATATTCATCTAGCATAGGAATGCAACGCCCGCAATGAGCTTTGCACAGTACTCATATTATGCATTTCACAGTGGAGAACAAATCGTTAAAATAGTAATAAAATAAAACTACCCATTTAACGATTTAATAACTCCGAATGAGTTTTCCATCTTAAGTAACTCCTAGCAAAATTTCTAAACAAAAATGTTCACAGTAAATTTTAATTACTGTTTCGTGGGAATTGTTTTCTGTTTCTTAAAAAAAGGACGTAAGCGACCTATAAAAAAGTCAGATATATGGTTAAACTATTCTACAAAAATCCTTATAAAATTTCATTGTAGACATCAGAACCCAAAATTAAGCCTAGAAGAATTTTTAGAATATTTTTTGCAATTTATTTCATGCAGCGCTGGTCAAACTAATGAAAACTTTAAGTGGCCATATAACTTGACTGTACCGACGAAAACCCTTTGAGAGTTTTACTGCACTAGCCCTATACATTTACCTGGCGCAGGCAGGAATGATCTACGCCCAGAAGAAGTGTTGCACAGTGTAATTAATGACAAGATGATTATGATGTTGTTATTGTACGAGTATGTTGCAGTTGGTAATGTATGTTTGATATATTAAATATCGGTTTGTATTTATGTGTCAGTCAGTATATCTCAGTAACTAAGTGAGTGAACCATAATATCATTTGTTTTTCTTCTTCTTCTTCTTCATCTTTGTGTATATTATTTCTGCGATGATAATGTTTTGTATTACGACCATGACCTAATAAATGCGCGCAATCGCATAATTTTTTTTTTTCTTTAAAGATACAATATACCTCTATGTTGTATATGAAATCAAATTTGTATATCAGTACATACATACACTGGGTGTTTAAATTTGATGGAAATATTAAAATTTGAAATTAATAACAAAATAAACTCTGGTTGTTGAGGGATAAGTTAAAAGCCTCAACGCTGTATAAATGGCGCACAACCTAAAGCCGTTTTACACTTGTTAAGTTCTTTTAAATTGTTGGCGCCCAACAAGGGAGCTATATAATAAAATAACAAATCTGTTAAAAAAAAAAGTTTAAATATGACGCCCAACGTGGAGCCCATTTAATATAACTTATATCCTTACTATTAAATTCGGTGCTCAACGAGGGAGCTTATTATCTATCTACATCTGTTTTAGAGTTTTACTCAAATGAAAATTTCTTTATTTTTCAAAAAAAGGTGAAAATTGGCGCCCAACGTGGAGTTAATTTAATACAACATGCTAATGTACTTTTATATTTGGCGCCCAACGAGGCAGCTTATTAATTAAATATCTATTCTAGTCTTTTTTTTTTGATTTCAAATGAGAAATTCTTTATACTTTTCGACCATAGTATACACGTTATTATAAATCTTTGGTGCAAAAAACCAAGATTTTGTTTAATTTTTTTTTTGCGCAAAACAAAAGTAAGTAATATGATTTTATATAAAGTGTATACAATTACAATTTGAATTTAGTTGTACGAGTATTGTTTTATTGTTTGGTTTGGTTCTTTTTTTATTGTGTGTATTCATACAATAAGTATTAATCCACGCCTTGTCATGATTTCATATCTTTCGTTTTGCTACTCCTCTACATGACCATAAATAAATGAATGATAATGTCTTTTGCAAGTGCATTCACAAAGTAGAAAAACGAATTTTGTAAAAAACATACAAAAAAAAATGAACAGAAAATAACACAAAACAATCATGTTTATTTATTTTCTATTTTCATTAATTTTAATCGACTTTTTTTTTTACTTTTTAGTATTGTATTTAAATTTATAATAAAGATGTTTTGTCAAGGACAATTTATTGATTTGTCCTCTGCATTCAATGTATGGGATATTAAAGAAAAAAAAAGGTCAGAAGGTATGTTTAAAATAAAATTTGCATGACTTGGCTGCACTAAATACCGATTCTGAATGATTTGCGGTGAAATGAAGCGCTAAAATCGCAGTGAAGAGTATTTTTTCATCATTTAACAGTTTCGCAAACCATTTAGAATCGTTAATCTGGACTTTTTTAAACGTTTCGATTTATTATAATAATATGACAAAAATTTTGGGTGGACAATTGTAATTAATAGCTTTATTTAAAAGTGGGATTAGGGTTCTTTAAAGCCCTATACTTTATTTTTAAAGAGTTGTTTCTTTCCTTGTTCTAGCAATTCATATTTTTAGACCAAGTGTGGATGAGCTTTCCAAAATTGTTTGATACATCTGTGCGTATCAATTTCGCATGAATTTAATTTTAACATCATTGTTTTGTTCATACACGCAATATCAAGTTTAACCCTCAAGCACAATGATTAGTATTAATAAATTTTAAAAATAATTCAATTTCATTCATTCATGGCAATTACTTATTCTCTGTTATTCAATAGCGAGAACTTTGAATTTAAAACAAAAAAACCAAATAATAATAATTTTAAATATCGCAGTTTCAATTATTTCCTAATGATCACTTTTTGTTATCATATCATTTTTGTTTCTGTATTTGATTAAAATTCTTAGAAAATAAAAGTATTTTTATATAAAATATTCTCTCGTGTATACACGATAGTCAGTAAAACTTGATAAGATTAATGGTATTTTCCATTTTTTAAAACAACAACTCTTGATAACAATATTTAGTATTTTTTTTTTATCAAATGTGGAAATAAAAGTACCATATACTTACAGAAATTATTGCCAAGTTGTCGTTAATATTGAAAAAAAAGAAACTAAAGAAATCAATTAACTAAATGCTGCAAAAACGTACAAGGAAACTATTTCATCTGATAGTCGAATATGTGATGGAGAATGGAAATCTAAGAACAACCTGGGTATTTAGCCAACTCGGGTATTTATAGTACAAAATAGGCGAAAGAAAATCGATCAGTTTTTGACACTTTAGTTGAAACTGGATAAAAATAATGTATTCTTCAAATGAGTAATTTTGATATGCACAATGCCCCTAAGTTTTTGGACAGGTTTGCCAAGTTGTTCCCAAAAGTACCAAAAAAGGGCTTCGGAAAAAATTCAATAATTCGAAGTAGCACGAATATCGAAAAAAGAAAAAAACACGTGTTCGCTGAAACTTAATAAGGATTAATCTGGCTTATAATGGAACTAGATCGATTTCACATCGATCGTTTTTGTAATTTCAATGCTTAATAATTCGCACTGTTTTTAATATAAACGAGTAACAAAGCTAAAATCGGACATGCCAAATATCTGATACCCTACACCAGTCTGGCTAAAAGCCAACTAATGTTTAGAATGGGTACAAATGGACTTGTGTCAAAATTTGTCTATAAAATGATAAAAAAAAATTGAATCATGGTAAGAAATTTTGATTTTACCTAACATAGGTGTATTTAAGAGAGAATAGGAAATAAAACCCATATGGGCGATAGATGCAAATATAGACCGATTCTATGTAGAATAAATACGCTTTGTCCTTGGGCATAAATACGTGTGTCAGCGTAGCAAATTCCATTAAATTATCTTCGCATTTGCGAACTGTAGCGTGCGAAAAAGCCAATTTTGTGGGGACCTTTATGTGGGCACTAGGTCCAACCATGGACGTATTTAAACCAAAATCAATCGGCGTACCGAATATTTTCAACATATCTTAATATGTATGCCACTAGGTCCAAACATGGGCGGATATAAATCGGTGTATAAAATCGCATAAAAATATGTTAGTATTTGCGACGTGTACCGTGCGACCATTCCCATTTTTGGGGGACCTTTATACGGGTACTGGGTCTAAAACTGGACCGATTCTACATAAAATCAACAGTCTTTGTCCCTGAGCCCATAACCCATTAACGGAATTTCATTAAAATATCTTCATATTTGCGACCTGTAGCGTGCGCACAAGCCAATTTTGGGGGACCTTCATCAGAGCTGTAAAGAATTAATTCCTTTTTGAAATGAATTCCATAAAATTTAATTAAATTTGTTAATTCAAGAAATGAATTCATTAATAAGAAATAAGCAGGAATTAAATTCAAAGAATTCAAATTTAGAGAATGAATTCCATGACTAATCATTAAGCATTAAAATTAAAGACTTCATTCACTAACGAGTTCATTCAACACGATTTAATTAAATTTTAAGTCAAGGAATTCATTCCCTTGTACATTTAATTCCCTGAAGGAATTAATTTTTTCGTTTAATTGCCTAAGATATTCACGTTTTCTTTTAATTCACTAAGGAATTAACTTTTTCGTTCAATTCCCTTAAAAATTAACTTTTTTGTTTAATTGAATGAATTCCTTGACCAAAAATTTAATTAACTAGAATTGAATGAATTTCATTGTGAATAAATGCATTAAATTTGATGAAGGAATTAGAAAAAAATAAATGAATTCCTATAAGATAAACCGAATAAAAAAAAGGAATTCATTCAATTCCTTAAGTTTGGTCAGGGAATTCATTCCAAAATGTAAATTCAGTTAAAATTTTTTTAAATTGCCTATATTTTGAAAACTAAGATGATAGATCAAATTTGCCGAAAATTTCGACGATCCCTAATTGGATACACAACACTCCCTACACTTATAAAAAAAAGTTAGTACAAAAGTCTGTTAAACGCGCAAATGATCGGATTTTTTCTGTTATTTTGTTCTAAAATTTAGGATTGAACTAATATTTTTGTGAATCCCATTTATCATAACAATTACTTTCATTCATATTTGAACTAACTTTGCATTTTAATTTTTAGCAATTTATGTTTCTTAATTTTACTAATTTTTCAGCTAATTTAAACCCCAATTGTTTCCCAAAGTTTATATTTTTGTGTCACTGCCCTGCGCGGTTCCAGCAATTAATATAAGGGGAAAAATCATACGCCCCAGTGTCTAACTCAATGTATTTGTTTACTGTCACTGCTATCAATATCACATAGAGATGGCGCTATATTTTCATAATTTTTTATTGTATAATCACAAAATTGCTTATATCTCGGAAACTAAGCGAGATAGAGCAAAATGGACAAAAATTCGATACTATGAACTTATCAATCTTTATAAGCCACCTATGCTAGGCATGTCTCGGGACAGATCCGTACAGCCCAAAAACCAAGACAGTAAGGTAATGTTTCTGTTGAATTTAGCTCAAATTTCTTAGCTTAGTTAACTAGAATTGTCTGTGTATTTAGCAGTGTGTCAAATTGAGCTTACCTAAATTTAGCAGACCATAATTCTCAGCTTCATAGAAATTTCTGCTGGCGCAAATACAGGTACTATTTTAGCAGAATATTGAACTATTTGTACGGGCTTTTTTTATGAGTGTAGTGAATATTCGTGGAGTATCTTAATTCTTAAAACTCCCGTTGTATTGGACTTTTTTCTTATATTTTTAAAAAAGTATTTAAAGTTCCTACACTCATAGAAATAAATCTGTAAAAATAGCAGAAAAAGTTACTAAAAATTAGTTTAAAATGATGCTACAGAAAAATCTGCTTAAATTAGTAGATTAGTAGACTCGAACAGCAAAATTAAAACTGTTAAATTTACAGAATTTTAGTTATATTTAAGTTAACTTTTAGTGAATTGAAAATAACAAATTGTACGGTAAAATCTTCAGAAAACTTTGCTAAGTATTACTAAAAATAGGAAAAATAAACTGCTATATCAACAAAATTTTTGCAGTTTTTAAGCTAAATTTAGTAGAATGCAAATAGTAGTCTATACTGCTAAAATCAACAGGCTCAATTTTTATTTGCATTTAAAGAAAAATCGAAAAAAAACTTCGAAAATTTAAAATTTTTTTTTTTGGATTTTTTGGGCTACCAATTATTTAGCAAAATTTTTTGCTGATTTTAGCAGGTTAATTTGCTATTTTCCATTTACAAAAATTTAACCCAAATATAACTAAAATTCTGTACATTTACCAGTTATATTTTTGCTGTTCCTATATTACTAATATAAAGCAAAAATAATCTGCTAATTTTAGCAGATGAAATTTTACCAGGATTTTAATTTTACAAAAAAAAAAATTATGGTAAAATTTCATTGCTGATATCCGAACGCAGAATTATGCTCAGAAGAACTTTTTTACTGTTGTTTGCGGCTTATTTCATACAGTGTTGGCCATAAATAAATGAAAACTTCAAACGGCTATAAACACTAAAAGAATTATGTCGTTAAAATTAACTGCAATTATAGTTAAAATAACTGCAATTGTAGTTAATTCAAATACAATTTAAGTATAACTCTTCTACAGTTGCATTTAAAATTTACTAATATTGCAGTTATTTTAACTAAAATTACAGTTAAAATTACTGCAATTGTAGTTAATTCAAATACAATTTACAGTGTGTACTTTTTTTAAACTGCAATTGCAGTTAATTTTACCGACATAATTCTCTCTGAGTCTAGCTTGACTGTAGCAACACAACGCTAAGCCCTTTGGGCATTTGACTATACTAGCCTAGTACATTCTTCTGGGGTATTGGAATCATTTGACGCCCAAGACCATGAACCTCATTCTGTGGCATAGTGTTTTCTTAACAAAAATGCTTCCATATTTTAATTATAATTAAAACTATAATGACTACTACTAAATCACAAAATGTTCTCCCAAAAAAAATTATAAAATAATTTAACATTTTATGACTATTATTATTGTTGTTTTTGTTTTTAATCATACAAAAAAATGTTTGCCTTTCCCTTTTTTACTGTGTTATTATTGTCTGTATATAAAATTTGTGTACAATAATAACAACAAACTAAATTGGTTATTTACAATAATAACAGCATCAGCATTAACTGCAACAACAACAATAGCAAAAAAGTTAAAACTTGTAATACCAAAAAGCAAAAAAAGAAAAAACGAAAACGAAAATTTGCAACCAGTTATTTTACCACAAGTTGTTGCACTTTATTTTTTCTTTTTGATTTGATGAATGTTGTATTCGCTCGAAATCATTCGTGGTAATAAGTCTTGTGTTGTTTTCAATAGTTGTTGTTGTTTTATAAAGTCTGATAATCACCTGTAGAGTTAAGAAATTAAACAAAAGCTTAAAACTTTTTATTTTACACTTCAAACACAATTATTTTTGTTTTTTTTTTTTCTGTAATGGTATTTGTTGTTGTTAAGAGTTTGAACACCTTTTTTGTATCTTGACTAACACAACAACTGATTGACTGACTGACTTATTGGCTGACTGACTGACTGACTGACTGAATAACTGGCAGGTAAGCTGGTTGATTGGCTGGCTGAATAACTGACTAATAGATTCACCGAGTAACTGATTAAACTTACAAAATATGTATTATATTTTTTCAATGTATTTGTTTTATATTTTTTTTATACATTGTGTGATTATTACAAATCTAAACTCATTTAACTTTTAATTTAATTTTTTTTTCTATTTTTGTAGTCGATCGTGTTTGCTAGTTGCTGCTAGTTTTCTATATTGAGCAGCAGTAACTCAACAACAATGTTAACTATAGCAAATGTTAGCGCAATTTTAGTTGGGAAGAAGTTACTGAGTATCAAATACAAGTGCATTGTACTTTTACTTGAAATATTTTAAGTACCAACACCAAATACCTTTTTACTTAAAAATAACTTACGTACATCCTTAGTACCAATGGTACATACCAAGTTGTTTGGTACTTCGTAATTACCAGGGCAGCGACTTTCATGCAAATGCATGTTTGTAGTCATTAATCCAAAAATGACTTTGACAAAATACTTTTCCGAATCAGAGAATTTGCAACAAAATTGCATCGATTTGTTGTTGCATATTTTTGCATATTTTGTTATAAATGCATATTTTTGCATATTTTGCTTTTAAGTACATATATTTTTGCATATTTTTATGATTTTTATTGCATATTTTATGATTTGCATATTTTTGCATATTATTCACTAAATTGCATATTTTCTTCATATTTTTTTTAACTAAAAATAAATAAAAATAAATAAAAAAAATAAACTAAAATAAGATTTAATGAAAAATAAAGAAAAAGAACAATTTGCAAACCTTAACGCAGCACTTAACTAGAAGGAAAACATCTAGTTGTCATCTACTTACGACATTTATATTGGATTTAATTTTTAACTAAATGCTCGAATAGTAAATAAGGAGTGAGGTCAAAAAATGTTAACACATAAAAATGTTAACACATGTTAGGTCGAAAAAGCAAACGAAATTCCCTAAAAAATTCCTAGTATGGCAAGCCAAAGAAGCCAGTCATTTGTGACATTTGGTTCTATAAACAGCGAAATTTATATCAAGGAGTGTTTGCAGAAGCGACTTTGTCCATTTTTGGGTCAGCACAATGTATCCGCTTACTTTTGGCCCGATTTAGCACAGCGAGAAAGCGCTGGAGTGGTATAATGATAATAATGTGGTTTTTGTACCAAGTCAGGCAAATCCAGCAAACTGCCCGGAGCTCAGGCCAGTGGAGAGATATTGGGTTCTTGTTAAAAGAGAATTAAAGGGCACAAAAAAGGTCTCCCAGGACATGCAAGATTTCAAACGTAGATGGAGCACCTGCTCTAAAAAGATGACAGAAACTACCATAGAAGCCTTAATGGGAGGGTTTCCGGAAAAAGTGGATAACTTTGTTCGTAGTGGTTAGAATTCAATGCGGTTTTTTTTTGTTTGATTTTGTATTAAATTTAATTTAATAAAAATTTGGTTTGAAGTCTTAAAATTCAGTGAGTTGTTTTTTATTTAACTTTATGTGTGTTAACATTTTAATGATCTCACTCCTTTTTCGATAAATTTAAAGTGAATTGTTTTTGGTTTTAAGCTTTTATTTTGGATTTTAAGTGCATATTTTAGGGTTTTTAGTGCATATTTTTCGATTTTTAGTGGATACTTCCATTTAAGTGCATATTTTGCATAATTTACTGCACATTTTAAGCGCATATTTTCGATTTTCAAGTGCACGAAAACCGCTGCCCTGTTAATTACATTTCAACATTAATATCTCAATCGATAAAAAATTTTTACACCTAAATATGCATACAAAATTCGAACGGAAGATTGCCAGATCCATAGTAACGTATATCAACCGAATCTGACTTCAATTCTCAACACTTAAGGGTGAGTTACCCAACCGTAAACGTAACTGTAACGAATCAGCTGTTTCGAAACCACAAGAAGAAGTGTATACAAATGCTTACTTACGCGTAATTGTTAACGTACTTGCCGGATCATTCTGTTGAAATCAGAATTTTCTGTCCGTCATCGAAACAACTGAATGATTTTAGTCGGAAAAAATATATAATGAATAAAGAAAATATTTTAATCTATACAAATAAAAATTAACAAATGGAAAAATTTAGAATAAAATATAAAACCACATGAAATATATGCTAAATAGTAATGTCGTTTACGGTATTCTATAAGTGTACTGTTTAGCTACTGCACGGTATAGTTACATCACATTTACGTTTACAGTCCCATAATCCGCCCTTTTGAGCATTAAATCACTAAAAGCGGGGAAAATTATCAAGGAGCTTATTAGCCAAAAATAGATTTTTCTTTATCAGCCGTAATATAATTTTTAAAAACCAGTTTTATGTTGAAAAATATCATAAAATTCACATATTGATATTCTTTTATTATAAAAAACAACTTCTTAAATGATTTTATTACAAAAAAACTTGCTAAAAAAATAGATATTTCGATAAAATATGGGAATGTAGTTTTTCACCACACAACGCCCCCTACTGAGTATTTTAAATACTAATATTAGTTCAATGAAAATTGGTAGTCAAAATTTTAAGGTTAATTGCAAAATTTTTCGTTGCTTAAAAGTTTATAATATAACACTTCTTATGAACATATTCAAGAAAGTTTCGACAAAAAAACTTGATATCAGTGGCTTTAGTACCATTTTTCGACAATCTGGCGATAAAATCGTAAATTTTTTGTACTGTTTATAAATATAGTTATTTTCCAGTGATTTTTGGGTCTGATCTAGCCATTTTTTTTTTAATATAATGGCAACAGTGTCGCTAAACTCAACTGCAGTTGCAGTTAAAAAGTGTACACTGCAATTACATTTAATATTAACTGTTATTGCAGTTATTTTAACTACAATTTCATTTATAAATAACCGCAATTGTAGTTAATTTAAATGCAGTTTTTATTTTTTTATTTAATGGCAATAGCAGTTAATTTTACCGATATAATTCTGTGAGTGTATCAATCCACGCACCTTAGGGCCAGTTTTATAATCAGTAGTAAAAACGATTTTTTTCGTTTAAAAATTTACCCAAGTCAGAAATTTTCCAACTAAATTTCTAACCTAAGAAATATTTAAGACAAAACTCGTTCTTAGTTCGGTCTATAAAACTGGGTTTTGGACCTTCTTAGAAGCGAAGTTTGTGCACGTTAAGTACTTTAAAATACCAAGTTATTGCTAAATACAGCGGTAGTTGATAAGTACTCTTAGTACTAAAAAAAAGTAATAAAAAATAATTATACTACTGAGTAGCAATTATATTGGAATTACTTTTACTTACATCTGTTTAAGTACCAATCCATAGTACTTGTACTCTTGGTAGTTGGTAATCAATATACAAGTACTTATATAATAATTGAGTAGCTGAGATGCAAAACTCGTTCGTTACACATTAACTAAATTTTGGGAAGAAGCAAAAAACTTGTTGCAGCTACTTAAATTAACAAAATTAATTGAATGATTTTAATTCTTAAATGTTACGCCATTCTTGATTAAAAACTGAACAGTTGAAAAATCGAAAATCTTCTCACAAATTGCCAAAAAACTGTCAGAATCAATTGTCATCTCGTTTTTTTATTTTTGTAACGAACGAGTTTTACATCTCAGCTACTCAATCGTTAAACCACCATTGTTAAACCCTATTCAATAAATCACTTCCTTCAAAAAAAAAAAAAAAAAAAAAACATTAATGTCATACGGAAATTCCATACATTCAGAAACAGATTTATGGAATGAAGTCTTTACTTAGCTTATATACAAACCCTTGCTTATCAATTAACTTTATTATACCCTCCATCCCACTGTGCAGGAGGGTATATATCATTTTGTCATTCCGTTTGTAACTCATCGAAAAAAAAATCTGGGACATAAAAAAAATATATATTCCTGATCGTTATCAATAGCGAAACCGATATAGCCGTGTCCGTCTGTCTGTCTGTCTGTCTGTTGAAATCACGATCACGCTCAAAATAGTTGTGCTAGGATATTAATTTTTAGTCAAAATTTTGGTCCAATTTCTTAAGCAGTTTGCTATTGGAAATGGGCATATTTGGTCCAGACGTTTAAAAGTTATGAAAGAAAATGTAGAAGCACCTCTAGAATTTTCCATATTAACATGAAAAATATATTAACTGTGTGTTGTTGTTGTTACTGAATAAGAAAAAAATACAAACATACACACCCAGACCTTGAAAGAGTTAATTCTTTTTTTTGAATTTATATGCATAAAATTGGATTCATTTTATAAATTACTGAATAATTCATAATGCCTTTAAATCAATGATTGGACATTGAATAAAGTGAGATAAGATTTGTTCCTATTTATGTTGATTCAATTTCGATTCTATTGAATAATTTGGACGTATGTTGGCTTTAGAGGCACCTCACCGATTGATTCTAAATTTTTACTACGGATATAACTCTCTTTTGGGGGGCCGAAGAACTTTTTTTTTCAGCGAAAAGCCTGTATGGGGAGTTACTTCGGTTTAAAGTTTAAAAATGAACTTAACTATATTTTCTTCATTTATGATAGGGTTGGAACAATATGTACACCATTGGAAAGGTAATAAAAATATCTTTAGGATAGCATTTTTTTGTTGACCCATTATGATTCGGCGTAGGAATTTTCATTTTTTTGTTTTTTTTTTAAAAAACCTATATAAGAAAATATAATAGCCGTGTCCGTCTGTCTGTTGAAATCACGATCACGCTCAAAATAGTTGTGCTAGGATGTTAATTTTTAGTCAAAATTTTTGTCCAATTTCTTAAGCAGTTTGGTATTGGAAATGGGCATATTTGGTCCAGACGTTTAAAAGTTATGAATGAAAATGTAAAAGCACCTCTACAATTTTCCATATTAACATGAAAAAATATATTAACTGTGTGTTGTTGTTGTTTTTACTGAATAAGAAAAAAATACATACATACACACCCAGACCTTGAAAGAGATAATTCTTTTTTTGAATTTATATGCATAAAATTGGATTGATTTTATAAATTACTGAATAATTCATAATGCCTTTAAATCAATGATTGGACATTGAATAAAGTGAGATAAGATTTGTTCCTATTTGTGTTGATTCAATTTTGATTCGATTGAATAATTTGGACGTATGTTGGCTTTAGAGGCATCTCACCGATTGATTCTAAATTTTTACTACTGATATAACTCTATTTTGTGGGGCGGGAGAAGTTTTTTTTCACCGAAAAGCCTGTATGGGGAGTTACTTCGGTTTAAAGTTTAAAAATTAACTTAACTATATTTTCTTCATTTATGATAGGGTTGGAACAATATGTACACCATTGGAAAGGTAATAAAAATATCTTTAGGATAGCATTTTCTTGTTGACCCATTATGATTCGGCGTAGGAATTTTAATTTTTGTTTTTTTAATGTTTTTATTCAATAAAAATCCTATATAAGAACAAAAATTGTGCTTATTAGAATGTTATCAAGACGAAAAGCTTTTATTTGATATATAGATAGGCTTGACTTCTAATAGCTTCGGTGTTTGAAGTGATAAAATTTGAACTACATCTTAAAAGTTTTTAATCTTGAGAATATATTAATAATAAAAAATTATGTGGTTAGTATACGGTGGTTTTTATAAAAACGGTTTATTTTAAAAAATCTTAAAAATAAATCTCATTCGCCGGTAATGGGTAAACAAACAAAAAAAAATGTCGTCCAGAAGATATTTTTACTATCTTTCAATGATATATATATATTGTTCCAATTTGACTATAAATGACTTAGATATATGTAGCTAAGTCCATTTCCAAACTTTTCACAGAAATAAACTCCCTACAGAGGTCTTTCCGCAGATTTTTTTTTTAACAGCTTGAAAAGTAGATCAACTTATTGGAAAACTGAGATTTAAAATACGAATTAAGGAATTATATTTTTAAAGGTCTGCACACATCTATATGAATAACATAAGCAGTGTTGCCACTTTATGGGTAGGGCATGGATGACAGCAATTATTAAATTGTTTAGTTTTTCACTTAAATTTCAATTCAAATGAATGAATTGAGAAAGTTATCAAATTTGTAAATAAAAAAATATATTATACAAAAAAAAAAGAATTTAAATCATTAAGTAGCCACTAGATAGTGGGTCTATGAATACAACTTAGCAATTACTTCAAAGCATTGTTGGTAGCAGAAACGGTGCGATTATCGGTGAGGGTAAGTAACGCTATCATAGATTATTTCGGTTACAGTATTTTAAGGATAATTGTATTTCGATAATGGTATTTTAAGGTTAACTGTATTGCAATTATTTCGATAATGGTATTTTAAGATAAGCGGTATTTCGGTGCATTCCGCAAATTTTTTTTTATGAAAAAACAAAGTAAAGTAAAATAAATTTATTAACTAAGTGTATGTAAAATTCACAATTACGACGTGGAATTACAAAAATTTTAAACTAAAAAATAATGGTGTTGTAAGGATAATGGGATAATGGCATTTGATTAATTTCGGTACTGGTATTTTAAATGTATCGATATTTGAATCTATAACAGTATTTTAGCGATAGAGCCTACCAACCCTGCCTCAATGTATGTAATTACTAGGGCAAGGAATTTCATGCTCTTAAAAATGGAAAATATGCGCCTAAAATATGCGGTTAAAAAGGAAAAATATGCATTAAAAATATAAGAAATATGCACTAAAAACTATTATTTTTGCAAAAATAATGCACTCTAAAACTTAAAAATGTATTTAAGTTAGTTATTTTGCAAACAGACACAGAACTCGATGATTTCCCATAGGTCAATAAGGTTTTAAGAATGTTTATTTTGATTGAATCAAAATATGAAAGCGTATCAATTTTTATATTTTTTTACAAAATAAAAAATGTTCCTCAAAATGAAAAATATGCACAAATATGCAGTAAAAAGCACAAAATATGCATTAAAAAGGCACCAAATATACACTTAAAGTCAAAATATACAAAAACATGCATTTATGACAAAATATGCAAAAATATGCAACTACAAATCGATGCCATTTTGTTCTAAATTTGATGATTCGGATAAATATTTAGTCCATATTAGTTTTGGACTATCGAGAAAAAACATGCATTTGCATGAAATTCCTTGCCCTAGTAATTACTTTTGGCTTATGAATGACTTAACATCTAATTGTTAAGTTTGCATAAAAATTCCAATATCTATTTTTTATTCATACGAGTTAATGAATTGATTCACAGCGACAGATCATCCACGAATTAAACCGATACATCAGGAAAGTGTATTAATCTATACATGCTTCGAAATTCTTTCGTTATACAAATAAGCTATTAACGTACACAAAAAAATCGTTACCAAGTAATTAAGCAAATTTCAACTAATAAAGTTTTATCGAATAATTTATTATATTGTGTATGCCACAAAAACATTATTTTAGTTGAAGTGCTCCCAATTGCTTGCCAAAGATTTTTTTGTGTGTATTTAAAAACGCAAATAAAACTTGATTTTTGAAAGACTCTAAAATAAGATTATTTTTAAATCGTTCACATGTGATCATAACGCACTCTTATTTACAAGCTTTTTAAGTGTTTTGTTCTAAAGTTAATTTTTTCTCTAAATTTTATGAAGATTCATATAAGACTAAAAAGTTCATCATAAATGCTGCATATTTAAGGAACTTTTCTTTGTAATAATATAACGCCCAGAACGATGGGACAATTGAAATGGCCAAATCACTTTTTTTTTAAGTTTACTGATGAGGTTATTACCTTTTTTCGTTCAAATTGTAATAATATGTTAATTGAAGTCATTTATAATTTCATATTTTTTTGGGTAATTTTGTCTACACTTTTGGGAATTTTGAATCTTGCTTGTGGCAGCACTGAGATTAAACAAGATTAAACTGAAATACTTACTTGTAGTGGTGGAAAAAATCATACACATTTGTTGCACAGTGGATTGACCGAATACAAAATGGGTAATAATTCATACTTGTTTGTACTTAGTAGAATCCCCGAATAAAACCACCAGGATGGAGGGTATCTAAAGACTCGGCACAGCCGAATTTAATCTTTGGTTTGTATAAGTTCCCAGTCACCTGGGGACTTATACAAACCATCGAGCGGGCTTTAGCCCGCTTGTTAATTACTAGTATTGATATTTTTGACTATGAAATTAATTTTATGTTTTTCTTTATTTTTTCAGGTATGTTTATCATTTAATATTGCAATAGTAAGTATAAAATAATGGCTATTGACCCCCCACACCCTCCTTATGAATGTACACAAATAGAAAAAGTCTGTAAAATATTTATTTACTAAAGCTACTTAAAATTAGTTAAAAGTGACCTTACTAAAAATTTGCTAAAATTGGCAAATTTAATTTGCTAAATAAAGGGTTTTTCAATAAGAGCGCTACAAAAGTTTTTTTAAATAAAACAAAAACGGTTTTGGATATTAATGAAATTCTTTATTCCTGTGAAAGTACGTTCGATGCCATTATGTATGGAAATCGATCTCTTTTGCATGGCCACCACGGGCACGCTTGCAGAAGTCCAGACGCTGAACCCAATTTTCGACGGTTTTCAAGCATAAATTGGCCGATACTGCTGCAATTTCACGTTCGATATTCGTACGAAGTTCATCAATCGTCGCTGGCTTGTTGGCATAGACCATAGATTTGACGTAGCCCCACAGAAAATATCAAACGGTGTCAAATCGCACTACTGAGGCGGCCAATCGACTGGACCATTTCGTGAGATAACACGTTCTCCAAACTTGGTTTGCAATAAATTGATTGTGACATTCGCTGTGTGACTTGTGGCGCCGTCCTGTTGGAACCACATGTCCTCCAAGTCCATATCATCCAATTGGGGCCAAAAATATTCGGTTATCATTGAACGGTAGCGATTCCCATTCACAGTAACGTGCCGGTCTTGATCATCAAGGAAGAAGTACGGCCCAATGACGTCGCCGGCCCATAAACCGCACCAAACCGGAATTTTTTCGGGATGCAATGATGACTCATGGAGTACGTGTAAATTGCTGTCTGACCAATAATGCATATTTTGTTTATTGACGAAGCCATTCAGCCAGAAATGAGCCTCATCGCTGAAGATGATTTTTCGATGAAAATCCGAATCATTTTCAAGTTGTTGCTCAGCCCAATTCACGAACATACGACGCTTCTGGTGGTCAAGCGGCTTCAGTTCTTGCGTCAATTTGATCTTGTAAGGATGTAGGCCAAGATCTTTTCGCAAAATTCGCCACAACGACGTCACAGAGATGCCCAACGCTTGAGAACGACGTGTGAGAGACACATTTGGGCTTTCTTTAACTGAAGCCTCAGCGGCAGCAATATTCTCGACACTACGGACATTTCTTTGTCTCACTGGCACGGGAACATTTTGTACTGTGCCTGTGGATTCAAATTTTTCCACTAGACGCTCAATTGTTGATCTGCTAGGGCGATTATGACGACCATGAATTGGACGTAGCGCTCTTAAC
This sequence comes from Leucophora obtusa, assembly GCA_949987735.1. NCBI lineage: Eukaryota > Metazoa > Arthropoda > Insecta > Diptera > Anthomyiidae > Leucophora > Leucophora obtusa. Next base: position 50,969,250 of record OX465299.1, read on the forward strand.
GTTGAGGCCACTGACTCCGAATTTCGGTAGTAAATTTTAATAAATTCGACTCGTTGTTGGCTCGTATATCTTTCCATCATGAAATGGCAAACCTTACTGAAGAGAAATGTCAAAAGAGCGGCAAGAAATATGGCGTCGTTTGCTGTCCCTGTCTTTCTACTTTTGTAGCGTCCCTGTTGAAAAACCCTTTATTAGCAAGTAAGAATAGCAAAAATTAAACTTTTAAATATAAAAAATTTTAGCTAAATTTGTATTAAATGTAAGTACTCTGTACTTTTCAAATAAGAATATTTCCTGCTTAAATCAGTAAAAAAATATTTCCTGAATATTAATAGACTAAAAACAACACAACAAAATTTTTTTAATTATACCCTACACCACTACATGGAGTGGGTATTATAGGTTTGTGCTGATGTTTGTAATACCAAAAAATATTGGTCCTAGACTCACCTCATAGTATACCGATCGGCTCAGAATCACTTTTTATTTCGATTTAACGATGTCCGTCTGTGCGTCCGTCCCTCTGTCTGTCTGTCCATACATTCTTGTGCGCACTCTACAGTACACCGACTAACGTCGGCCCAAGGACGACGTCTGTTGATTTTGGTTAAAATCGGTCCATGTTTAGACCTAGTGCCCATATAAGGGTACCCCCCAAAAGTACCCTGAAATTTGGTACACAGACCTATGTCGGCCTAAGGAAAAAAAAGCCTATTGATTCTAGATAGGATCGGTCTATATTTGGACCTATCGCCCATATTGGCTATATTTTCGATTTTCTCTTCTTTTATGATTTTATAGAAAATTTTGACACAAGTCTGTTTAACCCAAACATTAGCTGGCTTTAAATCAGACTGGTGTAGGGTATTATATAGTCGGCATGCCCGACTTTAGCTTTTTTACTCGTTTTAAATATTTTTATACCCACTATGTGGGCAGGGTATAATGGGTTTGTGCTGATGTTACCAGATGATGTTGTTGTAACACCAACAAATATTGGACCTCTTAGTATCCCGATCGACACATGGTCACTTTTGAAATTTGGTAGACCGACTGATACCGGTTTGGTTAAAATCGGTGTATGTTTACAACTGGTTCCCCAAAAATTGGCTCTAATGCTTGTTCGCACGCTAATTTTTATGAAATTTGGAATGCTGACTCATATGGGCTCAAGGACAATTTCTATTGGTTTTTATTAGAGTCGTTCCCTATTTGAACTCAGCACCCATGCGGACTATATTTCCAATTTTCTCTTAAATACGTTACTGATTTCCTAAGTTTTTGCTATTTTATAGACAAATTTTGACACAAATTTAAATTTCGAATCAAAATATTAGTTGACTGTCAACCAGACAGGTGTAGGCTATCATAGATTGAACATACCCGACTTTAACTTTTTTACTCTCTTGGTTTTTTTAATGCGAAAAAAATTCATTCTTCTAAAATCGGTAGTCTGCTATTTTTTAGCTTATATTTCTGTTAATTTTAGCAGGATAAAATGTTCTTTTCATGGTCCTCAAAATAGGTACTTGTTTCAGAAATAATTTCATCGTTGGAGCTAAATCTCTTTCCATGGAGCCATTTCTTTAAGTTTGGAAATAGAAAATAGTCACTAGGGGCTAAATCCGGAGATTATGGCGGATGAGTTACCAATTTGTAGCCCCATGCAAGCAATTTTGCCACACGTGTGTATTGTCTTAATGGAACATAACTTTTTTCACGGTTTTTTTTAATCGTCGTTGAATCGATCCAATACGAGAACAATATAATTTGTCAAGTTAAAAACAATTGTCAGTTTAAGAAATAGCAATGTCAAAATAACAAATTCTTCCTATACAATCAGTAAGAGTATTATTACTTTTATATCACAAAAATAAACTTAAAATGTTTAAAATTTTATATTTCCTCTCGATTTACATTTTAAAAGATTTATCGGACCCATATTTGAATGCTTAGAAATTAATCGACAGCGACAATTTCTTTTTCATATATGTATGTTGTATGGGAAGCAAAATTTCGTCTAACCGTCCGGCGATTTCTCGTCGTAATAGAATCTATACTATTTTCACGATGGCACACTAACTTACACTCAAAATGTTTGTCAAATTGTTGCCATATTTTAACCTACATAAATAAGTGTTATCTATTAGAACAGAGTTGTAAAAACTCAAAATTTATTTTATTTTGACGGAAAGCTTTCTTCTTGTAAATAAAAATTCAGAAAACAGGGCAATTTTTTTTTTTTTTTTGGCATTTGCCATTAAATGCCATTTTTGCCATTTTTTCACTTATTTTGTGAAAATTCCATTTTTACAAATCCTTGCCAAAAAAGCCATTATGTCTATTTTTTTTAGACTTTTCATTATAAAAATGCTATAAAATTCAGTAAAAACTGAATCTTTGTAAATAATTTTCGGAAAAAATTAAAAAAAAACGATATTTTTTAGAGTTGATTTATAGGAAGAAAAAAAAAAATTTTATTTGAAAGTTTAACAGACACAAGGAAATCATATTTAATATTTATTAAAATTCCAGATTTTTTTTTTTAAATCGTACTAATATACGGCGAATACACTGTAGCAGTTCAACGGAAAATTCCTTCTTTATTGTATTTTTGTTAAAATCATTCAGAAAGACACTTAAACTAACTATTATACTTTAAAATTTTTGGAATAAGCGTGCCATTTTTGCATTTTTTGTGCCAATTTTACTATTTTTCGTGCCATTTTGCCTGCCAATTTCAACTTTTTTTGTGCCATTTTAAACTTGCCCTGGTCATAAACAACAAGAATTAATGCATAAACTAACTGAATTTAGGAAAAATATGACAGAACAAATACAACTAAATTCTTTCCCTTTTCTAAACATCAAAAAATGTCAACGGTCGATTGTCGCTTAATTTAAATTCATCGCGACTACGTTTGTTGTCGTTAGTCGACAGTCGACCCCAGTTGTGATTAATCTCTTACGCGAGGAACAGAACTTTAGTACAATACCAAAATCATTAATTTAAAATTTTTCAGAATTTATCGGTTGTCAAATTATTTTTTAAAATCAACTTTTTTTTTCTTGTATGTCAAATTTATCAACTGCAATGGCATTGTAATGTGGCAACCCTAATACAAAGTGTCATGCTGTCGTTTCTGGAATAAATTTGTATTACATTTAAAATCTTTTTTTTAAACATTGAGGAAATCTGAAATAAATGATAAAAACTCTTAAATTTAGGGTTGTAAACAATTGAGTGTTGGGATCTGACGTTTTTACTAATTTATTTTTATTACAAATATTAAATACATACATAGATAATTAACAAAAATGTGGTTAGTTGTTGTTTTCGTTTTATTTATTTTTGTTTACTACGATAATTTAATCGAAATTTCTGTAAAATTCTACAAATAAAAACACAAGAGAAAAACTATTTACATACATACATATGTAATGAACCAAATGAACTGAAAAACTAGGGCAAAAAACTACTCTCGCACTGTTAATAACATTAAGATAAAATTGACTCAGAAAAAATTGTACAGTGTGACGTCATAAAAATATTAAAAAAAAAAATAAAAATAAATCGACTAAAAACAACAAAACACAAGATAATAAAGTAAAAGTTGTTATAAACAAAATGTAGCTAAGAGATACTGCAGCAAATCCAAAAGATACTCAACTCAAATTCATTTAATAAAAAAAAAGCTTTATTGAGTAGAGTTTTTTTTCACTGTTTTGAAATTTTGTATTTGTTGAATATTTTTAGTTATACTAAAAACTTTTAACTCAACTAGCAATATGCTCAACAAATGAATTTCAGTACGATTTAATACTTACAACGTGACGGTTTATAGTTATTTTTAGAGTCTATACAATTATATATAATATAGATTTTTCTTAAAACAAAAAAAGAAATATATAATTTAATATAATATACAAGAAAAGAATATTAAAGGCAAAATAAATTATATATTTAAATTAAAACAAGAAAAAAAGTGAATATTTTTGAAAATATTAAAAAGTTTTGAAAGAAAAATTATAAGTATTAATTATAATTAAATAAAAAATATATTTAACAAAAATTTTAAATTTCAAGTGTTAATGAAATTTTGAAAAAAGAAAAAAATATTGAAACAACAAGAAGAATAAAATTATAAAATAAAGAATTTTTTTGATAAAGAAAAAGAAATTTAATTTGTTTTATAAATTATTTTTTCAACCGCACCCCTGGTGTTTTAGTAAAAGAAAGACCCCCTCATTGCAGCGTTTAAAATAATCTTTACGTTTGAGTGTGTGTGTTTATAATTTTGTCTAATTCTTCTTCTTCTTCAACATTCGGACATTGTTATTTTCACATTCTGTCTGTCTGTCTCAGTGGTGTGACGTTATTGCAACAGCAACCTGTATGTGCAGCCTAATGCCAATGTTTTAAAATACGGAATCCACAATAAATATAACGGTTGGTTATTTTTTTTTCTTCTTCTTCTACTTATTTTCTATGTTTCTAAGTTTTCTATTTTTCTTTTCATATATCTATAGTATTTATATATAATATATATGTATATCAAAATGATTTCCAACGTGTTTGTGTTTAACTGAAAATTAAAAACTAAAAAAAAAATATGAAATAAATTTTCACTTTTCTTTTTTTTTTATTCATTTCAACTTAATTTATAAAAAATGAAAGCGTTTGCCTTTTTTGTAAAATGTTGCTTAAAAAATGGCAATATGGAGTAGATTTTGATATAGAAATTATTGCAATACTTTTTACTTTTAACATATTGTACAATATGTTACAATAATGTTTTTTTTATTTGTCTTTTAAAAATATTCATTTCAATTAAGAAACAAAAAAAAAACTATTTCAGTTTAATATTTAAAAAACTAATTTTTAAAAATTTTTTATAACACATTGTACAATATGTTTGAACTATTAAAAAATTATTTAAATTAAAAAAAATATAATAAAAAAAAAATTACAAAATAAAATACAAATTAAAACAATAATAAATAATAAGTAATGAAAATAATACAAAGAAATTTATATTTAGAATCAAAATTATAAATATTAAAATAATTAAAAAGTAAATTAAAAATAATAACGAAATACAAAATATAATAAATTGTTTTTACGAATCAAAAACATATTTACAAAATAAAAAATTCAACAAAATTTTAGAATTTTAATAAAGTAATAAAATAAAAAAAAAATAATAATAATAATAGTAAAATTATAAAAAATACATTATTATTAATAAAATAAAAAAAGCAAAGCTAAAATATAAAATAAACCCCTAAAATATTAAAAATAAAATATATTTTTAGTTTAAAAAAAATGATCGGTGTAATCAATATATTAAAGAAATTAAAAGTTATACAAAATATTTTAAAGTTGATTTATTCGATCTTTCAAATGTTTATAAATGAAAATACTGCAGCTCGAGGTCTGGTTTTATTATAAATATTAATTAATTATCCGATATTTCGACATTCTTCAAATATCATCTTCCGGGTTTACATATGTTTACATGAAAACAAAAACTTAAAAATATCTTTGTTTATATATCGGATAATAAATTGATATTTATAATAAAACCAGACCTCAAGCTCGAGCATTTACATTTATTATACAAAATATTTATAAAATTAGAGAAAATAAAAAATAAAAGTACAAAAAATACGTAAAATGATAAATATACTAAGGAGTGCGCCGTACAAATTCGTAACGCATAATATTTTTCTTAATAACTTTTTCTATCTTCAATTAAAATTTATTTTTGAGTAAAGATTTTGTAACCGTCATATACACAATCATAATTAACAGGGCAACCTTAGGGTGTTTAACCTCAGAATTTCATGGGACGAAATTCCGTTAAAATAAAATTAAGTTTTCACATTACTAAAACAATGTACATACATACATAAGTTTTTACTAAAAATAAAATTTTTTTCAAATAAATAAAACTGCCCTCAAATAATGCAAATTTTATTTGATTTTAGTGTATTCAACATTCTCTAATTAACTAAAAACTAATAAAGAAGTTTTCCTTAATTTTATTTTCTTGAATTAGGTTAACAATTTCCTAAAACTTTTGAAAAATTTATTTCGTTTTTGTTAAAAATCTTAAAATTTTTTTGGAAAATAATTAAGCTCGAGGTCAGCTTTATTTAATAAATTTACATTTATTTTATCTTTTTTCTATTTAATCAATATTTCGCCACCCTTTGGTTGGCATCCTCAGGAATCTTAAAATAATACATAAAAATAACATATAAAATTATAATTTTAGTTTCCAAAAAAATTTTAAATAAATATATAAAGGTCGAAAAACATCAAAATATCCCGGCAAAAATGTGGAAGCAGTAAAAATGTTTACTGCTTCCTTACTGCTACTTTTACCGCTTCTAAAAATGTATAGCTTCGTAAACAGCACAAATGAAAGGCCCTAGTTGATTAATTGTTTACATCGCTTTTTGCTGCGCTTTTTAAAAAGGCATGAAATGATTAATACATTTTGATTGCTTAAATATTTTTGCGGTTCTTTTATCAGAATTTTTTAAACTGCGGAAAAAGTTGTTTTAATGAAAATAAGAAGTTTTACTAAAAATAAGAAGCATTTTCTCTTTACGGAAAAATATGCAGGAATATTGTGCTTTTGATAAGGCATGATTTTAAATAGTTGAAAAGGTTTATAATATGCACTTCGGAGAAGGCATGAATTATTATTATTAGCACTAATTAAAAGCGGTGAATTAATGCATTTTCGAATCTCGAAACAAGTGCTTTCACGCGAGCTATCTAGAAAAAAAATCAGGCATGATATCATCAATAATGCAATCGCTTCACTGCTCAACTTTCCCTGACAAAACTGCTTCCAAGCAAGCAGTAATTTCTGCTGGGATATAAAAATCTTAAATGTTGAGAATTTGGGTAAACTAAAAATCGAAAAATTTAAAATTGTATGAAAAACCAAAATTCAAATAGTGAAACTTTCTTAAATTTATAAAGTATATTAAAACTTCTTAAATTCTAGTAAATATTTTCTTTCACATTTTTTTATTTTTGCCGAACGTAGGGGTTGACTTTTTCAATTTCGGATTTTAAAGTGTGATATATCGATTTTTTGCCTCGAGGAGACCAGTGTTTTTTTTTTAATGTGACCCCTACGTTCGGCAACCAAAAAAATAAAAATTTTTACTGGGTTTATCGAAAAACTTCCTTAGAAAAAGTTTTAATGATTTTTTGCGAGGTTTAATTTTCTGACAATAGGGTTGTACATTAAGGTGGTCGCAACTGAGATCTGGTGGGTAAATACTATAACTGGATACTTGAGCAAAACATTGGTCCGCTCGAGAGAAAAACATCGGTGTATCCGACTGTAAATGCAACCCCTACGTTCGGCAAAAAAATATTTTTTTTTTTGAAACCTCCTTGCAAAAATAATTTAGATTGGACGATGAACGACGAACTTTTTTTTGCGGTACGGTCTAATGTACACTCTCAAAGCAATTCCGTTGTGACAACCGATTTTTTCCCAGTTGCCCCAACCGAATTCAGTTGTGGCAACCGAATCCGATTTCAATTCGGTTGTGACAACTGAATTATCGGTTTTCACAACTTAATTCGGTTGGGGCAACCGAATTACGACGTTGCTGCAACCGAATCAATTCGGTTACTACAAGGGAAGTATTCTGAGTGTGGCATTTATCAATTATATTTCAGAAATTGATTGTATTTGAGAAATTATTAATTGTATTTCAGCAATTTTCAAATTTATTTCAGAAATTCTCTATTATGAAATACAATCAATAAATTCTTAAATACATTAGATTATTTCTGAAATACACACACAGGAAAAAAAGTTGCCAACCGAATTGCTAAGCCTATTTTGGTTGTTACAAACAATAAATTCGGATGGTGAAACCATATTGGAATGTGATTCCCAAATATTTTGGGTATTGCAACTAAAATTCAGTTGTATAAACCGAATTTTGTTGTGATAATCATTATTCGGTTGTACCAACCTATTTTAGTAGACGTAGCCGAATTTCAGTTGGAAAATGGCAAATTTTTTCTCCTGAAATACAATTGATAAATCTGAAAAAGATTTAATAAATCTTTAAAAAAAATTATTTATTTCGGTAATACAATCGATAAAACTGAAAATCAATTGATAACTTCTGTAAAACAATTGAAAATAGTGTAGATATTACGAGTAGTAGACTAGAAATAGCAAAAACAGTTATATCAAAAAAAAAAATTATTATTTAGCCGAATGAAATGAGACGAATTTGACCCATTTGAATTTTTTTGAGGTTGTAATATTTTTTTTATTCATTTCTTTTTGAGGTTTTATTATTTTTATTAATTTTTTTGGACGGCATTCTGAAATCAGAAGTTTATCGTTTTTTTTAGCAAATATTTCTATTGATTTTAGCAGGATGGACTGCTATTTACATTCAGTTAAATTTAGCTTAAAAATAACAACAATTTTGTAGATATAACTTTTTTTTTGCTATTTTTGTTCTAATATTTCTTTCTGCAGATTGTACAGTACAATTTGTCATTTTAAAATAACTAAAAGTTCACACAAATATAACTAAAATTCAGTAAATTTACAATGTTTGCTGTCAGCAAAAAATCTGATCATTTCAGCAGTTTTTTCTGCAAGGTAATTTTTAACCCTTTAGCCACAGATTTTATTTTGCTGAATATTTTTTGACCAAATTTTAAAGAAATAAAAAACTATGCCTAAGAAATAATTTGTCTTTTGTTTTTGTGGCTTTGTCGCACCTTCTAGCGGACTAATTCCGGCTGAAAATTCAAATTTTAGCACAAACGGGTTAGATTATTTCTAGTTTAATTTTTTTAGTTATTTCCACGACATTTTGAGAAATTTTCGAAAAAATCGCAATTGCGGAACACTTTTTAAAATTTTTATATGGCAACCCTGGTGTAAACAGTTTTATTAAATTAAATAATTTTTAGAGCAAAAAATTCATTTAATGAAAATGTTAATGACTGCAATTTAATGAAATGAATGGAGTCATTAATATTGCAAACGAAAATTCTATCAGTGCAGCAAAATATGTTTTGGACAACTATTACACTGTGGACCAAATCAGGTTAGCAAAAGTTAAGTCGATTCTGAGAGTGAGGGGTGAAAATAGAGGTTAAATTAGAAGACCCGTATCGCGGCGTTTGCTTATGTTAGTTCGAATTTTTTCATATTGTTTATATTGTGTTTTGGCTATAACTCGTCGACTAATTGATATTTTTTAAATCTGTAAAAGCCAAATTAGTGCTAGAGATCTGTGCAACAATTAAATTTAAAAAAAATTGATTTGATTGATTTTTTTGTTTTTTTTTTTTTTTTTGTTGTTCAGGTCTCTAGATATAATTTGGCTTTTCCAGATTTAAAAAATATCAATTAGTCGACGAGTTATAGCCAAAAAACCATATAAAAAATTCGTACTAACATAAGCAAACGCCGCGATACAGGTCTTCTAATTTAGCCTCTATTTTCACCCCTCACTCTCAGAATCGACCTAACTTTTGCTAACCTGAATTTGTTCCACAGTGTTATTTTAGTTATCTATAAAAAATATTTCTTTACTTTAAAAACTAAATGTCTAGTCAAAATTGTTTTCTAATTTATTTAATTTTTTATGAAAAAAAACTAGAAATTTTATTAAATTTTTTTTACTGCTAACATATAAAATAATATAGAGACTACTACTACTTAAAATTAAAATTCCTATTTTTAGAAAACAATTTATTTAAATCATTTATCTTATCTTATATATAAACTTTTATTATAAATTTTGTTTTATTTCTATACTGTTTCATACTTATTTGCTTCTATCGTAGTACATAATATTTAATAATACATTTAAGTTCGACGGATGTCAAATTCTAACTAAAGACTGTCACATGGTTGAACTTGATAATAAAAAAAAAAATATAGCGAGACAACAATAAATCATTTTGATAGTATTTTTAACAAGAATATTAAAATTTAAATTTAACACTTACCCAGTAAACAATGTTATTACAATGTAAAGATTTTTTATTATATGGGTGATATCAAAAAATGTGATAAAAACCGTGTAACCAGCTAATTTCTAATGCATGGATTACATTTGAGTTATATATTGCGATATATATCAGCGCATTGTCACCACTTCTACAAAATTTATAACAATCCGACCAATGTTTGGTTAATATTTAAAATTTGTGACCAATTTTATAGGCCAAATGTAAACTCCGTAACAAGTAGCTCATAAGGTTTTTTAACTTTAATTGCTTATATTTTAATAACCAATAAAGCTAAACACTAACTGTAAGAATTTTTATGAAGAGGAAAAGTGCCGTTTTTAATAAAAATTAATACGTTTTACAAACTTTTTCGTATATCTTAGCTATCACGACTTCAACTCTGTAACGATTTTTCGTCATAATTTTTGATAAAAATGCATATACCAGAATTTTGGAGTTATCTATTATTTATATTGCGAAAAGTATAATATTATTTATACCCAAATGATCGTTGGACTGTAAGTAACCATCCAGTATAACAGACTTGAAGCTTTTCTGCAGCATGTAACATTCTCGAGATGAAAAAGGATGTCTTTAATAAGATTTGAAAAAATGTTGTAAACTCCATTCCTAATTTTTACACCAAACTATTTAACGAGTAAGAAAAACAATGTCATATTTGGATTCACCTTGTAGGCATCGTGCGATTTTGTTTCGGAAAAAAAATCTGACAAAGCGTTTCTGAAAGAAAACGAAAAAAGTAACCAAATGTAAACTCCGTAACCACAATTGTTTGCATCAGATTTCATTCAAATAAATGTAGATAAATGTTTAAAATATTTTAAAATAACCATAAACAGAGGTGATTCAACTGATATTTATGCGTCAAAAGACGATTCAACTAATAATTTTGCGTCAAATCAAAAAAAGTTATCAGTTTTTTACCCTAAGCTGCTGGAGCGAAAAACGATTGATTTTGCATTTCATTGGTTTTGAATCGATATTTCGAGTCATTACTGACATTAGTTTGACAAATTAAATTTGTTTCACACAATTTAAGAATTTTTTGATCGCGAAATGTTATGTTTTTAATATATTATTTTGTAACTGCGCAACCGCTGTTTGGATTTAAAAAAATTTTATATTTTTGAAAAGCATTTAAAAGGACCAAAAATACAAAATTAAAAAAAAAAAAATTTTTTTCGCGAATGTATTTTTATTCGCGAAACCGCCAATTTGATAAACACAAATTATATATCATTGGAAAGCAAGTTGAAAACCCAAATACGAAAAACTAATAAATTGAAGAAAATTCGTACGCAATTTTTTTGTTATATCTTTTGCTTGCAGAAATGTAAACTCCGTTACAACAAAAAAAATTAAAATTGTGCAAAAAAAGTTATTGCGACAACTTGTAGAAGAGATTTTTTGCAATTAGGTTTATAATGACTAAACTTACTGATTCCATTAAGAAAAAACCGAAATATTAACACTTTTTGCTTCTCACAAATTTGGCCCAAAAATTTATCACATTTTTTTATTTCACCCATATACAAATAGTATAACAAACAACACTGTGCAACAATAATTCTGGGGGGAGGATAATTCCAACGCCAAATGAAAGTAATACACTCAAAATAATACGTCTGTTGGCTGGACAGAAAAATTTGTTACTTTAACAAAATGTATTCCTGTTTTTTTGGCTTAAAATAAAATTTGTTGATTTTAATAAATTCTTTTGTTAAATTTAATAAATCTAAATTTAAGTAAAAAATTTGTAAAACTGAAGTTTTATCTGTAATTATACTGAGTCGTAGAAGTTATCAAAATTTAAGGTCTCTGGACCCTTCCCGTGCTTAGTCTATATCATGTGAGGGTATATAAGGGCTCTCCAACGGAGCAAACATTTTGTCCGTTTTGCTCTATCTCGCTTAATTTTCGAGATATGGGCCATTTTATGAAGTGAACGATTTTTATTAAAAATTTCCGAGGGTCCAAGGCCCCGCCAAGGTCCATTTTTGGATAGAGATACCCCCTTTCGCTGGGGTAGGGGTAGTCGAAATTTTCATAAATTTTGCTCTATCTCTCTTAGTTTTCGAGATATGGGACATTTTAGAAAATCTGGAGGCAACAAAATAGCGCCATCTTGAAAACTTCGGATAATAACAGTAACATGAAAATACTATATTTTAACAATAAATTTTGTAAAATTTAACGAATGGGTTCGTGAAAATTAGTTTTAAATAATTTTGAAAATTAACACTCAAAATTAGTTAAAGTACTGATCATTTTTAGTATTGTGTTAAATGAAGATAACTAAAATCTTTGCTTAAATCAGTGTTTCAACTAAAAATTTGTTAAAAACTTAGTCAAATCGATTTGAAACCGGTTTAACAGATTTTTCTACTGACGTATTATTTTAAGTGTAGGCTAGTTCAGTAGTCGTTCCACGAAATATGCAATCCTTAAAAGTATGTTAACACCGTTTTTCAACTTATTTAATATACTTTATTAAAAAAAAAAAGTACAACTTTCATTTAGTGTTATAGTAAAGTTCAACAATTTGCAGCGCCAAAGGATAATACTTTCTTTTCGTGTTGGAATTATCCGCCCCTTGACCATGACCTCAAATTTGTGTAATTAATTATTTAAAAAAAAACAAAATTTCCAAAGTCAAAGTTAATAAACGTTTATAAAATTAAGTCAAAAAAAATATAATTCAAAGTGAAAAGTCAATAACACACATAGAAATTATATTCCAGCACCATTACTCTCCCTCCCCCCATTTAAAGTAGTAGTGCCATTAAATGTCAAAGAATATTTAAATTCACTTATATTTTGTATATGTACGATGACAGCAACATCGTTTACACAAACAAAATTTCTGTGAAAAAAAATTAACATATAAAATTCTTTGCAGTAAACATCGTTGATAATCTAAATATTTCTTTAATGACACCACGACACTATGTGACAATGTCGAATATTTAAAATTTAAACAAAAAATAACGCCGTATATTGTAAGTGTAGATATTATAACTTAGATAAAAAAAATACGAGTATTTATTGTTGCTAGGCGGACTAAAAGCGATAATGTTAAACAAAAACAAGTGAAAATATTGTAGTCGGACATGCTTTTACTATATGATACCCTACACCACAACACGATGTGGGTTATATTCCGTAAAGTAGACAATAAATTAACGGTGTAATAAATATAGTGCAAATACAGTATAACTCGCTTAATACGAACTCGGATAAGACGAATTCTCGGTTAATACGAACTAGTGTTTCCAATTATTCGACATAGGCGGTTAACCGGTTAATGCATTATTCGAAAAATCACTAAAATTAATTAACCGGTTATTCGGGTCGGTTAATCGAGAAAATTGGCGATTAATCGATTAATCGTTTAATAAAAATGAATGGATTTTCTTAACATTTTATCAATAAAAACACAAAGGGCTGACTTTTTTTAACATTAAAAACTAGAAGAGCCTTTCCCATTGAGCCATCAATATAAAAAATGTTAAGATTTATTTGAAAATACCAATTTGCTCTGTAAAAATCAGCAAAAAATTTTTTTTAATGTTGTAATTAATATAGGGTGACCATTTTTTCTGACTTCAAATCAGTACAAATTTTAAAAAAATATTATCATCATCAAAAAAATTATTATGCAGCCAACCTAATTTGTTGTCAACCGAATGGTTTGGTTAAAACAAAATTTTTTGGTTAACCATCATACCATCCTAAAAAACTTTACACATTTCTTCCTATACAGACCCCAAAACGAAACAATTTTTTTTGCATGAAAAAATCCAGTTTTTTAAGTACAGGAAACGGACCCATTATTTAGAAATTTTAATGATCTGTTACCATTCCTTTTCTAGTTTTTTTTTTTTGTAACAGATCGATGAAATATAGCTGTGCTACGAATGGAGTCAAATATGTCACCAGGATAGTATGAACGTTAATTCTTCCGAATTTTTATTCAGGCCAACGAACTTCTGTCGTCACGATCAAATTGCATTGTCTAAACTAATTTTCTATAGATAAAAATAAACCAATTGATTGGCTACAAATTTAGTTGTCAGAACAAATCTTTTTTCTCTCTGCTAATTTCTGCATGATTTCTGAAATAAAAAACCTTCACGTTTTGGCTACGTTTTCCTACAAAAACACGTAAAATTTTTAAAAATGATTCGAAAATTTTTCCATAGAAATACCCACATACGATATATATTTATCTTCAGATTTTAAGGATTTTTGTACGAAAAAATCTTCAGCTTTTGAGGTCGTTTCCCACACTCAGAAAACAGAATCATTCTGACAGTAGCTAACAACCGGATAATTAAAATATTTTTATCACAGTCAAATAACTGTTGTATCAACTGATTTTCTATTATTGCAATGTAACCAATTAATGGATTCGGTTGTCACCACGAATCTTCTCTATGTATGAAACTACATATTAGATTAAGAAAATTACATATAGAAAAATCATTTTGAATGCTTTCTGGTAGAGAAAACCGCTCACATTCATAAAAATTTATCCTATAAAAAAACTACATTGTACTTGTATTTTGGCTTTTTTTACTAAAAAAATTTAATATTTTTTTAAATGCCAAAAATCAGTACAATCAGTACAAATTTTAAAAAATCAGTACCAATCAGTACACGACTTTTTCATCAGTACAAGTGACCAAAAATCAGTACATGTACTGATCAAATCAGTACGAATGGTCACCCTAAATTAATATGCAATTTTATCAATTTTAATTAATAGATTTGAGGTTAAGAAAAAGAATAAACCTTTTTCTCTAAAAATTATGAACACATTATAATTTTCAGATCAGACTAGATCTAGTTTCTGCATTTTTTTTTGTATGGACAGGCGTCGTCAGTGGTTTTACATTAAATTTTATTAATTATTTATATGTTTTTATTCTCAGATTGTATCTATATGACAATTTTTTTCAACAACCCGTCACCCAAGTAAGGCCTTGAATGCAATGTAACTAATTCGATGTTTTCTTTCCTATTCAGCTTTCGGTTATTGTTTCTACTCAGATGTGATCAATACAAACACATATATTCCGTTTTTAAATTTTTGTTTATCTTCCAGTCTCCTCCGTGTTTCAATGGACGAATTTGAGCGAAATTTCATTGAATCAATATAAAAATTCATAAAAAGCATGTAGACAATTCCCTCAGTGTGCAGATGTCAAATCTTAAGCAGATTTGTTTGTTCGAACTTTATCACAGATTTTCGGAAGTGGGAGCAGTTTTTCAGCTTTTCAAAATTATATGTTTGCAATAATAAAATTTTAAAAATGTTTTTTTTTTTTTAAATAAATATAAATAAATTCATCGACTAGAGGCTGAAAAACTGCTTTCACTTTAGAAAATTAATTTTACATTTTAAAAGAATTGAAAAATTGTCTATTGCATTTCATAAAGCCTGCTCCAGCCAGCACAACGTTAAAGCATTTTTTTACAAATAGAAACTTTATTATTTTGTTTAAAAAATTCAAAAAAAATTTTATTAAAAATTAATTGCGATAATGTAAAACAAATCCGTTTTAAGAGTATCTTTAAACCCATGACGTGTCTCGCTGGTTCAATGTCGACTTGCTTGGAGTTGCTCAAAAAATTGTATCTAAATGTTTCTCCTTCAATCGATTTCAAAACAATTTGATCGTATTTTAGTTAGTATTTGTTTTTTTAAGCGTTTCTTATAATTTTTTTAGCCAAAGTTAAGACAATTATGAAGTTTTGGGCAAAAATAAAGCTAAAAATTACATATTAAAAATTTAACCGGTTAATCGACCTATTTAAACCGATTATTTGAGTCGAATAATTATTTGAGTTCTAAATTATTTGTTTCGACATTAACCGAAATAGAGGCGATTAATCGAGGAATCGGTTAATCGATTAACCGAATTGGAAACACTAATACGAACTAATTAAGAAGTCCTGAAGTTTTGGCAACAATTTCAATATAAAAAACATCGGTTAATACGAACTCGCTTAAAACGAACTGTTTATGATGGTCCCACAAGCAAATTTCTATATAATTTTCCACTTTTAATACGAACTTTACAAAATTCGACAATATTTTTAAATATTTTGTTTTTTGTTTTTTGACAAATTTTAAACCGAACACACAGACATTTTTTTTTTTAAATATATTGCAATCAATATATTTAGGACACCAAATGAAAAAATTGTAAAATTTTTAAAGTTGTTTCAAAGAAATTTAATAATTTTGTGGATAATTAGAACATTTTAAATAAATTTTACCCCGGTTAATACGGACCTCGCTTACAACGAACTAAATAATCTAGTCCCCGGAGTTCGTCTTAAGCGAGTTTTACTGTACCTATATGTAAATGAAATTGCCGAAAATGAAAAATTAGCGATATCAACCTTTTATCAAAGTACATAGTAAAATTTAGGCAGTACTGATCGGTTCTGTACAAACTGTATATTTTTGGAAATCCTATAAAATTAAGTCTTGCGTTATTTTTATCTACAAATAGTCGCCAGACTTAAAAGTGCAGCACTTTAAACATGACCAAATATTTCAATGGGTCATATGAATAAAACTTAGCAATTACTTCGAAGTAATTACTTTGGGCTTAGGAATGGCTTTTAACTCCAAATTTACCAATTGGCTGATAGAATAGCATGAAACGTAAACGAAAATTAAAAAATTAAATTTCTAGTCCACTCCGAAGCAGACTAGATTTGTGAAGTAATTGCTTAAAAAACCCTGTATTTCCCCCTATTAGTAATATCTATTTTTTATTCATATGAGCCATTGTTTTTAGCGATTTTAAAAGAAAGTTAACAACACTTAATCGACAACTTAATCGACCAAACAATGCATTATAGTTATAAAAAATGTTGCAAACAAAAATGTTTATTAATATTTTTTAAATATTTTTTTATAAGAAATTATAACTTTAAGTATTATTGCTGAAATAGGGGAAAAATAAAGAGTTTTTCTTTGTCTTAAAAAAAATGTGCAAAACGATTGCTATTTTGCTATCGTTAATTTTCAGTCGATTTGACGATAGCATTTTGAAGATTTTGTGCTTATGGACAACCCTGATTATGGCAACACAATCGTCAAAACGATATCGTCAGACGATAATCGTTCTATGGAATTCGGGCCCTGCTAAAATCGGCAATTTCAATTAACTAAAAAGTTAACTAAAAATAACTAAAATTCTGTAAATTTAACAATTTTATTTTTACTGTTCTTATCTTACTATTATTTAGCAAAATCATCTGCTAATTTCAGCATTTTTTTTGAGATGTAATTTTTAACAAATTTTTAGTAGCTTTTTCTGCTATTTTTTCAGGTATTAACCGCTTAGAATTTTGCAATGAACGATTTTGATGGGTAGATGCAGACAAAACCGTACATAATTATACAAAAAAAGAAATTATATTAACAAAATTATTCAAAATTCAAACTTAAAATTAAATTTTACTAATTGTTTAACTGTTTGTTGAGAATTAAAAAGTCGTCTATATTTAGAGGTTTTCGAATACATAGTTTAATTTCGATGACCGCATTCGTTAGAGATAAAGCCCGTTTTTATTTAGAGATAATTTTTTTATTCTAAATTTGTTAGTTGACGATAATGTCTCCCACTAAGTGATAACCATCTATATATATTTTATCTTCAAGTCTTTTTCTACAAACTTTTTTTATATTTCGTAGTAATTTATTATTGTTTTAATAATTCATAATAAAACAAATTAATATTTTGTTCTGCTTATTTATGACAGAACACCTAAATTAGCATTTAATAATGTGATGTACTGCTAATAATTTATTTTGATCTAAATATGATTTTTTCAATGGTATTTTGTTATAAATTGTATTCTTGTTTACAAGTATTCTAGTTGTAAACAACTTTTTAATTAAATTATTTTTTTTTCTGCGTTTCCCAGTTAAAAAGCGTATCCAGTATCCATTCATGGACCTGTGTGAACTCATACATGCTCATATATTAAGTCATACAAGTTCATACATATCCATATATTTATATGTGATCATATTCTGCAGAAAAAAATTGGAGGTCATGTTTTACAAAACACTTCTTCCGTTGATTTCGTCAGTGTATTTTTACTGCTTTTTTAGAAGAAATTCTGAACAACTTAAAAAAATCACTGCTTCCAAAGTATATCCGTTAGTATATTTTAATAGCTTTTTTAGAAGTAATTCTAAACAGTATTCCAAAATTCACTTGATTATTGCTTCTAAAGCAGTATTGCTCTAAAAGTGATCCAAAGACGTAAATTGGATAACTTTCAGTTTATTTCCCAACATATGATTTATTTTTTGAAATTCAGTAGTTTTTAACTTTTAAAGTTAACTAAAAATTATGAAAAATTGCTTTTTTTTTAGTTTTTCAAAAAGTACTGAAAAATGTTCAATTGGAAGTACTGCCCTCCTATGAAAATTTAATGTTAAAATCATTAGTGTTTCTGTAAAAAAAGAAGTACATCTAGATCATTAATTTTGGTTCTTTTTCTACTGCTGCGTATCTGAAAATTTTCTTTTCGTTAATGTTCTCATATGATCATGTATGGAAGTGTATGAAAATTTAGGATCATGCATATAAATATTATCTCAAATTTTGAATCATATATGAAAGCATATGCGTATGTTAAACCATACGTGGATCATTTTTAACGGGGTTGTTGTTGTTATTTTTATTTTTTTGTTAACCATTGAAAATGTTCTCGTATACATAAAACACAAAAAAAATAATGTTTATAAACCATTTACTAAATAATGTCACCGCAAAATTAAATACATTCTACGCACAATATCACCATAGAACAATTATAATTGTAGTAATTAAGGTGACCATAGGGGAGTCTCAATCTAAAAATATTTTGATTTAGTGTCTGTTTATCTATTACAAAAATATTCAAAACAAATAAAATTGACTTTTATTTTTACTTTCGTTAAAAATACATGGGAAACAAAAACAAATTTTCGTCACTTTGCTTTCGCTTAGAGAGTTTTCAGAATGCATAAACCAGGGCTTAAAGTTTTCATGTGTGGTTTATTTATTATACACTCATAGAAATAAATCTATAAAATTAGCAGAAAAAGTTACTAAAAATTAGTTCAAAATTATGCTACAGAAAAAACTGCTGAAATTAGCACATTTTTTTTTTTTGCTAAATACTAGTAACAACAAAATTAAAACTGTTAAATTTACAGAATTTTAGTTATAAAGGGTTTTTCAACAGGGACGCTACAAAAGTAGAAAGACAGGGACAGCAAACGACGCCATATTTCTTGCCGCTCTTTTGACATTTCTCTTCAGTAAGGTTTGCCATTTCATGATGGAAAGATATACGAGCCAACGAGTCCAAATTATTAAAATTTACTACCGAAATTCGGAGTCAGTGGCCTCAACGTTAAGAGCGCTACGTCCAATTTATGGTCGTCATAATCGTCCTAGCAGATCAACAATTGAGCGTCTAGTGAAAAAATTTGAATCCACAGGCACAGTACAAAATGTTCCCGTGCCAATGAGACAAAGAAGTGCCCGTAGTGTCGAGAATATTGCTGCCGCTGAGGCTTCAGTTGAAGAAAGCCCAAATGTGTCTCTCAAACGTCGTTCTCAAGCGTTGGGCATCTCTGTGACGTCGTTGTGGCGAATTTTGCGAATAGATATTGGCCTACATCCTTACAAGATCAAATTGACGCAAGAACTGAAGCCGCTTCACCACCAGAAGCGTCGTATGTTCGTGAATTGGGCTGAGCAACATTTTGAAAATGATTCGGATTTTCATTGAAAAATCATCTTCAGCGATGAGGCTCATTTCTGGCTGAAATGCTTTCGCTTAGAGAGTTTTCAGAATGCATAAACCAGGGCTTAATGTTTTCATGTGTGGTTTATTTATTATACACTCATAGAAATAAATCTATAAAATTAGCAGAAAAAGTTACTAAAAATTAGTTCAAAATTATGCTACAGAAAAAACTGCTGAAATTAGCACATTTTTTTTTTTGCTAAATACTAGTAACAACAAAATTAAAACTGTTAAATTTACAGAATTTTAGTTATAAAGGGTTTTTCAACAGGGACGCTACAAAAGTAGAAAGACAGGGACAGCAAACGACGCCATATTTCTTGCCGCTCTTTTGACATTTCTCTTCAGTAAGGTTTGCCATTTCATGATGGAAAGATATACGAGCCAACGAGTCCAAATTATTAAAATTTACTACCGAAATTCGGAGTCAGTGGCCTCAACGTTAAGAGCGCTACGTCCAATTTATGGTCGTCATAATCGTCCTAGCAGATCAACAATTGAGCGTCTAGTGAAAAAATTTGAATCCACAGGCACAGTACAAAATGTTCCCGTGCCAATGAGACAAAGAAGTGCCCGTAGTGTCGAGAATATTGCTGCCGCTGAGGCTTCAGTTGAAGAAAGCCCAAATGTGTCTCTCAAACGTCGTTCTCAAGCGTTGGGCATCTCTGTGACGTCGTTGTGGCGAATTTTGCGAATAGATATTGGCCTACATCCTTACAAGATCAAATTGACGCAAGAACTGAAGCCGCTTCACCACCAGAAGCGTCGTATGTTCGTGAATTGGGCTGAGCAACAACTTGAAAATGATTCGGATTTTCATTGAAAAATCATCTTCAGCGATGAGGCTCATTTCTGGCTGAATGGCTTCGTCAATAAACAAAATATGCGTTATTGGTCAGACAGCAATCCACACGTACCCCATGAGTCATCATTGCAACCCGAAAAAATTACGGTTTGGTGCGGTTTATGGGCCAGCGGCGTCATTGGGCCGTACTTCTTCCGTGATGATCAAGACCGGCACGTTACTGTGAATGGGAATCGCTACCGTTCAATGATAACCGAATATTTTTGGCCCCAATTGGATGATATGGACTTGGAGGACATGTGGTTCCAACAGGACGGCGCCACAAGCCACACAGCGAATGTCACAATCAATTTATTGCAAACCAAGTTTGGAGAAGGTGTTATCTCACGAAATGGTCCAGTCGATTGGCCGCCTCGGTCGTGAGATTTTACGCCGTTGGACTATTTCCTGTGGGGCTACGTCAAATCTATGGTCTATGCCATTCAATTTCCATACATAATGGCATCGAACGTACTTTCACAGGAATAAAGAATTTCATTGATATCCAAAACCATTTTTGTTTTATTTAAAAAATTTTTGTAGCGCTCTTATTGAAAAACCCTTTATTTGAGTTAACTTTTAGTTAATAGAAAATACAAAATTGTACTGAAAAATCTGCAGAAAATTTAGCTAAATATTAGTAGATTAAAAATATCAAATTGCTGTCCCTATCGTACTAATATATAGCAAAAATAATGTAATTTCGCCAGATTTTTCTTCAAAGTAATTTTTAAAGGTTGAAATAACCAAAATCGAAACACTTTGTTTTTTAAATAAAAGATTACACTAAAAAAAAGTCTGTAAAGTCAGCAAAAAATGTTGCTGTGTCAGCAAATTTTTAGTGCTTGCAAAAAAGTTGGTAATTTCAGCAAAAGTGTTTGCTGAAAATCAGCGAGCTGATTTTTACCTAAAAAAATAGTAATCTTAGCAAAAGTTTTGCTAACACCTAGTCGATTGCAAATGAAAAAAATCCTTGCTAAAATCACTAAACTTTTTGCTGAATATTAGTAGACTGAAAAAAACTCAAAAAATTTGTAGAGAAATTTTACTTTAGTTAATTTATTTGCTGAAAATTTAAATATAGAAATTGTGTAGAGTTATTTTTTTAATTATCATTTCCGTTGTCTGTACTACATCCAGACTAGCTGCGATATCTACATCTTGTCTATCTGGTTGTCGTCTGGCGGTCATCAGCACAATTTTTTTAGCAAAATAAATTAGTAAAACATTAGTTCAAAATTAGTTTAGTGCTAAAAAAATATAACTAAACCTTTTGCTGAAAACGGAATTTCAGCAAAAAAAATTGCTGAATACTAGTAAACTTGATATACAAGACGTTTTACTAATTTTTCTACTAACTTATTTTTTTGAGTGTACCCAAGAAAGCTTTTGAATTTATTTTTTTTTTTATTATGTATGTATATCTATAGTAATTATAAAAATGTAAAAAAAATTAATCAGAAGTTGATTGGTATGAAAAAAAAAACTTTTTTTTTTCGAATTCGTCCCATTAGTGTTTGCACAAGATTTTCATCCACTTTTCTGGCTGCCTCAATCCACTTAGTTCTGAACTCTTCTATAGTTGACACCGCCGAACCTGTCTTTTTTAAAGTTCCTTTTATAATTGACCAAAATTCTTCTTTTGGAATTCTGGACAATGAGGTGGATTGTTTTCTTTTGGTACAAAATCGATTTCATTTTTTTGTTGTACCAGACAGTCGTGTCCCCTGCATAATGACATTTAGTTAGATCCCAGTATATATCAAAAAAAAAACAAAACACCTGGCCACCCCAAACTAATATGTCATCCTGCATATAGTGTAGTATGTTAATTTAAATTCTAATAAATGTGACAAGAGATAAACAAAAGTCAGTGTTGCCACTTTTTGCATAAATATTAAAATGCGGGGCTGTTTAAGCAGTCTTCGGGTAATTTTTGAACACTGACATTTGTTATAGTTTTTGTGTAATTTGACATTTTACACAAATTTTTGTAAATTAATAAAAATTGCCCGATATTTAAATAAAACCTTTACCCCAAATATCAAGTTTCTAGTGAATTATTTTTTGCAAATTTGTTCAATATGTACTAATTCCAATTTAGAAAAATCAAATTCTTTTTTACAATTTATTTGTATTTTAAGCCCTGTATTTTGTAAATTTTGTTTGCGAAAATATTTGTCAAACTTCACGCTATTATTAATTTAAAAATTGAAAAAAAATGAAATGATGGAAAAAATCCCTCAATTCCAAAAAAATACAAAATTTCCAAAAATGGGATTTTTTAAAATGTTTGTGGTCTTGCCCAGATTTACGTTAAAGATGGCTTAGGACTTATGTCATCACCAGAGAAGACAAAATTGCTGTTTTTGCTTTGTTTAATCATATTTCCTTTTTTTTTTGCTTTTTTTGGATTTTCCTTTTTTTAGCTTTAAAATAGCTTTTTCTCAAGATTTTTGAGCTTTTAATTGCTTTTTTTAAGACTTTTTGCCCAAAAATACTTTTTTTCCTCACAAAAAATATTTTTTCTCTTAACTTTGAATTAAAAAAATAAAATACTCTTGTTTTTCCAAGTGTTTGTACTTTTTCTTTTTCTTTCTTTTTTTTACATTATTTTTTTGCTTTAACACATCGGATTTTGCTTTTTTCTGTCTTCTCTGGTCATCACATTAACTCATTTTGAACACACTTTTCCGTTTTCAACTCTGCTTTTAAAAGGTTACAGTTTTTTACTGGATAAATATTATAGTATAATAGTGGTTTAAAAACTGTAGAAAGCCTGGTTGTTTACCGCAATTGTGAGTAAAAAAAAAAAATAATAGAAAATGTTTCTCAAAAGTTGTTTAATGTTTATTGAAAAACACCAATTTTTGGCCTTTCTTGGTGGGAATTATTCCAAAAATTATTTAAAAAGGATTCACTTTTACATATTTGATTGATATTTTGATGAGAAAAAACTAAATTTTATACCTATACTACAAATTAGTTCGTCAATTATATCTAATTTATGAAAATCTGGGATTCTGATGATTTTCCCAAATGTACAAAATCGAAAGTAAAATAATAGAAATTTCATATATGTAAAGGGTTTTTCAATAAGAGCGCTACCAAAGTTTTTTTAAATAAAACAAAAACGGTTTTGGATATCAATGAAATTCTTTATGACTGTGAATGTACGTTCGATGCCTTTATGTATGGAAATCGATCTATTTTGCATGGCCACCACGGGCACGCTTGCAGAAGTCCAGACTGTGAACCCAATTTTTGACGGTTTTCAAGCATAAATCGGCCGATACTGCTGCAATTTCACGTTCGATATCCGTACGAAGTTCATCAATCGTCGCTGGCTTGTTGGCATATACCATAGATTTGACGTAGCCCCACAGGAAATAGTCTAACGGCGTCAAATCGCACAACCGAGGCGGCCAATCGACTGGACCATTTCGTGAGATAACATGTTCTCCAAACTTGGTTTGCAATAAATTGATTGTGACATTCGCTGTGTGGCTTGTGGCGCCGTCCTGTTGGAACCACATGTCCTCCAAGTCCATATCATCCAATTGGGGCCAAAAATATTCGGTTATCATTGAACGGTAGCGATTCCCATTCACAGTAACGTGCCGGTCTTGATCATCACGGAAGAAGTACGGCCCAATGACGGCGCCGGCCCATAAACCGCACCAAACCGTAATTTTTTCGGGATGCAATGATGACTCATGGACTACGTGTGGATTGCTGTCTGACCAATAACGCATATTTTGTTTATTGACGAAGCCATTCAGCCAGAAATGAGCCTCATCGCTGAAGATGATTTTTCGATGAAAATCCGAATCATTTTCAAGTTGTTGCTCAGCCCAATTCACGAACATACGACGCTTCTGGTGGTGAAGCGGCTTCAGTTCTTGCGTCAATTTGATCTTGTAAGGATGTAGGCCAAGATCTTTTCGCAAAATTCGCCACAACGACGTCACAGAGATGCCCAACGCTTGAGAACGGCGTGTGAGAGACACATTTGGGCTTTCTTCAACTGAGGCCTCAGCGGCAGCAATATTCTCGACACTACGGGCACTTCTTTGTCTCACTGGCACGTGAACATTTTGTACTGTGCCTGTGGATACAAATTTTTCCTCTAGACGCTCAATTGTTGATCTGCTAGGACGATTATGACGACCATAAATTGGACGTAGCGCTCTTAACGTAGAGGCCACTGACTCCGAATTTCGGTAGGAAATTTTAATAATTTCGACTCGTTGTTGGCTCGTATATCTTTCCATCATGAAATGGCAAACCTTACTGAAGAGAAATGTCAAAAGAGCGGCAAGAAATATGGCGTCGTTTGCTGTCCCTGTGTTTTACTTTTGTAGCGTCCCTGTTGAAAAACCCTTTATTTTTGAATAAATATTGGTCCATAAAAACAAACAAAATTCAAATTTTTAAAATATTTTTAACTGTTTATGATTTATAATATACCAAATTTAAAGTTTGGTTGTCAATATTTCCACTAGAGGGCATTATATGGCAAAAGCAGTTGCAAATATTTCTTAATGAAAAATTGCCCAATATATCTCCAAACCTTGGATGAAAAATGTCCGGCTGATCTAGGACATGTCCTTAATGAGTTAAGAGCAACTTGGAATAAAAAAATATTCCTTAGCTGCTAATTATTCTCTCCCAAGACACCTCCAAATTCGAGGATCTTTTACACAAATTTCAAATTTACCCAACTTTTGTTTCTATATCCCAGCTTTGCACTCTCAAAAACAAAAGTTGGGTAAATTTGAAATTTGTGTAAAAGATCCTCGAATTTGGAGGTGTCTTGGGAGAGAATAATTAGCAGCTAAGGAATATTTTTTTTATAAAATGCATCTGAATAAAGCTGCTTTTCGGTAAAACCTAAACACAATAATTGATCTAAGACGTTAAATGTAGACAAAAAGAGTCTCGATGCCTTTTTGACTAAACAATTGCTAAACTGTCGTTTTTTTTTTAATGTTATACTTAAAAAGTACGCCCTTTCTTTAAAACTTAAGCCACAACAGTGTAAAATTTCATAGTAATTCAACCAGGCGGTAAGAAATTACAACTTTTTTGATTCTACCCACGGTGCGCAGTATAGTCACAGCGCCTTTTATGTGTATAAGTATATTAATTTTCTATTTATGATTTTATACAATTATAACTTGTCGAGTATTTTGAAATATATATTTTTATATGATATCAGATGATATTTAATTATATAAAATTATATTAACCAGATCCACCATTTTCCGGATAAAATCATGTATGGTTTAATATAATTATATAAAAAATATATTATTTGATCCGAAAAATGGTGGATCTGGTTAATATAATTTTATATAATTAAATATCTTTTGAGATAATCATATAAAAATATAAGTTTCACAATACTCGACAAGTTATAATTGTATAAAATCATAAATGATTGTATAGAAATCGTATATGAATATATAAAAATCTTTTTTACTAGGGATGTTATATTTTTTTTTCATACTGTTGTGGATAATTTTTGACCTACTGCTGTGATTTTTTTTACTGGTGGCAACACTGTCTACAACGACAAATAAGATAATAAATAACAATGAAAATATTAAATAGAAATTAACTAAATAATGTTGAAATAACAAATTAAATTTTTTTTTTCGGTGGAAAAATTAATTTATACAACAACAACAAAATTGTTAAAATATACATACATACGTATATAAATTTAAAATTAAAAAAAAAAATTAAATAATTATCTCAAAAAAAAATATATTCTGTAAAACAAATGTATAAATTTGTTTTTTATCAAAATAAAACTTATGTGCGGACTGGATTGTTATTTATTTGTACGAGCAAAATACTAATATATTCACAAATGTTTCTACAGGTGTTTTTTTTTTTTTTTTTTTTGTGTAGAAAAATATATATTTTTGCGTTAATTTTTACGTCAAAGCCAAGAAATATATGTTTAAAAAAGAAATATAGTTTATCATAAACAAAAAGAAACGGAAGCTAGAGATCAAATATTAATTGGCATATTTATTAATCAAGGTTAAAGCCACAAGAGAGAGACTATTAAAGAAAATTTACGGTCTATGGACTACACTAAGAAAAATTTCATTTAAATATGTTCATAATAATATAAGTTTTAATAACGCAGGATGGTTAAATTAGGAATTGCAATTTTTATGAGATACATATACACTCAACCAAAAAAGTATGTAATAGCTACTGAAAATGTTGCTGTTATTACGGGCAATTTAACTGTTTTGAGCCCAGCGGTATTTTTTTGCTTGATTGTAACAAGCGTATAATTACTTCATCGTACTTGAAATTTGGAGTCAAAATTGCAAACGGTTCTCCAGTTATTACCTTTTTATGTATTGGAGAAACAAAAAAATTTTCTGAGTGTTATTTCCAAATTAAGAATATATCAATAGTAACAAATATAAACTTAACAAGAATTGTAAGAAATCAAAAAAAAAATTAAATTAGTATATTTTTCTGCTAAATTTAGCACTCGGTTTTGAAAAGTTAGTAAAATATTTTGCTGAAATCAGCAGCGAGAATTAGTAAAAAAATCCGTAATTTGTAATAAGAGAATAGTAAAAATGATTACACTAAAAATCGTATAAAAATAGTAAAGCGCGATTTTCCAATCTGTTTACAAATTTTTTTACTAACTTTTTTATCTGAATCGAATTTTTTCGGCAGTTTGAAAAAAAAAGAAAATCTTTGAAAAATATTAAGAGCTTGTTCATAATTTTAAATGCAATAGATAACTTATCTAAAAATCGCCTATTTTTTTTTTTTTTTTGTAAAAAAGTTCATATTTTTTGATATCGTTTCAGAAAGTTTCAGCGTATTATTCGGATTTGTTTTGTAGACAATATTCGTTTAATATTGTATACCACTAATATTTAGTAAAAATTAATAAAAATTTTTTTTTTCTAAAAGTTAAATAAGCGAAAATTTTAAAAATTTAAGCTAGTTTAAAATGTGATGTCCAGATTTGTGATCTTAAATGCTATTTTTCACTAAAAAAATATTACTTTATCCAAGAAATTAACACCAAAACTAAGTTTTCCTTAGCGAATGAGTATTTTTTTTTATATTTATCATGCATATCAGTGTTCGTTAGTATTTTCTTTAGAAGAAAATTTTTTATTACTGTAAACTAGTGTTATTTGAGAATACATTAAAAAACATGAGTATGCAATACAACAGAAATTGCTTCCGATGTTCTATTTAAAATAAAATGAATTAAAATTAATAATTTTTATTAAATGTTAGTAAATCTACAAAAATTTTTAAAAAAAATTTAAAATACTTTATTTCTATTAAATGTTAGAATTATTTTATCTCTCACTGTAATAAATATTCTTTTAGGAATTTTTGCCTTTTTAGGTGATTCATTTCAAATTTGTATGAGATTTTTTTTTTTTTTTTTGTTATTTATTTGCTTTTGTTATTTGATTTTTATTACATGTCATTATATTGAAATGACTTGTTTTTTTTTTTTTGGTTTTTTTTATTTATTGTTATTGTTATTTTTTTTTTTTTTTTTTTGTTTTTTTGTGATAATTTCATTTTGTTCAATAATCATTATACATCAGTTGTTATTTAAGCTGTATGTTATTAACTAAACCAGTTGTGGGTGTTTTTTTTTTTTTTTAATTGTTTTTAATAATAAACATTTAACCTTTAGTTTCACATCAGTTAATGATGTGAAACAGCTTCTCCTGTTAAGTTGATCTGAAGAAAACTGCTTAAAATAATAGCGTTAATAAAAATACACACACAATATTTTTTTTTCTTAAAATCTATTGAATATGTACATTAAACCAATTGAAAATCAGTTAATTAATTGACAAAATCGGTAAAAAAAAAACAATAGATTTTCAACAATTATTTAATTTTTGTATTAAAAAATGAGTATTTTTTTTATATTTCATATAATTTATTTAGAACATTATTCTACCTCAAGTCCAAATTCTAATATTATATTTCGTATTAGTATTTTTTTTGTTGCTTCAAAAAGGTTGACCATTTTCATGATAGACAATACAATTGTGTCGTGGTCATTACCCCAACTCTTCAGTTGTCCGCAATAATAAAATGATGATGGAAATACACAAACCGAGACATTACATAAGGTACAAAAATTCAACGGGACGAGAATTTTGTACTTTTGCATATGAACCGATTTGATAAAAAGCAGTCATAAATCAACACTATTTTAAAAACAACATTTTACATAAAAGTACCCTTTGAGTACCATTATGCTTGTGAGTTCGTTGTCAATAACATTTGTAAAAAAACAACGAAATTATGCCAACAAAGAAAACAAATATTTTGATTGGGACTTAGCCGCGGTATAATTTTTTTTAACATTTATTTTAATTTTTGCGTTAAAAAATACAAAAATTGTTTTTTCGAACTTTCTTTCTATATTTTCATATATTAGATTTTTCGTTTATTTTAATACACTGCACACTAGGGTGCTCCAAAAAAATTTTTTTTGAGTTATCGACTGCCCCCCCCCCCCCGCCCCCCCTTAAAATATGTATTTGGGTGTAAACCAAAATTAGGACAATCGGATAAGAGAAACACGTGCCTCAACGGCCCTGAAGTTTGAAATACATGGGAAAAATATGTTTTTTTTAATTTGTTAAAATTTTTAATATTTTAAATTAATCTTGAATTAAAAGGATTAAAAAATCGTAATAAACATTAAATTATCTTTCTTATAAGGCAATAAAAACTAAAATCGGTTTGAAAAAACCAAGTTATTACAATTGCCCCCGGCAACTAATGTGTCTCAGAATGCTTAATCAAGAAGTTCGAGCCCAAATTTTGAAATTTGTAGAAATAATGTAATGCAAAAACATTTTCTTATTTTATTAACTCCAAGGTACTCAATTAAAAAGTATTTTTTATCATGTGCTTTGCAAACTCGTTTTAAATTAGTGCCAAAAAAGTCGGAATTCCTAAACACTGTTTTCAAATCTACCATTTTACATTTTAAAAATTTTTTTTCAAGAAATTTTAAAAAATTAACGATTGCACTTTAAGGTTTTATTAAACCTTTGATACGGGAATTTTAATGGCTGGGAATTTTCCGACCAAACTTCGTGGAAATGTAGATCTATGCCGAAGAAATATTGTTTATTACTTTTATGGCTTTGCAGCGCCCCCTAGCGGAGATATTTTGAATTAAAGTTCAAACATTAACCTACTGCTGACCCCGAGTGGGTTAAAATTTTTTTAAAATTTTAATTTTTTGTTTTTCTTGTTACTAATCTTTACATAAAACCTTCTGAATTTTTGAATTTTATTCATCACATAATTTTTGAGACTAAATTTTAGCCTTTTTTGAACTCTTAAATTTTAACACATTCTCAGCAGCGTTGATGATTACAAGACAAAGCGCACTCTACTGATCTCATGTTGTTTTGAAATTTCACAGCCTGCATAAAATTTTAATAAGAACAAAATAACGAACCGATAACAGTAAATGAATAGCGCTTTAGTTACAATTCAAATCAGGGATGAGTTGATAAAGTCGACGTACATTATAATGTACGCCACTCGCCAAAGGGTTAAGAACATATTGTATATTAAAAACTACAAAAATTGTAGGATTTCCTTTTTTCATTTGGCTGGGGTAGAGATTTAATTTTAGAGGATTTCGGGAAAACAGCGATTTTTGCCATTTTTTTTAACTTTTAGGCAAGTTTTTCTTTTTTCTTCTTTTAATTCCAAATAATTTAGGCCGGAATATAACAACACAAGATTAAATACTTCAATCCTGAAAATTAGGGCAAAATATAAATACACTAAATTGCCGCTGTGTAAGGTCAGAGGTCAAATTTTAAGAGATTTTAATTTTTTTAAACATATTAACATATTAAAGATATTGCTAAATCGACCCACCCTAGTAAATATATTTTGAGTGTATGCATAAGCCTGAGTGTTTTTGAATTTGTTTTTATTAAAATTTTATTGATTTTTTATCTAAAATATATAATAACGTCAACGGTATTTTGAACATTTAAATAAATAATTGCACAACAGTTAGACAAAATAACAATAAATATTTTCAAAAAGAACTAAATTTAAATTAAGCGACAAATTTTAATTCATTTCTGTATGATTTTTAATAGAAAGGAACGAAATGATTAAACTGAAAACTGCACATGGTGACAAATATTTATTTTTTTGTCAAACAAAATATTTATTTTTTCACACGCGTTACTTTATTTGCTTTATTTTTTCGTCTATTTATTGATTTTTTTTTTTTTTTTTTTTGGTTAATGTTATAATTTAATTTTGGACAACGATCCAAAGAGCTAAACTTAGTTTAAAAAATCTGTTTTAGAACAATATCAGATTCAAATATAAAATTTAGGTTTATTTAGTAAGATTCATCAATTTTTGTCCAATTATATTCTACAGTAAAGTGCTTATGCATAATAATATAAATTTTGTATGAAAATTTTGTTTTTTAAGCCATTTACAAATTTATTTAAAAACTGATTATGCATATGACCCTAAATCATATTAATAAAAAGTTTTATTAGTTTACATCAATGTTTGATAAATATAATTAAATTTTTCATTAAAGAAAACTATAAAATTTTATTCATTTCGGTTCTTAACGGAACAGGTTTAGACAATAAGGCTCGATTACTGAATGTCCAGTTAAAGTTTAGCAAACAAAATTCAACAAATTCAAACAACAAATGTGTTAGTTAAAGCTCCATATAACCATACATTGTGAAAATGAGGCTAAATAAATAGTATACAAAAGCATTTTTTTCCACTCTGTTTTACCATAAATAAATATATTGGTTTATAAAGATTTTATTTTTTTTTATAACTGTGAGTGATAAAAAAAAACATTGACCTTGAAATGATATAATTTCTTAAAATGATGCAATTTTTTAAACACGTGTTAGTTAATTCTGATATCTAATACACATTTTAATTTAATTATACCCTGCACCACTAAGTGGAGAGGGTATAATAAGTTTGTGCTGATGTTTGTAACACCAAAAAATATTGGACCTAGACCTACCTTATAAAGGGTTCTTCATTAAGAGCGCTACAAAAGTTTTTTTAAATAAAACAAAAACGGTTTTGAATATCAATGAAATTCTTTATTCCTGTGAAAGTACTTTCGATGTCATTATGTATGGAAATCGATCTCTTTTGCATGGCCACCACGGGCACGCTTGCAGAAGTCCAGACGCTGAACCCAATTTTCGACGGTTTTCAAGCATAAATCGGCCGATATTCGTATGAAGTTCATCAATCGTCGCTGGCTTGTTGGCATAGACCATAGATTTGACGTAGCCCCACAGGAAATAGTCTAACGGCGTCAAATCGCACGACCGAGGCGGCTAATCGACTGGACCATTTCGTGAGATAACACGTTCTCCAAACTTGGTTTGCAATAAATTGATTGTGACATTCGCTGTGTGGCTTGTGGCGCCGTCCTGTTAGAACCACATGTCCTCCAAGTCCATATCATCCAATTGGGGCCAAAAATATTCGGTTATCATTGAACGGTAGCGATTCCCATTCACAGTAACGTGCCGGTCTTAATCATCACGGAAGAAGTACGGCCCAAAGACGCCGCCGGCCCATAAACCGCACCAAACCGTAATTTTTTCGGGATGCAATGATGACTCATGGAGTACGTGTGGATTGCTGTCTGACCAATAACGAATAATTTGTTTATTGACGAAGCCATTCATTATGACGACCATAAATTGGACGTAGCGCTCTTAACGTTGAGGCCACTGACTCCGAATGTCGGTAGTAAATTTTAATAATTTCGACTCGTTGTTGGCTCGTATATCTTTCCATCATGAAATGGCAAACCTTACTGAAGAGAAATGTCAAAAGAGCGTCAAGAAATATGGCGTCGTTTGCTGTCCCTGTCTTTCTACTTTTGTAGCATCCCTGTTGAAGAACCCTTTAGTATACCATCGGCTCAGAATAGAGTTTGCTGTTCGGTTTTAATCGAAACCGAAACCGCGGTTTTTAAAGCTTCAAAACCGAAACCGAAAACCGACAAAAATAAGTCGGTTTTTAACAAATACTTTTACCAATTAAAATAATTAACTAGATTGCATACCAGTGTGCAAGTACAATCCGAAAAGACTCCAAAAAGAGCCCTAAGACCTAAAATTATAGCTATATGAGGGAGTATTTCTTCACGGATGAATCCATTTTCCGAGCGCTCTTTTACGACTCATAAAAGACCCTGAATTATGAGCATTATTGGAAAATTTACAATTTTCGGAGCCATTATGAGTCACTTAAGACTAATTTTTGAGTTATTTAGGAGTAATGAAAAAATTTAAAAAAATGTCAAATACACCCATAAATACGAGTCTATTATGTTTCATTTATGACTCGAAAAATTGAGCATTCCGAAAATTATCATATTTTAGAGTCTCGTACGAGTCATAATTTCTGAGCGCTCAGAAAAATGTTGGCTGCGATATTATTGAATATTTAATTTCGAAAAGAGCTCAGCTCCTATTTTACACAATTTTGTATTTAATTATAATGAACATTTACTCCATTAAATATTAGTTTAAAGAATTTTTTTGTTTTTTGTTATTACGGATAACATAAGTTAAGTCAAAATTACAGCTTTAGTTGCCGACAAAAGAATAAACAAAAATTTATTTATAATAGTTTTCCGTGTTTTTTTCTTCTCTCGCAAAGGTCTAGAAACGGAGTAATTGTCTTTATTCGAGTGAGAAATTCAATAAATATCTTGAACGTGTTAAAATATTTAATTCTTATACATATTTAATTATTTTAAAACAATTGTATTAATATCACAAGAAAACCGAAAAATAACCGAAACCGCGGTTTTTATAGTTTTAGAAAACCGAAACCGCGGTTTTCAAATTTTTCGGTTTTTAGCAAACTCTAGCTCAGAATCACTTTTTATTTCGATTTAACGATGTCCGTCTGTGCGTCCGTCCGTCTGTCTGTCTGTCCATACATTCTTGTGCGCACTCTACAGGTCGCAAATATTAAGATATATTGATGAAATTTGGTACACCGATCTATGGTTAAAATCGGTCATCTGGAAAATTGGCTTTTTTATACGCTGCAGGTGGCCTATTGATTTTGGTTAAAATCGGTCCATGTTTAGACCTAGTGCCTATATAAGGGTCCTCCCATATTTCAATAAAATTTGATTCGCTGATTCACATGGGCCCGAGGGCAAAGCCTATTGAATTTAGATAGGATCGGTCCATAGTTGGACCTATCTCCCATATGGGCTATATTTTCCATTTTCTCTTTTATCATTTTATAAAAAATTTTGACACAAGGTTGACCTGTTTTTCTAAATGCCATATATATAAATGCAATATGTTCACGGATATAAAAATATGTTCTGTACTGCAATACATGGTTGTTGCAATCAAATTATTTAATGTACTAAACATACTTTACAAATGATATAGTTGCCTATTATCATTTTGTACTTAAAATCTCTCTTTTTTTCGGTTATCATATTATTTTCTCATCCACAATCATATATAATCTGTATAATCATATTCCTCTATTCGAATTACAATCACATTATTATTTGCATTGAGAGAGATCAGGATCACAATCATTGGTACACACTCAAAAACAACCCAGCAAAAAACCTGCTTCGCTGGATGCAGCTTTGTAAGGGAATAAATAAAATTAATCCCTTACAAAGCTGCTTACGGAAGGCATGATTTTTCCATACAAAGGGCCCGCTTGGAAGCACGTTGTTTTGTGAGAAAAAGCGCATTATTCGCTGCTGAAAAATTGCAGTAAATTCATGTTTTTCGTAAGTGCATTTAACCGCAAATAAATTCATGCACTTTTTTTTGGAAAAAGTGCTTTTTTTGCTGCTGAAAAGATGCAGTAAATTCATGATTTTCATTGAGCGCATTTAAACGCGACTTCTTATGAAAATAAATGCATTGATTTGCCGACTCCAAAATGCAGACTGACTCATGTTTATGTGGCGTCTATACATTAAACTCTACTAAAGAAGGGTAAAACACGATTGAGATGACTCAGATTTCGTGCGCATTAATCTTTGGATAACTTACATTTTATTTTACTCCCTTACAACCTGCTTCGTCGTAAGGGAATAGCGTAGCACTATAATTTTTTAAATAACTTGCTTACGATTTGCTTCGTTTAAGGCAGTTTTGCGGGGTATACAATCAAATTGCAAACTTGTTTGTGTATTGTATACGCATAAAGTGGCGCAACTCTGTAAAGCAGAATTTGTAGCGCGTTTTTAAGCACTTCGTATTTTTACTGCTTCCAAAATACTAAAAATTTTTTGCTGGGAAATTAATGAAATAAAATTAAGTTTTCGCCTTACTAAAACAATGTATGTTAGTTTTTACTAAAACTAAATAAAATTTCTTTCAAATAAATAAAATTTCTTTAAAATAATGAAAATTTTATTTGATTTTAGTTTATTCAACATTCTTATTAACTAAGAAATAATAAAGCGTTTTTCTTAATTTTATTTTCTTAAATTCAGTTAACATTTCTTAAAATTGTTAAAGAAAATTGTATTTCTTTTTAGTTAAATATCCTTAATGTTAAGAATTTGGGTAAACTAAACACAAAAAAAATTTTAAATTAAATGAAAAACCAGAATTAAAATGGTGAACTTTCTAAAATTTAGTTCGACTATTATAACTTCCTCAAAGCAAGTATATTAAACTTCTTAAATTCTAGTAAATATTTTCTTTCACATTCCCAAAAATATTTATTTATTTTTTATTTTTTTTTTATTTTATTTATTTACATGCAAGCTGTAAGCCCACAGGGCCAAATAGCTGCAGATTAATTTCAAAATATTTTAATCCATGGAATTCTTATTTGGTTTATAGTTTATATTATATAAGTACGATATTTAAGTTTTGTGAATAAAAATTTCAGTAATATATTTTTTACATTAAAAATGTTTGTATTAAAGAAAAAATTTTTTTAATTATTTTCGTTAAAACGAGTACTTGGTTACTCGAGCATAAATGTAATATAAAGAGAAAAAAAAGAAATAAACTGTCAGCTATATACTTCTAACTTATTAGATTTTTCATAAAGAGATATTTCACGTTACATTTACGTTCAATGAATTTGGGCTTTACTTAAAACTTATATATTTGAAAGCTTATAACTAATGAGAATTGCAAATTAATAAATTAATATGAGTATAAACTATGAACTAAAAATAAGTTTATACTACATTAGTACAAGTTCCAGCATCTTAAAATTTAAAAAAAATGTACTTGTTTTTTTAAATATTTTTACTGAATTTAGGAACAAGCTTATACTGAATTTAAGTAAAATACATACAATACTAAATATTAGTAAAATTCAAAAAAAAAAAAAAATTAAGATTAAATTTACTGAACTAAATTAAAAATGTACGTACTTTAAGTCAATTGTTTTTACTTGTTTTTGAGAAAAAAGTATCCTCGATTTAAATTTAAAAAAATTTTTGGAGCCAAATCAATCCCAGTTTTCTTTAAATTTAGTTCAAATTACCTAATATTTGGGGGACAATTTTTTGAGTATACAGTTAATGATCTTGGTGTATGTACTTCTTTTTTAAGAGAAACACTAATGATTTTAATATTGAGTTGTCGTAGGAGAGGATATTTACTTCCACTTCAACATTTTTTCAGTACTTTTTGAGCAAGTGCAAAGGAAACTCTTTCATTAATTGAAAAATTTATAAAAAAAAATCACAAAAAAATTATATGCTTATTTATTATTAAAAAAAAATTTTTTATGGCCGCCACCGGGTATCGAACTTGCGACCTCAAGATTGTTTGCCTAGCCCTCTACCGCTGAGCTATTCTTTGATATGAAAGTTGACTGGCATAAAAACACCACTTTGTCATTGCATATTTTGCATTATTCTCTTCCATACTAGTACTTATTAAAAAAGTGTAAAAGGTGCACTGAAATTCAATATTTTTTGAGGACTATTTCCACAAAAGCAATTTTTCACCATATTTATTTTATATATTTTTAAAAATTAAAAAATTAAAAAAATATTGAATTTAAACAAATTAATTACAAATATTAAAAAATATAATAAAAAAATGTAATATTGATCCCGCTAGGGATCGAACCCGTGATCAGCTGTTTGGAAAGAAACTGTAGTAAAATCACTATTTAGGGTCACTTTTAGAACAATAATGCTTTAGAAGCAAGTGACGTAGAAGTGGGTGACGTAGAATCAGTTCCAGAACTAGTTCCAGAACTGATTATAGAGCAACCGGTACCACTTTGGAGCCATAGAAGGGGTTGCTTTTTTGACAATTTCAAACAAAAAGAATCGGTGTTAGAATCGACAGTAGAAGGGGTTGTGAATGAAAAGTAGCTATTGTACAACCGATTCTTTGGAACAGAAAATTTTCCTGGGTAAGCCAAAGTTGGACTCGGTGTTTTTTTAGCCCTGAATGAGTACTCTCTGATTAATGAATAAAATTATATAGGTCTCGTGCAAGAAACTGCTTAATTAAAATCACTTTGATTTGATAATAACATTTAAGCCTAGTACATTCAAGCTCAGATAAGGCAATAACATTGCTACTGGGTTAAAATATAAGCCCGTTTTGACCATTTTCAATGGTCATCCTTGTGGTAGTACAAACTTATGTACCAAATTTCGCCCAATCGACTCATCAAGTGATTCTGGGTTGATCTGTATACTATAAGGTGTGTACGCGTCCATTATTTCTGGTATTTACAAACACCACCACGAACTCAATATACAATGTACCACCCAGAGTGGTGTAGGGAATAAAAAATGAAAAATGTATAAAATTAAAAATAATTACGGAAATAAATTCAAATAAATATCTAATAGTACATCAAGCATAATTACAACACAAATATTTTCAACATGTTTTGAAAAAATTAGTACATAAAAC
The DNA here is from genome assembly GCA_949987735.1 of Leucophora obtusa. NCBI lineage: Eukaryota > Metazoa > Arthropoda > Insecta > Diptera > Anthomyiidae > Leucophora > Leucophora obtusa. The sequence goes on from OX465299.1 coordinate 51,006,964, forward strand.
TAAAAGAATGTTGTACTCTAAATGAATGTTTTATAAAAATACAAATACAAGAAAGAAACTAAACTAAATTATTTTTAATAAAAAAAATAAAAAATATAGAAAAAACATTAATATGCATAATAGAAAATTTCAGTGAAATATGCGTTCAATAAGCAATAAATGAAAAAAACAAAGAAGACTGAGGAATAAATTACTAAATAATTACCCAAAAAACAGCATAATTATTATTTTTTTTTTTTTTTTTTTTGTTTAAGAAAATTGAATGAAAACAAAATACCAAAAATATTTGTGAAAAACACTAAAAAAAACATGACAAAATGTTACAAAAGAAACAACAAATTAATGATGAAATAATGACAATAATAAAACGTTAGTCAGTCATATAGAAATATATTTAATTTTGTTTTGTTCACTGTTGCCAAATTTTTTTCTAAAAATATCGCTAAGTCAAAGTAAAAAATCACTAGAAATTGGTTAAATTATAAAAAACTTAAAACTCGAACTTTTCAGGTTCTGTTGAAAAATTTCTCAAAAATAGCTATATTTTTCGAACTTTTTAATATTTTCCTAAAAAAATTATCGATACATCGCTAAAATTTTGGAACTTTTTAAGTTTTCCATAAAAATTTAGCGATAAATCGCTGAATAATAATGATTCAAAAATTCTGTCAAGGAAATAAATGTAAAAAATGCTCAAATGCTTAAATGTCAAGACTGACTTTAAAGAAAATCGCTAGTTTTCCCGCTAGTAGCTAAATCATATTTTATCCCGCCAAACGAGTTGAAATATCGCTAGATTTGACGAGAAAATAGCTAAATTGGCAACAGTGGTTTTGTTTTTTGCTTAATTTTAAATATGTATGTACGCGTTTGATGCTAGAAATAATGACAGACTGACTTAGGCCAAGTTTTTGGGAAGTCAGTTAAACCTGGATTAGTTAAACGAATTTTGCCAGCCTTTCTCAAGTTTAATAACAAAAATTTGTCGGAAAAAAACTTTATCGTATAAGGGGCCTATAGACGAGTAAACAAACTGTACAGCTTGGCTTGATGGTTCTTCCATGTATTTGTAATTTCTATTAAACAAGGCATTAGACGATCAAATGCTGTACATGTACATTAGACCGTACCTCAAAAAAAAAGTTCGCCGTACACCCTCCAATATAAAGTATTTTTGAAGGTGATTTCAAAAAAAAAAAAATTTTTTTTACCGAACGAAGGGGTCGCCTTTTTTAATTTTTCGTTATAACTTTGGCATTTAAAGTCGAATTTTAAAGTGTGATATATCGATTTTTTGCCTCGAGGAGACCAGTGTTTTGCTATATAGTAAAAATCCAATTAAAAAAAATTAAAAAAGGCGACCCCTACGTTCGGCAACCAATATATAAAAAAAAATTTCTACTGGGTTTATCGAAAAACTTCCTTAGCAAAAGTTTAATGATTTTTTGCGAGCTTTAATTTTCTGACATTAGGGTCGAACATTAGGGTTGTAGCAACTGAGATCTGGTGGGTAACAACTAGAGGGGGATACTTGAGGTCAAAATGCCCTCAGAGCAAAACACTGGTCTCCTCGAGAGAAAAACATCGATGTATCACACTTTAAGATCCGACTGCAAATGCCAAAGATATAACGAAAAATGTAAAATGGCGACCCCTACGTTCGGCAAAAAAAAAACAAACAAATTTTTTTTGAAACCTCCTTGCAAAAATACTTCATATTGGAGGGTGTACGGCGCTCTTTTTTTTTTGCCTGTAAGGTGATACGCTCTAATGTACATCAATGCCTGACCGTCTATAGGCCGCTTTAGAATGTTTTTCTTTATTGATATAAAACAAAATAATCCGCATTTCAAAAGCAGTATTCCAGTTACAACAGTTAAAGATAATCCGCATCCTAAAAACTCGTAGAGACAATCTGACAATAAGCATACATATAAACAATAACAATTTAATGGAAAATCACTGATGAAGCCTATCCATACAAAAAGGCAGAAACTTGATCTACACCTTTTGCAACTGGAATTCAGAAAATATCAATTGAAATTCAGAATTTCCATTTGAAATTCAGAAAATATCAATTGAAATTCCGAATTTCCATTTGAAATTCAAAAAACATCAATTGAAATTTAGAATTTCCATTTGAAATTCAGAAAACATCAATTGAAATTCAGATTTTCCATTTGATATTCAGAAAATATCAATTGAAATTCAGAAAATATCATTTGAAATTCAGAAAATATCAATTGAAATTCAGAAAATATCATTTGAAATTTAGAAAATATCATTTGAAATTCAGAAAATATCAATTATTATTCAGAAAACATCAATTGAAATTCAGAAAATATCAATTGAAATTCAGAAAATATCAATTGAAATTCAGAAATCGTCATTTGAAATTCAGAAAATATCAATTGAAATTCAGAAACCGTCATTTGAAATTCAGAAAATATCAATTGAAATTCAGAAAATATAATTTGAAATTCAGAAAATGTCAATTGAAATTCAGAAAATATCATTTGAAATTCAGAAAATATCATTTGAAATTCAGAAAATGTCAATTGAAATTCAGAAAATATCAATTGAAATTCTATTGATATTTTCTGAATTTCAATTGATATTTTCTGAATTTCAATTGATGTTTTCTGAATTTCGATTGATATTTTCTGAATTTCAAATGATATTTTCTGAATTTCAAATGATATTTTCTGAGTTTCAATTGACATTTTCTGAATTTCAAATGATATTTTCTGAATTTCAATTGATATTTTCTGAATTTCAAATGACGGTTTCTGAATTTCAATTGATATTTTCTGAATTTCAATTGACATTTTCTGAATTTCAAATGATATTTTCTGAATTTCAAATGATATTTTCTGAATTTCAATTGACAATTTCTGAATTTCAAATGATATTTTCTGAATTTCAATTGATATTTTGTGAATTTCAAATGGAAAATCTGAATTTCAATTGATGTTTTCTGAATTTCAAATGGAAATTCTGAATTTCAATTGATGTTTTCTGAATTTCAAATGGAAATTCTGAATTTCAATTGATATTTTCTGAATTTCAATTGATATTTTCTGAATTACAATTGCAAAAGGTGTAGTCTGAGTAAAAAATTAATGTTTATAATTTTTAGAGAAAAAGGTTTATTCTTCTTCTTAACCTCAAACCGACTTTTTTAATATTTAATTTAAATAATAATTACAAAAAATGCATAAATATTAATTACAACATATACTTTTATTTGCATTACAAAAAAAAAAAATCGCAAAAAACTTTAAAAATTTTTAATTTTTTTGTGATTTTTAGGTGCCTATTCTTATTTGTGACATGTTATGACTGTCATAAGACTGTTTTTAAGACTGAAAGTTACAACTTTCCATACAAAATAACAATAAAATTAAAAAAATTCAAATTTTATTTGTCAATGTTGTGATTGTGTCGATATCATTTCTTAAATGTTTTGAAGTTTTAAAACAAAAATTTGAATAAGTATAATTTATGGTATCTTTGCAACAACAAGCACATAGTGAAAGTGCCAGTGGACAGTGACAGTCCTGTCAAACTTTGTTCTGGAATTTCTTATTGCGTTTTGTTTAAAAACGGCTCTTGTTTATTTGGAAGCTTTTCTAATTTCTCGGCAGTGACAAATAAAAAAAATATAAAAACTGCTTTATGGACAAAATGTCGCACTGCAGTCGACACTACGTTTATCTGGTTTAGGCTTAAAGGTTAAATTAGACGTGCCATAACGCCATAGCCGTAACCATAACGCCATAGCAGACAACCAAAATTCAATTGGTTTCTATGGTTACGATTATGGCGTTATGGCATGTCACCAATAATCGTATACATTGTAGCCCATAATATTGGTTTGAACAGCTGTTTTATATGGTTATGGTTATGGCACGTCTAATTGAGCCTTAAGAGTCACTGAATTTTCGTAAGAATAGATACGTTAGTCTACCAATTATTATTATTTTATTTAAATTGTTATTTTCTATTAACCTAAAATTTTACTCAAATGTAGCTAAAATTCTGTATATTTAACAGTTTTAGTTTTGCTGTTTCTATCTTAATAATATTAAGCGAAAATTATCTAATTAATTTTTAATAGTTTTTATTTAAATTTTTACAGACTTTTTTCTATTAATGTACAAGTCGTCGACCGGCCTGCAATATATCACATGTGTTTTTTAATAGATTTTCAGGAGAGCGAAAAAACTGTTACAAAATCTACTTTTAAGATACTTTATTGGCATCATATGCCTTAATGATGATTTTACTAAATGAGGTCGTGAATCATTAAGGCATATGATGCCAATAAAGTATCTTAAAAGTAGATTTTGTAACAGTTTTTTCGCTCTCCTGAAAATCTATTAAAAAATACATGTGACATTTTGCTGGCCGGTCGACGAAGTGTTTTCTAAAAATCATCGGCTTGGAATTATTTTTTGTTTTATATTTTTTTTTTGTAAAACATTTCGGGACCGTGAGCCCGGAAAATGTCTGAAGGGGTCCGTAGAGAAAATAATAGTAGGTACCGCTGCTCTACACGACTACGTGGACGGGGTATAATAAATTTCTGCTGATGAACCTAGATTAAATTTTTGAGCAAAGTTCGTCTGTGCATGGATTCTTGTGCGTCCGCTGCAGGTCGCAAATATTAAGATATTTTTATGAAATTCGGTGCACCGACTTACATCGATCTAAGCACAAATCCTTTTGCTTTTGGTTAGAATCATTCCCTATTTAGACTGAAGCTCATAAAAAAGCCCGTGGTAAGCTGAATTTCACACACTGCTAAATAACACATCGGCTAGAAAGTCCATAGAAGATGACACATAGGTGGCGCAACTAATGAAAAATCCATATGATTTTCGGAACTACCAACCTTCAGATGATACCTGTCAAAATTTAATGACAATTTGACATTAGTGAACAAATTACAGCTGTTTAAGTGATTACATGAATTTTCTAGTATCGATCGTTTCTTTATCGATTTTATTGGTACAAAATGGGTTAAAATGATGTTTTTCTTTTCTTCACATGTGTTCCATAATCAGTATTGATTCTTTTAAAGAAAATAAGTATTTTTTATGTCTTGAAGATGTTGTTTTTGTCGTCGATATTTATTTTTTCTTCTTATTTTTTATTTTACATATATTTTTGTTATTATTGTCTATGATTTCCTTATTGTTATCATTAAATATTTATAGACTTTGTGGTTGACTGATTCGAAACTTGGTTGGTTTTTGAGTTGTTTTTACAAATTTTAATTAGTATTTGTTGTACATTTTGAAACAAATAATAAAAAGAAACAACATTTAACAATAAAATAAAACATACCTACTTAAAAAACATTCAAAGTTTGTTTGTTTATTTTTTATTAACACCCACATCTTGCAGAAATTTAAGAAAAAAAAAAAATAATTTAAAAGACAAATAAGCAAAACTTAATATGAGTAGGTAGGGGATGAAATTAAAAATAAAAAATACGAAATTAGAAGTGAAAATTTATAATTAAATAAAAATAAAAAAAGTACATATTATAATTTCTGCTGATTTTATAAAATTACTTAATGCACCCGCAACAACGCTAATATATGAATACTTCAGTTACCAAATCGATTAACTCCATATAGAAAAATTAGTGAGTCTCAGTGAGAAAAATAGGAAAATAATACATATGATTTTTTTAATTTCCTGTTAGATTATAAATACCAATAAACGATGTGTTAACACTTGTTATCAGAGAAATTTGTTTTAAATATTTGCTGTGTTTGTGTGACTCTCTATCAGAGTTATCAAGAACGATTTTGACAGTTTTTCAACGTATTCCGGCTTTCTACTGTCAAAATTGTTCGAGATATCATTGATAGGAATGCCGCACAAACACAGCTATTATAGTAAAATGTTTTGAAATTAAAGTTTTATAAAATTCTGAAAACGGAGTTAATCGAATTGGCCAGTGAAGCATTCATATATGTATATAAAACACAGTATCTGTTACACATCCGAGTTATTTTTTGATTTATATTCATTAAATATTAAAGAACAAACTTCTAATTAGCTTTTAATAAGTATATCAAGGAAATATACCAAAATTGCTAAAACAGTTTCATCATTGATAATCTAGAAATATTCGCAAGTGGCAACAAAAAAAAAATTATATTTTTTTTTTTTTTTTTTTTTTTTTTTTTTAATAAAGAGAAGCAACACTCAGGAAATTCTTCCTATTAATTAACGTGTTGCTTTCTTTGGAAAGGCGATACAGAAGAGATGAAAAGTGGTGGAAGATGAAGGGCTTCAAGTATGGCAACACTGTAATTGCGCGAGATGTTGATTTTAGAACAGTTGTTGCGCACCATCTGATGGTGAGCTGGTGAACTTTGTTGAAGCTGTTTAGTTCATAGGCCTGGTATATTATTTTACTTCGGTACCAATTAATCTTAAAATAAATTATGCAAGACTAAACGTTTAAAATTATTAATAGCCGCTTGGATTTATTACAATATCCGCATACATTTAACTGACATTTTTTAATTCAAATTGATCATGACAGTCGCAATAATTTATTATTCCAAAAGTAATGGGTAGTCATAATTTAATTTTTTTTGTAAGTGCGAGGGTAATATGTAGTCATTACTTTTGGGACATTGCGCACCGAAGAAATTAAGCGAGTAAATGGAAAGTTAGAACCATGTTTTGGCTAATAATAAGTAATCCGCATTAATTTCTTTCTATATTCGCATAACTTTAAAAGAAAAACAATAAATACTCAAAGTTCTGCATAATATCCACAAAAGTAAATTTCCGCAAGACTTTGAAGCGTTTAAATTATAAATATCCGCATTGGTTTGTTGTATTATTCGCAAAAAATTTAAACAAAAAACGATAATAACTGGGAATTCTACCTAATATCGGGAAAAATAAATCTTCGAAATACTTTAACACAAAACAATAATGACCGAAAATTGTGTATAATATCTGCAATAATAAAAACAATATTCAATGCTTTTAAGCGAAGAAATAAAGAAATTAAAATTAGTTTCATTAGAATTACTTGAATAATACTAAACCAAAATCAATACTAATTAAAATTTGTTTTGTGTTTCTATCTCTTTCTAGTGCGGGACACTAGACGCACCCGATTCGTCATATCACAAAGAAAGATCCATCAGAATGGACGTTTATCAAATTGATGATGGTTTTCACTCAGACGGTGGCACTGAAACACCACCGCCATCACCCAGTTCCGGCTCATCGATAGCCTCCACATCAGATCATGGCTCGCTAGAGAGCGTCGATACGGGCGGTACACAACGTTTGGCTGTGCTATCCTTTGAACAGGTGCGCAAATTGCATCATGTAATGGATGAAAAAGTGGCCATACATGGACGTGGTAATTTTCCCACAATCGAAGTAAACCTAAAAGACTTGGTAAATTTGGTGAGGCGCAAACTGGAGGCCGATATTGGCTCCGGTGGAGCCGGTGTGATAGTCAAGGATATACGCTTGAACGGCGGAGCAGCTAGTCATGTATTGGCTTCAGAGGATCAGCCTTATAATGATCTGGATTTAATTTATGCCATTGAGCTAAGCTCACCACGTCACTTTGATCGTGTCAAAACAGCGGTACTGAACACATTGCTCGACCTCTTGCCCGAGGGTGTCTCCAAGCGTCGCATCATGCCATGTGCGCTCAGGGAGGCCTATGTGGGCAAAATGGTTAAGGTCAATAATAATAACGATGGCGATCGTTGGTCACTAATATCATTGGGCAATTCGCCCGGTCACAAAAATGTCGAACTGAAATTTGTCGATAGCATGCGTCGCCAATTTGAATTTTCCGTTGATTCTTTCCAAATTGTTCTCGACTCATTGCTGCTATTCTACGATTGTGCAGCCTTGCCAATATCCGAAAATTTCTATCCCACCGTAGTGGGTGAATCTGTGTATGGTGATTTTCAAGAGGCCTTGTATCATTTGAAAAAGAAATTGATCTCAACGCGGCAACCCGAAGAGATACGAGGTGGTGGTTTGCTTAAGTATTGCAATTTGCTGGTGCGCAACTATAAGCCAGTCGATAGTCAACGTATCAAAACCCTCGAGCGTTATATGTGTTCTCGCTTTTTTATCGATTTTCCAGATATCAATACGCAAACGGTAAAATTGGAAGCATATTTACGCAATCATTTCTGGGGTATCGATGAGGAACCTTTGCAGTACCAGTACCTGATGCATTTACGTGAGGTGGTTGAGAATTCTACAGTCTGTCTGATGGGCCATGAGAGACGGCAAACTTTGTTGCTGATACAATCACTGGCGGCACAGGTGCTGTATAAGAAACAACAGAAACAAGTCCATGAACACCAACAGCAGCATCATCAACAACAGCATAATACCCATAATCAGCATCATCATCAACAACATCAGCAACAACAACAGTATCAGCAGCAGCAACATAATCAACATCATATAGTTGAACAACATACAACCACAATGACTATGGTAAATACAACGCCGTGTCAGACACCGCAACAGCAACAACAGCAGCAGCAGCAACCTCACAATACACACACAGTTTATTTACAACAGCTTCCACAAACGACGCCACAAACAGCCACTATATGCTGTGCCATGCCAGCTACAACAGCTGATCAGCAGCAAAAACAGACACAACAATCGCAGCAACAGGTTCCTCAGCAACAACAACAAGTATCTGCGGTACCACAAACAATACAAATACAAACAGGACATCCTGGTTTGATTTACGCCAATGGCGTTTACTATGCACCTGTGATTCCCACAACTATTTGCACCTGCAATACAACATGGGTAAGTACGTGATTAAGTGTAACACCACCATCAACAACAACAACAGCAACATGTACAACATCACCAACAATAATTACAACAAAGGCAGCAACCGCAGCAGATATAATATTAACATTACAACCAACATCAAAAGCAGCAGCAGCAGCAGTTGTAGCAGCTCCGGCCAAGTTTATTATAGATTCCATAACACCCTTTCCCTTATCCAAACTCACCACATCCGTTCCTACTTCCCCATTATCCACTAGCATCCCAAAAAATTCCATTAAATCTTCCTCAACAACAACAACAGCAACAACATGTTGTCAACATGATGCGGATCAAGAGTTATCACCACCAACAATGGCTGGCGATTTAATATTAACCCATGAACAACATGATTTTCATTTAGAAGGCGATATTGAAGATCTACCCGAAGTTTTATTGCAAGCCAACGAAAATAAAAAATTAAGTGGTGAATTTGCTTATTTCTATCCATACGATGGTTCTGAGCCTTCTCTACTTTTAATAGGTAAAGATTTTTATATTAATGTAACACCTCAATTAAGTTGATCAGAAGAAAATGATGATGTAGCCGCAAAAGTAAAGTAAATAAATTTTGAATTAAATTTGCGACTCTAGCAGATATAGTTTTTCTTAAATATAAGATAAAAAAAAATAATATTATAACTTTAGTCCCAAGTTTGCTTTTTGTTTTCTTCTTTATTTGTAAACAGGGTTTAATATTAAACTATTTAAATTTTTCACTATTTTTTTGTCTTTATATTAAAAGGAATTTTTTTTTAAAAACATTTTCTAGTCGTTTACGAATTTTTTTCTTTAAAATTTTTCTAATTTTTTAAGAAATTTTCCTAGAAATATATTTTATTAAATTTTCTAGCATATCTGCTTTAAACTTTCATTTATATTTCATTATCTTCTAGAATATACGCTTAAAATCCACATTATGCGCTTTAGAAAAAACAAAAAATATCCGCAAATAATATGTATAAATTTTACATAATTTTGCTATAGGCAGTTAATTTCCAGTTTTTTTATAATATCCATTTAACATCCGCATAATGTGAAATTCTTTAAGTAAAAAGGTTACCAATAATTGATACTTTTTTACCGGTAATAATGCTCTGAAAGGGGAAAAAATCATCCGCAAAATCAGTTTTAAATTTGACTTATTTTTAATTATATTTTTTATAACATTCGCTTTACAACCGCATTTATTTGGAAATCCTAAACTGCAAGTGCTCGGAGAACTAAAAAAATTTTTTTAATTTATTTTTTAATTTTGATTAGTTTTTTATAACATCCGCCTTACTAATAATATGCGGATTATTTAACGCCTTAATGAAGTTATAAATTAAGTAACTTAATGCCCGACAATTGACACTTCTTAACTGTTATTTTTTTTTTACAAATTGAGACAAGCACGCCAAATATGCAGATACTTTGTCAAAAACAATTTTCTATATTTGTTTCAAATTCAAAAATGGCAGCTATCAATTTGTGACCATCGAGATAATTTTTTTTTTTTAAATAGAAAAATATCCGCAAATTTCTAAATTTTCTTTTCACACATCCGCTTACAAATGAATAAAAATCTTGACATCCGCGCATTTTTTTAAGAAGTAAAAATATCATAATCGGGGGTGTTCTGAAAAACGAAACGAAAATTGAAAACGCAAATTGCTTCTCCAGATGTAAATGACATTTTTGCATATTTAGACCAAACATAATAGATAAATATAATTAATTATAAGTTAAGACTGCTATTTTTAGTAACTTCACTTCAAAAAATTTTTGTTAGTGAGCATATTTAATGTTTTAACACATATTTCGTAAGAAATTAATATGATTTCAAAGAACAATTTCGTACCGTTTTACTTTTGCTTCTTCAGCTTTTTTGCGTTTTCGTAAATTTTAAAATGTTTAAAATAACTGTTTTGTGGTAATTTTGTGTTCCAACTGCTAAATTTTTATATAAGTTGCCATTTATAGTTAAAAAAAGAAGATCGCGGATCAGAATTTAAGATTTAAATTTTTCAGAAAAATTTACGTTTTGGTAATCAATTAGAAAATGATGGAATTTACCAACAAAAAGCGTTTTAAATGTAAGTTTTTTTAAGTGAAATAGTTAAAGACACTTTAAGGAATATATACGAAGCAGTATTGAAAATCTTTTATGAGTTTACGCTGTTCTAAATATCAATTCCACTTTGGTTTTTGAAAGTGGAATGAAAACGATTTTTTTTCGTTTTACGTTTTATGGAGAAGCTTTTACTGTTTTAAGTACCACTATAAAGCCTCTAGCATACTCGATACTTATCAAAACGTTTTATTTTCAATACAAAATTATTCCTAGCACCCTAAACTGCAAATTCAGAAGGACAAACATTTTTTGGATCATTTTATGAAAAAAATTGCGAAAGTGAAATTGCGAATTCGAATCAATTCGGAAAAAACCTGTGACATGCCTGTATATTTTGTTTTTGTATAAAAACGAATAATTTTATGCGGTTTCGTTTTTCAGAACACACCCGAATATCCGCAAATGACATATAAATATTTTCGAAATTTCAATAATATCCGCAAATTTAAAGGAAATATTTTTTAAGTTTGTTTATTTTGAAATTTCTTTACACAAATCCGTTTAAAATCCGAATGAATATTTCGACATCCATATATTTTTGAGTGTAAGTGTATTTTTTACAGAGAATCCACAGATATTATAATTAAAAATTTAGCTTCATATATTTTTTTCTCGTGCGGATATTTTTGCTTAATTTTCAGTGTTTTTTAACGTGTTGAAAAAATTTTAGGCGAATATTTAAAAACAATAAAAATTTAATTTTTTTTCCATCATTTTTTAAATTTGCACTTTTTATTTCATTTATTGATTCAATTTTAAGCGGATACAAAAAATATCCGCTTTTTAAATGCGGATGTTGCTTATTAAACTTAAAAAAAAAAAAAAGTTAATAGAGTTGTTTATTTTAACAAAATTCTTATCAATTTCTACAGAGCTCTGCTCAAACTTTAAATTGCAGAAAATAGTTTAAATAAATTTCCGCTTTGACAAACGCGGATGTTTTGCAACAAATACTACCAAATTTTAACAAAAAAGTTTTTCCTACTTTTTGTTTGTCTTTTTTGAAGAATTTCTTTCACTTTTATATTTATTTATTAATTTTTTATTTGGAGACGACTTATTCTTAAAAAGAATTTTTTTTTTTTGTAATTAATTTTTTTAATATTAAAGTAAATAAGCAACTATTAAAAAGCGGATATTTTTACATAATTTCCGGCATTTTACAGTTTTTTTATCTTTTATGAAATTCATGTGAATTTTATAAAAGCAAAAATAATTTTTTTAACTATTTCAAACTTGATTGCACATATTTTTTAAAGCATTTTGCAATGCGGATATTTTTCAAGAATTTGCATTACTTAACAGTTTTTCGCCTTTCTGTTAATGCATTTAAATTAAAAAAAAAGCAAAAATAGCTTTAAGACATTTTTTTCAAATGTTCCAGTATCTGTAGAACATTATTCGCGTTTGTCAAAGCCAGTGATGACAACCTATTCGAAAAAAACGCGCAGTCTGGCTCTTAAAAAATCGCTAAAAAGCGCTAGATAATAAGTTTGATCAAAAAAAATATGTGCTTTTTTATCTAAATTCAGCGACGGAACAGTTAAGAAGCATTAAAAAAATACAATTTTAGGAATATATAATTTCACATTTTTATTGCCTTGAAAATTTTTTAGACTGAAAAAAATTCTTCATTTTTTAAATTCAAATTTAAAGCAAAAATCATTTTTAAGAAGAACTTTAGTGCATTTCGGATATAAATTAGAAAAAAAATCATGAAAAAGTTCCATATTTTTGTTTAAAAACGTTCACATTAGTTAAAAAGTTTTGCCGAAAAGACGCTAATTTCGCTTAAGTTGTTTTTAAAAGTGATTTTTGCTTTTCAATCTTGAACAGTTTTCAATACATTAAAAATGTGAAATTAAGTTATGTATATTTTCCACAAATTGTATTTTGCTAAATAAAAACCGAAAAACACCACCTAGCGCCTTTTTTGTAAAAAGCGCTAACAAAAAAAAATGCGAGTTTTAGGTAGTGAAAACGCGCTAAGTTGGCAACGCTGGCCAAAGCGAATCTTTTTAAATAATTTTTTGCACTTAACAGTTTCTAAACACTTGAGTGATTATTGCGAATTTGTTTAAAACAAAATACAACCATAGTTTTTAAAACAAATTCTTCCAAATTAAATTGTATTTGCGGAACAATATCCGCATTTATCAAAAAGGCTGATTTTGTATAATTTTATGGGCTTTACATTTTTTTTTTATCTTTTGAGAAATGTATGTGTGGGCGCTGTGGTGTAATGGTTAGCGCGTTGGACTGTTACACATAAGGATTCGGGTTCTATCCCCAGCCAAGGCAACATTAATTTATGAAAAATACTAATATGTATGAGTTTTTTTTTATCCCTCATACATATCGCAGCGTCCTCCTTCGGTGATTCCATAGCACTTAACAACACCGAAGTAAAATAATATAAAAGCGCTATGAACTCAAAAGCTTCAACAAAGTTCGCCAACTCTTCAATAGATGGCGCCCAACAACTGTTTTAAGATTTAACATCTCGCGCAATTACAGTGTTGCCATACTTGAAGCCCTTCATCTTTCACCAGCTTTCATTTCTTCTCTATCCCCTTTCTAAAGCAACACGTTAATTAATAGGAAGAATTTCCTAAGTGTTGCTTCTCTTTAAAAAATATAAAAAAAAAATTTTTAAAAATAAAAAAAAAAATTTTAAAAATAAAAAAAAAATTTTTTAAATAAAAAAAAAATTTTAAAAAACAACAAAAAAATAGTAAAAACAGTTTTAAAAATTTTTTTTTTTTTAATTTTCTAGTATTTGTCGGACATTAATTTTCTGTACTGGACAGTTTTTAGCACTTTACTAATTATTGCGAATTTGTTAAGACTTTTAAAATAAAATTTTCAAAATTTAAAAGTGTATCTGTGGATATTTTCATATAATTTTCTACACTTTATAATTTTCCAACGTTTTTTTTTTCCAAATTTAATCGTAGTAGTTTTTGCAAATTTGTTAGTAAGAGTGGCACAACATCCGCATTTATTAAAGCGGATATTTGAACATAATATTGAGCACTGTACTGCTTTTAAAATTTTGAAAAATTCATATGAATTTTGCAAAAGTAAAAATTATTTTTTGAACTATATTTTTAAAGTTGAGACATTACTAGAAAAAGTTTGTAAAAATTTTAGTTAAAATTACTAATTAGTAAACTACTGAAATTAGCAAATTAGTTTTGCTAAATGTTAGTTGGAACTGTTAAATATTTAAGATTTTAGTTATATTTGAGTTAAATTTCAGTTAATTGCTAAATCAGCAAATTAAATCACAAAAAAATAAAAAAAAAATTCAAAAAAATTCAAATGATATATTTTTGGCAAAAATTTCTGTTGATTTTAGCGGGGTAAACTGTTATTTGTATTCAAATAAATTGAACCTAATATAACTAAAATTTAGTAGATATAACAGATTTATTTTGTCATTTCTTGTCTGCTAATATTTAGTAAAATTTTTATCAGATTTTAACAGGGTAATTTGTTATTTTCAATTAACTAAAAGTTAACTCAAATATGAGTCAAATTTTTTTAATTTAATAGTTTTATTTTTGCTCTTCTTGTGTTATTAATATTTAGCAAGATAATCTGCTAATTTGAGCACTTTTTTCTGTAAGGTAATTTCTAATTGTGTTTGAGTAGAAATATTTGCTGGACCACATCCGCATTTATAAAAGTGTATATTTTTACATCATTTGCTAACAGTTTTTTATACTATGAGTAATTGAGCTGATTTTTTAATAAAATATTAACATTACAATCACCATCAAAAGCAGCCGGCCAAGTTTATTATAGATTCCATAATACCCTTTCCCTTATCAAAAAAAAAAAATTTTTTTCAAATTTAATTATAAATTTTGTTTAACATCTGCATATTTTAAAGCGTTTATTTTCATATGATTTTCATTTAGCATTTTGTAGTTTTTTAAGTTTTTTTCTTAATTAAATAAATTATTTGATGCCCTTTGTTCTTTGTGAACTTTTATCTAATTTGCAATAACTACTCTGTAAATTTTCTAAATAAAGGAAATATATATAAATAAACTATTTAAGCGCATATTATCAGAAAAACTTTTATAATTTTATTTCATATCAAACCCTGTATTTTCTTTTTAAGTATAATATTGATTTGTTTATTATTGCTAAATATTTTCATCATTTAGTTATTGTGTTTTTTTGTAATTTTTCTTATCTAATAATTTCTTTTTTTTTATATAAATATATAAATGTTTATCTTATTAAGTTGAAGGTATATAAATAATATTTAATGAATATATATTAGAACACAAAATAGTAAAGAAAAAAATAAAAACTATATCTGCATTATCTATCAAAGATTTAAAAAAATCTATATATAAATTATATGAATAATAAGTTGGGGTGTTAATTTTAAATACAATTGTGTATTGTATTTAAGGAGAACTGATTGTAATTCATTTAGAATTAAGCAAAAATACAATTTATTAATTTCTTTTTTTATATAAATAAATAAAAAATAATAAACTTAACCGTGAGCAAAATAAAAAATAAATAAAACTGCAAACAAAAATACATGTTTCTTCTTTCCATTATTATTTTTTTTTTTAGAATTTAGAAGTGTTTTTTTAACATATTTTCCTGTTATAGAAAAAAACAACAAATATTAAATTAAAATTAAGCATAAAAACTAAAATATTTAAAAGAAGATAAATTCCAAAATTTTTTTTAATAAAAAATAAAATACAAAACAACTTATACATCAAAAGTGAAGCAAATTTATATAAAATAATTAAGACTACAAGAGAAATATTAAGAAGTATATATTTTATAAAAAAAGCAACATGACTTCGTTTTTTTTTCAACCGTTAAAAAACGCTATAAAAAAATCTCTTTAAAAAGCAAAACGATATACATATAATTATATACAAACAAAATAAAATCCGAGGATTTATTAATCAAAAAAAAAAAAAAAAAAAAAAAAAAAAAAAACAATTGAAAATTCAGGAAAATTTGTTGGCGGTGATTTAGAGAGCAGAATTTTGTAAAATATTAAAAAACAAAAATCATTAAATAACGAAAAAACGTCTTAAAAGTCTTGATATATTAGTAAATGAAAGACATAAATAAAGCAACCATTTTTTTATTATTATTAACCAGAAATTATAAATTTTTATAAATTAAAAAAAATAAACATATTTTATAATAAATAATTCCTGTAATGTTATTAAAAATTTAAGCATATAAAACTTTATATATATATAAATAAACATAAATTCATGTAAAAAAAACATTATTATTTAATTTAAATTATTATAACAAACATAAAAAGTGACGCAAAAACGTCTAGAAGCCCTTTTGTGTGTTAACTAAAAGGCTTTAAAGTTTTTGTATTGTAAAAAATCAAAATACTTATTTAAAAAAATAAAACTATATTTTTTGGTTTAATTTTTAAAGGATTTTTTTTAGAATTAAGAAAAAAAAAATCAAAAATCAGCAAGTTATAGCTTGCATTTAAAGAAAAGAAATTTATTTTTAAAAAATATCAAGAAAACTGTGTAAAAATATGTTAATTTTAATATTTTTTTTTTATTTTATTTGTTGTTAAAAGAACAAGAAAATCTTTGGTAATGAAGCTTGATAGATCATAAAAATTTAAATATTTTAAATGAAAATAGTTAACAAAAAAAAATAAAAAAGCGCTAAAAGCAGATTTTTTTTTTTCAAAACCTCAAAGTAAATGTAGCTAAATTAAAAGCAACATGATTGGAAATATGGAATTTCTATAGAAAAAAGCCTCTGAATTTAAGTAATTTTCTTTAGAGGATGATGCCAAGAAGCATATATTTGAAAAAGTAACATTTTTAATTGCACTTATTCCGATCGGCATGAATCTTGGTATAAGTATTCTCCCACACAGAGAGAATTTAGCTGGACAAGTTTTAATGAAATTTTTCAGTAAAATAATGAAGTTTTCTTCACAAAGTAGATGAAAAATTTCTTAAGTTTCATGGAAAAGCTTCATATATTTTATGAATCTAGTTTAAATGAAACTTTTTCATTGCGTGTATGAAACTTTTAATAAATTAAATTAAAATTTTCCCAATATTTTATGAAAATTTCCATTAATTCAATGAAAAGTTTTCAATGGACGAGTTCCAGTGAAACTTCATTGGTTTTATGCAAAAATTCATTACTCTCATGCAGATAATTCTCTCAGTGTAGGGTTATATGCCTGCGTAATAACTTTTTAAATTTATAAATGGGTTGTAAAACAAATTTTTCATACAAAATTTATTTTATAAACGTGTTATAATGTTTTCAAATTATTATGCATGATTACACTAATCCAGAGCTTCGAATTGAATTGATTGAATTCCCTAAAATTGACATTCGATTTTATTTTAAATCGAATGAATTAATATTTAAGCAATCGCAGGGATTTTATCAATCATTAGGAGTTCATTCGATTTTGTATCACTTGGTTGAAGAATTTGGGAACGACATTCGATTTTTCTACATTCGATTTAAAAAATTTGTAAAATTAACAGTTATGTCATATTATTAGAGTAACGATTAACGATTTCTTACAAAGGAATAAAACAGAAAAAAAATGTTTAATTCATAGTTAAATTATAAATTTATATGATTTTGTTTAAACAATTTCTAAAAAGCTGAAATTTCTAACCATGGAACATCGAAACCACGAAGTACAAACTGAATGATCTCTGACATGTTCGTCGAGATGAATTAATTTGCATTAATAATCACTAAGGCAGCGAACGCCTCTTTCATTGCGTTCACATTCTATTTGAATCTTAGCAGAAGTTAAACTATTTAAATTTTATTAAAATTGATTACAAAATACTCCAAATGGCACCATTTTCGTTACAATACACCGCACTGTTTTTCTAGTGGACGTGGTATTTAAGATAAAACCTGCCAATATTGAAAAGATATGATGAACATTTCCTAATTCATAGACGAATTCCCAAGTAAAGTCAGCATTGACAGTTCTTATCTTAAACACCATGCCCACTGAAAAAAGGAGGCGGTATACTAAAACGAACATTTCACTTTCAATCTGTGGACTACTATGATTAATAGAGGTGCCATTTAGTATTTTTAAGGCAGTTTGCTAGAATTTTAACAGCTTAAGTTTCGTTTCCATAAAGTTTAGGCAAAAAATATCCCAACAATCTCCCATTTTTAACAACTCCTTACAAAATTACAAAAATATCCTAATATAATAATAATAATATTAACCGACTTTATTAAAATCGATTTAAAGTTTGATTTTGGTACATTTCATACCTATTAAAATATTTTAAGATTTAAAGGCTAAACTTCCTGAAATAGAGTCAAAACCGCTATAACTGCTTTAATGAAAATAAAAGGTTTGAATATATAAAAACCTAATAAATTGATATTAAATTGTTTTCCAAAAAGAAAAATGAAATCCTTGTCGATTGAAATATACTGTTACTGCATTTAATGGCCAGTTTTATAGCTAGAAGCAGTTGTTTTAAAATTTTTGACTTAAAAAAAATTAGTAAAAATTGCTGTTAGTTCTGACTATAAAACTGGCCCTAAACAAGCATTATTACAAAAAGGCAACTTTTCTTGTGAGTTTAAGTCGAAATCACGAAAACTTGAAATTCTGTTTAAATTTCCATAAATTCTTTATCACTATTTTTCTTTAAAGTCCGATTACTGAATGTCAAGTTAAAATTTAACCGAGAGTTAAATTTAAATTTTATATGGGAAACAACAACAACTGTGTTAGTTAAAATCAAACTTTGTAGCCAACTGAACATGCAGTAATCGGGTCTAAAACTATTAAATTTTTTAAACTTCAAGCTAAATTTCAAAAATTTTCTAACATTTTTGTTTGTTGTCTTAAGTTTTTTTTCTTTTTATGTTAAAAACAAAAATGTTTTATTATTATTATTTTTAATAGTCCTTAATTTTAATTATTACTTTTTAATATACATTTTTTTGTTTACAGTTAAAAAAACAACTTATAAAAATATACATATTAAAATACAAATAAAAAACAAACAAAAATGTCCCCCAAAAAAATGTTAAAATGTTTAAAATAAAAATAAAAACTTTAAAACAAAAAAAATTTCTATGTGTGTTTTTATTTAATCTAGGTCAGAGAGAACTTAAATGCTTAGAGAAAGCTCATGCTTAATCACTAGACGGGGTTAGTGTTTCCGTGTACTAAAGGAAATCACTATTTTTGTTTACGAAATGTACTGAAGAAAAATGTAACAGGCGAGCAGAAAAATTAGGAAAGGAAAATAAACAAAAATTAAAAAATGTTTTTTATGATATGTATTTGGGTGTGCCGGGGTGTAGAAAAGGGTTTTTGATTGGGGGAGAGGTTCCTTGACGAGAGGGGTATAGTCAAATATTTGTAACTTAAGGAGCATGGATGAATGGGTAAATTTTTGTGTCTGTGTTTTTATTTTTTTTTTTCGTTTGTGGGAAATAGGGGGCTTATGAAAGTAACGGAGGGGTGGGTAAATTTTTTATTCAATATATTTATTCTTAGGATTAAGGGGGATAAATACTGTAACAACAGCATTTTAAAGTTCATATTTGAAGGGTTGTCAAAAATTCAATTAACAATATTTTTAATATTTTATTTAAAAATTATCTTATTGTATTATTTTCAATTCAAAAAATATCAGTTTTATATTTCCCCAGTCAAAATCGCCAGAGTTGCCACTTCATTACTGGCCTTTTTTAAAAAAGGCAAAATCGGCTGCCACTGTGCAGCCTTCATTAATTATCGGAAACTAAAAATGTAAATTGATTCTTAATCCCAGATAAATTCTCTAGTTCTTATCGTAGGCCGATTTTTATTTTTTTAATTTTTTTTTTAACAAAGTTGCCACACAAACTTAAAAATTCCAAAAAAGGCAAGAAAAAACATATTTGCTCGGGGATATAAAATTTATTTGACCAAAATTCAAAAAAGGGCCACGATAAGGACTAGAGTTTTTTGTTGCCTACAAAAGAAAAAAACCCGGACCGGCAGCCGATTTTGAACTCAGGGTTGTGGGAAAACGCGTTTAAAGTTGAAAATTAATCTTACGCTAAGAAAACAGTAAAATTTCAAAAAATCGTGTATAAACAAAATGAATACCTCGCTGTTTTCTACATGTGCACCAAAATTGGGAAGAATCGGATAGAGAGTATTTTATATATTAACCGAAATATTCTTAAAAAACGAAAGAGAATTTATTAAACATTTCATAACATAACAAAAATAAGCTTTAGAGATTAATCAGAACTGGGTCGACAACGACAACGAGAATTGCTTTTTCATATATTTTGTATGGGAAGCAAAATGTCGCCAATGCGTCCGGCGGTTTGTCGTCGTAAAAGAATATATTTTATTTTCATGACGACACACTAATACACACTCAAAATATTTGTGAAATTGTTGCCACATTTTGGTTGCCATTAGAACAGAGTTGTAAAATTTCGTATAAGAGTTGCAAAAATTCGTACTTTGTTTATAAAAAATTTATTTATTTTTTTTGACAGAAGAAATATAATTGAAAATAAAAATAAATAATTTACCGCAAAAAGCAAAATTAAATACAATAAAATGTAAAACAACAAGAATTAATGCAACACCAATTGAATTGATGAAGAATTGTGGCGAAACAAATACAATCATATTCTTGTTTTGCTTTCCTTTTTTCTAAACGTCAACAAATGTCGACGGTCGACTGTCGCTGAATTTAAATTAATCGCGACGACTTTTGCTGTCGTAGGCACGGTTGCCACTTTGGTAATTTTCTACCAAAACTGGTAACTTTTTTTTGCTTTGGTAACTTGGTAACTTCATTTTGATTTTGGTAACTTTTTGAATTTAATTTTTTTAATTTCTGTTCTGCTGTTTTTACTTGTTAACGTGCAAATCGCCTACGTGTAAATTGTGTTCCGCCGCTTACTACCTTAAACAAATTTAAGCCGATGGTAACACTGTTCTAATTGAAATTTCAAATATGCTACACACAGAAAAAAAACAGGTGGAACTTTATCTAAGTGCTATGTAATTATACAACTACATAAGTTCGAAGTAAGTTTTACAATTTTCTAGCAAAATATATGTAATTTTTCGGATATTTTCCGCTACACATGTATATATTTTGCAAGGATTGTATATATTTTACAATAAAATTTACATATTTTACTATTACTTTGTAAAACTAACTTGAAAATTATGTAGTTGTATAATTACATAGCTCTTAGGTAATATTCCTCCTGTTTTTTTCTGTGTGTAGGTAATGAAGAAATAAAAGTTTACATGATGTTTCTTTCTTACATATTAAAAATAATTAACAACTTAAATAAAGAGTTCCAGTCAGAAAGAGTTCGCTTACCATATTTGTATCAGCAACTTGAAATTAATTTCAAGCTTATTGCTTGTAACTTCATGGATGACAAGTATGTAAAAAGATCTGCATGTTTGAACGATTGTGATACAAATGATAACCGGTACTATTTGCCATTAATGAATGTATATATGGGGAGCGAATCAGAAAAATACTTAAATTCTGACCAATTTTCTGAGTCACAAAAAATTTTAATAAAAGGGCACATACGAAATTTTTACATAGAATTTCTCAATCAATTAAAAACCAGGTTTGATTTTAGCCGAAATGATTTAAAAGTGTTGTCAATTATAACACCTAACAAAATTTTAAATGAAACTAAAGATTCTATTTTAAATCTTTTAAATGAATTTTATTATTGTGACAATAATAAAATTGTGACAATGACAATGACACAATTGTTACTCAATGGAGTCTTCTTACTTTGTTATCAAATGATCTCAATCAAAACGATGATATTACTTCTTTTTGGGAAAATATAAGTTTAATAAAAAATGGGATTAATGAATATAGATTTAAGGAATTAACTGATTTTATATTTAATTTAATGTGCCTTCCTCATAGCTCAGCAGCCGCTGAAAGAAAATTTTTTGATTTTAGTTTAATTAAAACCAAACTTAGAAATAAATTAGAATATGAAACATTAAACAACATAATGTTGGCAAAAGAATTGGCTGGTTCCAAAGACCAACATTATGTTTGGTCAGCTAAAGATTATATTAAATAATTTTTTTCTTATTTCGTTAAAATGTGAAGTAGAATACCTGAAGTAATGTTATGTTTATGTTTTTGTTATGTTATTTTGTTTTTAATATATGAATAAGTGATTATAATTATATATAATATAAAAATATGTATGTACTGAATTTTTTTAAGTTTTTATCAATAAAATTCAAAAATGGTAACTTTTGGTAGCTTTTTGGTCAAATTTTGGTAGAAAAAAATTTTTGCCAGTGGCAACCGTGGTCGTAGGTCGACAATCGACCCAGTTGTGATTAATCTCTTATACGCAGGAGCAACAACATAGTTTACGATGGAATTTTTTTTGTTCGATTTAAAGCCCGGTATTTTGTTCGTACTTTTGCGAAAAAAGCTGTCAAACTCCATATAAAAAAATTGATTTTTCACTTGCGTGGCATTGTTGCGAAATTGCGGTTGAATTTTTTCGCATCAATTTAATAGACAGGACCATTTGAAAATGTTGCGAAAAAGTGATATTTGGGTTAAATATGATTGTAACTTTTTATAAATTATAAAAAATTTTTGCATTTTAATGTTTTTATTATAGTTTTTGAGCTCCAAACATAGAGTGAAATTTGTTCGCTCTTTTGAACAAAATCCTGGGCTTTACAAAGAAGAAACCAACAACCAGTGTTGCCAACTCTTAAAGGCAGGAAAGCACCATGAGCATTGTGAAAACGGGTAAAAAGGGTAAAAATTTACCAAAAATGGGGTAAAAAAGCACGATGTTAATTTTTTGAAAAATTTAAGTCCAGAATTTAAAAACACATTTCAGTTTTGTAAAATGGTGAAAAAAAGTTCAAATATAACTAAAAAAGGGGTAAAAAGCACCAAACTAATATTTAAAAATTTTGAAGTTTAAATATAACGAAGTTGCTATTTAAAATTGTAATAAAACACTGGAAAAAATTAATTTTTTGTATAGTTCGTATTATTTTTTCAACTTTGACAGAAAATTGAAGAAAAATTAAAAAAAACGCGAACAAATACCAAAAATATAAACTGTACAAAAAGCACTAAAAGCACTGCCAGAAATTTGAAAAAGCACTGTAAATACCCGCTTTTTTAAAACGGGTATTTGTAAAAAATCACCGGGTACGAGAAGGAAAAAAGCACCAAAAAATACCCGAAAAGCACTGAAATGGCAACACTGCCAACAACAAACTTACACAGAACCAACAACAACGATCTATGCATGCACACAAAACAATTATTTTTCGACTACTTGCTATTGTTGCAAAAAAATTACGAGAACAGTTTTGTTGACAAAAAAATGTTCTCTTCGGTGTTTTCATCACTGTTGCCAACTTTTTTCCTAAAAATATCACTAAATCAAACTAAAAAATAACTGGAAAATAGCTAATACTGGGGTTACACGATCAATTTTTGGCTTTCAAGTTTCAATACTCTCACACTTTTTTACTAACACACTCACACTTTTCCAAATATGTATTTGCAAAAGTGTGAGTGTGTTAGTAAAAAAATTGAAACTTGAAAGGAAAAACTTGATCGTGTAACCCCCATGTAAATTATAAAAAATTTAGCGATAAATCGCTAAATAATGTTTCAAAAATTCTGTCAAGGAAATAAATGTAAAAAAAGCTAAGAAAACACCAAGACTGTCTAAAACGAGTAAAAGGTTAAAGTCGGACATGCCGACTATACAATACTCTACACCAGTCTGGTTAAAAGCCAACTAATGTTTGGATCCGAAATTCGAATGGGTTAAAATGGGACTTGTGTCAAAATTTTCTATAATGTGATTCAACGAACCAAATTTCATTAAAATATCTTAATATTTGCGACCTGCAGTTTGTAACCAAGCCAATTTTGGGGGGGACCCTTATATGGGCACTAGGTCTAAACTTGGACCGGTGTTAACCAAAATCAATAGGCTTCGTCGTTGGGCCGACATAAGTCGGTGTACCATATTTCATCAAAATATCTTAATATTTGCGACCTGCAGCGTATAAACAATATAATTTTGGTAGGACCCTTATATGGGCACTAGGTCTAAACATAGACCGATGTTTACCAAAATCAATAGGCGTCGTCCTTGGGCCGACATAAGTCGGTGTACCAAGTTTCATCAAAATATCTTAATATTTGCGACCTGTAGAGTGCGCACAAGAATGCATGGACAGACAGACGGACGGACGGACAGACGGACATCGTTAAATTGAAATCAAAAAAAAAAAACACTGAGCCGATCGGTATACTATAAGGTGGGTCTAGGACCAATATTTTTTGGTGTTACAAATATCAGCACAAACTTATAATACCCTGACCACATAGTGGTATAGGGTATGAAAATTCTAAATCAAAATTTTTCCTAAAGTCGATACGTTAAGCTAAAATTTATATGTTTTTTTATAACTTTTTATTTAATCAACACTTAATTTTATTAAAAAATCACAAGGAATTCAATGAATGTGTTTTATCAAATCAACAACTTTCTTTATTGACCGAAAAACAAAATAATTTCAACAACGTGCTTACAATTTTCATTACAGGAAATTCATAAATTTTTTTATTGAATCTGCGATTTTCGTATTCAAATATGAAAATTATTTTTTGTGTGTACCGATACCGAAATCGAATGGCCTCACCCTTAAAATACCGTTACCGGAACAATTGAAAATAGCGTTATTTTTACCTATAACCGTATAGTTTCGGTTACCATTAGGGAATTTCTTTTCCCGGACTTTTCCATTTCCCAGGACTGTGGAATTTTTTCAGAATTTCCCGGGATTACGGGAATTCCCGTTCGTTAGAAAATAAAAAATTCAAGATATGTTGTACTTGAAAAACTCGATTTCTATTGAAACACCGTCCGACAAAGTTCATCTTTTGGTTATACCCATGAGAAAATCTACTTAGGATATTCTGAAAGGAGGGCTAAATACAAAATATCCATGTCTTCCACTTTTTCGAGATCAATTCGTTTAACAATTTAAATCGTGAGTCAATATTTAGATAATTATTTATCTAGAAGGCCGTCTTAATTAAAAAAAAAACTGTTAGAAATATATTAAGTAAATATTAGTTCGCGGTTTAAACGAATCTGAGGAGATCTGCGATATAGTTTATATATAATTATATATAATGGCGTATAAATTTCTATATTGTTTCAAAAAGGTTGATAATTTTCATGATAGACAATACGATTGTTTCGTGAGCATCACTCCAACTCATCAGTTGTCCGCAATAAGAAAATGATTATTTCAACACACAAACCGCGACATCACATAACGTACAAAAATTCAACGGGACGAGAATTTTGTAATTTTGGGTATGAACTGTCTGATTTGGTAAAACAAGTCATAAATCAACACTTTTTGAAAAGCAACATTTCTAATATAACAATATCAAATTAGAATTTGGACTTGAAGTAGAACAATATACCAACTAAGAATATTTAAATAATAAATTTAAATGAAATTGTTTGAAGTAAAAAAAAAAAACTCATAATGCTTATATCAATTGAAAATACGAAAATAAAACTTATTTTTTAATTTTAATGCCTAGTTTTCCGGAGGTATTTGGAACTGAAATACTGATGAAATGTTGTAGATATTGCTTTATTTAAACAAAGATCACAAAAAAATTTCCGAAGTACGAGTATTTTTGTTGATAAACTTTTTAATGACTGATAAAATTTGTTTTTGGTTTAAATAAACCAAATTCAACTGACATCCAAAAACAATTTGGCCTCAATAATATTCTTTTATACAAATTCAGTTTATTAAATTTTAAATTGTATTTGTTAATTTTAAACATTTTTGTTTTTAATCAATGCTTATTTAAAAAAAAATCATTGCTTTAAATTTAAATGAAGTCTCCAAAATTGCAATATATACTAGCCAAAACTTCGGTGAAAGAATAAAAAAAATCCCGGGAAATCCCGCACAAAATTCCCGGGATTGCAAAAAGGGCGGGATTTCCGGAAACATAAACCCTAGTTTTCAGAATTTATCAGTTGATAATTTCCGAAATACAATTGATAAAACTGATAATCAATTGATAAACTTCTTAAATACGATTGATGAATGTGAAATACAATTGATAACTTCTGAAATAAAATGATAATTTCTCATTTTAATATAATTTTTTTTTTTGCTACCAAAACTATGCTGATAAACACATTTAGAATTTTTTGTGTTCCGTTGCGCTTTTTAAAGAAAAAGGGTATTAGTGATATGAAAGCGATATTGGGTCATATGAATAAAACTTAGTAATTACTTCGAAGTAATTACTTTGGGCTTAGGAATGACTTTTAACTCCAAAGTTACCAATTGGCTGGTAGAATAGCATGAAATGTAAACGAAAATTAAAAAATTAAATTTCTAGTCTACTCCCAAGCAGACTAGATTTGTGAAGTAATTGCTTAAAAACTACTGTTTCCAATTATTCGACATAGGCGGTTAACCGGTTATTGCATTATTCGAAAAATCACTAAAATTGATTAACCGGTTATTCGGGTCGGTTATTCGAGAAAATTGGCGATTAATCGATTAATCGTTTAAAGCAAAATTAATGTATTTCCTTAACTTTTTATCAACAAAGACACTAACAGCTTCCTGTTTTTTGTTAAATATCAATATGACATATGAACACGAGTATTTAAAAAAAAATCAAATTAAAAAGCACATCTACACGAGAGAGAAATGCTAGAGATAAAACAGCTCTATTTTGAATGAGTTTAGCTATTTGTAGAGTTTTTTTCTCCATCTCTAGCAGTTTTCTCTCGCGTGTAATTGTATCTTAAGGTTGAAAGTTTCGGAATCTAAATTGAAACATTTCTTATACTAATAGAAAAATTTATTTAAAAATACAGCTGAAGCTAACAAAAATTAGTTAAAAATGGCAAAAAAAACTGCTGAAACTAGGAGATTTTTTTCTAAAAATTAGTAAGTTAAAAACAGCATAACCTAAAGGTAAATTTTCTATTTCTTTACGAAATTTTTTTTTAATCTGTAAAACTTTGGATACAAAATTTCTTTAAATGCAAATTTAATGAATACTACAAAAAATTTAATATTGCATTTAAAAAAATTATTGTCCAAAGTTCTTCCTCCTCCTCTGAAGAAATAAAAAAAAAGATTTAGTTCCATTTGAGTAAAATATTAATTAATTCAAAATATCAATTTACTCTACAAAAATTTGCAAAAAAAATGTTCTGAATAGTCAGCAGAGTTAGTAGACTAAAGAATATCATAAACAGTTGTTAAATTTCTGTCTTTTTCCCGTTTTTAATGGCCATTGACAATAAACAAAATTATCCAAAGTTTGAGCTAACATACGCACAGGGATCTTTATTATTCCAGTTTTAATGCAAATTTCCACTAAACTAATGAAGTTTTCATAACAAAATGAATGGAAAGCTTCATAAATTTTCAATGTACGAACTTCAGCGAAACTTTATTGAATCAATGTAAATATTCATAAATAGAATGTAGACATTACTCTCAGTGTACAGTTACAAATGTCAAATTCCATTTAATTTTGATTTTTTAGCTTTAATTTTGTGTTAACTTTAGGTTATTTCGCTATTATTAATGTCACAAATGCGAATAAAAATTTAATTTCAGTGAAACGGTTACGGGTTCCCTTGTATTCTACACCTCTTTCAGTTTTATTTCAGAAAATATCCAAAATTTTTTTAAATTTTTCCAAAAATGTTTTAAATTTGTCCAAAAATCATTCAAAATTGTCCAAAAATGTTTTAAAATTGTTCAAAATTTTTTCAAAATTGTCCAAACACTGTTTAAAATTGTATAAAGACGTTTCAAAATTCATTTCAAAATTATTCAAAATGAATTTTAAAATTTTCAAAATGTATTTCAAAATTATACAAATATATCAATCACATCGAACCAGAGGCTGAATAATATCTGCCCTCACTAATTATACAAATATATTTTAAAATATGTATTACAAATATATTTTAAAATATTTTATTTGTATTTAAGAAAATTCTATTTGTATTTGAAAATTGTCCAAATACATTTCAAAATCATTCATTTGTATTTAAAAATTTTAAAACTGTATTTCAAAATTGTCAAAATGCATTTCAAATAATTCCATTTGTATTTCAAAATTTTCTAAATGTACTTCAGAAATTTCCAAATGAATTTAAAAAGACTCTATTTGTATTCAAAAATTTTCCAAATGTATTTAATAAAATTCTAATTGCATTTCAAATTTTTCGAAATCTATTTCAGAAATTTATATTTTTATTTTAAAAGCATATTTACTAACGTACATGTCTCATAATTCCTATAAAATTTTCATTACGAAAGAGAAAACAGGCGTCTGTAAAAATGATTTTAAAATAATATAGAAATTTCTGAAATACATTTAGAAAAATTTGAAATACATTTGGAAAATTTTGGAATACAGTCTTTTGAAATACATTTGGAAATTTCTGAAATACATTTGGAGAATTTTGAAATACAAATGGAATTATTTTAAATGCAATTTTACAATTTTGAAATACAGAATAAAAAATTTTTAAATACAAGTGAATAATTTTGAAATGTATTTGGACAAATTTAAAATGCAAAAAGAATTTTCTTAAATACAAATAAAATATATTTGTGTTTATGTTTCTTGTAATTTTTGAGCCAAAGTTAAGAAAATTATGAAGTTTTGAGAAAAAAATAAGGGAAAATTCCATATTAAAATTGTAACCGGTTAATCGACCTGTTGTAACCGATTATTCGGATCGAATAATTATTTGAGTTTTGAATTATTTGTTTCGACATTAACCGAAATAGAGGCGATTAATCGAGGAATCGGTTAATCGATTAACCGAATTGGAAACACTATTAAAAACCCAGTATTTTCCCCTATTAGTAATATCTATTTTTTATTCATATGAGCCACCGTTCCGAAATGAGGTTAACATTTTTATATTTTTGCTGAGATTATGGAGGTTTTTTAAAAAAACTATTTTTTTTTTGGAAAGTTGTTAGGACATATCAGTGATTCTGAATTTATAGATAGCTTTCCAATTTTTTTTTATTTATTTTTTAATTCGATGCCAAATTTGAAAATTAGAATTAAAATAATTCTTTGATTTTATGTGAAAAAATTAACAGCATTCAGAAATAATTTGGAGACGTATTTTTGACATTACAAACATGTATGGAATCTATAATGCTTAACAAAGATTGCAATAATTACAAAATTGATTCTAGATAGGATTGGTACATATTTGGATATATCGCCCATATGGACTATATTTCCGATTTTCCTTTAAATACACCTAATATTAAATAAAATCAAAATTTATTACCGTTCTATTTTTTATCATTTTATAGACAAATTTTGACGCAAGTTCATTTCAAACTATTCCAAACAATAGTTGGCTTTTAATTAGACCGGTGTAGGGTATCATAAAGTCTGCATGCCCGACTTTACTTATTTTACGAATTTTTGATATCGAGAGGAACTTTAGTTTCATTTGAGTACCCACACTTATAAGTATGTAAGTAGGTGCACCGGTATTAAGGGCATTGGAACTAACGAGGCCCGGCTCTTTTATTACCATATAAAAAAAATGTCTATATTTGTTTAAAAAGTGATAGTATTCAAGTACTTAACTATCAGCTGCTGGTGCATAGATAGGGTTAACACCTTTTCAATAAAAAAATATTTTCTTAATTTTAATAGTGTGATCATTAGGGTTCTTATTTGTGTTATTGATCGGGCTACCCCTTGGAAATATTTATTTGGGTGTAAAACTACGTTCCGCAAAAAATTAGGATAATTGGATAAGGGTTAATTTTCTGAAATTAAATTAAGAATATTATTTTTAGACCAAGAAAAATAAAAGGTTTGTATCAATACATTTCTAGTAAAACTAGTGAAAGAAAAAAAAATATTGAAAAAGTTGTCAAAGTATTCAAAAGTCCTCGGAAATTGTAAAAATAGTAAACACACAAAAAAAATTTACGAAAATCGAAAAAAAAACGTCCGCGGAGTCAAACTTTAATGAGAATGATAAGAGTTAATTAATTTTTTTTCAAGTGAAAGATAGTAAAATTTCCTCTTAAATTTTTTACTAGTTTTTACTATTTTTTTGTACTCTAACGGATTTTTGAGTAAAACTAAACAAACACACTTAATATCATGAAGATATGAATATCATGAAGATATTAGCTCTGTTTCTTTACTTTTTGGGTAAAGTTCGGTAAAATGAGAGTTAACAAGAAATACTATCCCGAAATAACAAAAATGCACAAAAGTAAACGAACGCGAAAAACCACATTTGAAGCCCGAAAAACAAATGTCAATAGATTTATGCATTATAGTTCGTTTTGGTGAGCGCTCTTTCTAGTTCTTGTTCAATTTGTTGTAAAAATCTAGATAGCTTTTCTAGTTAAACCCCTTTTTAAATCAAAAATTTAATAAAAATTTCCTTTTTAGGCATTTCTATTTACAAAAAGGAATACATAGTTTATTAAATTTGGAAAAGATTTTAATATTAAACGAAAGCTTCGATTTATTTACATATTTAACTCTTTAACGCATTTAAACAAGCGTCTTCACAAAATTGTCGGTAATTTTATGGAGTTGTAAAATCACCGATAGGCTTTTGCAACTATTATACTAATTTTTGTAAATGAAAATTAGTTGTGAACTAGGTCTTTGGTTCAAATCAGTGAAGAGTTCAATTGAACTAGTTTCACCCAACTGATGATATAACAGCTGATTAAAACAATTTACCCAAATTTACACGAAAAAAAGTCTGGGCTTTCTCGTGCAAGAAGAACAAGAATATTACTCTCTCATGACAGCTCTCATTTACCCAATTGTGTAGTAAGAAAACGCTTTTTGGTAAAATTGGGATCCCGCGGGAAACCAATGTTGAGTACCCGAACACAGCTATTATAACATAATATCACACTTAATATCATTTTTCCTCGATAGAAAACTACACATTTTTCTACAGCATTTTATAGAATTTTTGGAAATTGTAAATTTATATATAAAAAAAAAATATTTTACAGTATGGCCGATTATGATATTAATGGTACTGAAGACAAAGTTCAAGATAAAAAACAAAAAAGCAAAAAAAAAACACGATGGGGGAGCTGCAGATTTAGAAAGGGTCACCGATTATGCCGAGGAAAAAGAAATATCTACCGCAAATATGTATATCAAGTGTTCTTGAGCAATTTGGTAATCCAAGACAAAAAGAAGATGAACTAAAAGAGGCCAAAGAAAAGGAATTACAAATGGTTCAAGTGAAAAAAGAAGACATTGAACTTATAATATGTCTGTTCACGTACTTTACAGAAGTTACACAAACTAGCCCAAAGGCGTTCCCGTACTCAAAATTGCGTGTAAATTGTTGTTGTTTGGGCTGTTTTGGGTTCCCGCGGGTAGCCGCGGTAACGTACGGGAACGCACATAATGAATGAAATGTTGACTACTAAAATGCAGGCCGAAAAAAATTTACGTGAACAAATTTACTTTAACATCATTAAAAAAACAAATCTCCTAATATTTGACTTTTGACTTTAAACAGGGGCTATTTATTGGATCTCTATTTTGCCCTAATTTAGAGGATTGAATTATTTGTTCTTATGCTGTAATATTCCAGTCAAAAACATATGGAATTAAACAAAAAAGAAAAAAATTAGCCTAAACGCTAAATAAATGCCAAAAATCGCTGTTTTTTCGTAAACCGCTGAAATAAAATCTCTGCCCTAGCCTAAAAAAAGGAATTCCTATAATTTTTGTAGTTTTTAATCTCTTCTTAATAAAACCTTAAAGTCCAAATGTTGATCTTTTAAAATTTTTTAAAAAATTTTAAAAAATTTAAAACTGTAAATTTGAGAACAGTGTTTAAAAATACTGACCTTTTTGACATTAATTATTTTAATAAATTTTAAATTTGGACCCGAATTTCTTGATTAATATACACTAATATGCAAATAAATAATCGCAGGGGGTAGCCTGGCCAATAACTCAAAACTTATTTTCCTCCATACAAGCTTGGAGCACCCTAGTGGTCATCTTACACAAACTCTTTTTATGTCTAAAATAAATATAAAGTATAAAAATTTATAGCAAAAGGTGTTTTTCCCATTTCGGTTCAGAAGATGTTGTTTATATAAGTAATTAATTCCATTACAAATCGAAACCAGTTTAAAATAATGCAATCTATTAAAACAAGCTACAGAGAATCTGTAATTTATTAAACTGTTAAAAACAAAGCTACGAAAAAAACTAAACTTATAATGGATGTAACTGAAAATTGAAATCAACAGTTAAAAACTGAAATGGACAACCATAAGGGAGATTCATTGTGGCAATCGAATTTCTTGCCAACTGCATGATTTGGTTGCAGCAACCGAATTATTTGGCTGAAAGTTATTATGCCGAAAAGTCGTTGTAGAGAAAAGCGATAAAGAAAGTTTACATATTTTTTTTGTTTTCGTATGCAAAACGATCAAATTCGATACCTGATATCTCAGATAGATACTATGTACGGGTTTTAAGAATGGGTTTAGGAATCAGAAAGAGGACATTTCCATTATATGTAATCCATTTCTAACTAAATTTTTTCAAAAATAGGTGGCTCCAACATTTTTTTATTTTTTTTGTCACAATGTATTTGCTTTCTCTGTGCAACAGTGGGGCTGAAAAAATTATTCAAAATACAAGTAATTTTTATAGTAAAAATTCGTTACTGTACGAATATTATGTTATTTGTCAGTAAGTAATTAGGAATAAATAAGGTATATCTGTTTTTCAATCAATATTGACCATTGTTGGCAAACACTAACCCTAAAATACCAATAACGATTTAAACATTTTCAAATGCCTACCGTTAACCTTAAAATACCACTCACTAAGTAACTTAAAACACCGTTAACCTTAAAATACCCTTACGAAATTATTTAAAATACTGTTAATCTAAAATACCCTAACAAAATAATTTAAAATACCGTTGACCTTAAAATCCCTAATGAAATAATTAAAATTTTTTTTATTTCTTTCTCTCAAAAACATCATACATCCAATACTGACTTTTAGTAAGATATAAACAGCAACATAAAACTGTTAAATATGAAGAATATTAGTTATATTTGAGTTAAATATTAGTTAAAAGAAAATAACAAATTAACCTATAGCGTATCTATTCCTTCAACACATTTGAATTTAAGGATAAAACCAGTTGTCAATTATCGCTCAAGTTCTGATAATCTGGCATCACTGGAGAACAAAATCGAGTTCAGAATAATTTGGCAACTCTGGCGAATTGGAAAAAACGAACATTCGAGAATCTGCGATTTGTAGCGTATATCACAAGAAAGCATAAATAAATTTTATTATTAAAATTGTTAAGAATTAAACAGTTGTTTTATTTATTGTCGTTATAAACTCCATAAACCCACAGAAATCATCGAAAAATTTGCTAAAAAATAGAAGACCAAAAAATTACAAAAAATTTTAGATCTTCAAAGTTTTTTGTGCTACTTTTTTTAATGAAAATAAAAATGTAGCCTTCTAAAATCAGCAGCTTACTATTTTTTTAACAAATCTTTCTGTCGATTTTAGCAGGATAACTGGTATTTTCATTCAACTAAATTTAACTTAAAAATAACAAAAGTTTTGTAGATCTAACATTTTGTTTTGCTATTTTTAGTCTACTAATATTTAGCAAAACTTTCTACAGATTTTACAAAATAGTTTGTCATTTTCAATTTACTAAAAATTAACTCAAATATAACTAAAATTCTGTAAATTTAACAATTTTTTCATGTTTTTGTCTTACTAGTAATTAGTAAAAAATCTGCGAATTTCAGCAATTTTTTTAGTTGCCTTTTCTGCTACTTGTACAGTTTTGTTTCTATGAGGGAAAATTTACGGTCCGAAATATTCTCAGAAGATTTCAAAAAGGAACTATCGTTTGCCTTAAAATACCAGTAATGTATTAACTTGAAATACCGTTAACCCTAAAATAACGTAACTAAATAACCTAAAATACCGATAACCTTAAAATACCCTAACGGAATACTGTTAAAATAGCGTTTAGAATTATAACTAACCCTATACCGGTTGCCAGTCCTGATACTGACATATTTTTCGGTTTTGATATGCTATTGCTCATCGGTTTATCCATGAAAACAACAACAAAATCAAACCTAAAAGTGATAGAAAGCAGGAATGTGTGACTAATCCATTTTCTGCTTTTTTATGATAATGGACTAAATCAGTCCCAGGGGAGAAATTGTTCGCTATATACATAGAAGTGGCCCGACCTCCAAACAACTCTCATATTTTCATTAATTTTCCAAAGTTTAATGTGTATTTTGGGTATTTTCTTTATAAATAATTTATTTCTTTGTTGATTACTTTGTTAAAATTGCCTTTTTTAATTTTAATTCTTCTTAAGATTTGCAGAAATAGTTAACACATTTTTCCAGCGCGTCCCATTCCAACGAACCCAGATATTGGTGTTTTTTCTTTTGTGAATTTTATCGTATTGAGGGGCTAAGTAGAAATTTCAACAAAATCGGACCACGGATTCTACTTATGTTTGGTAAAAAAAGATGTTAAACAGCTATCGCTATTGTTAACGCACACCCAAAGATTTCCCAAAGTGACGGTCCATAAGTTGTCAAAAATGTCAAAACCGAACTATTGTTAACCTTAAAATATCACTAACGAAATAGCTTAAAGCACCGCTAATCTTTAAACAGCCAAACAAAATGGCTTTAAATACCGTTAACCCTAAAATAATTTAACAGGCTCTATGCAAGTCGCTCACGTACTGTTACGCGCTCTCTCACTGGCTCTGGCTGAGATTTCAAGAAGTTAAATTGCAGCCAACGGGTTTAGTTTTTTTATTATATTTTTTCATATTATACATATTTATTGAAACAATTTTTAATATTTATTAAAATTTAACCATAAAACTTAACATATCACCTTCTAATAAAATTTCTTCAAATGTCGGCCAGAGCCAGTTAACAGAGGAAGAGACGCATGCATCCTCTTGAGATTCTATACTCGTTGATTTAACCCTAACGAAATAATTTTGAAATAACGCTATTTAGTATCGCTAACCATATGAATTGTTTGCCATGCCTGATTTAACAAATCAATTTAACCAATAATGACTGCCTAGATTTATTATTCGTGAATCAACCAACATTCAATCAACATAATTAAAACTAAAGCATTATCTCACTTGATTCAATATTAAATTAGTGAATTAAAGTAATTATAAATTATTCAGGCCCGATTACTGAATGTTCCGTTAGCTACTAACTGGGACTTTAACTGACATATTTGTTAGTTTCTCATATACAATTTGAATTTAACCGTCAGCTAAAATTTAACTGGACATTCAGTAATCGGGCCTCAGTGATTCATAAATGAATAAATTTGTTAGCGAAGGAAACATAAATATCTTGTGTGGCACTTACGGTTTAAAGGTTGGTTCGTTCATCCTTCTATGTTATAAATAAATTGCGCATCCATGGCATAAATTTTCGCAAGTTGTAGATTAACTTTTATTTTCTGGTTTCGTCTTTTGTAGAAAAAAACCGTCACTTGTACACCATCTGAAGATAATTATGGGATATCAACTCACAAAAATGAAGAAGTGTGTACAATAATCACACAATACTAGCAGTGATGCCAAACTGATGCTTTTGGAAATATTTATGATCAGTGTTGCCATATAGCCAGATTTAACTGTTTTTTAACAGTTTTTTGGGATGCCTAACAGTTTCCCAGTTTTTTCATATAAAAACAGTTTTTTTAAATTCATGGATTTTTTTTACAGTTTTTTCATATTTATTTTTTATTCTGGATGCAGAATGGTATATAATGGATGAGGATCTTCATCGCGATCTAAGCATTGAAACCGTAAAAGAAGTTATTCGAAATTGTAGCTCCAATCGCCTCGCTCTACACTCAAGCGACCTCCTGAAAATAGGACTGTGAAGCCCAGAAGACTGCAGCGTTTTACTACTTTTTCGCAACTCTTGACTTAAAAAAATTATTATAAATGTTATCTTATTAATTATGATTTATTTGATTCAATTATACTAACATAAAGCATAATTATCTTAGACATTAAGGTCGCTCACAAGGGGTGTGCTATTTGTTGTATCGTCCTAACGAAAAACTGAGTTGTTAAAATTAGAATTGAAAAAATACAACATTTGAGAATAGCAGTGTGCTAACAGATAGAAAACCCAATATAAAATCGTTGTTAAACTCAAATAAAAACTTTAACAACTCTGTTTTTTGTTAGGACGATACAACAGATAGCGCAACCTTTGTGAACGACCTAAATTATTTAGTTCAATTTTGCACCCGTTAACAGTAATATACCCAATAAACACTGAAAAACTAAAAATTCAAGAGCTGCAAAATATGCTTGAATTCAGCTTTATTTTAAGTGTTTTTTTCTAGTGAAAATCCAGTTAATACAACTTGAAATGATATGTTTTTCTATTCTTGTCAATACTGGAAAAATAAACGAACTTAAAATAATTTTTTTATAAAAGGAATCTGAAATTTTCCCTTGGATTATAATAAACATGTAAGTAATTGATATTTCGTTGAGCCTAAACTTTATTCTCATGTTATTCTTTTCTCCTTAGCTACGAAAAGCAATACAACGTTTGACGCTGCCAGAAAAAGGAAGGAGAAACTGCAACAAAATTGGTTTCCGCCGCCTGAGATTATTGGATATTAAAAGAAAAATACAAATAATAATGTATGTACGACAAAATAACTATATGTATTACTGCAAATAATTGCATCAACTATTACAATTATCGTGTTTTATTTGGCTTGATTTGTACTTGAAGATAGGGCTTGAATGCAAGGGTTTTTAGTGTGTTGTTTAAACTTGAATTTGACTGTATTCAAGGCTTGAATTGAAGCATATTTACAACAGTGTTATGTTCGACTGGAATTCCAGTGTCCCATTTGCTGGAGTATTCTATTGAATTACAGTGTAAATCAAGTATAAATCAAGGCTTGAAATTGGAAAATGTGACTGGAATTACGCTTGATTTCAACTTGAATTCCAGCAAAATTGTTTATTGGGATACTTATAGTCAATTATGGACAGATGTAATTAATATTGAGAAGATGAAGGCGATTATGACTTAAGTTTAAGGAATGCACGGGACGGGAAATCCCGGTATTCCCGGGAAATTAGGAATTTTTTAGTTCCCGCATTCCCGGTAATTTGGACCGGGAATCCCGGGATTTCAAAAAATGCACTTTAAAGTAATAAAGTTAATTATTTATGTGCTAACTCATAAAAAAAATTTATTTGGTATTTGAAGCTTGCTATAGTTAAAGTACATATTTCGTTTAATAAAGAGTTATTAGAAATCTTGATTCATAATCGTATTTTAACTATAAATTAATTTTTCGATTTGATGCTGGCAACACTATTGTTTATTTTCTCTCTTCTCCCAAATAAGTCGTAAGTGATTTACAAATTTAGTAAATTATTGACTCGGTAATCGTATTTCCTTAAATTAGAGAACTAATGATATGCTAAGATAAATTTAAAAGCCATTAAAAATATTTTTTTTTATTTATAAAGCAAATCAATGGAAATGTGTGTAAAAAAGTAATTTTTTAGAACATATTATTCAAAGCATACAAAAGTAATCGAATTTCGAAAAATGTTTTGACAGTCTGTACATCACTATTGTTTTGTTTTTCTTTTTAATTTTATTTTTACATTTTTTTTTTAATTTTTTCGAAAATGTTCATTGGCTACACAATTGTTGTAGTTTTTTTCAGTTTGATGGATGCAAGTTGTTGGAAGCCGCACATTCTAGGGATGGGATGGCTTTAATAAATCATTTCATGCCTGAAAATGAAATAATTAACAATTAAATGGTGGCTTCCTCACTCCAAACTTTATAAAAGGTTTAAAGTTAGTGAGTACCAACTATAAACCTATATGATTTTCTTAATTATTAAGCAATTATGAATACTGGTTTTCACAAATTAGCTTAAAATCCTGCAATAAGACTGTTGTAAAAGTTTATGAATTAGACCATTAAAATTTACTTATACAAAATTGTCCAACGTTTTGAAAATAGTAAAAATCTTACATTAGGCTTGCTCATTTACTTACAAAATTGTAGTAAAAGTAGTAAGATTTTCGAGTAATCGAACACACTGATTAATTTGTGTACTTGATCGAACTTTTTAAGTTCCCTTTTTTTAACAGACACTAAAAGGAACTTCAAAAATATATTTTTTTAAGAAAACCACTCAACTAAATAGTTTTTGACTAAAAAATTTTTGAATCGCACGTATTCTGTACAGAATTAAAGACAAATTTGGCCATTAATTTTTAAAAATTTTAAAGTTAGAATTTGTTCCCATAATTTATAAAAATTTTTCCAATTTTCTAAATATATTTCCTATATTAATTTTTTTATTTATTTATTTCTTACGGACAAGTGTTTTAGTCTAAAAATTAGTTTTAGTTTATTTAATTTTTATAAATACATATATAATTAGACTTATATAATTTCTAATATAAAATTAATTCTTTCTCACTACGAAAATTCCAAGAAAAACCACCTGAGCTTTTTCACGATCATGAAAATTTGAGGTCTTTAAGGCATTTTATTAATAAAAAGTTTTAAATTACTATAAAATATTTTCTAATTTATGTCCCTTGCGGGATCCCGGGATCCCGGGAATTCAAGATAAATTTTGCGCTGTTTATGTTTGTGTGCATTTTGAGGTTATGTTGAATTCATATATTGCATAAAATATTGTAGCGATCTTTTGTAACATATATGTTGCAATTTATTGTATGGTGTGTGGCAAAACGAGAAAAATACTGTGCCATTATATTGGACATAATATTGCAAATGGGGCTTTATTGCTGTTTCATCCTACAAATATTTAGCAAACAGACTCTACCGATCAGTGGTTTTTTCTGTAGGGCCCGTTTAAACTAACTTTTAGTAGCTGTTTTGTTATTTGTACATATTTATTTCTTTGAGTGTAAACATTTTTGTTTTAAGCTTTTAAAATTTTTGTTGCGCTTTTTACTTTTAAAATGTTTGCATCACTAAATGCGAGTAATAAAAGAAGTGAGTGAGTAGCAGAGCTTCAAAAATATAATTCTTTTTCGAATAAATTCACATTAAAATTGATTAATTTTATCAATCAGTGAATAATTCCTTATCACTTTCATTCAGTGATTTGATATTATTGAATAAAGAAACAACAAAAATCAAATTCATTCTTTGAATAAGATATTGATTGATTAATGTAGGCAATAATTCAATCAATAAAAAGAATATTGCGAATCGATTCGTACAAAATCGAATTAAAGAATTATGTTTTCAAAGGTCTGGTGAGTAGTAAGTAG
Source organism: Leucophora obtusa (assembly GCA_949987735.1). NCBI lineage: Eukaryota > Metazoa > Arthropoda > Insecta > Diptera > Anthomyiidae > Leucophora > Leucophora obtusa. The sequence continues at coordinate 51,046,499 of OX465299.1, forward strand.
CCAGCAAACATCTTAAAAATAGAAAGCGCCAGCATACAGAAGGACAGACAGATGTATTTTTTTTTTTTTGCCAAAATTTTTATAGATTGAGGATCGGTGCAACTGCAATTTAATATTTACTACCACTAGATACTTGTGGTACTTCTTCTTACACTAACGTATATTTAAGACAAGGAGAAGAAGCACCACTTGTGTCATAATAAGTTGTTTTATTAACCAGCTCAATACAAAAAATAAAAAATATTTTGTACATAATATTTTTGTTGTTTCTGATGGTTTTTCTATAGTTTTTTTTAGAAAGGAGGAAGTTTTATATTGGCTTAGTTTTTGTTTTTTTTTTTTGTTACTTCTGGACAAACATAAATTTTGTTCCTTGAAATTAGTTATTGTGTTACAACTTTTTGTTGAATTAAAAATTGTAAAAGGTTTATTAAAACTATTAAAAGTAAAATAGGGTTTAGTTGTTTTTACTAAACTACATTTTAATCTACATTATTAAGTTATGTTGTACAATAGGGAATTTAACAGTTAACATTTTTAGCTTTGGTGGCTTTCACGTCAAATTGTTAGAGTTCAAAGTTTGTCCAATTTAAAATTAACTTTTTTTGGTCAATTTACACACAAAAGTAATCGATTGAATACGGAATCAACCGTTGGTCGGGTAATACTCAATTGACACATAAAAGTTAATCTAGTGAAATCTGTATTCCCTGCTTAATCGATCACTAAATAAGTAGATTAAATAAACCATATTTTAATCTTTTTGATTAACAGTTATTTCAACATTTATTACTTTTAATTCAACTTTTAATGTGATTACCAGGGCAAGGAATTTCATGCTCTTAAAAATGGAAAATATGCGCCTAAAATATGCGGTTAAAAAAGAAAAATATGCACTAAAAATATAAGAAATATGCACTAAAAACTAATATTTTTGGAAAAATAATGCATTCCAAAACTTAAAAATATATTTAAGTTAGTTATTTTGCAAACATAAGTCATATAGGTTTTAAGGTCAATAAGGTTTTAAGGATGTTTATTTTGATTGAATCAAAATATGAAAACGTATCAATTATATTTTTTTACAAAATAAAAAATGCTCCTAAAAATGCAAAATATGTATTAAATAGGCACCAAATATGCATTTAAAATCAAAATATGCAAAAACATGCATTTATGACAAAATATTCAAAAATATGCAACTACAAATCAATGCCATTTTGTTCTAAATTTGATGATTCGGATAAATATTAGTTTTGGACTATCGAGAAAAAACATGCATTTGCATGGAATTCCTTGCCCTAGTGATTACTATTTCTTAACGACTCTGTATTTATATTACTATTTGAGTGCAACTCTGTGTTTTTTTATTACGACGATTTCCAACACTAAAAATCTCACAAAGTCAGATAAATATTAACGTTAAGACGCTGCGGCGGCATTTTTCATCTTCATCTATAAATGACGCATCGTGATCGACGACACCTTGTTATTTTAAGCTGAAAAAGATAAACTTTGAACTATGAAGTTAATTTTTTGACCAAGGTTGGTTACCGAAAAGAATAACGGTAAGGGTAACGGTATTGCATTTCGTTTGTTTCGATAACGGTAAAGGTATTTAAAACAGCTTCGGTAACGGTATGCCGTTATTTGTATATAAAAAGTTAAAAAATTGATATTTTTATATAAATTAATAAATACCGGTAACTACCTATAAAAATATCGGTATCGGTTACGATAACGATAACGGAAGTCAGAAATATTTTTATATATATTGGTAATTGTAAAGGCATTAAATTTGAAGCGGTATTTTAGCGATAACGGTATTATAACCATAACGTTAACCAACCTTGCTTTTAGCAGTCAAAAAATGCATGTGTAAACGATGAAGACTAAAAAAGTGAATTAACTTTCGCTGCCTAAACGAGCTATAACAGTTGATCCAATATTTAACCCAGTTACTATTTCTAAACGACTCTATTTTCATACTACACTCAAAAAAATAAGTAGTAATACACTCAAAAAATAGCAAAACGTCTTGTATATCAAGTGTACTACACGCAGAAAAAAAACAGGTGGAGCTTTATCTAAGTGCTATGTAATTATACAACTACATAAGTTCGAAGTAAGTTTTACCATTTTCTAGCAAAATATATGTAATTTTTAGGATATTTTCCACTACGCATGTATATATTTTGCAAGAATTGTATATATTTTACAAAAAAATGTGCATATTTTACAAAAACTTTGTAAAACTAACTTGAAAATTATGTAGTTGTATAATTACATAGCTCTTAGTTAATATTCCCCCTGTTTTTTTCTGCGTGTAGTTGCCACCAATATTTTATTTTAGCTGATATTGTGTTTTATACTGCATTTAGACTAAGTAAAAACTACCTAGTTTTTGGCCGTTGTTAGTTTTTACCTGTCAAAACGCAAACATAAAAAACAAACAAAACCCAGTTTTGTGCAAAAACTAGGTAGTTTTTGCTCAGTCTAAATTCAGTATTAGTAATATTTTTTCAGCACTAAAGTAGTTTCGAACTAATGTTTTACTAATTTAATTTGCTATTGTACCAAAATTGTGCTGATAAACAAATTGGAATTTTCTATTTGTGTTCCCTTTCGTTTTTTTAAACAAAATGATTTACTTCGCTTTTTGTAGAACTATCTGCAGCATTTATATTCAATGCCAAAATAAGCTTATAAGTACACTCAGGGAATTATGTAGGTAAAATCAACTGCAAATGACTGTTAAAATAACTGCATTTGCACTTAAAAAGGTGTAGACTACATTTGCAGTTAAATTAACTGCAAACTGAAGTTATTTTTAACTGTTAAAAATCAACTGACAAATGTAGTAAAAACAACTACAAATGCAATTGGAACAACATACATGCAAATTATTGTAAAACTGTACAAACAACTGCAAATGTAGTTAAAAAACATAAAAAAATTATTTTAAAAATTATTAATTTAATAAAAAGCAAATTTATGTAAACACTCCCAACTTAATTTTATCCTATAATAAATTTAAAATTGAGAAATCAAAATTTACACTTAATGTCACTTTTATTTTTCACTATTAAGATATTGTTGTAGATGTATGAAATATGGTGTTGTTTGGCTTCCTTTTTTTCTCCAGGTAGAAAGGGATGAGAATATAAAAGAACTGAAAGAATATAAATACAATATTTTTTTAACATTCCCGTAAATAAATTTATATTTTATGTTATAAAACTTACCTTATTATTTTAATAATTTAATAAAAAATATACCTTTTCCGTATTACGCGTTCTCACTCTTTGGCGTTATTTTATGACTAAGACAAGAGAAAACATGTTCTTCTGATATTCTTTCACTAGAAATTTCTAAACAACATACACATGCTCCTGTTTGCTTCGTGTGTGTGCACACACACTTGAAAATTTAAGAATTTTTAAAAAAAATTCAAAATCACTGCATAAAATAAATGGTACTACAGGTTACTGAACTCTCATAAAAAACAAAGTTCAGGGACCTGTCCTGCGATTTGTCTTGTGACATGTCACAAGGGGTCAATTTCCCCCTCCTATGACAACGCCATGTAAAAGTGACCCGTCTATTTCATATAAAGGGGCCAGTTCGGTGACAGTTTGTTAAAATTTCCCGTAGGGTACTTGTAAAAAAACGACTATCCGTACTTACATGAATTTTCTTTTATTTTTGTAAACAAATAAAACCTAAAAATTTGGGGTCGCCTTTGTACAAAAGCTGTTTTCATACAAAGACTTCGTTGGAACGCGAAATGGAGCAATTATCTTGTGTGTCCTGCTCTACATTTCCTAACAAACGCATAATTCATTTGCTAGCATTTGTTGTTTTTCATATTTTATGAAATAAAAAATTCTAAAAATTCAAATATTTTTATGAAAAATATTTTTGTTTACATTTGAAAGAGAAAAGCCAAGAATTTTTAAGACTTGGTAGCATTTTTATAACTACTTAATTTTTAAGAAGCTAAATTTATACCTACTTAAAAATTGTATAAATGCTTAAATTTGTATGGAATATTTATACAAAATTCGAAAAAAACAAACCTTTAGTAATTTTCGAACACACCCAAAACCAAAACTGGTGAACGGTTTTTGGACCCTCTACAAAATATGCGCTTACACTGAAATATGAACTTAACACCTAAATATGTGCACTCAAAATCCGAAGTTAAATAAAATATGCAGATTTAATTTGACGGTTTTTCAAAATCATATTCATAACTCGAGCATTTTGGCCTTAAAATTAATTCCAGTATAAATATTTATCTATAATAATACTTAAATGCTCTTTTGAGGTATACAAATTTTTCCGTTTATTATTTTTAATAAAATATTACTTTTATTATTAACAAAGGTATGCAAAAATATACAATTAAATGAAAAATATGCAAAAATTACCGTATAAGAACATGTGCATAAATATGCAACAGCATATCGAATGTATTTTGATTTAAATTCTTTGATTCGGAAAGGTATGTATTCAGAATCGATTTTGAGCTTTTGACTGCAAATATGCATTTGCATGAAAGTCGAAAGTCTGGTGCCGGATTACCTTTTAGCAATGGGTATCTCTCCACCTCACCTCGCTCCAACCTCGCTCTTTTTTTTGGTCGCATTTTTTATAAATAAGTTTTCTTATGCGTTTTTCTCTTTGCCCGAGTTTAGCGCGAGTTCGCTAATTATCGAGAGAACCGTGAGTAGCATCGTCAATCTATAAAATTATAATCTTTGCTTTTAGGCTACTCTCTAGACTTTTATCCTCAATACTTTAAGCGGAGAATACACGAGGGAACATTCGTGAAAAAATTCCCATGCCATAGAATGTGTGTGTGTGTTTGTGTGTGTTTGCGTGTTGACATCGTGCAATTCGTGTTTACAAAATTTTTGGATATTTTTTGTTCCCTACTCAATGTTCCTTCGTGTATTCTCCGCTTTAGTGTTTGCCCACAGTGAGCTGCTGTGGTGTTGACTTGGAAAAGCTAAACTTTTAACTTTTAAAAATGCACATCTTAGTTGGTCGATTAATTTTGCACTGTAAATTGTGTATTATTTCTTAGTTCTGATAAACTCAAATCCGGCAATATTTTATATTTACGATCGTTTTGACATAAATACCTTTATTAATTACTGGAATATATACATATATATTTTTTTTATATTTTATTTTTATTTTATTAATTTTATTGTTTTAAATATGTACCATGTTTTGTTTTTGTTTAAGCAGTCTTATTAAGTTTGTTTTCATATTGTAAATTGAATTAACAACCTTGTTCATGTTTTTATATGGGTACGTATGAAGATATTTACAAAAATAAAAAAACACGTTAAGTCTGTATTTTATCGACCCAATTTTTACATTTGAATCTACTGTTCAAACAGTTTTTCCATTAAGTAAAAAGGGTTCAATAATATATTTAGGTCTTAATTGAATCAACTTCATATCAACAGGTTTTTGTTTAACATCAACGCATAAATTAAATAATATGTTGAAGCAAATAAAATTAACAAAAAACAAAGAGATATAAAAACAAATATTACCTTAACCAAAAACATTTTTTTGTCAGTTCAATTCCGGTTTGTTCCCAAATGTAATTTTTTTTGTGTTAGAAAATTTTCAATTCGTTACTAGTAAATTTTTTAGAGATTAAAGTGCTTATGCATAATAATTTTAAAACCTTATAACACGTTTATAAAATGAATTTTAAAAGAAAATTTGTTTTATAAGATATTTATAAACCTAAAAAGAATTATGCATATGACCGCAAATTATGCATAAGAGCGGAAATTGGCATATTGTCCGTCGGTTGGGGCTATGTATGTGTTTTATTAATACTTGGGAATAATTAATTGAATGGACCAATGCCAATGAAATTTTTTTGCCATCTTTTGGATCACTGCCAATGAAATTTTTTTCAATTGGCATTGTTCAATGCCTAAAACAATCAATTATAATTGGTGGAAAAAGGATTTGTTTTCAAAAAATTTTGTTTAGAAAAAAAATGAAAAATTCTCGTACTTCTTATCTAAATATTCGCTGTTTCGTCAAGTTAATAGTACTAGAAGCTTACTCATCTAGGCTTGTATACTTGATACAACTTTATAAAATAGCGAAGTTATACATTCTTGTTTTAATTTCCCTTTTCTAATTTGTATACAATGCTTTTCTTCAATTATTATTTGGTTGCCTTGAGGCATTGGTGTTAGAGATGAGCGATCCGGTGATTTTTGAATAACGCTGCTACCAGTGATCGTGATTTTCAAATCACCGTTCTTTTAAACAGTGACCGTGATCACGGGTTTGTAATAGAGATGGGCGATTCGGCGATTTTTCAGTAACATTTTTCTCAGTGAATGTGATTTGCAAATCGTTGTACTTTTAAACTGTGGTCGTAATCACGGTTTTTCTATGGAAAAGACTGCGATTTTCTGATAAATAAACGAAATAATATTTATGGCGACTTTTTTAGATTTCAGTCAAACTTGGTTTAGTTGAACCGAAAACGAATTTTGTCAGCCATTTCAAAGTTTATTAACAAAAATTTGCCGGAAAAACTTTTTCTTGAGTATAATTTATTTCTTTATTGAAATAAAACAAAATAAACCACATTTTAAAAGCAGTATTCCAGTTACAAACTGCGTTTAAGTTTAAAGATAATCCACTTCCTAAAAACTGGGCCTTAAAAGAAGAATAGTTGCGACCGGTAACAAATACATGATAGAAGGAGACATTTTATTCAGAAGAGTGTGAAAGCAAGTCACTGTTATTAAAAAAAAAAAACACGTATTACTGTGCACAATGAAGTTTGCAAGAAAGAATAGTAGAAAAATATTAAAAGAACGACATTCCGAGTAACTGCGACTTGAAATATTTGATCACTGCCGTTACCAGTGATTTATCAATAACTGTGATTAAATCACCAGTATGAAAATATCGCTCATCTCTAATTGGTGTACATTTCATTGCCATTGGTTTAATCAATGTCAATTGAAAAAAATTTCATTGGGATTGAATTGTAATGAAGTGTTTTGGCATTGGCATTAACACCAAGTAATGACAATTAAAATTCAATGTCAATGAAAAATTCCCAAGTATGGTTCTATTGTTCTTTTAAAATACAGAGTTGTTAAAAGTTTTATTTTATTGGATGTATTACTTAAAAATGCAACGGACGGCGTATCTTTTACACATGGTTTGTGTTAAACCGAGTTGAATTATAAGTTATTAAAGACTTATATAATGTATTTTGGAGGGTAAACATATGTCATTTATTCTCATTTAGTCGTTGAACGAAATAGTGTGAACAACAAAGTTTTCTTTTGTTTCGAAAATGTCGAATTTTATGCCAACAATGCATCATTTGCGGGAAGTTTTGCTTTACTTCTTCAATTTGAAAAAAAGTGCAGCTGAGGCACATCGATATCCTGAATATATTCTTCTATCGATTTAAACATGCGGGAGATGGTTTGTGCGGTTCAGAAGTGGTGATTTCGACACGGAAGACAAAGACCGCCCAGGTCAGTCAAAAAGGTCGAAGATGATGAAGGAGGCATTACTCGATGAAGATTGTTGTGAAACTCAAGAAGAACTTGCAAAATCATTGAGAGTTGAAGCTGAGAGACGTTGAAAGACTGTTTTGCATATCCAAAATTTTACTTTAACGCCATAAAAAGAAGTAATTTTTGATGGAATCATTACTGGCGATGAAAAATAGCTCCATTACGACAACCCGAAGCGCAATAAATAGTATGTGCAGCCCGGCCAACTAGCCAAATCAACACGAAAACCGAATATCCATAGCGCCAAGGTATAGGTCTTTGGTGGGAACAGAACAGTCGCATCTATTATGAGCTGCTGAAATCGGGCCAGACGATCGCAGGGAACCTGTACCTAACACAATTGATTCGTTTGAAGCATACATAATTCATTACCATTGAATTTTCATTACCATTAGTTCATACTAATGACAATGAAAAAAATTCGATTACCATTTAATGGTAATGAAATATTTTTCATTAGAAAAATCATTACTAATGGTAATGTATAAAAAAAACTAATTACAATTGATTAAAAACCATTTGTTTACAAAAAATTCAGACAAATGAAAACGAACAACTGGTTTGGCCAGGGAAGTTATAAAACATAATTTATTAAGGAGGATCCATTTAATTCCGTTAAACTTTACTTGGATACAAATAACAACGGAATGGAAAGTAATATTTCATTTCAATTGAGCATGAGCCTGAATGAGCATATTCCATCTTCGATTTCAGCAAGTTTGACTCCATTTTTACGTTTTTCTGTCAATGGCAATTATTTTTTTTAATTTATTCATTATCAATGGTAATGAAATTTAAAATCATTGTCATTAATCAATGAAATAAAATTTTTTAATTAAAAAAATGGTAATGAAAATAATTTCATTACAATTGATATCAATGTAATGGTAATGAAATCATCAATTAATTAGTCCACCTAATTAATTAGTCTCATGTATGGTTTGAAGCGATCATTGGCCTTGTCCTTTTGGCGCGGAATCCATATGTTGCCAGAAAGATGGGAAAAGTTCTGCAGTTACTACATGACATAGTAATGCGGTTGTAGTTATTTTAACTACAATTGCAGTTAATTTACTTATAGCAAAATTTTTCAATGTTTTTGACAGTTATTTTTTTAAACAAACTACAAAAACTACTACATTGTAGTAACATTTATTTTATGCATTTATTTTCCGCTACACAGACGTACATATATATACCGAAAATTTTACATTGATAAGACATATGTTTTACAGTATATAAAATTTACCTTATTATTTTAATAATTTAATAAAATATATAACCTTTTCCGTATTATTACGACAACAGAAAACATGTTCTTCTCATATTCTTTCGTTAGAAATTTCTAACCATTGAATATGGTACAAATGTAGTTGTACCGTATTTTGGAAATTTGTGCATGGGTGCGTATGAGTAATATATATGTGGTATATAATGTTAGCGATAATAATTGTATTTTTTCGAAAATTAAGCCGAATATCATTCTAAAAATGTTTAAACCTATAAAAGATCATGCCGATGGTCATATGTAGCCAACACTTTGCTGACGATATATTCAGAATTTGATATGTTATGGTATAAAAGGAGTCAAATAACTTATATGTATATGATAGGGAAGCATGCTCTTAACTAATTTTAGGTACGAGTTGTCAACTTATGATAATCTTTATGTTTTTTTTATTTATGAATATTTTTTATAAGTATCTGATTTTTCTTATAAAGGAGCCTATGTTTTTTTAGCTAAAATAACCCAAGTAAAAATGAGATCGTATATGAACATATATGGTCACATATGGATTGGAATATGATCATATATGATCATATGTCCATATATGAAACAATATTTGACCATATATGGTCTCATATATGACTATATATATTCGGATCCGAAATTTGAGCCATATACCATATATGGTCATATATTGTTCCATATATGGACATATATGATCATATCCTACCTTATTTGAATAATAGGAGTGTGAACCGAGTTGAATTATATATACCTTTACCGCCATGCTGAATAGCACAATAAAATTAAAAACTTTCCCCTAAATTCATAAACGCTTTGTAAAATTATAGGAGGTTTATTTACCAAATTTTGTGTGAAAATGACGTTTCGTAAACCTGCTATAACTTTACAAAGCATTTATGAATTGAGGCGTTTAACTGCAACTTTGCCAAGAATTCTAAAACGTGTTTTTCTTTCACAATTTCATTTTTAAATTATTTTCTATTTTGTACTATTTTATTTTTATATTCAAATTGTGCATAAATAAGTATGAGAAAATTCTATAGAAATTTCTTTCAGTGCATTGAGAGAGGGAAAGTTACATCTCACTCATACAAGCACAAAACTAAGGTTGTACCATCCCATTTTCTTAGTAAACAAATGCTTTTTTGCCTTAATTGTAATTAACTTTTAAGGTATTATTGCTATTTCATTAGCATAGTAGGCCAAATTCTAATGCCAGAAAATTTCAGTAGGATTAAATGATAATGAATATGTTTTGGCATTAGCGTTGTCAACTAATGCTAATGAAATTTCAATGCCAATGAAAAAATCCCAAGGATGATGTATATAAAGCTTTCAGATATTTATTTCGAATTTACGACCAATGCTTTTCAAACTAATCTCCAAAAACAAAAAAGCTTTTATACAAGTAGTAGCGTTAACAACCTCTAACAGTAACGGATAATTTTGTAAAAAGCTTTCCGGTTATACAAACAAACACATACAACTTTTATATGAAATTAAACTGAGCGAGACAACATTTATAAACACAAATGCAGTGCTGCCAGATTTTTTATTTGAAAATAAAATTATGTGGATTTTCCAACATATGAATTTTAACTTTATTAAGACCGATTCTAAATAGTTTAAATAGTTAAGCTTTGAAGTGATAAAAACTGTCATTTGTTATCATTAATTTGAAATGAGTGAAAAATATTTTTCACCGCTTCACAGTTTCACAAATCATTCGGAATCGGTACTCTGCTAGCTATAAAATAATAATAAATAATGCTCGGCCTTGCCATTCCATATTGGATATTACATGAATTACAATAGGCTAAAATTTAATTCTGGTTAATTTTTTTATAAGTTACTAGTCCTAAATAATTTCAAGAACAACGGCTTCATTTTGATGAATTTTAATCACCATGTTAAAAATCAATTACACATAAACACAAGGGTGAACCTTTGTTATATGGGCGAAAAAGTGGCGATCTGTGACCCTTCATCCTCCCACATAAAAATGCTCGTTTGGGTAATTGCAATTCGCCTAGACCATTGCAGGGTTAAAATGAGATAAATTATGAAAAGTGTAAAAAATTTCATATCTTTTTGGAAAACTTATTCAGTTTTATTTCTAAGATCTATAAATATTCAGATATGAAGGTTGTATCTCTTGGATTGTATAAGCAAAGACAGGACTTTTTTTTGTGAATTTCCAAAACTCTTATTTGGAGCTTTTTAAAATTTTGTTAAACACAATATAAAAAAAAGTGGTCAACGCACAAATTCTTTTTTAACTACACCTCAGAGAATAAATCTAGTGAAAATAACACATATCACCCTTTGAACTCAGAAGTAACGGCGTTTTAAATTTTAATATTTTAGAGAAAAGTGTGATTTGGCCAATATTGTAGATAATAGTATTCAACTTTGTTTTTTTTTTAACTAGCTGTAACAAAATCACTTCCGGTTTTTAAATGTTCGCTGAACACATCCTATACCTAAAATGAAAGATTCACATTTTTTCCTATGCCGATTTCCAACAAACATTTGCAAAAGGGGGAAAACTTTAACGCACCAAAAAACATAGGGCCAGATATGAACTTTTAAAACGCCGATACACGTTTACTTTTTTTTTTGGTCCCCCTACCAGAATCAGTTGTCAGAACCTTGATATGTTTTTTGTATTGTACAGTATTATTGTATATATTAAGATTCAAATTGAAAAAAAATAGAAAAGTTCAAAAATTCACATCTTTAAAAAAAATGCCCTCCTGAAAATTTCAGAATCTTTTAGGATCAGTTAGAGGTTTTATACAAAAAAATTGAGGAAAAAGATACGTTTTTGATTTTAACTTGTTGTAATTTTTTCCTTTGGCTAAACTTCATTATATGATGAAATAAAAGTTCTGACCAAAATTCATCCAAATCGAAAGGGGCCGATTCCAACCATTGGTCGATTTGAGATGGAATGACCCATATATAAAATTTGATGTTTCTAGAGTTATTTGGACCACTTTCTACAAATTCTGCAAGAAACAACACAATGTTTTAATATACTTCCAGGAAGAATCGAAAATTTTCACTTTTGACCTTGGAAAAGAAAGGGTTAACGTTGTCGGAGTTTTACAGAATTTTTCGAAAAACAATCTCTTTTATCTGAGTTAAAAAAAACCGGATGTGATTTTGTTAAAGCTAGATAAAAATAACAAAAATGAATACTATTATCTAAATTATTGGCCAAAATTACACTTCTCTCTACAATTGTCAAATTTAAAACGCCGTCATTACTAAGTTAAGGAGAATTAAATTTAGAGTAGAATTAAATTTAAACAAAATTAAAAAAAAAATTCAAAATTAGAATTTTGAAAATTAAAAAAAATCCTTTTTAAACTAAAATCATCCGTTATTTTTTAGTAAAAATTTTTAACAATAACACTTGTATGACAGATTTTATTTGTAAGAACGCTATATTGCGCCGCAGGTGGTAAAATTCCTTTTAAACAAAAAATTAATATAACCCCCTCCCTAAATCAAAGAAAATCTTACGTCAACGTATAAAATTTTTGTTGTTTCGTATGCTATTTTTGTCTAATTTGACACACGCTTAACGCCGAAGTACTTACTGACTTTGGTCTTATGCTAACACAGAAAATTTGTTATTTTTATAAATGAAAGAACAGAAAATTCATTGCATGTTATATCAAATCTAAGGATCATTGCTAATTTTGATTTTTTTGCGTCATTTTTATTTGTTGTTGGTAAAATTCGCTTTTTTGGATTTTGAGTATTTTTTATTCTATTTTTGGATATTTTTCGTGTTTTGGGGTGATATGTCTTATTTAGCTTTTTGGAATATTTTTCTGTTTTTGTGGATTATTTTTTATTAAGGCGCTTTTTTATTTTTCAGCCATTTTTTTTGGGTGATTTCGCCTACAGCCAGTTTTTGTTTGTTTTGGGTCACTTTTCATTTATTGTAAAAATTCGTTTTTTTGATTTAGGGCATTCTTATTTTTTTTTTGGAGCATTTTTATTTATTTTTTTTTTCATTTTAGCGATTTTTAATTTTTTTCCCCAAATTTCTCTTTGGATGATTTTTCATATTTTTTATCTGTTTGCCCGCTAATTTCAAAATAAACAGAAGTTAGTGATAAGTAACCGATCCTAAAAGTTTTTATTCAAGTTTCCATAGTTAAAATGAAATAGTTAAAATGAAATAATTCCTTCTTTTGGCACACAAGTTCAGAAAGTTTGGCCTGCACTAGTTGGGTTTTCCAACGATTATGGGGAATTTGCAAAAAAAACACGAATTGGCAACACTACACTTCTCCCACATTATTAAAAAGCGTGGAGTAATCTATGACGGGGAGTAACTAACTTGAAAAGCCCCACATTGTCAAACAAAGAAAGAAACAAACTCGTTACAACGAAACAAACAAAAGAATAAATAAAACGAAATATACAAAAAAATTAATCAAAAGGAACAACGACGAGAAACTGGAAGAAAATGCAGAAATAACGAAAAAACCAAATACACGAAAATAAACAGATTGATAAAAAAATGTTAACAGACAAAAAGACAAACAGCAGTAGAATCAGGGATGGGAAATGAGATTTTCATTTCGGTATCACAAAAGTTGTAATCAAGTACTTTTGCGACCATAAGAGTACCATTTTTTCAGCTTTTTTAATTAATAAAAAACATTAATAACTCTTGATTACTATTTTGGCATAATTTTGATATAACGTGTAACATAAAAATTTCTTTTTATAACAAAATTTCCATTTATGTTCAGATCAGGCAGAGGGCTACACAAAGACCCAATAGAGCACAACACATGCCAACAAATTTCACAAAGCCACCCAACACGCGAATCACAATTCCATATAATGACGAATCTAGCAGTTCTCATAGTATTAGTACCAGCAATACTCCAGATGTGAAAGAAAACCTATACCGTTCTACGCAGAAGAATTCATACGCACAAATATTGCATGATTCCACTACTCTCCACGAGAGAAGCTCATTGCAAAAGTCGATGGAAACCCTAGTACAAACAATGACTCACTTCATGAATAACATACAAGGAATGATGTAGGAATTCCTTCGAAATCAAGGCGTGCTTATGCAAGCACTTTTAAACAAGACATTAATTTTTTAACAATATGTTACTGGAATGCTAACGGCTTAAGCTAGCACAAATCGGAAGTCGAATATTTTCTCAAAAATCAAGATATTGATATATTCTTAGTCTCAGAAACCTATTTTGCTTTAAAAAATTTATTCAGAATTAACGGTTTCTCTACTTATGATACTAAACCCGAGTGGCAAAGCATGCGGTGGAACTGCAATAATAATAAAAAATAGCATAAAGCATTTTCCTTTGAAAAATTATGAAACTGAACGCATACAAGCAACAACCTTAAAAATTATAGAATCAAATATAACTATCTCCTCCATATATAGCCCACCAAAACACAAAACAACACATTCCCAATATTTAGCATTCTTCTCCACCTTGGGTAACAAATTCATTGCCGCTGGTGACTATAATGCAAAGCACAAATACTGGGGCTCAAGACTCAAAACCACAAAAGGAAAGCAGCTCTACGATGTCATTATAACAGCAAAACTAAATGCCATCTCGAATGGGCAGGCAACACACTGGCCCTCAGATTTCAGGAAAATTTCGGATTTAATCGACTCTGCTGTCATAAAGAACATAAAAAGAGAGCAAATATTATTTGCTTCTTCCTTAGACCTATCATCTGATCACTCGCCAACTATAATCATGCTGAAAGATTTTTGCTCAAACTCAATTACAGAAACGACCAGCTATCCAAACAGAAGAACGAACTGGCTTAAATACAAAATGTATGTAAGCTCCCATTTGCCAAAAAAAAGTCTTTAAAAACCGAAGAAGAAATTCAACTTGCCATTGATCAATTTTCTGATACACTATTATCAACCGCAAAAGTGGCTACTGCTCAGACCCAGCCCAAAAATTTCGTAAACTATAATCCTCGTCGACAGTGGCAGCAGTCTCGATATTCTACATTAAAAAGTCAGCTTAGACAATGCCAAAAAATTCTACATTTAGAGCTGAAGAACGATAAAGAATTACCTGCAAAGTTTAGATCCAACAAAGAATACTGATTACAGCCTATGGAAGGCAACAAAAAAGTTGAAGCATCACACAAATTACGAATCACCTCTACGACTCCAAAATGGTACTTGGGCCAAAACAACGCAAGAAATGGTGATTACTTTCGCTGATCACCTTGAACTCGTTTTCACTCCCAATAACACAACTCCCACATATCTTCTCCAATAATAGACGATATTAACCCTTCGGCTATGAAAATTCGGCTCTGAACCCTAAAATCAAATCTGAGTAAACTCATTGTCAAAAAATCCCCCGGTATATATAAAATCACGCCAAAAATACTATGTGAGCTTCCACACAGTGCTTTTAAAATTATTCTTTGGATCTTTAATGCCATATTATGAACTGGATAATAATGATTCATAAGCCTGGCAAAAATGTAGCCCAAGTTACATCTTATAAGCCAATAAGTTTGCTGCCTATAATGTATAAACTTTTTGAAAAATTATTCTCAAATATATTAGCATCCCACATTTCATCAAACCATATCATTCCCGTCTATCAATTAATAATATTTAAATTCCGACAAAGGACCATGTTAAATATCTCGGAATCCACCTTGATCGACGTCTCACATGGGCACATCATATACAGTGAAGTGCAATAAAATAGAGCCATTCAAGTTTTCTTCTAATTTTATTCTCGTTGTCTTTATTTTTAAAGATCAAAATAGTGGATAGATTCGCCCAAAAATGCGAGGAGATAGTTCAGAAAATTATGTAGAATTTTAACGTGACGTCTGTTTTTTTATTTTGTTACTTTTTTTAAGTAGGCGTGGCTTTTAATGAAAAATAAGCGATATCGACCTTCTATCAAATTACATAGTAAAATTTTGCGAGTACTGATCAATTCTGAAAAAACTGTATATTTTTGGAATTCCTATAAAATTTCCTTAAGTCTTGCATTATTTTTTTCTACAAACGGTTGCCAGACTTAAAATGACAGTGCCTTAAACATGACCAAATTTTTCTTTGTTTTTACCGATTTTAAAATAAAGTTAACAATTTACGTTTAAGTTAACAACTAAGGCCTTTAATGCAATATAATTAATTCGTTATTTTCTTTCTTATTAAGCTTTCTGTTATTGTTTTTTACTTAGAAGTGATCAACACAGGCACATACAAATATTCTATTTTTAGATTTTTGTTTATATTCCAATAACCTTCGTGTCGCACTTTTTCGCGAAAAGTATTCACTCTTTTTACAAATATTTTATTGAATTTTGTTTGAAGGCAGCTCTTGTTTATTTACAAAATTTTCTAATTTCTTGGCAGTGACAAATAAAGTAAATATAAAAATCTTGTTTGATTTTAATCTTAAAAAGGATAACGATATCATTGGAAATGAACTTTAAATTTGAGTTTTTAGTACTTTGCTATTATTTAGCTTATTATAATTTTATTGCTAACATAAATTCCTTTTAATATAAGAGGATATTTCATAGATTTTTCTAATGAAAAACAGAAATTTTCACAGGGGTTTAAAATTTTTTGTTTGAAATTTTCATATTTCGCGAAACCCGCGATTAGGATTTCATATTCGTACTGTACACCTAAAAATATATTAGATTTGATGTGTCGCGATCATAATAATTGTATTTTATTTTCCCCATTTTTTTACTTAATTCAAAATAATAGAACAAGTGCAACTTTGAAAATTCAGTGGCAATCTGCGACCTTTATAAACAAAAATTTTTTGGAGATATTTTTGGCAGACGATATTTATTTTCATAATGATATATTTGTAAGGTTGCAGAGCGTGTAAATTCCAACTTTTATTTTTTAGACACCTTATTGAATACATGTATTTGGTTTTACACTTGTGCGGGAAAAATCTCGATCCAGCAACAAAATTTAAACTTACGTGGCTTCCATTCTAGGAAAAAGTATTAAAAAATTAACATTAAGCTGACGATCAGAGTTGAATAGAAACAGCTGCGTCACTTTAAGAATTCAAAGCAAAAACAGTGAAAACAGAGGATAAAAATAGCATTGTTAAAATTTAGTTGATGTTAATCTAATTGAGTTGTGTTTACATTTGTTTAGTTGTTTCGCAGTCAACATAACGTCGCTGCGCCTAAGAAAATAGCTATTTGTCGAAAAACTTTTTTGTGAGGAGATCTACAAAACTGCTTCATTTCAGCCTTTTGGGGAACTTTTTATAAATTATTGTTTTACACACATATAAACCAAACTTCAAGCTTTTCATTTATAAAAAAATTACTTCCAAAAAACATGGTCAAGACACAAAATAAAGACCTAATTTAGGTGTTACACAAATAGTTTTTGAAAACAGGTGGCTATTTTCTTAGGCGCAGCAACGATAAGTAAATCATTATCAATTATGAACCCATAATGGAATGGATACTGAAGATGGGTCTGTAACGGGAACCGAAAATATGTATCCTATACTGCTGCCCTTATCGAATATTTTCAATTTTTATTCTATGTAATTTACTTGTATGATATCAAATCTACCAAAAAACATTTAAATAACACTAAACTCAAAAAAAGGATTTTTAGGGTTTTTATTTATTAAGCACAGTAAGTTGTTTGAGTTTCACGTGAAAAAGCTGTTATACTCCATATAAAAAAAAATTATTTTTCACGATAATGAGTTTCACGTGAAAATTATGTTGATTTTATTTTCACGCAAATTTAATGTACAAGACTATTATTTTGTGACATTTTGTGTTTATTGTGATTGTGTCTTTGCTATAAAATTAAAAAAATTGTTCATTTTTATAAATTGCAATTTGAGGCCTTTAAAGTTTAAGTGAAATTTTTCCACGTGAAAAACAACTTACGGTGCTTTAACAAAAAACAGTCAATATTAGTCTGGAAACATAGTTGATTTTCTGGTATTTTAGAATATGGCTATCACAGTATCCACTCAACGGCTGAATCTCATGTAGTTGCTGAATGTCATGTATTTGACATCCCACCGTGGGATGTCACTTATACATAGAAATAGTAAAGACAAGTCTGTTTCAAGACTAATATGGACTGTGGTTTGTACGACACGCACATCAATGCTATCTTGGACAATTTTGACAGCAGAAAGCCGGAATACGTTGAAAAACTGTCAAAATCGTTCTAGATAACATTGTTAGGCGGTCACATAAACAACTAATGTTATATGATTTAGCCGGGATGCTATAGTTTTTTTTATTTCCTTTATTTTTGTTACAAACATATTGTTTTGGGAAATTTTCTATGAAAACGGGCAGATGGTATTTGTTTTACCGTTAATATTAATTCAAAACCATCCAAAATGTGGAATAGTATCGAATATGACTCGGGAGTACTACGGTACTTTTTGGAAACAATATCAAGTACGATCGTAACAACTTTTCCTTCCCTGTATAGAATATACCCGTAAAATACAACAAATCAGTGGTTAGTCGTTCGGTAGCGCGCATATGATAAACTTGTGTTATTGTTAAGAGCGAGTTAGACAAATGAAAAAACGTTAACTGAAATAAACGGTGGATATACATATAAATATTAATGTGTGTATGTAGATAAAGAAAAAGTGGAAAATACGCAAAAAAAGTATATTTTTATTAACTAAATTTATAATAAAGGTTTTAAATTTAAATAAAAATTAATTGAAAAGTTAAAAATTATAGGAGTACTAAAAAAAACATATTTTTTACATAAATAACCGTTATATATAATTTAATGTCCCTGCTAAGTGGCTGTGTGTGAATGTAAATGCCAATTCAAGCAGAAATTTTTTATATACAAAAAATAGATAGCGGAAAATCCGAATAAAAGATAGAATTACGAAAGAAAATACTTAAAAGAAAATTTTTAAAAGCAAAAAAAAAAAAAATTAAAGTTAAAAAAAAAATTCATTTGAATAAAAATAATCTTAAAAGCAAAAATAAGAACGTGATAAAATTTTAAAAATTTATTGGAAAATATTTAAAAATAGCTGCCAAAAATTTAACTAAAATCACAAAAAAGCTCACCGTTACTGCTAGTTAAAAATTACATAAAAAATATACAGAAAATTTAAAATATGCAAAATAATTCTATGTTGAAAATTTAAATTTTTTACAACGAATAAATTATTAAATAACAAAAACGACAAAAAGTTGTTGCTACTTTCAACATCATTTAACAAAAAAAATTACACATAGGCATTTCACTGAAAATTTATTTGTTGTGTAAAAAAATTACAACTCGTTTTAAAAAGTATTTATTTTTTATTTTTTGGTTGTGTTTTATTTGTTGTCTTTTGGCATCTGAACTTATTTGTTTGTTCACTATATTAAAAAAAAAAAACAAATATACTACAAAGAAAACATCTACAACAATAACATCATTATCATCGTAAATTAAATGTAAGTTACAAAAAATACAATAAAATTAAATACCGAAAACAACGTATACAATTACACTATTTCCAGTTTTAACTAAAATGTATATTTTAAAGCAAAAATGTTTCTGAGCAGGGTTGTCAGGCAATACCACTGAAATACCGTTACTGGTTCAAAATCCTTTCAGCTGACTAAAATACCGTTATCCTTCAAAATCCTTCAAATACGGTTACCGAAAAAACTGAAATGAATCCTTAAAATATCGATACTGAAATAAATGAAATATCGATGCCTTTAAAATGCCCTTACCGAAACAAATAAAAAATATTATCCTTAAAGTACCTTTACCGTTATTTTTAATTCTCTGCTTTTGATAATTGCACGTGGGTATCGAGTATTTTACGTACATTTTTTAGTTAATAAATTAGTTTTCTTTAATTAAAGCCACATTCACAATGATGGAGTACTCCACTCTGCAGAGTGGAGTGTACTAAAATAGAGATGGCATGATACAAAAAATATGTAAGTCCGAAAAAGAAAGGAAGAAAATCCACTCTGTGGAGTGGAGTACTCTAGCATTGTGAATCTGGCTTAAGGCTTTATTTTACGAAAACTGAATAAATAAAATAAAAAAATAAATAAAAATAATACCATTGCCAAAATAACTGAAACACCGTTGGCCTTAAAATACCGATACCGATAGAAATGCAATAGCGTTATCCATAAAATACCGTTGCCGAAATAAACTAAAATAGAGTTACGCTTATCGATAACCTCATCGTTTCAGTTACCAACCATGTTATTAAGCCTTTAAGACATTTCTACATTTTATTCGAAAAATCACTCATTAATTTCAAAAAATACCAATTGCAATTTCAAAAAAATTATTTTTGTAATTAAAAATTGCAATTGTGTGGGCGCTGTGGTGTAGTGGTTAGCTCGTTGGACTGTTGCACATAACGTTTCGGGTTCGATCCCCAGCGACCGTAACATCAGTTTGGAAAAATAATATGTTTGATTTTTCTATTCCTCAAACATATCCCCGCGTCCGCCATCGGTGTATGCAATGGTAACTCTACTGAAGTGAAATCATATAACTAGGCTATAAATCAGTGTTGCAACTTTTTGAATAATTATTCATTCGTTGGATAATTTTTGAATAATGACATTTTTGTGTAGTTTTTGTGTAATTCCACTTTTTACAGAAATTTATGTAAATTTTTAAAATCCCGGAGCTTTTTAATAATTTAATAAAAATTAGTCGATATTTAGACGAAACGAGTTTGTCAGTGAAAAATTTTCCACAAATCTCCATTTTCTGGTGACTTACTTTTGTAGATTTTTTCAACATTAAACCCTATTTAGAAGAAATCAAAAATGTTGTTATGCATTTTTTTGTTTTGTTTTTTGCAAAAATAATTGTCAAGCTTCTTTTAAAAATTCTCTTGGTATGCAAGAACATTTAAAAATTCAGCAAAATAGTGGGAAAGTTTGAGTTTGTTATGATTGTGACTTTCTAATGTCTGAAATTTTTTTTGCTGCAGTTATCATGATACTGGGCTTTGGACCAGACAAACATTTTTAAGCAGAATCAGAATATTTTAGAGTTCTGTAAATCCAACATGTTTCAGATTTCAACAGAATCGTATGCAATTTTTGAAAAAAATGTTATATTCTTATTTTTTAAAAGAAAATTTGTTGAGCAGTATGTGGCAAAGAAATTTCATGTTAAGGTCTGCCTTGCCTTGTTAACATAAAAAGTAAAAAAAAACAGGCAAAATTTTACAAATACGGTATTTTAAAATTTTTTCCTGTCTTGCCGACATTTAAAGAGAGAGTTGAACAGGCCTCATGCCATCACACTTTTATTAAATTCCTGCTTTGTACTCAGAGAAAAATTGGTTTAATTTAAATATAAACGGTTAAATTTTGAGGAGTATGGGAGAGAATAATTAGCAAGTAAGTAATATTTTTGCATGCAATGCATCGGAGTGAAGTAGGCTTTCTGAAAAAAAAATAAATACTTTGTTCTGAAAGAAACTTTTAATATGGATAAAATTCCATTTTTTTAATATTCAAATTTAAAAGCACGCTATTTTAATCCTGAAAAAGATATTGCATTGAAATTCCCTTTTGTTAATAGAATAATTTGTTATAATATTTTTTGAGAAATTGGCCTTGATTTGCTTTTGCAGAAGGCAAAAACACGGAACAGGTTATAGTAAAAATGCTAAATTTTAGTTTTAAAATGCAAATAACTTTTTCACTTTGTAGATGATAGAAATGTTTCGTCTTTAAAAATCGGTTTGTAAATAGAAAAATGGCAAAACTTTGGAGTCGAATGGCATAGCTCCCGCAGTTTCGGCCATGCAAAACCTACAGTGTGAAATTTCATATCAGTCGGTAAGAAAAGGCGAAATTCTTCCCAAAATATTTGTATTTTTCTCCACTGTGCCGAGGAGAGTTTATTTTGAAATAATATGAAAAATATATTTTTTGTGTAATTTCATACGGTTTTGGATAATTTTTGATCTACGGCTGTGTAATTTTTTGTTTTACTAGTGGCAACACTGCTATAAATTAAACATCTTCAACAATTCAATTCAATTATGTTCCTCCAAGATCATTTAGAAATATAAGTAAGTTTTTCCACATTGATATATACGCTACTCAATATGCTCTGAATGAACCACTTAATAAATCTATGAGGTTATTTAATATGTGTTGTAATCATTTAGATATAAGTGTTTCTCAATCTGATTTTAAAACCTTATTAAATAATATATTTTAAATTAGTTTTTAAGATGCTAGTCTGTAAGGATAAATTGTATCCGTAGACTGAAATTAAATAAATAAAAATAAAATAAATATACCAAAGTTCGCCAACTCACCATCAGATGGCGCTTCACAACGGTTATAAAATTTAACATCTCACGTAATAAAGGTGTTGCCATATTTCTCTGTCCCCCTTTCGAAAGAAAACAACACATTAATTAATAGGAAGAATTTTCTGAGTGTACTCACACTGAAAATATTATTACAGTTACTGACTGTAGTTTATTTAAAAAGTTATCCGTACATTAATTTTTAAGTGATTATACAGTTAAAATGAAAAGAAATTCAGTTTTCAACTGTTTTTGTCTTTTATTTAAAAAATACATTAAATATAAATACGGATTTTCGGTTAGAGTTAATTTTTTCATTTAAAATGTTTTATTAAAACAAGAAACACTTTTAGATTTCTAGGTCAGTTAAAAAACGACCTAAATTAAATATCATTTATTTTTATGGATATTGTAGATCATTTTTTGTAAGTTAAAAAACGAAATAAATGAAAAATCATTATTTTTTTAAGGACCCCAGTGTAGAAACGGTAATGACATATCGTTATTTTTTGGACTACCAGTAATGACACCCACTTATCTTCTGCATTATTTTTAAACATATAGTAATGAGTTACTGATAATGTCTTATTTTTATCATTATTTCAAATAAAAAATAATTTTCTAGATTTTTTTTAAAATTTTTTGAAATCTATTTTTAGACTCAATATTTTTTAAACATGTAACCACATACATGTAACCACATATTTTTTGATTTTTTGTATGTTGGCGAGTAAGCTTACTTGTGTGCAGCAGGTCAATTATGTTTTTATCTATAAAATATTACATGTCGATATAGCTCAGATGGTAGAGCTATTGACTGTCAATCTGTAGAACCAGGTTCGATTCCCGCACCAGGAAATTTTATTTAAAAAAAAATACAATAAAAAATATTTTTTTTTTATATAATTTATTTTTTTGAAAATCTATTTTTAGACTCATTATTTTTGTCAGTACTGGTAAGCACATAGGTAACGATATATTTTTTGATTTTTCGTATGCTGATGTGTAACCATAACTCATTATTTTTCGCGACATCGCCATATAAAGGTAATAAGAAATGTAATAACAAAAGTAACTAGTTCTCATTACCAAGTATGTAGTTACATAACCACATATCTGGTAATGATTTTCTACACTGGGACTTTGTAGTTAATTTATTAACATTTAAAAATAAATGAAAAGTTCTTTTGATTTAAATGAAAAGTTATTAGACCCGTTTTCAAGTGATTTTTCATTTATTTTAAATTACATTTTCAGTTAATTTAAACTACAAACTATTTTGAGTGCACATGATTTCCGTCCTATTTCGGCAAGCGAATCAAATTCCGGGAAGGGAATTCTAATTAATTGTGCAATGGATACTCAAAAAAGTTGGTCGGTAGAATCTACTGAAATGACAGTTAAAAGAAAGGTATATGCAGTTAAAAAGGCGACAACGGTATTTACCTTTAACATAACTAATTTTTTTTTTTATTTTTAACTCTTGAAAAATAACTACCAATGTCGTAAAATTAACCGACAAATCTTTACTACAAAAATTTTAAAACAACTGACCAAATTGATAAAAACTTCTGTTTTTTTACAGTTAATTCTTTTGGTGTTATAAAAGTATATTTCAATAAAAAAAGAAAATAGTGAAAAATTTATCTATATCCAAAAATGGACCTTGGTAAGGCCTTGAACCCTCGGGAATTTTTAATAAAAATTTTTAATTTCATAAAATGGGCCATATCTCGAAAACTAAGCGAGATAAAGCAAAACAGACAAAATGTTTGCTTCTTCGGAGTGACCTTACATGTCCCTTGATATGTACTAGACCCGGGGAGCTTCCCGAGACTGTAAATTTGAGCAAATTTTACGACTCACTATACAAATAAAATTGTAATTTTATAGATTTTTTACTGCAATTTTAATTTCTTAGTTTTCGAGATATTGCCATTTTATAAAAATGGAATATTTTCATTAAAAATGTCCGACCACAATCCATTTTTTGATAGAGACAACCTTTTTATAGTGTTACATAGTTAGGCGTAGTCGAAATGTTTGTCGTTTTGCTCTATCTCTCTTATTTTTCAAGATATTTCGCCAGGGAAAGAAATATCGCCACCTTTAAAACTTCGTTTTATATATTCGTGGCGCCATGTTCCTGGTAATATAAGAAAGTATTATATTTTAAAAATAAATTGTAAATTTTTATAAAGAGATTCTTAAAAATTATTTGTATATAATTTTGAAAATTAACACTCAAACTAAGTTCAAAGTACTTAGTATTGTGTTAAATGAAGATAACTAAAACCTTTGCTTAAATCAGTGTTTGAACTAAAAATTTGTTAAAAATTAGTCAAATCGATTTGAAACCCATTCGACACGTTTTTTTTACTGAGGTATTATTTTAAGTGTGATAATAAACAAATACAAGATTTTTTTAGAAATAGTGTACCCCCAATATGGCATGCAAATAAAATTAATAATAGTAATAATAATGATATACATTGGACTTTGAGAATAACCCACATTTATTTTAAGTTAACGGTAATTAGTCATTATACAAAAGCCTCAATGCACTACAAAAAAAAAAATAAACTCATGTTAATTGAACATAACTTGTATAATTTCAAGTAAACTCAATATTAACATAGACAATATAAAAAATTGCTTATCCTTCAAGTAATACTTAAAATAACCCAGCAAGCATGGTAATACGAAGAAGATTCCGCAATCATATCGCCTAGAAGACAAAAAACATTTATTGTCGGCAATAACAGTTTCATGGTAGGGAAATCCGCCAAATTATTGCCGAATAGATAAATCCGTCATATTTTAGCATTTCCGTAGCCGGAAATAAAAATCAGTGATACTTAAAACATTTATTATGATGATGAAAAGAAAATATTGCCGCAATATCTTCTTGGCAACATCTCTTCTAAATGTTTACAGGGAACAATATAAAAGTACAATAATAACAACAACAAAAAAACTACATTGACGTGTTATAAGTTAACTATTGGTTAACTCAAAATTTGTTGTTCTTTTCTATAAAACTTTTTGACATTTTATTTTGTTTAATAGTTAAGTTAAAGTTAACCCCGCAGTATGAAACCACCGTAAGAAATTACATACATTTCATAAAAAAAAAAAAATAAAACAAAGGAAAAATGTAGACTTAAACTCCTGCCTATAAATATTTTATAAGAAAAGAAGAAATACCTGAAAAAGCATAAAAAAACTAGCGGCCAAAATCCACTACATTGTTTGCGTGCCTTAAAGATTTAAATGGAATTTGTTTTGGTTAACAAGTAAATATTTTGATGAAAATAAAACAATATTTGTTGTTAATGTAAACAAAAAATGGTTAATACTATAATGTAACGCTTAAGTAGGAACAATTTTTGTTGTCTCCATTTTCTGCGTAAATAAATAAATCATTTGGCTCACCAACACGTGAGCAGGCAACAATTAATTGTCCATGGGAAAAGCATTGTCTAAATATAAAAGCTGCTTATTTTTATGGACTGGCCTTGTGGTTTTTTCTTTTTTAGAACTGTTTCCTTTTGAATTGAATTTTAGTGTGGGTCATTGGTACTCCTGGCAACAAAATGTGCCGTCTCATAAACTTACCTATATTTGTTGCCTCAATCACATATTCGAAAACTTTCCCAACTACTAATTTTGTTCCATTAAAGAATTTTGGTGCATTTAGGTTTCTTAACAAAATAATTGATGATCCACTAGTAAAGTTCAAATTATATTGAGGTGGCCCTGGCAAATCAAGTGAATATTAAAATTCATCTCTTCATTTAATATAATACTTCAGTAAAAAATCTGCTAAACGGGTTTCAAATCAATTTAACTAATTTTTAATAAATTTTTAGTTGAAACACTAAAAAACAAAGATTTTAGTTGTTTTAATTTAACACAATACTAAAATTCTCAGTACTTTCACCATTATCGACATCCAAAAATGGACTTAGATGGAGCTAATCACCCTCGAAAATTTTTATAAAAATCTTCCTTTTCATAAAGTGGTCCATATCTCCAAAAATAAACGAGATATAAAACAGACAACATTTGCTCCTGTGGAGTAAGCTTACATAGCCTTAGATGCTATGAGCCAGGTCCGGGGAGGTTTCTAAAGCCCTATAATTTGAACAGATTTTTTTTTTAAATCTATAGTTTTCCAAATTTTCGTACTTAAATTTGGATTTGTTAAATTTAACAAAAAATGTGTTAATATCAACAAATTTTATTTTAAGCCAAAAAATAGGAATAAATTTTGTTAAAGTAACAAATTTTTCTGTTGAACCAACAAACATATTATTTTGAGTATTGTAGTCACTATTGGAATTAATGTCAATAAGTGTGTAAAATAATTTATTATACACACACACCCAGCCCAGTGTAGAAACGGTAATGACATATCATTATTTTTTGGACTACCAGTAATGACACGGACTTACTTTCTGCATTATTTTAAAAGCTATAATAATGAGTTACTAATAAATACTTTTTTTTCATTATTTCAAAATAAAAAATAATGCATTACCAATAATGACATATTTTTACCATTATTGCAAACATAAAGTAATGTTTTAGATTTTTTTGTAAATTTTTTTTAAATCTAATTTTAGAGTCAATATTTTTTCAACACTGGTATATGTAACATGATATATGTAACCACATATTTTTTGTATGTTGGCGAGTAAGCTGACTTGTGCGCAGCAAGTCAATTAGGTTTTTATCTATCAAATATTACATGTGGAGATAGCTCAGATGGTACAGCTATAGATAGACTGGCAGTCTGGAGTCCCAGGTTCAATTCCCGCAAGAGAAAATTTGATTAAAAAAATTTTTACATTAAAAAAAATATTTTTTTTTTATAAAACTTATTTTTTTGAAAATCTATTTTTAGAATCATTCTTTTTGTCAGTACTTGTAAGCATATAGGTAATGACATATTTTTAGATTTTTCGTATGCTGGTATGTAAGCCATACAAATGTAATAAGAAATGTAATAATAAAAGAAACTAGTTGCCATTACCAGGTATATGTTTACATAACCACATATCTGGTAATGATTTTCTACACTGGGTAAATAGCCAGAGCTTTGAAGAATTAATTCCTTTTTGAATGAATTCACTACCAATCGAATTCAAATTTCTCTAGAATTGAATAAATTCCTTTTCTTAAGTAATTCACTGAATTTGTTCAACTGAACGAGTCCATCAAATAACAAATTCAAAGAATTAATTCAATTGCTATAGTTTTTTAATTAAATCAAATAAATTAATTCACTGGTGAATGCGTTCAATTTTATAGATCAAACGGAAAAAAGTGAATGAATTCCTTACTGAATTAATTCACCACGGAATTCGTTCAGTGAATTAAAAAAAAATTACGTTCAGTGAATTAAAAAAAAAATACTTTCACTGAATTAAAAAAAAAAATTACGTTTACGAAAATTTTGCTGGGTAGTAGGAAAATATGCTCAGAAGAATAAATACTTTGTTGTGTGTGTTTTTCGTTTTCAAGCCTCCTTTTTTGCTGCACACTTCACTCCAGTGTTGCCACTTTTTTAATAATTATTCAAAAACGGGACTGTTTACATATTCGTTGGATAATTTTTGAATAATGACATTTTTGTGTAGTTTTCGTGTAATTTCGGTTTTCATAGAAATTTCCGTATATTCATTTCCACAATTTTTTAATAATGGCTGTGTTTGTGTGGCAGGCTATCAACGTTGGCTTATGTCATTCCCATACAAATTTGACATTTGTAACGTTAAGAGTTAACATTAAATGTTGCCTAATGTCAAATTTATATGGGAATGACATAAGCCAACGGTGATAGTTTGCCGCACAAACACAGCTAATGAAATTAAAATTAGTCGATATTTCGATGAATTAAGCTTGTGAAACATTTGTTCAAAACTAAGCCCAAGAAAAAATCAAAAACATTGTTCTGTATTTAATTTGTATTTTTAACCCCGTACATTGTTCAGGTTTTGCGAACGTATTTTTCAAACTTCATGTAAAAAAGCACTTTTCTCTTGGGTGGCAAGACCATTTGAAAATACTGCTACAGAGTGAAATTTGAATTAGTTAGTTTGTGATTGATTGAAAACACTAACCCACCGGTAATTTTTTTCTGTAGTTTCTATGATCAGAGATAAATGTCGTTAACTCATCACAGTGGGCCAGGATCAAAATATTTTGAAAATAATTCAGCAACTTAGAAATAGTTAACCTTCTTTTAATTATGAAAATATTTCGAAAAATATAAAAAAAATTAATAAATTTTTTGTGTAATCTCATACAGTTTTGGATAATTTTTGACCTACAGCTGTGTAATTTTTTGATTTACTGGTGGCAACACTGCTTCACTCTAAAATATATTTATACCAGTGGTGTTCAGCCCATAGGACAATTGTCCCTGCTCAATTCACATGTATTCTTACGCTCTTGCTTTTAGTCGTCACTTAAACAGCGACGAATGAACATGAGTACGGATATACGCTGATTTTTTTTTAATGTACTGAAATTAATAACAATATAGGACAAATATTTTATGATTATAAATGCAGATTAAAGATATTTTATAAATATGTAAATACATTGAAACCATTGATATTGATTTAAAAAAATTGAAAACCTTTTGTTTTACATAGAATAAAAGAAGCCACCCTTATGTATGTATTTTTTTCTTTCAAAAATTGTATTTTGTTTATTTTTATTTCTTTAAAACAGTGTAGTATTTATTTATATTTTCCGAAAGTATCTACTTCGTTTTTTACACAAAACATTTTCATATTTTTAATAAAGAATAAATGCATACAGATTCTATTAACACATTCAACATTTCTTACAGTGCAATTCTCATTTTCTCACCAACACAACTACATTTTTAGTTTTGAACACCACTGATTTATACACACACACGCACACACCACACACACATTAAAAACAATTTGTATTTCCGTTATTTGTATGTATGTTAGACACAACAACCAATTTTTATTTAAGAAATCACGTTTGTATAAATTCGTTTTTCATTTCGACAACCTCCTGTTTCGGAGATAACGGTCTAATACGGCATTCACACATATGTACGTGTTTAACACGATTTTACGTGTTTAAGCGTTAAACATATTTAAGTGAGATGTTTTACAGTACATTTTTCTGCCTTTAAACACGCTAAATTATCGTGTTTAATTTCTAAACACGTTGTTAAACACGATAAGTTTGATATCAATAGGTATTGAATGACAAGTTCGAAGCAGAAGAAGACACAACAAGAAAAATAAAAAATTAAAATTGAATAAAATAAACTAAATTTAAATAAAAACCGGTTAAAATATGTTTTTTCTTTCTTAATAAAGTGATAGACGAACAAAACAATTAATTAAATTTTGCTTCCGGTGAACGAAAAATCCAAAAAAACAGCCATGAAGTTCTTCCTTAACAATGTTAATTATTGTTTGTTGCTGGCCGAAGAAAAAATAACTTTTTGGGAAATTTTGTTAAATTTTTATTTTACAATTGTTAAGAAACAGCTGTTCTAGACGTTTAACTTAAGCACTTCAATTTTATGTGTGAACTGATATGTTTAACTTTTACATAAACGTGTTTAAGAATCGTAATGTGAACGCAGTATAACGTTTTCTACAAATGCCTTTATCAAGGGCCAATTTAGCCATTTTCCTGCTAGATCTAGCCATTTTAATTTCTACACTTAAAATAATGCGCCAGTAGAAAAATTTGTAACATTGGTTTCAAATCGATTTGACTAATTTTTAGTTGAAACACCAATTTAAACAAAGATTTTAATTATCTTCATTTAACACAATACTAAAAATCCTCAGTACCCGGTGAAAAATGTTCATATACGCTCAAACATGTTCATATATGGTTTATGTATGGACACATATGAACAAATATGGATTTTTTATGAACATATATGGATTTTATATGAACATATATGGAAATATATGTGATTCCATATATGGAAAAAATTTCATATACAGACATATATGGAAACATCTGTTATTTCATATATGGAAATGGCACTCATATATGGACAAATATGAAAGTATATGTTATTCAATTTATGCAAAAGGGACTTGTATATGAACATATTTCGAAGAATACATTTTTCCATATATGTAAAAGGAACTCATATTTGGATAAATATGGAATTATATTTAATGCCATGAATAAAAAAAGGAACATATGTAGCGCCTAATTTGAATGTCATACATAAATTTATATCTTTCGTACAACCTTATAATAAAGGACAGCAACGTTCGCATGTATTCGCATATATTTAATAAATGTATATGTTCATATATGTCCATATATGAACATGTACTTAGGTGTTACCTCATTTTTCGGATCCATACATATATGGTTGAACCATAAATGTTCATATATGGACACATACTTAGGTGTTACCTCATTTTTTGAATTTCTTCATATATGTGCAAACCATATATGAACATATACGAACATTTTTCACCGGGTACTTTAACTAATTTTGTGTGTTAATTTTCATAATTATTTACAACTAATTTTTAAGATCCCATTTGTTAAATTTTACACAATTTATTGTTAAAAATATATTTTTATGTTTCTGTTATTACCTGGTAGATGGCGCCACCAGTGTATCCGAAGTTTTAAAGATGGCGCTATTTCTTTCTCTCCCGATAGTCCATATCTCGAAAACTAATAAGGATAGAGCAAAATTGACGAAAATTTCGTATCCCTAACCATAGAATACCCCCATGAAAAGGTTATATCTCTCCAAAAAGGGACCTTGGATCCGCGGAAATTTTTAATAAAAATGTCCCACTTCATAAAATGGTCCATATCTCGAAAACTAAGCGAGATATTGCAAAACGGATAAAATGTTTGCTCTTTCGGAGTGCCTTTACCTGCCCTTAGATGGTATGGACTAGGCCCGGAGAAGGTCCCGAGACCTTGTTAACAAATTTTCGAATCAGTATCATTACAAATAAAACTGTAGTTTTACTAACTTTTCACTTAAATTTAGATTTGTTACATTTAACAAAAAATTTTGTAAAGTCTACAAATTTTATTTTAAGCCAAAAAACAGCAATAAATTTTGTCCAAGTAAGAAATTTTTCTGTTGAACCACTAGCCATAAAAATGGCTACACTAAGGGTATTACGTCGGTATTATGTGCAGTAGCAGTTAAAAACCTGATATTGCAGTTATTTTAACTATAATTGTAGTTAAAAATAACTACAATAGGAGTTAATTCAAATGCAATGGATTTGTACACTATTTTTTAAAATTCGATTTAAAGTCATGTCTTTTTTTATAATTTTAAGAAAAATAAATTAGAAATTTTTTTTTATTTTTAAATAAAAATTAAAAACCAACATTTCAATAAAAATATTTCAGTAATTCATGAAATTCGTGTAAATTATCACTGACTTGCATTAAAATGATTGAGTTTTTGCATTATTTTTGAATTTTAGCCATTTCTAGCCATTTTTTCTCCGCAATCCAGCTATTTTTTCACTTCAAGTATTGGCAGCCTTGGTCTCTATTTGTTTTTGCATTTAAAATTTATGATTATATGTTTTGAGAGCATAATTTTAATATATCTTTTTACTCTCTTTTTAAAATTTTGTTTTTGTGTGTTACCAAAAAAAAAACTGAATTTTATATTTACTTAGAAGACTTTTTCTCTATACATTTCGTTCTTCAAAGTATTTTCACAAATTTGTGTTTGTAAACTCTTCAGGGATATGTGGGAAAGAAAAAATAAATAAAAATACTTTCAAAGATAACAACAAAATCATGTCTTGTTACGGTTGTAAAGTGTCGTATTTGTCTTTAAAATATTGATTAGTTTAGAATTTTAAGAATTATATAATTTTTTTTTGGCAAGAAAAGTTGTAGGATCTGAAGAAGCAACATGAAGTTTGATTTAAAATTACAGCAATGTATTCCCTGAAATACTCAGGAAATAATTAAGTAATTCAAGTAAATATATTTCATCTTTTTATATCTGCATTATATCCGAATATTATGGCAACTTTCAGATTAATAAACAAAATTTCTTAATTGTTACAAAATTCAATTCAACAATAATGACTTATGGTCTAATTCATATACTTTTACAACAGTCTTATTGCAGGATTTTAACGTAATTTGTGAAAAACAGTATTCATATTTGCTTAATGACGAAAAAAATAATATAGGTTTATAGTCGATACTCATTAACTTTAAACCTTTTATAAAGTTTGGAGTGAGGAAGCCACCATTTAATTGTTATTTTTTACATTTTCAGGCATGAAATGATTTATTAAAGCCATCCCATCCCTACAATGTGTGGCTTCCAACAACTTGCATCCATCAAACTGAAAAAAGCTACAAAAATTACGTAGCCAATGACCTTTTTCGAAAAAATTAAAAAAAAAAAAATGTAAAAATAAAATTAAAAAGAAAAACAAAACAATAGTGATGTACAGGCTGTCAAAACATTATTCGAAATTTCATTACTTTTGTATGCTTCGAATAATATGTTCTAAAAAATGACTTTTTACACACATTTCCATTGATTTGCTTTATAAATAAAAAAAAATATTTTAAATGGCTTTTAAATTTATCTTAGCACATCATTAGTTCTCTAATTTAAGCAAATACATTTTCACTTCCGATTACCGAGTCAATCGTTTACTAAATTTGTACATCACTTACGACTTATTTGGGAGAAGAGAGAAAATAAACAATATTGTTGCCAGTACAAATCGAAAAATTAATTTATAGTTAAAATACGACTATGAATTAGAGTTGGGCTTAATCGTTCTTTTTGGTGACTCGGTTATATCGTTCAATTAAATTCATTGAACTAGTTCGTTCAAATCGTTCAATCGTTCTTTTTTGTTATCGTTCTTTTTTGTCATGAGCTGTGTCTGAACAGTGATTCGTGAACGGCGTCGTTCATTCGACAATTTATTGGCGCACTACATGTTACATGTTTATATTAATTTTATTGTGCATAGACTAATAGTGTCAGAAAATTACAATTTTATTAAAAATATGAAATTATTAAGAAAAACATTTAATTCTGTAATAAAATTAATAAGAAAGGTATACAAACTTTTTATGACTACAAAAAAGAACGAAATGAACGATGAACGAAATGAACGAAAAGAACGAATAATGGTGAACGATGTCATATCGTTCAATGAACTGAACCGTTCAAATGAACTAGTTCGTTCATGAACGACACAACTCTACTATGAATCAAGATTTCTAATAACTCTTTATTAAGCGAAATATGTACTTTAACTATAGCAAGCTTCAAATACCAAATAATTTTTTTTTTATGAATTAGCACATTAGTTTTTATCATTATTTTAAATATAAAGTAATGTTTTAGATTTTTTGTAAATTTTTTGAAAATCTATTTTTTAAACACAATCCCAATAAGCACATAGGTTTTAAAAATTCAAGTGCTTTAAATTTAGCTTGAAGTAAAGTACATTTCAAATTCTAGCATTTGTATATTTAACAAAAATATTTGAAACTTGAATTTTTGTTTCCCTTTTGCTGGAGTATACTATTGAAATAAAATGTAATTAAAGTTGTATTCAAGCCTTGAAACTGGAAAACAGGGCTGGAATTGAACTTGTTTTCAACTTGAATGCCAGTGAAATTGTTTATAGGGAATATTTTATCAACTTTGGTAAGGATATATAAGCAAATATTTCTGATTTTTTATATGCTAACGCGTCAGCATACTTGTGTGCAGCACATCAATTATATTTTTATGTATCAAATACTTATACTCGTAACTTGTAGATTTATAATATTTGTAGATGGTAGAGCTGTCTACTGGCAGTCTGGAGTCCCAGGTTCGATTCCCGGCACGAGCAATTTTTATTAAAAATATTTTTTTATAAAACTTAGTTTTTTGAAATTTCATACTCAATATAGGTAACTACATATTTTTTAATTTTTCGTATGCTGCCGTGTAAGCATAACTCATTATTTTGCGTGACATATGGGGATGTAATAAGAAATAATAATAAGAAATGTAATAACAAAAGTATTGTACCTACACCGATAAAATTTCATAGTTGGATAGTTAAAGAAATTCATAGTTGAAATAAAAAAGATTTATAATATCTACATTAATCGAAAACAACTATAGATTATGTTAAAAACAACGACAACTCTAAAAATAAATATTTTAAATTTTGAAAATACTTGGAAGTTTGAGTCAAAAATATTATTAAATTCAACTTGAACGATACTTGAACAATTAACAATTATATCTTTTTTTATTTATATAAATGTGTGCGCATTTTTAATTGCAATATAAATTTCGGGAGATCTTCTGTCGTTTATGGTCTTACTGAAAACTTTACGTAATATCAGTAATTATGGTACGCCGCTTACAACAATTACCAAAATAATTACGATACGCCACTAATAAAAAATATTAAACATTTCCAACCTTATGCTAAAAAACCCCGTCATCCAGGCTCAATTTGGGAAAAATTAATTTCGAGAAATATGTCGTTCAAGGTCCTACTGAAAACTTCACGGATCATGAGTCATTATGGTACGCTGCTATCAACAAATATCAAACATTTCTAACATGTTATGTTAAAATAAAACCATCACCCAGGCTCAATTTTGGAAAAACCGTTAAATTTAAGCTCTATTTTATATTTCACAGTTTTTGTTAACTAAGTTCATTTATTTCCATTATTTGGTATTATCTATTATTATTTTTGTATTATCTTTAACAAAATTTGTCCATCAAAAATAAAATTTACAAGAACGATTCCAATCCGTTGATATACAGGTTGGTTGAAAAGTTTCTGCGCTCGAAATGAAAGAATAATGTTTTTGTTACGAAATATATTTTTTTATTCAATATAATCTCCTAGAAGCTCAATACACTTGTTCCAATTATCTTCCAATAATTTTATCCCATCCTTATAATGGTTTTCCGGAAGCTCTGCAAAATAACCGTCTACGTCTGTTTTGGCCTCTTCATTCGACGAAAAATGCTTTCCACGAAGGAATTGTTTGAGATTTCTGAAGAGATAGTAGTCACTGGGAGCCAAATCTGGTGAATGTTCAAGCAATTCGTATTTTAATTCTTTGAATTTAGCCATCGTCAAAACACTTTTGTGAACAGGTGCATTGTCTTGATGAAAAATGATTTTTTTCTTCTTTAAACCAGGTCTCACGAATTTTTTCATCCAGCTGATCCAAAAGGCTGCAATAATATTCAGAGTTGATTGTTTTACCTTTCTGAAGATAATCAATCAACAAAATTCCTTTTGCATCCCAAAAAACTGATGCCATAACCTTCTTTGCTGATCGTTGTGACTTCACCTGCTTTGAAGCTGAACAACCACCTTCCAGTCCAGTGTAAAAGTTCTTGTTTCAATTTAGGATCATGGTGGTAGATCCAAGTCTCATCTATAGTTATAAAACGACGCAAGAAGTCGGTTTTATTCTGCTTAAAACGCTCCAAATTACGCTGAGAAATTTGTTTTC
The DNA here is from genome assembly GCA_949987735.1 of Leucophora obtusa. Classification (NCBI taxonomy): domain Eukaryota; kingdom Metazoa; phylum Arthropoda; class Insecta; order Diptera; family Anthomyiidae; genus Leucophora; species Leucophora obtusa. The sequence goes on from OX465299.1 coordinate 51,082,252, forward strand.
GATCCAGTTTTTGTTGAATTGTTAATGTGTGCGGCACTAACTTTCCAAACAGTTTTTTCATACGTAATTCTTCATGTAAAATACGGAGTACTCGTTCGTCTGAGATGCCTATGGCATTAGAAATTTCACGATTAGTCAAACTTGAATCTTCACTAACCATATTATGTACTTGCTCAATGATTTCTGCTGTGGTTGCAGTTTTTGGTCGTCCTTGGCGTGAATCGTCTTCAAGGCTAGTACGACCACGTTTAAATTCACCAGCCCAAAATTCAACGGTACGTTTTGATGGTGAGGACTCCTTATACACTTCTAACAATTGTTCATAAATTTCCTTTGTTTTTAAACCCTTCAAAACAAAAAATCTAATGACTGCACGATATTCAATTTTTTCCATATTAAAAAAAATTAATGACACGAATGAATTGACAGAATGACTTGCAACTTTGCATATGTTCTCAGGACAGTTATACCAACTTGAGAAAAAAAAGTTTGGAGCTAGCAGTGCCATCTCTTGGTGAGCGCAGGAACTTTTCAACCAACCTGTAAATCAGGGTTATATAGAACATGGATTAAATTTCTTTTAGTGTCCTTAATTTTAACCATTATTGAATTCTCATTAATTCAGCTATAGAATTGTCGCTAGTAACTCAATATATAGTTGAATTTATAATTTTTAAAAACTTAGCTATAGTCAACTAAATCAATTCAACTAAGGATTAGTTAGGGGTTTTTCACCTACGAGATAGTTGAAATATTCGTCAAAATCAACTAAGGAATTTTTTGGGTGTAGTTAGCATTACCATTAGTTATATAACCACATATGTATCTGGTAATGATTTTCCACACTGGGTAACTAACAAAAACTATAGCTTTTACAGTTTTAGGATAATTTTTTATATTTGTTGTTTTATTTATCAGTTTTTACTACATTTATCAGTTTTTGTAACAGTTAATAGTAACTATATAGTACTGTAATTTCCAGTTCATTCTTTCTTCATAACTTCCTTAGTGTAGTCTTACTCGTGAACTGTATTGCCGTAAACTAGTGTAATTTAACATATTTAGACCTTCAAACAGCAGAAATTAATTCTGATTTTGCATTATTTTCTTTATGATATTAATAAAATAATTTCGCAATTAGTGACCTTAAACTAATCGTGGTTAATAAATCATAAATTACTTATAATTTTTCAATTAATTATAACCAGTTCAATTAATTATAACTATATAATATAACTAATGTTAATATTTACCATGAAATCGTGGATATACAAAGAAGGTCTACAGTGTGGTTCAAACCGATTTAGATAAAATTTGGATGTGTTGTAGTGGGAAAAATTATTAAATAATGGGCTTCGTATATGGTATACAGGAGAAAAATTAATAGGACTCGTATATTTTTTAAGTGACCAATCTCATATTTAAGGACCAAAAAAGGGTAATCATTTTTTCGGTTTATTTCATATTTTTTATATGAAAAATATAGGAAGTTTTGTTAATGTTAATTGGAAGTTAATTATTTGTTTATGACATAACACAAAATATTAAAAATCTAGGTGGTTTTTTATGGCGAGGTATACAGGTTCAAGGGTCAAATTCACATATACACTCATAGAAATAAATCTGTAAAAATAGCAGAAAAATTTACTAAAAATTAGTTAAAAATGATGAAGAAAAAACTGCTGAAATTAGCAATTTTTTTGCTAAATATTTACTAGTAAAATAAGAACAGCAAAATTAAAACTTTTAAATTTACAGAATTTTAGTTATATTTAAGTTAACTGTTAGTTAATTAAAAATAACAAATTATACTGTAGAATCTGCCGAAAATTTAGCTAAATATTAGTAGACTAAAAATAGCACAAATAAACTGTTTATCTAAAATATTTTTGCTCTTTTTAAGCCAAATTTAGTCGAATGCAAATAGCAGTCTATCCTGTTAAAATCGGCAGAAATATTTGCTAAAAAATTGCAAACTGCTGTTTAAAATTTTTTTTTGTGATTTTTTAGGCTACAAATTATTTATGAAAATTTTTTTGCTGATTTTATCAGTTTAATTAGCTTTTTTCCATTAAAAAAAAATTAATTCAAATATAATTAAATTCTGTATACACGAGTAAAAATAGTTATATATTGTCATATATAATGTGATTGGGTCATATCTGACAATGAATGGAGTCACATTAAGACACATATCATTATATACAACTACATCTGATATTATTTTTTCAACGAATTTTTTTGTATGATAAATGATGTTATTACATATCCCCAAATGTGACTCCATATATAACTACATAAGCCATATAAAACTAATCAAAATATATGTAGTGACCGATATGATTATATATGGTTCGATACTAAGTTATATAACACTGTATGTGTCGTCATACTAAAAATATATTCTTGTAATTTTATATAACTTTCTATATAATCCCGTAGAAATTAATATATAGTTCAACATCAAATTTAGTAGTCTGAAAATTAAAGAGTTAATTACTCCATAGCCAAATAATTTTCACGTGATTTTTTTGCATGTAAAATCATGTTAAAAAATGATGCGTACGATTTAGAAGACAAAAGCATTCAACTAAATTTTTATTTTATGTTATAAAATTTGGGTCTTTGAAATTGTTCAAACTATACAAATTTCTATGTCAATTTAATAGCTGGTATGCATAAAAAGTATACCTACTATTAGACAAAATTATATAAAATCAGATATTTTTATATCGAATTAGATATAATATGATGTCCTGGATATGGACAAATCTCGGATCAAACTGTATCAAATTATATCTAAATTTATATAATTAGACACATGTAGATGACCCATTTTTCGGATCAAGCTGTATGTGGTTGTATATGGCGACCTATCAAATAAGCTGTAATTTTATATGACACCATATTAAGATTTTTACCCGGGTACTTAATTGTTGTAATTTTGTTGTTCTTGTTTTACTAGTATTTAGCAAAAACAGTCTACTAATTTCAGCAGTTTTTTCTGCAGCATCATTTTTAACTAATTTTTAGAAACTTTTTTTTTTACAGATTTATTTCTATTAATGTATTGATCCTTATAATAAGTTGGTGTAAGATGTTTCGGCTTTTTCCGATATTCGGCCTACCTCGGATTTGAGACGTATTTTCCCGAAGACTACTTAACACAGGCAAACTCAAAAAACAAAGTCAGTAAATGTTGCTGTGTCAGCAAATTTTTAGTCAGAAGCGTGCTTGCAAAAATGTTGGTAATTTCAGCATAAAGTGTTTGCTGAAAATCAGCGAAGAAAAATAGTAATCTCATCACCAAAAAAATAGTAATCTCATCAATAGTTTTGCTAAGACTTAGTCGATTGAAAATGAAAAAATTTTTTGCTAAAATCACTAAACTTTTTGCTAAATATTAGTAGACTGAAAAAAACTCTAAAAAATTGCAGAGAAATTTTATTTTAGTAAATTTATTTGCTGAAAATTTAAGTATAGAAATTGTGTAGAGTTGTTTTTTCTAAATTATCATTTTCGTTGTCTGTACTATATCCCAACAAGCTGCGACATCTACCTCTTGTCTATCTGGTTGTCATCCACGCTATAAATGTGGTTTTGTAGCAAAATAAATTAGTAAAACATTAGTATAAAATTAGTTTAGTGCTTAAAAAAATATAACTAAAACTTTAGCTGAAAACGGAATTTCAGCAAAAAAAAAATTGCTGAAAACTAGTACACTTGATATACAAGACGTTTTACTAAGTTTTCTACTGACTTATTTTTTTTGAGTGTAGAGATAACACCTTTCAATTTTCAATTTTACTCTATATGTGTTAGTTTTCGAGATGTGGGCCATTTTAAAAAATCGGTAGGGAAAGAAATAGCGCCATCTTTAAAACTTCGGATACACTCTTGGCGCCAGTGTATCCGGGTAATAACAGAAACATTAAAATATTGTATTTTAACAACAAATTGTGTAAAATTTAACTTATGGGTTCTTAAAAATTAGTTATAAAAAGTTTTGAAAATTAACACTCAAAACTACACCATTTTCAGTTTTATTTCAGGAAATTCCAAATATATTTGAAAATTGTCCAAAAATGTTTTAAATTTATCCAAAAATGTTTTAAAGTTGACCAAAAATGTTTTAAAATTGTCAAAATATATTTTAACAGATTTTTCTACTGACGTATTATTTAACCCTTTGACGACCATACATTTCCTGCCGAAGCGATTTTGAAAATTTTGCGATTTTCATAATCTCTGACCTAATAATAGTTATGCCATGAAAAATTGGCTCCGTAGAACCCCTCCTTACCCCTCATTTCGCTTGCCAAAAATATTTGCCATTTGACGACCCTACCGTTCCGGACGAACCGATTTTTATTATTATTTTATTTTCGTTCTCTAGAACTAAATTATGGATATGAATTAAATGAAGAATTCTAAATAACCAACTTCGAGGGCTCGCAAGGGGAAAGTGGGACTAGGTAGGGATTTGCTGCCTACTACATTTTTGTTCCCCCATTTCTCCTTTACAAATCACTTTTGAAAATATTTACTCTATCTTTTGTCTGGGCAATTATAAATGCGAAAAACCCTTGGGCAAGCATACTTGCCTATGGTCGTCAAAGGGCTAAAGTATGGGAATTATAAAGAAAATTTTCAGGAATCGAGAAGTGAAGTTCGACGCAATTTCCTGTAATGTTGTCCTGGGAAGTTCCGGGTTAAAAGAACAAATAGTTATGCATATGAGTGCAGCCACCAAACTTATATATATTTTATTTGTGTTTAAATTTAAGCGAGGGGATATCTTGGCTCTTTTTCGATAATCGCACTATTGCGAAAAAAAATGTCAAATATGTGGCAACTCTGGGTTCACAACATGGGCAATAAGGATAGAAATTTTTATTTTTTCCGTTTCCCCCGCATAATATGTGTTGATTAATTTTGACTCCTCTACAACATATCCACCCCGCAGACCTTCCTGTAGTTTATATATTTTTGCTGTTACAATTTCTATTAACTTTAATAAAAATACATATAAATAATAATGAAAAAAAGAACAGTGACTATTCAGGTTTACAAATAAAATAAAAAAAAATGTGTTTAACCACAGGCTGACATTGCCGCTCACGCTGCAAAAACCTTACTCTTGGTTTTTATATGTGCAGATTACGAAGGTTCAGTATGGGAAATTTGCTTAAATTTCAAAGCAAATACGGGAAATTTGTTTTGAAATCAAAGAAATCCTCTCAGTTTGCAGACAAATTTGCTTTGAAATTAGGGAAATTTGCTCAAAAGAGAGGGAAATTCTCTCATTGGGGAGCCCGTTACCGAACCTTTGCAATCTGGATAAAATTTTGTTGGGGCCGTCAGGCTTACTGTATCTCTATTCTTACTCTATGGTTTAACCACAAAAACACAATATTTTGAATAAGATTAATAATAACAAAACAAAAACTACTAAATACACACTGTACAAAAATAACTAATAATAATTAAAACATGGAAAAAAGTTGTCTTTATTTAGAATCAAAACTTAAAATGCAGACAAACAATGCAAAACATCGACATGATACGAGAACCAAAGCACGGTGATGTTATCTAAATTGTTATTATTTTATTTATAACGATGGTCATAAATTGACGATTTTTAAATAAGACTTTTTGCGAAATTTAAAATAAGTGGGCTTAACGACTTGAATATCAAAGAAAAATGCCATTTGGTATCTTAAAATTAAGTTTTGCAAAATTTGTCATTTTATGATTATTATTTTTGAGTAATAAATGTTGAATTTATGATTTCTGTTGTGTGTTGCTAAATAAAGAAAAAAAAAAATAGTTATTTACATGCCTAAGCAATTGTCAGTGACAATTTTTAAGTATTTTATTTTGTTTATTTAACTACCTTCAACTCACAACAAAAATCCTTTTTTCGTAGGTCGGTACCGGTTCTAAGTAAATTGAAAACACAAATGTGACATTGTATTCAATTCTATACTGACGTCATTTCGCCAAACCAATAACCCCATGAAAAATATAAAAACAAGTTTTGCACTTATAATTGGTTGTGGTAGATTAGTTTTTACTCTACTCAACTCTAATCGTGTTGAGATCTAAACGGAAGTTTACAACTTGTTATCCTTTAACGTCCCTTAAACAAAGAAATTGCTACTTACATTATTAACTCGAGTGACAGCTATCAAATGATCTCCGGAACATAAATATTTTGTATAGCAAATGTCAAATCCATTTTAATTTCTTCCAATTGATTTGCTGAAATCATATAAATTGTGTTGATATAAACATTTGTCTCCTATTCCAATATTATGACATGGAGATTGGTACGTATCGTAGTCACTATAATGCATGTGCTGTTATTGTCAACAACTACTCTTTCCAAAACCGTAAATTCTTCTTTATACTACAACATACTACGGGCATTTAAATATAGTTTGTGCATATTTCTGGTTATGGAGACACAAACACCCAAAAAAAAATACATATCTGAAAACCAAGTATTTACGAACGTACGTATTATATTTATTTGTAGACGTATTATTTATAAATATTAATGTTCAATTTCCGTTGTATAGTTGGGTTTTTTTCGCTATCGCACATACAACAGCTATGTGTTCGACGAACTTTTGCGCTGTGGCTAGCAGTTGTGGTTAAAATACATAAATAACAATAATACCAGCATGGCTATGTAATTCTCTCACACTGTGTTAACAGCTTGTGCCCTGCAAGCAGGAAACGGGCTAATTTTAAGGAAAACCAAAAATTAATTGAAAAATTGAATGCTTAAATTTTAATAAATATGACGAAATCTATTAAATATGTCTAAAAAATTTAATTTCCTATTTCCAACCACATTTTATATATTTTTTCTCACTAACTGAGAGGATTGCATTCTCTTTATTCTTTTAAACTCTTTAATACCAGTAAAAAAAATTAAAAGTCACATAGCCAGCACCACTGTACGATTTCGGTCATATTTGTGGAATCGGATCTAAATCTGGGAAATAAATTTCAATTACCGGTGCAAAAATGTAATAATATTATTATTTATTATTTATAAATAAACAACAATAGGTGAACAAAAGAGGGATTATGTCTAAAGGATAATTGTTTCTGAATGGAATAAGTATGTCATCAAAAAAGTTCAAAAATCATTTTGAAAAGGAAAAGCAGTATATTCAGATGCCGTTACGTATCTTGTTAAAAATATTTTAAAACACACGATTCAAAATTCTTTTTCTCTCAGAAAAGTATACTTTAGTCCCCGTGTCTGATATTTTTATGCCTGAACTTATAAGTTTCCTCAAGTACTGACGTATAAACATCTGATCTGTTTAATAGTCGCCGCGTACATTAAGTGGATGATATGCGGCTGCAGACCCCACCTCTTCCTACAGGTATAGAAAGCACAAAGCGGCTTCTTCATTCTCTCCTCGGTATTCCTTTTCCAGGGAAGTCAAAAAATGACCCCCAGGTACTTCGCTTCCCTCGAGAGCTGAAGAGTCGGCACTTCCCTGTGAACATAACAACTTCGGTTTTCACCGGATTGACTCCCAGACTGTTCTCCTTTGCCCACATATACCGCTTCATAAGCGCCGACTCCATGAAATCACTGACCGTCTGGAGAAATTTTCCTCTGATCAGTAGCACAACGCCGTCAGCGAATGTTACAACTTTTGTACCCGTTCTCTCCAAAGATTCGGGAATTCCATTGATCACAAGATTTCACAGAAGAGGAGAATTGACCCCACCTTGTGGAGTGCCCCTTATGACTACCTTCCGCGCCTCACCATCCCCTATGTTTGAGTTTATAGCCCTGCTCCTTAGCATGTTGTCCGTCCACAGGGTTATCTGTGGGTCAGTACCAATACTCTCCAAGGCACTAAAGATCGACGATATATTCACGTTTTTTAAAGCTCCTTCCACGGCCAGAAAGGATGCCAACACATACTCACGGTCTTGAAAAGCATTCTCAATTGTGCCGACAACCCCACTCGGAGCAGTTTTTCTCCAAGTTGTCTGGAGAGAGTACGCTTTTCACATGAACTTCTACCAGTCTCTCCAGAGTTTTCTTAAAAACGATGAGAGACTAATAAGCCTGTAATCCTTGTCAGTTCTGTGGTTTATTCTTCCCCCTTTGGGGATAAAGACCACCCTGACCTCCCTCCATTCAGAGGGTATATACTCAGGTGTAATACTACCAGTAAAAATACGAATCAGCCATGGCATGATAATATCCAGGCAAAAGTATTGGAATGTGAGTATCCATCAGGAGCTCAATGGTTTCATGACTGCTCTCTGTGAAGGTACCTTAAGCCTCATAAGATATCCGGGTAAACTGAGTGCCTTAGAAAGAACCTTACGAAGTTTCGCCCTCTAATTCTCTATACAATCTAGACCACGATTCCCTTTTTTGCCTGCGAGTCTCCTTCTTGAAAACATTAAAACTGAGATGATACCATTCCCAATCCTCCGGTCCATTGTCTTTCTTCACCTTATTGAGAGTTTTCTCAGGATCCGAGTTCAGATACTCTTTCCTCTTCGTCAATAATCGCACCAGAAGTACTTATTAAACAAGTGCAAAATGTGCACTGCAATTCAATACTTTTTCCAGTACTTTTTTCATAAGTGCATAAAAAGTATTTACTCATTATTTTTATATTATTTATACTGAACCCAAAACTATAGGGTGGTCCAACCAAAACGCACGATCTTAATTGTAAATAAAACAAAAAGTTTTCAGTAAATTATCTTAATATTTTTTATTATGGTAGTAGCATCTACGACAATTATGTACAAAATATCGGCCAAATGCTCGCCACGGCTTCAGTAGCATACCTCTATACGATGGTCCATATTTTCAATGACTCTGAGAAATAATTCAGGTCCAATGTCGTTAATGTGTCGAATTATCCAACGGTGACAAATCACATGATCGTGGCAGCCAATTAACATCGCCACGACGTGAGATAACACGACCATTGAATTTCTCGCGCAAAAGAGCCATTGTTTCGTTGGCTGTGTGGCAAGTGGCACCATCCTGTTGGAAGCACATATCTTCAATTTCTGGCCACGTTATCATCTCGCGATAGCGAACACCGACGACGAGACGAGGATGACGGCTCTTCTGCCACACACAACTACAGCAATGTTTTTCGCAGAACGAACTGGGCGAGCATGCTGAAATTTGCACACAATTCTACCGATTGTGGACACATTTGGTCGATTATGCTGACCAAAGAAGTGCACGAAATGCATTTTGATTTGAACGGCCATTTTCGTAAAAGCCTTCAACAATCTTAACGTGCTTCTGTACCTCTTAATGGTTGAATTAGTGAAACACTGAAACAAAGAAATGTCAAATTAAGTTGGGCAAAAAACTTGCCGTAAAGGTGTGACTCACAATTAACATCGTGCATTATGGTTGGATCACCCTTTACTAGTTTTCAAATTTATCTTGTTTTCGAAACGAAAACTTTTAGTTTTGGCTTCAGTTTAAATGAGGCTTTATTTTTAAAAATTTAAAAATTAAAATAAAAAATATTGAATTTGAACAAATTAATTAAAAATATAAAACAAAAATTTAAAAAAATGTTAGTTCATCCAGGATTCGTATCTGCGGTCATCAGTTTGAAAATAAATTGTATCCAAATCACTTCTTAGGATCACTTTTGGAACAATAATAATTTAGAATCAATAATTAAGGATTTTTTTTTTGATATTGTTGAGAATTACTTCTAAAAGGTTTGTAAAAATATACTAGCGGATACTTTGGAAGCAATGAAAGAAGTGATTCTTTTGAAGTTGTTCGGAATTGACTCTTAAAAAAAGCAGTAAATATACGCTGACGGATATTTTGGAAGCAATGAAAGAAGTCGTGTGTATAGCATGACTAATTCTTTTTTCTTGGAAATGAACACACAAAAAATTATTTGCTTAAATTATCGATTCAAAGATTTGTTTAAAATAAAATTTGTTTTTAAACAAATATTTAATTGAATCATATATTTTAATTATTTAATTGTTTCAGTTAATCGTGCACAATTTTTAATGATTAATAATACCGTTTGCGCGATAGGTGCCAAATCAATTAATATATTAATCCACAGATTAATACCAGATGTGAAACTAATGATAGGTGTCAAAAGAGTATTCTCCAACCGTTTGGTTTTGTTTACATGGAAGTCAAGTCAAGAGGGAGATAACAATATAAAATCTCCATACATTTTGTATTGCGAATTTTTTGTATATGTCTGTCTCTTTTTAGATTATTGCGCTTTATCTTTTGTGTTTTTCTTAAATTTTACAAAATCAGCTCATTCATATCTGGTATAATTTGTGTATTAATCGATATATTAATTGATATATAATCAATTAATATATTAATTGATATTATCAATTTCGTAATTGAAACTAGTTTTTAATTTCATTTGTCTACGTTTTATTTTGTGAAATTATATAGAACGTAAATCTGAAGAAAAATGAAGGCGATTTATTTTGCCTTTGTCTCTATACAGATGGTGGGATATTATATTCAGAATCCCATTTTACAACATATTATTACATTTTTACCTTTTAAAAATATATTTGGTATATTTGCTTAAAAAAAACCGGGTTCTTTTCTATTACAAACAAAATAACTACACACTCTTCTGTTTCTTATTCACTTATTTATTAACACTTTATCACTTTACACGTAACAACCTTAATATAACACAAGTTTGCCAACGATTTGAATATAACGAATGCTCGAATGAACCATACAAACGCTAATGCGCAATTGACTGAATTCGCCAAGTGGCAGCACTTTTATAATTTAACTTCCGTGGTTGTAAACACCCAGAGTACTAAAATTATAACACTTTATTAATTACTGATAGCAGAGCCCCCAACCACTTGACATTATCGCATACTTAAATCTAGTGCTGCTAGATTGACGGGCTTAAGAAATCCCCTTTCTCGGCATATACTTCTCCTTAAATACCAGAACTTTTTTATACTAGACTAATCCAATTTCGTAACAATATGTTATTTTAAGTTTCCTTTTGAAATTGTCTAATATTCCAAACACTCCATTCTGTTGAAAAATCACGAATTTTGACGACCCTTATCAATGAGTGGCCCTTAATATGTTTTAAATATATAAACAATCCACATGACATTTAGATGGAATTATGTATTAAAAATATTGTTATGATTTAAAAATAGTCCTTTAACTTATCCCTTGATTATGAAATTCCTTTGAATTTAAATTACCAATATTGTATATTAAATTTAAATATTCAAATTTGCAGGTATCTGATTACAATAAATTATTTAATCTTTAAACAAATTACACAATTAAAATATATACACAAACAAACAATAATAGCAGCAACAGCATGCAATAGCAAATTATATTGTGATGTAATTGAAAAAAACTTTTTGTAAAACCTTGTAATACTTAAGCGGAGATTTATTGTTTTCAATGGATGGTTGGGTAAATTTCTATATACACTACCGTCTATCTAACTGACTAAACAACTTACAAAATTATAGTTTACCTCCTTCCCATTAGTGATGCTATTTTTCCCTTTAACATTTAACTTAAAAGTATGTATATAGAGTCAGCAAAAAATTTGGCTTAAACATTTTGTAACGAAAATATATTATTTTATTTCAATTTCAAATAAATATTACCAGACCAATTCTGCAAGAATCGGGTGTAGAGCCGGTAATGGGAGAAACAAAGTCAACTTAACACAAAAAGTGTAATTTTTTAATTTATCACATGTGATTTGAATGAAATTCATCATAACTATCCTACACTCTAAAAAATGCTTGTAAATTCACTACTATAAAATGAGTAATTTTTTGTTTAAGATAACGCATAGTGAGTAAAAAGACACACAAAATGCGCAAAATTAATTTGTACACACTTTCATATACAATAATACGCACATAATGTAATTATAGGCATTATCTGTTTATAATTAAATATGTTGTGCGTAATTTTTTTTCATTTTGTTGATCAATTTTTATTTTACTCACAAATTTTGTAAATTTACTAATTTATAATAGTAACGAAAATACATATTAATTGACATTTAAAAAATTCAAGAAATTAAAAAAAAAAATATAATGTTCTAAAAAATTTGTTCTATCATAAATTTTTACTAAAACGTATGCTAATATTGTCTGTACAAGAGGTAACGGTAAATTTTCTTTTTCTTTAAAATATTTCGATTCACATTATTTTTTCTTTCCAGGCTTATGGAATTTGACTCCGGCGACTTAGAAAGGTTCATTGGTGCTTAATCGAAAGTTTTAACTGATACCACCAGTTTCGAATTAATTTGATATAAAAGCCGAAAGTTGCCTTCCCCCTGGAGAAAAGTGCTTAAAATATAAGGTCTTTAGAAACAAATCATCAGGAAATATGTACGCCGGAGATTTCTATAGGAAACTATAAGATTCGGATAACTTTTTCTTTCAGATTGTGATGAAGTTTTGCTTTTAAAACCATTAGATTCTGAGAACTTTCCTATAGAAAAATTATTAATTTCTGAAGATTTTTTCCTAAAGAGAAACAATCTGATTCTGAGAACTTTTTCTGAATTCTGAGGACTCTGCCTATAAAAAAAACCCTCAAATTCTGAGGAAGATTCACAAAATCCTACGCCAAAAAGTTATCTGAATCTGAGACATATCCATAAAGAAGACTCATCAAAATATAATGCTTTGTATAGGAAAATCTTATGAATCTGATGAGTCTCCTTTAGGAAAGGCCATAATAAAATACTTTTTTTTTATGAAAAAATGTCCAGAATCTAAGGCTTTCCCTACATGAAAAATTACTCTTATGGGTGTCAAGAGAAAAATCTGCTCAGAATCTGAGGATTGTATTAGGCTTAAATATTATTAAAACATTTATAATTAGTAAAACATTTCAAAATACTTTAATTTTTTATTTTTGGTGACATTATATAATTTATTTAATAAATTTAAGCACAAAAGTGGTAAAATTACACACTTTTTCTGAAAAGTTTTTACTCATTTTCAATGTAAATTTACAAATTTTGCGTGTAATTAATTTACGCATCATGTGTGTAATTTTTTGTCATTTACGCACTGCGAGTAAATTTACCATATTTATAGTAGGAGTTTAGTTTCCTACTATAAGTTGGGTAAATTTAAACAAAAATTAATTAGAGGGTATACTAAAGAGTGGGCCAACCAAAACGCATGAAGTTAATTGTAAATAAAACAAAAAGTTTTCAGAGTTCTGGTGTTTTAGGAAAAAAATATTCCGAGAAACAGGATTTACTAAATCTGTCAATCTGCTGACACTACATTCAAGTATACCACAGTATGCTAAATGTGCTATAAAGTGTTATACTATAAAGTAGTTCTGGTCTTGGCTATGATTAAAGTGGTTAGTGTCTCAGCTATGAATAAAGTGGTTGGTGTCTCGGCTATGAATACTCTGGGTGCCTCTATAACCACAGCTAATAATCTGGTTGTCTCTGGAACTTTCGAGCTTGTTCTATAATCACAGACATTACACTATAAAAGGACTGCAGCTTATGTGTGGGTATTGAGTCGCGTATTAGCATTTCTGTAGTTAAGTTGTGCTAAGTTAATTGTACAGTTCAGTTGAGCTCTAGTAAATCATTGTAAAATTGTTTGTAAAGTAATGAAGTGTTAAATAAATAAGTCTATAATAAACAAAACGAATGTGGGTGTGTTGGTTATTTTTAATTAGAAAGAGCTCCAACCCGTAAAAATTTATACGATCGAACTTTTATTTCCTTTTGAAAAATCCCTGTTTTTACTTGTTTTTTATTAGTTTCGGACTCATTAGGTCTATAATGATGTTTACTGAAGTTATAATAAAAAAAAAACTGAATTAAAACCTTCATTTTTTTATCCCTGGTGGTGTTTCCATAATATGCACTATTATTATTTGGAAACATTGTTTTTCCAATTTATTCTGAAAGTGCATTTAATTCTTTAGCCCAAACTAGATAGTGAAAGTGTCCGTGGCAGTGCTACCAATCCTTGTTTTTGAATTTCGCGATAACTATTCCGTATTCTTAAGAATTTTTTGTGAATTTTTGTTTAAAGGCAGCTTTTGTTTATTTAGAAAACTTTCTAATTTTTCGACAACAGAATCCTTCAGAAAAGAAATTTCGATTGTTATAAGAAAGATAATACCAATTTGCCTACTAAATCATACATAAAAGCTTTTGTAGTTTGTAATAACAACCTTTAACGGAGCCTGAAGGTAGCCTTGTGTATTAGAGGGTATTACCTTAACAAACATACACAAAATTAAAAAAAAAACATACATTTTTTAAAAAAGTCTATAATGAAATTAATTTGCAATTAAAGCCCCAACTAACGTCATCATCATATTATCATGATCATTTTAATGAGCTGATGGTGTTATAGAAACGAATAGCAGTTATAAAAAAGAATTATAAAAATAAACACAATAAAGCCACTCCCAAATGTATTATTAGAGTCATACACCGATAGATCATTAAAATAACAATTAAACGTTGAAAAAACAATGCAATAAAAAAAAAGTTTATAGCACTATACGTACCAAAATTAAACTAAAAAAAAGTTTGACAGTTACTACATGCGAGTTGTTTGTGTAGTAATGAGCATTTGTTTTTAACTGTGATTTCAGTTGTTTTTCTATAGAAAAATACAAAACAACTATTGTAATAGTTATTTAGAAAACAACTAAAGAAAAGTACTGTATTTGGTAATAGTTGTTTAAAACAGTTATTTTTAATGTTAAAATCAACAACTAAGAAAACAGTATTTTTGCAGTAAATAGTAATTTTTGTTAGTGATTTCACAGTTAAAATTTTTTTTTGTATTTTTGAAAATTCTTGTTTAGTTTATGGTTGTTACTATTATATATATTCTTAGTTTACAAATAAAACTTAGAAAATCTTATTGTATCTGGAATTAATGAACACATAATAACTGGAGAACCGTTTAGCATTTTTACTTTAAATTTTAAGTAGCGTTAATTTGGTACCCCACAAAAAAGAGGTACCAAATCAGTTGAAAAATACTACAATTAATGATCTAGATGACATTGAGTACTTCCATAGGCAATGAGTACTTTCACTTCAACATTTTTTCAGTACTTTTTGAACGAGTCCAAATAACGTTTTTTTAATATTGATAGTTAAAAAAAAACTTTTTCACAAAAAAAAAAATGATTTTTAAATTTTTTTTCGATTTGAAATCAAATATTATTGTATAAAATTATTTTCAAATTTAAAAAAGATGATAAAATTTTTTAAAAGTAAATTACAGAGAATAAAAAATTAAAAAATCGATAAGGCCAGCATGATAGAATACGTTTTTTCGGGTGCCGCTACAAATCCATCCTCAGTATCTTATGCCTTTATGGTTTAATAATTGATGATGATCTATTTATATTGAATGTGAACTCTAAAGGCCTTAAATCTTTGTTAAAATTGTGAAAGCAAAAAAATTTTATTATATGAAAGACTAATCACAATTAAGCTGAAATGTCACTGTTTCAAAATAAAAATACGTACATTAAATTTTCGAGAGAAAAACTTATACGAAACTCATTATGGTGAAAAATCTTTTTTTTTCTAAAATTTATTTATTTAATTTCAGTCTATGGATACAATTTATCCTTACAGACTAGCATCTTAAAAACTAATTTAAAATATATTATTTAATAAGGTTTTAAAATCAGATTGAGAAACACTTATATCTAAATGATTACAACACATATTAAATAACCTCATAGATTTATTAAGTGGTTCATTCAGAGCATATTGAGTAGCGTGTATATCAATGTGGAAAAACTTACTTACATTTCTAAATGATCTTGGAGGAACATAAATTGAAATTAAATCTAACAATTCAGGGGAATCAATAATACCACAAATAATACCATGCAAAAATGTTAAGGCCGCAATTTTCCGACGAGTTTCAAGAGTTCGCAAAGAAATAAATTCACATTTATCCTCGTAAGAGGGAATTAAAAAAGACGGAATATCAAAAGAATTATGATTATTTAAAAATGGGAGCGCAAATTTAATAAACTTCCTTTGAATTTTCTCAATACGGGCTATATGAAAAGCAGCATTGGGACTCCATATAAAAGAAGCATATTCTAATCTAGATCTAACAAAAGATGAATAAACAACCTTTTTTGTAAAATGATCAAAACATTTATCCAAATTGCGTCGAATAAATGCAAGAAGAGAATATGCTTTGGGAATAATGAAGTTTAAATGACTAGTGAATGATAATTTAACATCAAAAACTACACCCAGGTCCACGATTTCATCCACAGATGTTAATACATGACCATTCATTTTATATTCAGAAATGAGAATATTTCGACGTCTATGCAAAGACATACTATAACATTTTGCAATATTAAAGGGTAGACCATTGCGATCTGACCAGGAAATTGCATTATTTAAATCTTCCTGAAGGTCAAAAATGTCACCGACGGAATAAATTGGCTTGAAAATTTTAAGATCATCAGCATACATTAAAAACTGAGAATTTTTAAAGCAATTGCTAATGTCATTAATAAAAATGTTAAATAACAACGGTCCAAGAATGCTGCCTTGAGGAATACCAGAAGATGGTATAAAATAATCCGAGCAAACTCCATCTACAGAGACTGTAGCACATCTGCCAATTAAATAATGGCGGAACCAACTAAGCATATTAGAATGAATACCAATCTTGGAAAGCTTCAATAACAAAAGTTCATGTGGTACACGGTCAAACGCCTTAGCGAAGTCAGTGTAAACTGTATCAATTTGAACACCTTTTTCAAAAGAAGAAATACAAAAATTTACGAAAACGGACAAATTTGTTGTCGTTGATCTCCCAGCCATGAAACCATGCTGTGACACTGAGATGTGTCGTTTTAATTGAAAAAAAAGTTTATCGTACACGATGTGTTCGAAAATTTTAGCAATATTAGTTAATTTAGATATAGGTCGATAATTGGTAATATTATTTCTACTGCCACCTTTAAGAATTGGAAAAATAGTAGTATATTTCCATTTTTGAATAAAATAACCAGCCCTCAAAGATTTATTAAATATTATTTTGAGGGGTAAAATCAAAGAAGAAAAGCAATTCTTTAAAAGGAAGGATGAAAGGCCGTCATTATCACATTTGAAAGAATTCGAAAGTTTGCTAATTCCCGCAGCAACATCTGCATCCGAGATTTGTAAAGATCCAAAATCGAAAACTGAAGCAATATCGTCAAAATCATGTTCATTAATAGAAAAGGAATCATCATTAAAATTAGATTGAAAATACATTGCAAAAAGGTTAAGAGAGTCTTTCAAGTTGTCCGAAGAAATATCATTATATGACATAAGTGAAGGTATAAGAGAAGTATTTCTTTTGGAATTAATAAAACTCCAGAAATTTTTTGGGTTGAATTTAATTGATTCATTGAAACTCATCAAATATTGATTGTACAAAAATTTGCTTAGAAAATTAAATTCTCTTTCATAACGAAGAAAATTTTGCTTATCGCTAGTACTATTTGAGGCTTTAAATTTTTTGTGAAATTTGTTTCTAAGATTCTTTAGTTTTTTCAAACCTTTAGTGTACCAAGGAAGTTTGTATGGAATTTGACAAGTAAATACGAGTAGTTTTTAAAAACTAATATTTTTTTGTTAAGTGTAAATCTAGTAGGTGTAAGTTCTAGGGCTTGTAAACCACTGGTATTTTTTAAACCTACACAAAATTAATTTTTTCTGAGTCCTTTGCATGTAACAATTTCAGTATTTTGAAAATAGAAATTTTTTTGATTAATTATTGAGCTTGGTTGCTTTTCGTTATTTCAAGATTTCTAAATATTTAGAGAATATTTCTTCAATAAATCAAATATTTTGTAGAAATTTTAAAATACTTTAATAGACCTAATTTGATCGACTTTAGTTTTTGAATCTGTCCCCAAACCGAAGTCAAAATTCCTAATTTGGGCCCAAATCCATAAAAAAAAAATTCCCAAAATAAAATCCTCCTTTGACAAAATTTCCTACATGTTAGCGACATCTATATTTTGTTTAAAAATTTATCGAAGCTACATCTCTATATTATAGCATAGAGTAAGAATAGATAGAGATACAGTAAGCCTCACGGCCCCAACAAAATTTTATGCAGATTGCAAAGGTTCGGTAACGGGCTCCCCAATGAGAGAATTTCCCTCTCTTTTGAGCAAATTTCCCTAATTTCAAAGCAAATTTGTCTGCAAACTGAGAGGATTTCTTTGATTTCAAAACAAATTTCCCGTATTTGCTTTGAAATTTGAGCAAATTTCCCATACCGAACCTTCGTAATCTGCACATATAAAAACCAAGAGTAAGGTTTTTGCAGCGTGAGCGGCAATGTCAGCCTGTGATTATAGTCTCTGGTAAAATCAGTAGAGTGTTAAGTAGTTGGGCGCTTTGTTTTGAATAACATTAGTATTAAAATTTTGGAAGCAAAAGAAGAAGAAAAGAAAAGAAGAAAAAGACCGAACGTTACGAAGGAAGGGGAAGTTGAGTTGTGCTAAGTTAGTTGTATACTAGAGTTTGTTAATTGTGTATTAGCATAGTATAGTGAGTTGCAGTGTTGCCAACTTTTGAAGGCAGGAAAGCACCGTGAGCATTGTGAAAACGGGTAAAAAGGGTAAAAATTTACCAAAAATGGGGTAATAAAGCACGATATAAATTTTTTGAAAAATTTAAGTCAAGAATTTAAAAACACATTTTAGCTTTGTAAAATCGTGTAAAAAAAGTTCAAAAATAACCAAAAAAGGGGTAAAAAAGGACCAAACTAATATCTAAAAATTTTGAAGTTTAAATATATCGAAGTTGCTACTTAAAATTGTACTACAAACATTGTGAAAAAATGAATTTTTTATTTAGTTCGTATTATTTTTTGAACTTTGACACCAAATTGAAGAAAAATATTAAAAAACGAGAACAAATACCAAAAATATGAACTGTACAAAAAGCACTAAAAGCACTGCCGGAAATCTGAAAAAGCACTGTAAATACCCGCTTTTTTTAAACGGGTATTTGTAAAAAATCACCGGGTACAAGAAAGAAAAAAGCACCAAAAAATACCCGAAAAGCACTGAAATGGCAACACTGGTGAGTTGCAGACTAACGTTTCTATAGTTTGTGTGTGTGTGTTACAATGTTGTATGTAAAATAATAGAGAGTTAATAAATAAGTGTATAAGCTCAGAAATAAATAAAAGAGTGTGCGTTATTTCAATTGCAAAGATCACCAACCCGGTTTATCTAAAAGAGATAAACCAACGTTTTTAAAAGGTAAAAACGTAACAATATGTTTGTAAATTTAAATACTGCCGCGTATGAATAAAAAATAGATATTACTAATAGCACTAATAGGGAAAATATTGGATTTTTTAAGCATTTACGTCACAAATCTAGTCTGCTTGCGAGTAGACTAAAAATTAAATTTTTTTATTTTCGTCTATAATTCATATTATTTTATTCTACAAGTCTGTGGGTAAATTTGGTGTTAAAAGTCACTCCTAAGCGAATTACCTCGAAATAATTGTTCATATGACCCATTGAATCGACGTTAACATTTTAAAAAAATGTTACTTATCGTCTTGACGAGACATCGATTTGTTCAACCAACGAACAATTTCTTGTTCATGAATTTGTCTCGTGTGGACCACTCTTGTTCGTGTTTTGTTCTTATTCCTATGAGTCTTGACGAGACATTGATTTGTTTGCCCAAAAATTAATCGTCGGCAGAATAACGGGAAAAAATTTGCTCATTTGTTTTGGGTGGAGAATACTTAATGTCAGACAATTCATTATTTTTTGTTTTTTGTTGGAGTAGGTCACAAACTATTTGTTTTCATGTTTTCAATGTGTTTTCACTAGTTTTTTCCAATAATAAAAATTAAATTGCATTAAATTCAATAATAATGCAAATTATTTACTTTTTCTTAACATTTTCTTTTATTTTCTTTAGTTTTTAGTAATGCCACTAAGTAAAAATTAGATCTGGCATCGCGGTTGATGTTGCACATAGTTGTGAGAACAATTGTGCTGACAACGTTGTCTATTATGTCTCGTCAAGACTCAGAGTTATAACAAATTTAAAAATTTCAAATTTAAAAATCATTAAAAGTATCGAGTATCCAAATTAAAAATATCGAGTGTAAAAAAGTAACCGAATTCACCAGCACTATTTCAGATTTAAAGATATTTGGAAAAGTCTAACAAACTAAGAATCTTTATTAGCAAAACGCCACACAGCAAATAGGCGGAAATTTTAAGACTTTTTTTGTTATTCCAGAATTATTGTAGTACTTTATGGATTTAGATCACTCTTTGTAGAGGTTCTTGAAATTTCTTATGTAATTTTTCATTTCAAATGTAATATTATTTAGTTGTGAAAAAAAGGATTCAGTAGTGGTTGTACTGGGTACTTTTTTGAATAAGAGCGTACCTACTGTAAATTGTCACAAAGTATTGAACTTCCCATTCCTGATCTTCTTATATACACTAGGGTGGATCGAATTCGGCCTTTGGAGGAATTTCGTTTTGTACAGGGTTAGGCAAATTGTAGATAGACCTCTTAAGAAATGCATGCAAGGGGAGTTAATTAAAGTCAAAAAAAAAGTCTTTTGAAAAAACAACTTAATGTTTTTTTTTTGTCAAGAGTCCACATTTATTGTTTAAAAATAGTTTTTTTTTTGTTTACTTATTTTTATACAAATTTTATACTGTCATTTTAACAACACAGTAATTATCTTCTTTAATTTATAAGTATCAGATTACATTTTATTGGAAAATTTTCAAAAACAAAAATGCAATAACTAGAATTTTATTACATGCATTCCTACATCCATTGTTGTTGAGTTTAAAACTTTTTGCTGTTGATTCGAACACTATAAAAACAGGCAGATGGGTTGGGTTTTGATTGACATTCAATCAATATATTGTTTGTAAGTTGTCTATATTGGTTTTATTGCACTCGAATGTCTGACTAACTGTATGATTTTGTAATTTTTTTATTTTATTACAGCAATTTATAACTTTTGTTCATATAATTTGTCGCTTTAAATCGCAATTTTATTTTCAAATACATAAAATCATTATAAGCAATTTGTTTATAGTAAATAATTAGTTTTTTTTTATTAGTATGACAAACTAAATTTCAAAGGAATGTTAAAAATGTTCAGTTCTAATACCCAGCGTAGAAACGACGGTAAAGGGGTATTCTTGTTTATCAAATTAGATGGTAGAGCTGTGGACTGCCAATCTAAAGTCTCAAGTTCGATCCCTAGCACGTGCCCATTTTATTACAAAAATTTTACGAATTAAAAAATATGTTTTTAAAATTTTAATTTTTTGGAAAAGCATTGATTTATCACTTAAAAGATCAACTCAACTATACATACCTTGATTCAAGAAATATTATTTTTAAGAAAATGTTCTTCGCCATATTGGATCCGAAATTTTGAATTTAAAATTTCCGATTCCGGGTTAGTAATCAGCGACTCTAAATCCTTTATAAACAATTAATTAAAGTCAAAAATATTATTATTTTGATATATATGACCGCCATTTTGAATCCGTCATTTTGAATTTTTGATTTCAGATTCGTGCTTAGCAGATTCGTGCAAAATAACCTATAGTGATAATTTCATTCAAATCAGATTACACAATAAACTTTATAAATCGCCATATTGGATTCGCCACTTCTAATTTAAAATTTTTGGTTCTAGATTTTGAAGCAGCGACCCGAAGTACATTCAAATTTTGAAACATATATTCGCCATATTGGAGTTTCTATTTTCCATTTTTCAATTCTGATTCCAGATTCGTGACCAGATATTTTTAAGATTTTTATTTATCCTTCATATTCTAATTACTATAACCAAAATTTAGACTTGCTTGCAAATCAAGGCTTCTAATGTCGTAAAGACATCCAGTAAAATTCATTAAAACCTGTTATCTCTGAATCTATTCTAGAACAGGTTCTGTCACCACCAGTTTCATGGAACAGTCTCTTAAAAACTGATTCCCGAAAGTCAAAATGTAAGCTTTCACTCTCCTAGAATCAGTTCTAAAACTAGTTCTAGAACCGGTTCTAAAACAATGTTCTGGTTTGGAGGAAATGAACTTATTGCCAGTAGGTCATACTCCACCAAAAAAAATAACCGGTTGTAGAATATAAATTATAACTTATGCTATTGTGCAACCAGGTCTTTTGATTTTAACTTTTTACTGGGGATATGGGAGAGAGATTTACGTTCTTAATTATCAGATTCTATTTCTTTAGTTTCAAGCACGTTACGTACAATATAAAGTATCGAAAATGGCATAAAACACCATGATTTTTGTCGAGATAAACCCTATTTTTATACCCTACACCACTACGTGGTCAGGGTATTATAAGTTTGTGCTGATGTTTGTAACACGAAAAAATATTGGTCCTAGACCCACCTTATAGTATACCGATCGGCTCGGAATTTTTTTTTATTTTGATTTAACGATGTCCGTCTGTCCGTCCGTCCGTCCGTCCCTCCGTCCGTCTGTCTTTCCATGCATTCTTGTGCGCAATCTACAGGTCGCAAATATTAAGATATTTTGATGAAACTCGGTACACCGCCTATTGATTTTGGTTAAAATCGCTCAATGTTTAGACCTAGTGCCCATATAAGGGTCCCCCCAAAATTGGCTTGGTTACAAACTGCAGGTCGCAAATATTAAGATACCCACTCAGAAATCGCCAGTGGTACAAAAAATCAAGCACTGGCATACCACTGGGTAACCACGGTATTAAAAATAAATGACTGGCCGAACACTCATTTGGGACGCTTTGCCAGCGTTTGCGAAAAGCGTTTTACCAGTATTTTTTTTACAAAAATTTCGGTGGTTTATAAAAAAAACCACTGGCAAAGAATTGGCTTAGAGTGATATGCCAAGGTTTGCAACCAGTGGTTATCCAGTGCTACCTAGCCAATGCTACCAGGCGTACAAAAATCAATTCACTGGAAAACCAATAATTTTATAAAAATGCTGACGCTTCGTTAAAAAATGTTTGTAGTCGGAAGGTTCCGAGTTCAAATCCGGTTGCAATCAAAAATTTTTTTTTGGATTTTTTGGATAAAATACATATGAACTTTTTTTTAATTTTATTTTGTAAAATATATTTCCAGACCACCTATTTATTGGTTTTGCCAGCGTTTTGCCAACGTTTAAAAATTTTGTTCCTCCAGTGCTTTTCCGGCGCTTTTTGAACAGCCGGTCCTTTTGTCTAATGATGTTATCATTTTGGGAATGGGAAAGCACTTTTTGCCAGTACTTATACCACCTGTTAAAGTGCTTTGCCACCGCTTTCCCGTTTGTATTTTTCTGACTGGGTATTTTAATGAAATTTGGTTCGCTGACTCACATTATAGAAAATTTTGACACAAGTCCCCTTTTAACCCATTCGAATTTCGGATCCAAACATTAGTTGGCTTTTAACCAGACTGGTGTAGGGTATTGTATAGTCGGCATGGCCGACTTTGACCTTTTTACTCGTTTTTAAATATCTTACGCATAAATACACTGAGAAAATTAGTTTTCATAAAACTTTATGAAAAATATTCTAATTATTTAAAGTTTTATAAAATCATTGAAGAAGTTTCATTAAAAGTCTAGTTCCTTACAATGTATAACAATGAAGGTTTTCATAAATTTTAGAAAATTTTTCGTTCACTTCATGAAGAAAAATTTCATTAGTTTACCAAAAATTTTCATCATTAAACGTTCACGCAAATTCTCTGTGTGTGTAGTTAGTTGGCTATTAGTCGGAAACAACTGGCAGCGTTCCAGTCGTTGAATCTATGTTTACTTGCGTTAACCGACGTCAATATTGTCGTAAAACAAGTTAAAAGTTTTCAACCGGAAATTAAAAAAAAAAAAAATCATGTCGTTTGTACTACAACACTTAATCCCCTGTACTAAATCATGTGTTGTTTTTTTTTAATTGAATGAATTTCGTATCTTTTCACATTTTATCATTTGTTAATTTCAAAAAAATTAACATTTTTAATATTATTTACTTTCTAAACAGCAATTAAAATATATTGGTTAAATTGTCATTAGCGGATTTTTAAAAAACAAACAAAAGTGATGTTATGGCAAATACAGAAAAAAATAAAAATAACTAGAATTAGGGTGTCCAATAATGAAAGGGTATTGAACAATTTTTAATACCGAATTTATGGTATTTTCAGTATTTTATTGTATAAAATTAAAAAAAATGTTAATTTTTATAATTTCAATTGCAAATTGAGGTCTTTAAAGTTCGAGTGAATTTTTTCACTTGAAAAACAACCCAATCAGAAAAATACAAACGGGAAAGCGGTGGCAAAGCACTTTAACAGGTGCTACAAGTACTGGCAAAAAGTGCTTTCCCATTATCAAAATGATAACATCAATAGACAATGGCTATTCAAAAAGGGCCGGAAAAGCACTGGATTAACAACATTTTTGAATGTTGGCAAAACCAATAAATAGGAAATATATTTTCCAAAATAAAATTTAAAAAAAGTTCATATGTATTTTTTTGGTCCTGCCGTGATTTGAACCCAGGCCGTCAGATTTGGCAGACGATTGCTATTCAAAAAGCGTCGGAAAAGCACTGGATTAACAAAATTTTTGAATGTTTGCAAAACGCTGGCAAAACCAATAAATAGGTGGTCTGGAAATATATTTTCCAAAATAAAATTTAAAAAAAGTTCATATGTATTTTTTTTGGTCCTGCCGTGTGATTTGAATCCAGGCCGCCAGATTGACAGTCGATTGCTCTACCCACTGCGCTAACGAGACATATAATACTTGGTGGCTAAACACATAAATGAGTGATAACAGCTGGACAACTAAAATCCTAGTACTGGCAAACAGTTTTTTCGAACTAATATGCCAGCGTTGGGAGAGCAAAAAAAAAGTTGGTCTTAACTTATAGTCTTGACTAGCCATGGATTTGTGCGAACATGAAACGAACTACATGCAAAACAAAAAAAAACAAATAAAATTTGTTGTTGTTTCACATATGATTTGTTTCATGTTCGCACAAATCCATGGCTAGTCAAGACTATAAGTAAAGGAGCTTTCGCACAAACAAAAAAAATTGATTTTATAAAACAAAAAAATTTTTAAATTGAAAAAAACAAAAAATAAATTTTTGTCTGCAAACGGATTTGAACTCGGAACCTCCTGACTACAAACCTTTTATAACGAAGCATCATCATTTTTAAAAAATCATTGCTCTTGCTTTTTGTACAGCTGCAATTTCTTTCTAGGTAGCACTGGGTAACGACTGGTTGCAAACGTTGGCATATCACTCTAAACCCATGCTTTGCCAGTGGTTTTTTATAAACCACCGAAATTTTTGTAAAACAAATACTGACACAACGCTTTTTGTAAACGCTGGCAAAGCGTACCAAATAAGTGTTCTCCCAGTCATTTATTTTTAACACCGTTGTTACCCAGTGGTATGCCAGTCCTTGAGTTTTTGTACCACTGCCGATTTCTGACTGGGAATTTACGGTGCTTTACTAAGAAATATAAACAAATTGGGTATTAAATGAAAGGGTTTCGAGCAACATTGAGAATCTTTTTTATTCCCTAAAAATCAACTCTGTCCTCCTTATCACATATAAGAATTTTATCGAAATCTGAAGGAATCCAAACACATACTCTCCTTGTTATATATTTATCTAATAGTGAATCTCTAAAAATTTTAAATATTCTTGTTGTATAATAAAGGTCTGATTTTAACATATCCAACATAAAATCTTTCATATGTTGAAATTTTTAAGAAAAGTTATATTCTGATAGTTTTTATTAGCCTTTAAATGCATGGTGTAGCCATTTGGCAACATACCGGTTTTTTTAATAAAAAAAAAACCCACTTGATGCAAAAAACTGCATTTTTGGGCATTAGTGTTCCTATAGTTTAGCGCAGAATTTTTAAACAGTTAGAGTAAAAATCTTGGTTTTGCTCTGTATATTTGTGGAAAATCTAAAACTCGCGTTTTTTTTACAAAAAGTGTAATATTCAAAAATATTTGTTTAAATATTTAAAGTGGTATTCTCGCAATAAAATTAATTTTGGCGACAATAAATATACATATAAATTATAGTTTATAGATTTTGTTTTTTGTTTTTTTTTATCACAATTTAGATATTTGACAAAAACCCATATTTTTCAATAAAAATCACATTTTTTTAAAAATAATTTTCTTTTGGTATTTTTCTTCAAATGGACACGCCTTTAGAAATCATATGTAAAAAAATGGTTAAAATCGACGAGATCATGAATTTAAGGGTTAAGAAATCTCTTAAATTCCGATAAACTTGAGAACTCCTGAGAATATGCTTTTTATAGCAGCTGTTTTTTAAACTGTATTTTTCAGTTATTTTTTTTTTGTAAAGGTTTACATTTTTTTTTGTTGTACGTCAACGCACAATTTTGTTGTTATTTATTATTTTTGTCGAATTTGACACACGCCTAATGGTTTTGGTCGTGCGCTAAAATTTTAAATTCGTAACGAATTGTCAACATAAAAACAAAAACCGAGAAAAACGATTAAAATAGTAAAAAAAAAAAAATTATGCATGGTTATTAATAAAATCGGTATTGGAATCCCTAAATAGTGTAAAATAAAATTAGCGCAAAAAACATATTTTTTTATGTACATATTTATTTAATTAATATTTTATAACATAATAAAACAACGACAACTTGCCAAAAAAAAAATGTTTTTATTATTTAACCCTTGGGTCTAAGCAGCTTTCAAAAATTTATTGATTTTATAATTTTAAAACTAATAAAATTTCCCAATCTCAATTCATATTTTGTGAAATATAATTTAGGTACAAGTATAATTGAATTTTTTTTATCTAAATAAACCTATTAGTATTGAAAATATTTGTAATTTTAAGAAAAAACATCACATCTCACAATCGTGTATGCTGGGTCTGAAAGGGTTAAAAGTACACCTGAAAATGCCACAAATTATCAACAATCAAATCAAATCATCCGGTTATCCAACTGGCTTTACACCAGATTTCCCACACAAAGAAATCAAGTTTCATAACCTGATTTGCGAAAAACCCAGTTCCATAATTAAATATTACTAATGCAGCAAAAAAAAAAAAAGAGATGCCAAAGCATTAAAAGAAGCACTACAATTAATGATCTAGATGTACTTCGTTTTTATACGAAACACTAATGACGATTTTAACATTGAGTTGTCATAGGAGGGGAGTACTACTACTTCAACACTTTTTCAGTACTTTTTGAACGAGTGCAAAGGAGTCTTATTCATCATTTAAAAGTTTTATTCCCGAAAAAAAATTTTATATTTTTTAAAATTTTGTTTATTGCTGCCACCGGGTATCGAACATGCAACCTAAAGATTGCTAGTCTAGCTCTATACTGCTGAGCTATTCTTTGATATGAAAGTTGACTGGCATAAAAACACCATTTTGTCATTGCAAGATTATAGCTGTATTTGTGTGACTCTCTATCAGTGTTATCAAGAACGATTTTGACAGTTTTTCAACGTATTTCGGCTTTCTACTGTCAGAATTGTTCGAGATATCATTGATAGGAATGCCGCACAAACACAGCTATTGTGTCTTATTCTCTACAATGAAAGTACTTATTAAACAGATACAAAAGGTGAACTGCAATTCAGTATTTCTTCAGTACTATTTTCACAAGTGCTCAACACAAATTTTTCATAATTTTTTTATTTTATTTATTTAAAAAAAATTAAATCATATTATCAGTGATGGAAAGAAAGCTCGGAGCGAGGCAAAAATATATACATTTTTTTAAAAAGCTCGGAAGCCAAAATTAAAAGAGCTGCTCAAATAAAGAAGCTCGCAACTAAAAAAAATAAAGAGATTATAAAAATGAAAAAGTTCGTTTACAAAACTGAATAGAGTTTTTTAAATCGAGCAGCTCGTATAAAAAATTTCATAGAGCTTTTTTTATCGAGCAGCTCTTTAAAGAAATTTAATTGAGTTTTTTGAAATCGAGCCGCTAAAAAAGCTCGCTCCCATTAAAATAAGTTATTTATTATAAAAAACAAAAACGGTAACTTAGTTACACTATATCCAGCAGTATTATAGTCCCCAGATTTTGAATTTTAAAAACCCACACGTAAAAAATTACAAAATAATGGCGGAATGTGCAAATATGCTTTGTGGTTCAAAAAATGCAATTTTTCTTTTTTGCAACAAACCACCATACTTTGTTGTATGAAATGGGTGTTAACGTCCCCAGATTACAAATTTTAAAAAAACGCACTTAAAAAATTGCAAAATTATGGTGGAACGCGAAAAAAGACTTTATGGTAGAAAAAGTTAATTAAAACACTGAATCAGCGATTAACATTCTGCAAACGAATACAATGATGAAAAAATTTTCTTTTTTGCAAAATTTTTTTTTCGCGATTTTTTTTTTCAAACTGAGCATTAAACTTTGGTGTATGAAATTGGTATTGTATTCCCTGGATTATGAATTCAAATCAAACACACTTAAAAAACTGCAAAATAATGGCGGAACGCGAAAAAAGACTTTATGATGCAAAAAGTTTATTAAGAAAATTAATCAGCAAATAACATTCTGCAAACAAATATGTTGTGTAAAAATTTTCCTTTTTGCAAATTTTTTTTCCCGATTATTTTAACGATTTTTTTTTTGCAAGTAGCCGCCAAACTTTGTTTTACGAAATAGGTGTTATAGTCCCTAAATTATAAATTTAAAAGAAGCGAACTTAAAAAATTGCAAAATAATGGCGGAACGCGAAAAAAGACTTCATGGTGCAAAAATTTTATTAAAAAACTTAATCAGCAACTTACATTCTGCAAACAAATATATTTATGAAAAAATTTTCTTTTTGCAAATTTTTTTTCGCGATTTATATTTTTTGTAGCTAGCCGCCAAACTTCGTTTTACGAAGTAGTTATTATAGTCCCCAAATTATAAATTTAAAAAAACGAAACTTAAAAAATTGCAAAATAATGGCGGAACGCGAAAGAAGACTTTGTGGTGCAAAAATTTAATTAAAAAACTTAATCAGCGATTTAGATTCTGCAAGCAAATATGTTGATGGAAAAATTTTCCCTTTTGCAAATTTTTTTTTCGCGATTTTTATTTTTTGCAACTAGCCGGCAAACTTTGTTTTACGAAGTAGTTATTATAGTCCCCAAATTATAAATTAAAAAAAACGAAATTTAAAAAATTGCAAAATAATGGCGGAACGCGAAAAAATATCTTATGGTGCAAAAATTGAATTAAAAACTTAATCAGCAGCTTACATTCTGCAAACAACTATATTGATAAAAAAATTTTACTTTTTGTAAATTTTTTTTCGCGGTTTCTTTTTTTTTTTGATTTGATTTGAAAATAATCGCGGAATGCGAAAAAAGGCTTTGTGGCGCAGAAATTAAGTAAAAAACTTAAAATAGCGATTAACATTCTGCAAACGAATAGGTTAATGCAAATATTTTCCTTTTCGCAAAAATTTTTTTTGCAAACAACCACCATACTTTGTATAAAATTTGGGTATTTTAGTCCCTTACATATCTATTTAGTTAACAATGTTTAACATTTATTTTGAAATTCTACTGGAAATGCTGTATTTAATATCTAAATATTTAATTTATTTTTTTTTTTGTAAACAAGCCAAAAGAGTTTTCAAATTTACTTGAAAAGAGCTTACGTTTTCATAATACTCGATTTATTTTTTGGAAAAGAGCCTTTTTTTTTTGTGAAGCTCTTTTTCATTTTTTGAGCGTAATCATTGAGCTCGCTTGTTTTAAAAAATTTAGGAAGCTATATTTTTTTTAGCTACTTTCATTTTTATATAAGAGCGAGCTAAATTTTTTTAGCTCGTTTAAAAAAAAAGAGCGAGTTTTTTTTTGGGCTCTGCTCTTTTGAAAAGAGCAAGAGCCCGAGCGAGCGAGCTTTTCCATCCCTGCATATTATAAATATTAAAAAGAAATTTAAAAAAATATTGGTCCCGCTATGATTCGAACCCGCGATCATCTGCTTAGACATAAACTGAATCCAAATCACTGCTTAGGATCACTTTTAGAGCAATAAGGCTTTAGAAGCAATAAGTAAGGGAATTTTTAGGATGTTGTTCAGAGAATTACTGCTCAAGAAGCTGTAAAAATATACTAAAGAATATTTTGGAAGCAATGAAGAGTGAGTTTTCTGAAGTTGTTCAGAATTGCTTCTACAAACGCAGTAAAAATAAAATATCGAATACTTTGAAAACGATAAAAAGAAGTGGTTTCTAAAGCATGACTTTCAAGGTTTTTTCATTGGGAAATTATGTAGAAAGGTGACTTAAATTTATTATCTCTAATGTTATAGCCACAAATTTGTATCGCAAAAGTAGGTCCCATTTCAATATATAAAGAATTTATTTTTATTTATTTATTTTTTTCAATTGTGAGCAAATACCTCACCTTACCAGGTTTCTAAAACCCATTGATCATTTTAGATCGAAATTACAGAGCTTATGGGATGCCTATGGCATCAACAATTTTGGGCACTTTCAGCGTGTTCAACGTCATTAGTGCTTGTGCGAAACACATTAAACCACTTTTTTACCATTGAAGTTGATACTGCAGAGTCCCCATAGTACTTATGAAGATTTTCCTTGGTTTGAGTGAGTGTCTTTTTTCGCAAAAAATACTAATGTTTGATGAGCACTCGAAATTCACTTTTTTCCATTTTTACAAAAATCTGCGTGTTGCTTCTCTTTATAAAAAAAAAATTCTAAAAAAAAAGGAAATAAACTATAAATTTTACATTATAAAAATCTTTTTCTTAAAAAGCGAAAGGGGACACAAAAAATTACCCAAACTTCTGAGAAAATGTCTGTCCTTGTATTTCACATAATCAATATTAATAAACATTTTGTTTATGCAATCACTTTTTATTTGTATCTTCACTAAATTTAAATATTTAATTTTGCCTGTAATTTAAATCATTTTTTATCTTATGGTGTTATATTTTTACGTATATGCAATCTTTTGGCGTGCTTCTGTTTTATGTATGAAACACAGATACAAAAATCTTTCACGGTTGTGTTTATTATACGGCTTAGAAGAGTTGTGTTTTTAGTATAATTTTCTTTGTCCGCACTTCATCTAATGTTTAATATACGACATCTACATCTTCTCTGTCTGGTTGTTGTCCGCACTATAAATCTGTTTATGAGCACAATTTTGGTAGTAAATTAATTAATAAAACGTTAATTGGAAATTAATTTAGTGCAAAAAAATAAAACTAAAACTTTTGCTGAAATTGTATTTTCTAAAAACTAATATATTAGATATACAAGACGTTTTACTAATTTTTCTACAAAAAAAATTTTTTTTTTGAGTGTAGAGCTGATTCTCTGGCACATATACCTTTTGAGTTCCGTGGAGCGGGTTCCGCAACTAATTCCATGTAATCGGTTCTAGTGGAACCAGTTGCAGTACTGCTACGCAACCGATTGCAAAAAATTTTCCACGACAATAATAGACGGTTATATGAAAATGTAATATGAAAGGCAATTACTTATACCAGCGAAAATAGCATTACCACTACTTACATCACCTAACAAAAATAATCAGAAAATTTACAAATAATATAGCTAAGTTTAAAAATATACTTCCTCATCCAACTGAAACCTTATAGGGTTAGATAAATAGCCAACCAAAATCTTGACGTCAATTGATGTTTGAATTTAAATTTATTTCATAAATTTTGTTAAAAATAGTTTTTTTTTTTTTTAAATCGACAATGTAAGCTTTCAGTAAACCTGCAAAAAGAAAATCTAAAAAATGTGTGCACAATTTGTAAGGTTTCACAAATTGCATTTACGAGCTGATTTGTAAATGCGTATGTTTGTAAACAATTTCATTTAACATATAATATAAAATATTTGCAATGCAAACTGTGCAATTTTCCAGTCAATATTCTTTGACCACAGACATAACAACATATAAATGACAAATATTGAATAATAACGACAACCACCACCCTTCGGGGGGAAAACAGTTCAGACAAACTATACAAAAAATTAAACTACGTAGTTAAATGACCTACTATTTACATTGAAAATTGGTTAAATTATTCATATATGACCTGGTAATTTTGATCAAATAAGTAATAATTATTTCTTTTATTTTGTTTCTATTGTTGAAAAAACAAAGTTACTAGTCATATAAAGAAAGAACCCTACAAACCCAGCAAAACAAATTAGAAGTCAGTCATGCTTTCTAAACCACTGCTTTCATTGTATAGTGTATTTTTACTGATTTTTTAGAAGTAATTCTGAACAACTACAAAAAAAAACTTTTTTCATTGCTTTTAAAATCCTTGTTAGTATATTTTAACAGCTTTTTTAGAAGTACTTCTGAACAACATTCCAAATATTAATACTTCTAAAGCATCATCGCTCTAAAAGTGATGCTAAGAAGTGATTTTTATACAGCTAATTTTCTAACAGATTATTACAATATTTTTTTAATTTTGTTTTAATATTTATAATTGATTTATTTACATTCAATATTTTTTTTTAATTTAACAATTTTTAAAAATAAACAAATTAAAAATGATGAAAAATTTCTTTTTATGCACTTGTGAAAAAAAGTACTGAAAAAAATATTGAATTGCAGTGCACCTTGTGCACTTGTTTAATAAGTAATTTTATTGAAGAGAAGAAGACAAAATATCTTGAGCTCGCAAGTTCGATAGATCTGCGGTAGAGAGCTAGACAACCAATCTTGAGGTCGCAAGTTCGATAACCGGTGACGTTTTTTTTTAATAAAAAAATAAATTTTTATTTTACTTTTAGTTGATGAAATAGAGTTTCCTTCGCACTCGTTCAAAAATCAGTGAAAAAATGTTGAAGTGGGAGTACTCCCCTCCTATGAAAATTAAATTTTAATATCTTTAGTGTTTCTAGATTAATTGTTTTGCTTTTTCTATTGCTTTGTCATCTCTTTTTTTTTTTTGCTGGGAAATAATAAAATTAAGTAAAAGTTTTGAATAAATGTAACAACTTGCGAGGGAAGTTTGAAAATTTCTAGAGATACTAAAATGTTTTCATGCTCTTTCCTCTATTTGCAATTAAATTCTTACCAAAATCAACAGGATTTAGCACGAAAATTCAGAAAAGATCTGCAGTTACAAAATGACAGTTATTTACATAATAAAGACGTTGTGGTTATTTTAACTGCAATTGTTTTACTAAGGAAACAAACTTCACTATTTTTGGCGGTTGTTCTCTATATAACTTACAAAAATTACTATATTTTAGTTAATTTTTTAACTACAAAAACAACAATATTTTAAATATACCCAGCAAAAAAAAAAAAGAGATACCAAAGCGGTAGAGAAAGCACTTCCATTATTTAGAAGTACTACTTATTTTAACAGAAACACTAATGATTTTAACACTGAATTGTCATAGAAGAGGAGGAGTTTTTTTGCAGTACTTTTTGAATAAGTGCAAAGGAAACTCTTTTTCATAAAAAAAAAATACATTTTCTCTTTTTTAAATTTATTTTTATCCGAAAATACGTTAATTGCATTAAAGGAATTAAATGTGCTAAAATCCCAAAACTTATTTGACAAACTTTGAAAAATAATATGTTGAAGGCATGTCCCTGTCCGGATTTCATTCTTGCCTAAGGAAATTGTCAGGTGACGACGTTTTTAGAATTTCTAGAAATATTTCTTAAGTTAAATTACACACTCAATGAGTATTTCTTGTTCTCGTCTAGGAGCGTTATTTAACATTTAAAATACCAAAGAAAACCCAAAAACAACAACAAAAAAATTACCACAATTTGCTTTGTCATCTTCCAATATACTACTCTGTTGTTCTGACAGGTCTAGAAATATAGTGACATCCATTTATGTATAAACAACAATAGAAAATAATAATGCCGATCTTGCGACCTGAAGATTGCTAGTCTAGCTCTCTACCAATGAGCTATTTTAAGATATGAAATTTGACTGGCATAAAATACCACTATGTCATTGACAGATGTTGTGCGTTATTGTCTTTAATAAAAGTACCCACTCAGAAATCGCCAGTGGTGCAAAAAATCAAGCACTGGCATACCACTGGGTAGCCACGATGTTAAAAATAAATGACTGGGAGAACACTCATTTGGTACGCTTTGTTAGCATTTGTTTTACAAAAATTTCAGTGCTTTATAAAAAAACCACTGGCAAAGAATGGGATTAGAGTGATATGTCAAGGTTTGTAACCAAAAATCAATTCACTGGTAGACCAATGATTTTATAAAAATGCTGACGCTTCGGTAAAAAAGGTTTCTAGTCAGAAGGTTCCGAGTTGAAATCCGGTTGAAAGGAATTTTTTTTTTTATATTTTTTTAAATTAAAAATGTTTTTTTTTTATAAAATCAAATGTTTGTTTGTGGGAAAGCTCCTTTAATACCAACTTTTTTTCTCTCCCAACGCTGGCATATTAGTGCCAAAATTTTTTTACCAGTACTAGCATTTTGGCACAGCCAGTAGTTGTCCAGCTATTGTCACTCATTTCTGTGTTTAGCCGCCAAGTATTATATGTCTCGTTAGCTCAGTGGGTGGGGACAAGTGCAATGCTACAGGGGCCTTGAAGCGTTTTAGCAAATCTGGGCAAAAGTGCCTTCCTTGGCTGGGGAGCACGAGGTGATGTTGCCCTCTGCGTATTTTCGTGGAATATTGCCGAGTGAGGAGCCTGAGTTGGATCCTCTGCTGTGACGCCAATGCTCATCACACAACGTGGGGAAGCACCAATATCAACAAACGAGGTGAGCACCTGCTTGAATTTATATGTGGTAATGGTATAAACATAGCAAATAGGGGTGACGAACCGACGTTTAGGAATGCTATTAGGTCAGAGGTCTTGGACCTCACTCTTACTAGTTCTAACCTTTCTTTCGCCATCTCTAACTGGCATGTCTCCAGCGAACTATCAATGTCTGATCATCAACACCTGGTCTTTGATGTTGTTAATGCGCTGGACTCGTGTCAGAAATATCGTAATCCCAGATGCACAAATTCGGAGAACTTCCGTTATCACTTGGAAAGCGATGCCAATCTCTCTAAAGGGCTGATTCTGAGCCCAGATGAGATTGATTATTAGGCATCAGAGATTCAATCAAGTTTGACTTCTGCTTACTTTGCGAGCTGTCCACAAAGGACCAGGAAGGTGAAAAGGGACGGTTCCTACACTGGATCTCCTGAGGAAACCTGTGACCTATTGTTAGACACGCACTTCCCAGGCTGCGTAGCCTCTCGCAGGTCTGTGGCGATTCAAAGAATCCCAAACCTGACGGGGAGGTATGTACGCCTAACTGGTGCCATCTTTCGAGAGGACACAGTGAAATGGGCGATAAATGTATTTTCGTCCTTTAAGTCGCCGGGCCCCGACGGGATCTATCTATTTCTGTTGCAGAAGGGGGTGGATATAATAGCCCCACAACTGGTTAGGATATTTAGATCCAGTCTTTTGCTGGGTTATGTTCCGACGAATTGGAGGGGGGTTAAAGTGGTCTTTATTCCAAAGGCGGGGGGAAATCCGAACAGCTGCCTAAGTCGTATAGACCAATAAGCCTCAGCTCTTTTCTTCTTAAGACAATGGAGAAAGTTCTGGACCACTATATTAGGGACACGTACCTCAGGCGTAAGCCGATACACGAGCTTCAGTTCGCGTATCAACGGGGTAAGTTTACCGAAAGTGCTGTCCATCATGTTGTCACGTTGATAGAGAAGGCACTGGATGCAAAGAATATTGCCCTGTGCCTTTATTGATATACAGGGCGCTTTTGACAACACGTCCTACGATGCGATCGAGCTGTCTATGTTGAGAAGGGGCATATCTCCAATGATTGTAAATTGGACATTGGAGATGCTCAACTCTAGGGAAATCACGTTCGGTATAGGGTCTACTAGTAGGACCGTGAATGCGACCAGAGGATGTCCTCAGGGCGGTGTACTGTCGGCTTTACTATGGACACTGGTCATTGATGAGTTGCTTGAGGGTCTGAACGACCTGGGCTTCAGGACCTATGGCTACGCCGATGATCTTGTCATCTCCGTTGTCGGCTGGGATGACAGGACCATCTCTGATCGTATGCAGCAGGCTCTGAACTTTACTAACTCATGATGTCGGGAAAAAGGGTTGACTATCAACCCGACGAAGACGATCCTGACGGTGTGTACTGGCATTACGGGGGCTGGAAGATCGTGCCCGACGGATGCCATTGGGGCCATGTTGGGTATTCCACCATTGCATCTTTCCGTGAAGGAAGCTGCAAGCATGGGCTCACTTCGTCTCCGGGCGGTCGGGGACATGAGGAGCGGGGACCTAAAGGGTAACATGAGGATCGCCGGGATCTTTATGGACGACCCAATCTTAAGGGTCGCGGATAAAATGATCCCGGAGCAGATTTTTGTCAGACATTTTGACATTTTATCATTTGACAGAAATATGTGGACCAGCCAATCCTGGCAGCCCGAAGAGGGGGCTCAGGTATGGTTCACTGATGGCTCAAAACAGGCTAATGGTGACACGGGGGCAGGTGTCTTTGCACCCGGATTCCAGCGTGCTTTACCAATGGGCAAGTACCCCTCCGTCTTTCAGGCGGAGATTTTCGCCATCTGCATATTTGTGAGAGAGTGCCTGCGGAGAGGCAGGGTTAGATCCCGCATCTACATTCTTTCTGACAGCCAAGCTGCGCTAAAGGCTCTAGGAGCTTACGGGGTATCATCTGGTCTAGTCATGGAGTGTATGGGAATTCTAAACGAACTCGGTAGGAACAACTCCCTTACACTGGGATGGATTCCTGGTCATGAAGGGCATGAGGGTAACGAAAGGGCTGATTTTCTAGCCAATTGTGGAGCCCGTCGACCATTTATCGGCCCGGAACCATTCTTTGGGATACCTAGGGGGTACGTTAGGGAAAAACTCAGTCAATGGAGAGAGACTGAGTTTGCTAAGCATTGGGAAACTTCTACTGCCCAAAGACAGGCCAAAAGATTTATTTCCTTGTCCAGCGGAGTATCAAGGCGACTATTGTTACTCGACAGGGGTAACCTTAGGACCCTGACGGGATACTTAACTGGGCACTGTGGGTTCAGGTATCAGCTTCACAAACAGGGCCGGTCAGACACTGATGTTTGCAGGTTTTGTGAGCTGGAAAGTGAGACATCGGAGCATATTCTCTGCGAATTTCCGAGACTGTGTGACAGGAGACTCAGATTTCTGGGTGACCGTTTCGTGTCACCTTCGAGCGTTTGGGGAAATTCTCCTAACGGGATTATTGGCTTTATTGGTAGCCTGAATTTCTAGGGAATTCTAGGCAGCACAAAAGATCTATATTGGTCGCGGTGCGTAGTGCCTTCGTATCTAATCTAATCTAGCTCAGTGGGTAGAGCAATCGTCTGCCAATCTGACGGCCTGGGTCCAAATCACTGCAAGACCAAAAAAAAAAAAATACATATGAACTTTTTTAAGTTTTATTTTGGAAAATATATTTCCAGACCATCTATTTATTGGTTTTGCCAACGTTCAAAAATTTTGTTCTTCTAGTGCTTTTCCGGTGCTTTTTGAACAGCCGGTCCTTTGTCTAACGATGTTATCATTTTGGGAATGGGAAAGCACTTTTTGCCAGTACTTATACCACCTGTTAAAGTTCTTTGCCATCGCTTTCCCGTTTGTGTTTTATGGACTGGGTAGTTACTATTTAAATAGGTGCAAAAGTTTCACGGCAATTTAGTATGGTTTTCAGTACTATTTCCACAGGTATTTCATTTTTATTTTTAAAAATTGAAAATTTTAATGAAAAATTAAAAAAATATTGAATTTAAACAAATTAATTATAAATATTAAAAAAAAAATAAATAAAATAAAAAAAAAATATTAAATTAAAAAGTAAAAATAAGAAAAAATATTAAATAAAAAATAAAAAAAATGTTGGTCCCTCCGGAAGTATACTGTATCAAAATCACTCTTTAGGGTCGCTTTTAGAAAGCAATTATGCCTTAGAAGCCATACTTAAGTAATTTTTTTGAATTTGTTCAGAATTACTTCTAAAAAAGCAGTAAAGATAACCTAACGGATTCTTTGGAAGTAGTGAAAGAAGTTGCCTATTAAGCATGACTTACAGTATTTTTTTGCCTGTTATATGTATGTTTTTTTTCTACATTGAGAGAATTATCTGCATGTTATTAATGAATTTTTACATAAAATCAACGAAGTTTCACTTGAACTCGTCCATTGAAACTTTTAATTGAAATAATTGGATTTTTCATGACATGTTGTAGAAAAATTTCTGAATAGTGTGAACTCGACTTATGTAAACTTTATGTTCAAAAGTGTTTACAAGCCCTAGAACTTACACCTACTAGATTTACACTTAACTAAAATCTATTAGTTTTTGTAAACTACTTGTATTTCCTTGTCAAATTCCATACAAATTTTAGAAAAAAAAAATATTTTCACCATAATGAGTTTCGTGTAAAAATTGCGTTAAAATTTTTCTCTCGAATATTTAATGTATTACTTTTATTTTCAAAAAGTGACATTTCAGCTTAATTGTGATTGTGTCTTTCTTATAATAAAAATATTTTACTTTCACAATTTTAAGAAAGATTGGAGGCTTTAAAAGTTCGAGTGAAAAAGTAAATAATTCTTCGTAAAATATTCAATTTCATTTACTTTTCTGAGTAATTTTTTAATATTTTTTCTGGACTTAACAGCGATGCTAACTTAGCTTCTATTTTTTTCTTTTAAATTGAGTTTAGTTTTGAATTGAGTTTTTTTTTCTTTTAAATTAGAATGAATTGTGTATAACATTGGGGATTTTAACTTTCAAAATGGGAATGAGCTAAAACTTTTCGGGCAACACTGCTCCCCATTAAACAGAGCAGTGTTGCCAGGAAAAACAAAACAGCAGTCATCGCTATCTGTTGCGTTAAAAAACCGGTATTGCCGCAATTCAGGAGCATGTCAGACCCCTGGTTTTTTGGATGAACAAGAGTTTAATTTAGAGGGTCCTGGCGGTTATAATTAAAACTTCTACGATCTGCGAAAAGAGAAACGCTATTTGAGCTGTGAAAGGAGTGTAATGCTGTGGGGGACAATTTCATACTATGAGACTTGTGAGCTTCAATTTCTTTCTTGAAAACGCTTTCCCAAACGTTTCCACAGTTTTTTACCCATTCCGTGAAAGTTCCAACAAGATAATGCCCCAATCCATACCGCAAGAGTGGTAAAACAATGGATTTGAAGCCAAAATGTCAATATTTTGGAGGGGCCACCGTAATATCCTGACCTGAATATTATTGAAATTTTCTGGGGATTGCTTTTACGAAAGGTATATCGTTGGGTGGATAATATGAAAGCAAACAAGCCTGAATTAAAGAAATTAAAAAAAAATTAAAGAAAATGCTTGTGCCGAAATTTCTCTACACTCGTAGAAATAAATTTGTAAAAATAGCAGAAAAAGTTACTAAAAATTAGTTAAAAATGTTGCTGCAGGAAAAACTGCTGAAATTAGCAGATTTTTTGCTAAATATTAGTAAAATAAGAACAGCAAAATTAAAACTGTTAAATTTACAGAATTTTAGTTATATTTAAGAGAACTTTTAGTTAATTGAAAATAACAAATTGTACTGTAGAATCTGCGGAAAATTTTGCTAAATATTAGTAGACTAAAAATAGCAAAAATAAACTGTTATATCTACAAAATTTTTGCTATTTTTTTTTAAGCTAAATTTAGTTCAATGCATTTAGTTCAAGGCTATCCTGCTAAAATCTGCAAAAATATTTGCTAAAAAAAATTGTAAACTGCTGAATATAAATATAACAAAAATTCTGTATATTTAACAGTTTTAATTTTGCTGCTTTTATTTTACTAGTATTTAGCAAAAAAAAAAAAAAATCAGCTAATTTCAGCAGTTTTTCATGCAGCATCATTATACCCTACACCACTATGTGGTCAGGGTATTATAAGTTTGTGCTGATGTTTGTAATACCAAAAAATATTGGTCGTAGACCCACCTTATAGTATACCGATCGGTTCAGAATTTTTTTTATTTCGATTTAACGATGTACGTCTGTCCGTCCGTCTGTCTGTCCATGCAATCTTGTGCGCACTCTACAGGTCGCAAATATTAAGATATTTTGATGAAATTTGGTACGCAGACCTATGTTGGCCCAAGGACGAACAAGTTTGATTTTGGTGAACATCGGTCCATGTTTAGACCTAGTGCCCATATACCAAAATTATATTGTTTATACGCTGCAGGTCGTAAATATTAAGATATTTTGACGAAATTTGGTACACAGACCTATGTTATCCCAGTAACGCAGCCTATTGATTTTGGTGAACATCGGTCCATGTTTAGACCTAGTGCCCATATAAGGGTCCTACCAAAATTATACTGTTTATACGCTGCAGGTCGTAAATATTAAGATATTTTGATGAAATTTGGTACACAGACCTACATTGGTCCAATAACGCAGCCTATTGATTTTGGTGAACATCGGTCCATGTTTAGACCTAGTGCCCATATAAGGGTCCTACCAAAATTATACTGTTTATACGCTGCAGGTCGCAAATATTAAGATATTTGGTACATAGACCTATGTTGGCCCAATGACGAAGCCTATTGATTTTGGTGAACATCGGTCCATGTTTAGAACTAGTGCCCATATAAAGGTCCCCCCAAAATTGGCTTGGTTACAAACTGCAGGTCGCAAATATTAAGATATTTTAATGAAATTTGGTGCGCTGACTCACATTATAGAAAATTTTGACACAAGCCTCATTTTAACCCATTCGAATTTCGGATCCAAACATTAGTTCGCTTTTAACCAGACATGGTGTAGGGTATTGTATAGTCGGCATGCCCGACTTTAACCTTTTTACTCGTTTTTAACAAATTTTTAGTAAATTTTTCTGCTATATTTACAGATGTATTTCTATTAGTGTAACAGTAATTGAAAAACTATGTAACTCCATCCAAAACAGCATTTTTGAAGTTATATTGAATAAAGAAGGATACACCCATTATTAAAACTTTATTAAAACATTATGAAAAGAAAACTTTTAAAAAAAATAAATAAAGTGACATAGCAATTGATTTTTCTTTTTGTTTTATCGATTTAATAATGTTGAACCTATTCAAATGAACCAAAAACAAATTACCTTCAAAGCATATTTTTTAGAAAAGAAAAAAAATATTAAAAATTTGTTATTTATATTTGCTTAAATTTTTTTTCTTTTAAATGGTTTGAAATTTTCATTAGTATTTTCTGAAAAAAAAAAAATTAATTTCAATGTAAGAAAAAGTGTTAACCTAAACAAGTAAGCTCCAGTGTAAGTGCATTTCATTGATGTAGGTTAAATGGTGCATATTTAAAAACAACAATCAACTTTGTAAAATATTTAAAAAAAAGTCACCTTAAAATTATATAAACAATTTCTTTGTTTAGGCCCGTAATTATAATAACGTCTTTTTTGTTAAGAACATTTAATTATAATATGGTTAACAAAAATGGCACAAGTGATTCACATGTTTGCATTTAAATTACTCATTATAATGATTTTAATTATAAAAAAATGTTACAAATAATTATAAACAAAAAATTCCAGATACTGGGAAGTGATTTCATCAATACAACTTTTAAGAAATTGACCACTATGCTTATTTTAACTCACACGTGGTCTGAAATCGCGAAATTACAGAAATACTACTCCACAAAAAATATAGGGGTTTAAAGTTCAATACTTCCACTTTAAAATAAAATTATAATTATTTAAAATCGTTATACTAATAAAGATGATATGACGGCTTAAAGTCTAGCGTATTCGAAAAGTAAATCCAAGGGTTTTAAGGCATTCTATATTTTTAAAGTATTTTGTTTCAAATAAAACTATTTTCAAACAATTTTCGGTGCTGTCAGGCCCCTTAAATAGAATAGCAAAGAATTCATGGTTTTAGACCATGTGTGATTTACATATGAATTATATGTGGTCTACTTTTATTTTTTTTACATTTAGTATTTTGCAAATTAATGTGGTGCTAATGAAATCTTCCAAAGCAGAGCACAGATTACTTTGTATTTTAAACATTAAACAAGGCGCCTTTTTACACCTTTATGCACTACGGTACATGGATGCTAATTGAAAAAATTTGCTAATACCACATTGCATTTCATGGCCAGATGGGTTATTGCAAAGTGAAGATTGAAAGGCAGTGATGGTCAATATGAATGAATTAAGATTATCATAATCCCCTAAGCAAATTAAATTCCGGAAAAGGAATTTAAATTAATGGTGCACTGAAAAAAGTTTTACAGTTACTGCATGACAGTTGTTTGTGTAGTAATCAGTAGTTGTTGTTTTTAACTGTAAGTATAGTTGTTTTTCTATGGGAAAAATACAAAACAACTAATATGAAAGTTATTTAAAAAAACAACTAACGAAAAGTACTGTATTTTGTAATAGTTGTTTAAAGCAGTTATTTTTAATGTATGACGGTATGTATATTTGATTTTTTTTAATTGGTAAATGAATATTTTTTGTTAGATTTGAGATCATACAAGTAAATTGTAGAGAATAAAAATTGAAAAAATTCGATAAGGCCAGCAGGATAGAATATGTGGATAAAGGCGTGGATACTGAGGATGGGTCTGTAGCGGGACCCGAAAATACGTATTCTCTCCTGATGGCCTTATCGAATTTTTTCAATTTTTATTCTCTACAATTTACTTGTATGATCTCAAATCTAACAAAAAATATTCATTTACCAATTAAAAGATCAACTATTCATACCTACCTTCATACATCTCAATACACTAGATACAGTGAAAAATATAATTTATTATGCCCTTATTTGCTTACTATCA
Organism: Leucophora obtusa; assembly: GCA_949987735.1. NCBI lineage: Eukaryota > Metazoa > Arthropoda > Insecta > Diptera > Anthomyiidae > Leucophora > Leucophora obtusa. The sequence goes on from OX465299.1 coordinate 51,125,269, forward strand.
ACATGGATTTATGTTGTAGGTTAAAAATAACTAGAATATGCATTTAAAAATTTAAAATTAACTGTTCGTTGTCATTCAATAGATCTGTGATTCGTAAGCTGATGATCAGAGTTGAATAGAACCAGCTGCGATACTTTAAGAATTAAAGTTCAAAGCAAAAACAATAATAACAGAGGATAAAAATAGCATTGTTAAAATTTAGTTCATGTTAGTCTAATTGAGTTGTGTTTACATTTGGGTTTAGTTGTTTCGCAGTCAACATAAGTAGATCATTATTAATCATCGGGTCTGTAGCGGGACCCGAAAATACGTATTCCATCCTGCTGGCCTTATCGAATTTTTTAAATTTTTATTCTCTGCAATTTACTTGTATGATCTCAAAACAGTTATTTTTAATATTATAATAAATAACTACCAAAACAGTATTTTTGTAGTACAGTTATTTTTGTTAGTTATTAAAAAAATAAAAAATTTCGTTCATTTTTCTTTTAATTCTTGTTTAGTTTATTATTATTGTAGTTTAAAAATGAAAATCATAAAAGTTTATTGTATTTCCAATACACTGGAAAACCGATTGGAATTTTTACTTCAAATGCCAAGTAATTACACATTTTTTTGTAACTGAAAGAAAAAGTTGTTTTTTTTATTAAAATATATTTTTATAATATCAAAAAAATTAAATGTAAAAAACAGTATTCTTTTAGCCATTTTGTCAGTTGTTTTAAAATTTCTGTAGTAGAAATGTATCAGTTGATTTTACGACATTATTAGTTATTTTTAATGCATTTCGTAGTTATTTCTCAACAGTTAAAATTAACTACATTTGATTATTTTAAAGGTAAATACCTTTGTCACCTTTCTAACTGCATATATCTTTTCTTTAACTGTCATTTTCAGTAGCTTTTACTGAAAACCTTCTCTGAGTGTGCAATAAATAGACTAAAATATAATAGGTTTACTAAAAAGTAGGTCTACGACAAAGTCATTATAGCCTTAAACATATATTCTATGGTATAATTCTATAAAGACGCGTTTAGAAAATTAAAATCCCGATTTATCCAATATTAGAACGTACCGGGGTTCCGGGCTATTAAGCGGGCTGGTCAGGTATGCCATAAATTTCTATTCTATTCATTACGATTTCGGCAGCTTTTTCTGCATTAATTTTTGCAGTTATTTTAAACTAATTTTTATTAGATTAAGCAAGCCTTTTTTGCAGGGATTTTTTCAATTAGTATATAAAGTAGAATTTATGGCTAAACTCAATATTTTTCAATTATCGAACCTTTTTAGGACTATATCGTCTAAAGTAAATAACAAATTGTATTAATTTTTTTTCTTTCCTAGTTTACAAAATTTCGAATTTAGTATGAATAATCATTTCCCATCCCTGCCTTTGACAATTTGAAAAATACATAAAAACGGTGTTAATTATAGTCTTTGTAAAATAATAACGGTAGAAAAAAAAAAACTGCAAATAGATTACGAGTATAAAAAAAAAAACTTTTACTAACTGAACTGCAAATGATTCAATTAAATAAGGCTTAATTAAATTTCTATGCAATTTTTTATTTATATAATTATATACTTTTGTGGGAAATTGTTTTTATATTAAAACATTAGCCCTCATGTGGTGAATAAAGATATGTTGAAAAAATATGTAAACGATTATAACAAAATCAAAATACACTTATAACTCGATGAACACGATTGATGCGCTTCTAACAAAAAATCGTATAAATCGAAATTTTTGTAAGAAAAACCGTCTGCTTTGTCGATTTATATAGAAAACCATAACCGAAACTATGAAAAAAGACTAGAAATGAAACTCTCATTCCCAGTCAGGCTCTAGAGACATCGTACCTTATTATATTTATAAAGAAAATCAACAGATTCAAAACCATAACTACATATAACCGCTACTTTTTAAAAACCGTAACCGTAACTACCCAAGAAACATTTTTACGGACTCTCCGGCATGTACGGAATCATCAATCCGGCTTTTACGGCACATTATCGGTCCTTAAAACAGGTATCCGTCAAAGCTTGTACGTATTCGGAACAATAACGGACCGTACTTTCGCATTTTCGAATATAATACGTTTTGAATCAGTTTTGGTGTATCCGTTTCTGCACCGTTAAATACGGACTTCACCAATTTTCATCAGTTTGAACTTCGGAGCTAACGGTGTCGTCTTTCTTCAGTTTATTCGTGAATTTTTGTCGATTAAAAAAGTTTATGGATGTCGCAAAAACGAGCATCCTGTCTTGGCCGTTGCCGCAGTAGCCAAATTATTTTAATTCAGATAGAATCATTAAATAGTAAGTGTTTATGAAATTTTATGTCTTTTTTCACGATAGTTTGCCAATTGCGTATGAAAAAACTCAATCGTGAATACATTTAATTAAACCTCGATTAATAAATTGTTTCTTTTGCTTGTAGATATATTTTGGATCTAGTTATGGGTCAATTTTGCGAATTTTGAGGCCGAATAATGAATTGCACCGGCGGTAAACATAGTTTTTAATAAAATCAATAAATTATTAAATAAATTTATTAAAAAAAATACAATATTAAAGTTAGTAATGTGTCAATTTAGGTAGATATAAAAGTCCGAAAACGGCATTCTAAAAGCGAAGTCACTCCGTTTATTACACGACATAACGGTCCGGAAACGGTCCGGTATTGACGGACTTTCAACGGACTAGTCCGTTTTTTACATGACATAACGGTCCGTAAACGGTCCGTCATTGACGGACTTTAAACGGACTTGTCCGTTTTTAACACGACATAACGGTCCGTCATCGACGGATTTTCAACGGATTCGAATCAGTTTCGATGTTCCTTATATTCCGTTTTCTGGTCCGTATACGGATCCAGAAAACGGTACGTATACGGAGTTGGATTCCGTTTATAACGGACCGAAAACTGTGCGTAAACGGAACGAATTGTTTGTTGGGTAATACCGAAATACTTTATCAACATTTATGTTAGACTGTACGTTAGAGCGTACCACCTGACAGGCAAAAAAAAAAGTGCGCCGCACACCCTCCAATATGAATTATTTTTGTAAGGACGTTTCAAAAATAAATTTGTTTTTGCCGCACGTAGGGGTCGTCATTTTACATTTTTCGTTATATCTTTGGCATTTACAGTCGGATCTTAAAGTATGATACATCGATGTTTCTCTCTCGAGGAGACCAGTGTTTTGATCTAAGGGCCATTGACCTCAAGTATCCCGTTCTAGTAGTTACCCACCAGATCTTAGTTGGTACGACCCTAATGTACAACCCTAATGTCAGAAAATTAAAGCTCCCAAAAAATCATTAAACTTTTGCCAAGGAAGTTTTTCGACCCAGTAGAAATTTTTTTTATATATTGTTTGCCGAACGTAGGGGTCGCCTTTTTAAATTTTTTTTCATTGGATTTTTCCTTTATAGCAAAACACTGGTCTCCTCGAAGAAAAAAAATCGATATATCACACTTTAAAATCCGACTTTAAATCCCAAAGCTATAACGAAAAATTAAAAAAGGCAACCCCTACGTTCGGCAAAAAAATCTTTTTTTTTTTGGAATTGCCTTGCAAAAATACTTCATATATGAAGGTGTACCGCGCACTTTTTTGTAATGTCATACGGTCTGCTGTACGTAAACCTTAACCGTTATTCCTTTCGGTTCTCATCCTTGAGAGAGTGTAATTTAACCAAGCAAATGTGCAAAAACATAATTTTAATTCAAATTCACTGTGTTAATCGTTGACTAGACATCTTAGATCAGGGGTGGCAAGACTTTTTTCGCTGCGTGCCAGAAACGGGCAAATTTTTTTTTGAAAAATTTCTCGCGTGCCACCTTAAATTTAGTTGTCTTTTAAAAGTCCTTTTTTAAAAATTTTTAAAATTTCTCTTATACATATTTATCAGCGCTATGAATAGCATCCAAGAAATGACGTTAAAATGTTTGACGGTTATTTAATTTTTGGGGGTTTATTTAATCTTTAAATATTGAGATTATTTCATTATGAAAAAATTCCCAATGAAATAAAATTAAAAAAGTTTGATATTGCCTTTTCAGTGTTTGAGGGTTATTCCATTTTTGGAGAATATTTAATTTTGTTAAAAAAAAGTAAAATTATTGGGCGCCAACAATTTTTAAGTATTTAAGAAATTAGTTGAAAACTGTGCTTCGGGCAAAAATTTGATATTGTTAATAAATAGCGAATATTATGGATTTGAACAGAGAAATTTCTATTTCAGATGAAATGGCTCTGCGACGCACGATCAAAGCCCAATTTCAAATTCCAACAAAGAAGGTTATTTCATTATGAAACCTATTTTCAACCTTTATTTCACTGAGGTTTATTTCGTAGTACATATTTTCCCTTAAAAAAACTATTTTTTTAGATCCAATTTTATTACAAGTTGTTTTCCATTTTTGTGCAATTTTCTGGTACTTTTTATTTATGAGGCATGTTCTCATCGAAACATTTAAACTTCTTTCAATCTAGAATTTTTAAAATTTTCCCAGAATTTTCTGATAATCGAATTTGCGAGTTCCGTATTAACCATATTTCTTTAAACAAAAAAATTGTGGAAATACAGAGTTTTATTCATTTTAAAAGACGATTTACAAGCAGTATGAAAAATGTCACCATTTTGGAGTTAAATCACAAATTTTTGTAGCGAAATTTAACATTTTAATGACACGCGTGTCATAGTTTTGCCAGCCCTGTCTTAGATCATTTATATAGAAAATCATATGCTGAAGTACACGGAGAAAATTATCTACATGGCATTAATGGTTTTTGTTTTTTTTTTTGTTTTTTTGCATAAAAAATTATTGCGAATAAGTCTCATCATTCAATTGAAAAATAAATTGCTCATGTAAGTATTACACTCATAGAAATAAATTTGTAAAAATAGCAGAAAACGAAAGTAAAAATTAGTTTAAAATTACCTTGCACAAAAAACAACTGAAGTTAGGAGATTTGTTTTTGCTAAATACTAGATAAAATAAGAACAGCACAACTAAAACTGTCAAATTTACAGTTATATTTAAGTTAAAATTTAACCAATTGTACTGTAAAATTTTCAGAAAATTTTGTTAAATTCTAATAGACTACAAATAGAAAAAAAGACTGTTATATCTACAAATTTTTTTTTATTTTTAAGTTAAATTTAGTTGAATACAAATATCAGTCTATCCTGCTAAAATCAATAGAGATATTTTCTAAAAAAAAAATAGTAAACTGCTGATTTCACAAGGCTAGATTTTTATTTGCATTAAAAAAATTTTCAAATTTTAACGTTTTTTCTGATTTTTTAGTCTACACTAATAGAAAAAAGCCTGTAAAAAATTTAGCTAAAACTACTAAAAATTATTTAAAAATGATGCTGCAGAAAATACTTCTAAATTTAGCAAAATAATCTACTAAATTTAGTAATATAGAAACAGCAAAAATTAAACTGTTAAATACACAGGAATTTAGTTATATGTGAGTTAAATTTTTGTTAGTAGAAAATAACTAATTATCCTCCTAGCATCAGCAAAAAATTTGTTAAATAATATTTAGCCTAAAAAATCACAAAAAATTAAAAATTTTCTAAGTTTTTTTTCGATTTTTTTAAAATAAAAATCGAGCCTTTCGAAAACAGCAGTTTACAATTTTTTAGCAAATATTTCTGCTGCTTTTAGCAGGATAGACTGCTATTTGCATTCAACTAAATATAACAGTCTGTTTTTGCTATTTTAGGCCCTGGGCGAGGTGGCTAAATAAATTCTAAAGTAAATACAAATTGACAAAAGGGTTTAAAATTTCTTTTAAAATTGTTTTAAAACTTTTTAAAATTTCTTAGAAATTTGGAAATCTGAATTTTAGTATAGGTTTTATTTAGCCAGTTCGCACCCAGCCTTAGTCTACTAATATTTAGTAAAATTTTGTGCAGATTTTACATTACAATTTGTTACTTTCAATTAACTAAAAGTTAACTTAAATATTGTATTTATAACTAAAATTCTGTAAATTTAAGAGTTTAATTTTTGATATTCTTATTTTACTAGTATTTAGCAAAAACATCTGTTAATTTCATCAATTTTTTCTGCAACATCATTTTTAACTAATTTATAGTTGCTTTTTCTGATTTATTTCTATGAGTGTGCTAATTTAATGTTATCAAAATTTTTGACTGATTTTAGCAGGTTAAATTGTTATTTTCTTTTAACTAAAATTTAATCCAAATATAACTAAAATTCTGTATGTTTAAAAGTTTTTTTTTTGCTGTTTCCATCTTACAAAAATAATTTGCTAATTTCAGCAGTTTTTTCTGCAAAATCATCTTTAACTAATTTTGAATAGTTTTAACTAAAATTTATACAGACTTTTTTCTATTAGTGTTGTTAATTCTGGCACTTCCGATTACGAAAAAATACATTGTGACCAATTTTTATCATCGCTGTGCGACGATGATGTACGTCGTTAAGAGGTGATATTACGAATCAAAAGCCTGTTGTTTGCCGGTTCGATTCTCGGTTATACATTGACTGTGCAGAAAAAGATTTTTTTAATAGAGATACAGTTGAACAATTTAAAATATTTTGGTCAATTAATATATAAAACAAACGGAAAATATTAATTGAAATTCACAAAATATCAATTGAAGTTCAGAATTTTCATATGAAATTCTGAAAACATCAATTGAAATTCAGAACTTCCATTTGAAATTCTTGCGGCCCTATGCGCCTTGCAGGAGTAAAAGGAACAAATATATACATATGTGACAGCGCATAGCGAAAGGGACCTAAGGGTAAAAAAATTAATTTTTTTTTTTGATGTGGACAACATCTGAGCATCGAATGAGACCGATCCCATGCCCCAAAAGTGTTCCCTCCCAGAGATATGCGCGTTTTATGAAAGTGAAGTCGACGATTCTAAAAAATTTTCGTACTAACAGAGTGATATTCACGATTTAAAAGAATTATAAATGAGTATTTATTATAATTCACAATTAATAATTTCAGAAAATAAAACTGAATTCGAAAAACCGCGAGCAAAATTGATATCAAACTCATGGAAACAGCGCGCTAGGTAGAAAACAGTAAAAACCAACTGCACAAAACAAGAGGTAGGGACGAACTACGCGCGTTTTCAAGGTTGACCAACACGTTCCTGACGTCATGAGATGTGTCGCTTTCAAATGAGACCAATACCAACACGCTCAGTGATGGTACACCAAAGATACACGTATTTAAATCTTTAAAATGGCTCTCCTGAACAAAACCGGTTTTTACCCTTATATTTAATCCTTTAATTCCCAGTGGAACATAGGGCCGCGGTTTTTACCCTTAGGTCCCTTTCTATTTTGCGCGTCACATATATATATGTTTGAAATTCTGGATGCATTAATTGAAATTCAGAACTTTCATTTTAAATTCAGAGAATATCATTTGAAATTTATAAAAATTGTCTTTTGAAATTCAGAAAACATCAATTGTAATTCAAAAAATATCAACTGAAAAGTATTCAGAATAAATTCAAATTCAGAAATCTTCAATTTAAAGTTAGAAAATAAGAATTAAAATTCAGAAATCATGAACTAAAATCCATGTTATATTTTCTGAATTTCAGTTCACAATTTCTGAATTTCAATTAACAATTTCTGAATTTCAATTGATATTTTATGAATTTCAATTGATAATTTCTGAATTTCAGTTGATGTTTTTCTGAATTAAAATTGATATTTTTTTAATTTCAAATTATATTTTCTTAACTTCAAATGGCATATTTGAATTTGAATTGGTGTTTTCTGAATTTTAATTGATATCTTTTGAATTACAAAATGTGTTTGTGATTCCTTTGTGTCAGTTAAAGTTTTCAATAAAAAAATTTTTTTTTCTTCCTGCTGTACTTGAGCACTTTGAACAATTCTTTAGTAAGTAACAATAACACTTTACTCAAAAAAGTTTCGCTGGAACTCGTCTATTGAAACTTTTCATTAAAATTATGTACTTTTTCATAAAATTTTATGTATAATATTAGTATCATAAAAATTATAAAGCTTTATTTCATCAAATTTGAGAATAAATTTTTTATTCGATTTGTGATGAAAAGTTTTACATTAAAAATAATACCCTGACCACATAGTGGTGTAGGGTATAAAAACTCTTCCAATAAATTTCTCTCTGTGTAGCAAGTAAAACGAGGAGTAGCTGTTATACTGCATGTATGGTTTAGTTACAAAGTCAATTTAACCATGTCCGGCAATTTGTTTAACATGAAATTTTCCATAGCATGAAATTTAGAATAACTAAAAATGACATGAAAGAGAAAATATACACTCAAAAAAGTATGGCAGTTACCACATGACAGTTGTTTGTATAGTAATCAGTTTTTGCTGTTTATAACTGGCTTTTATATGCAAAAATACATAACAACTATTATGACAGTTATTAGAAAGAAGAAAAAAACTAACGATAAGTATCGTATTTCGTAGCAGTTGTTTAAAGCAGTTATTTTTAATATTATAAAAAAATTACCGAAATAGTAGTTTTGCAAGTACTTGGTAATTAGTATTAACTGCAAAACTACTACTTCGGTAGTTGTTTATTATAATATTAAAAATAACTGCTTTAAACAACTGCTACGAAATACGATACTTATCGTTAGTTTTTTTCTTCTTTCTAATAACTGTCATAATAGTTAGTTTATTTTGTTAATTACACTGTGAGACAAATGGTAGGGGTCAGTGATCGGGAAGGGTTTAAACTACCGGGGAAAGTTATATCGGTAAAAAAGAAGTTATACGTGTCCCGGCGTTTCGCTGGGTCACCCCTAGGAATCGAGATATGTCGATTTGACCTTTGGTGGTCTTTTTTTTGACATAACTCGAGAACCACTAGTCCGATTTTGCTCAAACAATTTTAAAAAAATTAAAAATTACAATTCCTTTAATCTGTTCATATAACGTTTTTCTATATGCTCAACAGTTTTGCCGGTAAAAATAAATGTATGAAGAAAAAAAATATTTTTTGCCTAAAATATTAAAAAAAAGTAATAAACAAAAGGTTATTGATTTTTATGGTAGCGGTAACAAACATTTATTTTTACCGGCAAAACTGTTGAGTTTTAAAGATTAAAGGAATTGTAATTTTTAATTTTTTTAAAATTGTTTGAGCAAAATCGGACTAGTGGTTCTCGAGTTATGTAAAAAAAAAAGATATATCTCGATTCGGGTGAACCAGCGAAACGCCGGGACACGTATAATTTGTTTTTGACCGATATAACATTTCCCGTTGGTTTCATCCCATCCCGATTTTGACTGTCGCATAGTGTTATTTAAATAATAAACAATTTCGTAGAATTTTTGAAAATTCTTTTTTATACTTGTTATTATTGCTATATTCTTAGTTTGCCAATAAAAATCCCAAAATTTTATTGCATCTCGAATGCATAAACATGTAATAACTGGAGAACCGTTTGAAATGTTTTTAATTCTAATGAAATTTTTCTGTAATCGAAAAAAAAATATTGGTTTTTGTTTTAATTAAAATATATTTTTATACTACAAAAAATTAACTATAAGAAAACAGTAATTTGTACCAGTTTTGTGAGTTTTTTTTTTAATTTTTGTAGTAAAAATTTGTTGGTTATTTTTACGACATTTTTAATGTGGTTTTTTAATTATTTTTCAACAAAAAAAAAAACAAAATTTTTAACTTTTTAACTGCTTATAGTTAACTTTGTTGTCTATCATTTTCTTCAGTAGCTTCTACCGACAAACTTTATTGAAGTGTATGTATGCAGTGAATGGATGAACTATTAATTGTGCAAAATGATTAGAAAAGTTACTGGACTGTCCTTAATGATAAATATTAGTGCATTCGTGGAAGTGCCGCAAAGGTTTGAAAGAATTAATTCTTTAATTCACTTTTTAACAGTTAATGAAATTTGGATTAAATTGCCCAGCAAAAAAAATAGCAAGTAGTGCTTTACAAACTACTTCTTTCAATGCTTCACAAGTATCTGTTAGTGTATTTTTACTGCTTTTTTAGAAGTTATTCTGAACAACTTCAAAAAATCACTTCTTTTATTGCTTCCAAAGTACCCGTTAGTATATTTTACAGCTTTGTTAGAATTACTTCTGAACAACATCCAAAAAATCACTTAAGTATTGCTTCTAAAGAGTAATTGCTCTAAAAGTGATCGTAAAAAGTGATTTTGGTATCATTTGGCATTTCCAAACAGAGGGTCCCGGGTTCGATACCCGGCGGGACCAATATTTTTTTATTTTTTTTTAAAAATTTTTTTATTCTATTAATTTTTTTTTTATATTTATAATTAATTTGTTTAAATTCAATATTTTTTTTAATTTTTAAAAATATGTATATATAAAAAATTGGTGAGAAATTTCTTTTAATGCATCTGTTCATATAGTACTGAAAACAATATTGAATTGGAGTGCACCTTTTACACTTGTTTAATAAGTACTTTTATTGAAGAGAATAAGGAACAAAGTGGTGTTTTTATGCCAGTCAACTTTCATATCAAAGAATAGCTCAGCCGGTAGAGCACTAGACTAGCAATCGTGAGGTCGCAAGTTCGATACCCGGTAAATGCGATAAAAAAAATTTAATTTTTTTGTGAAGAATTTTTTAAACTTTTAATTGGTGAAAAAGAGGAAGCTCTTCAAAAAGTACTGAAAAAATGTTGAAGTGCGAGTACTCCTCTCCTATGACAACTCAATGTTAAAATCATTAGTGTTTATGTTAAAAAGTAAGTACATCTAGATCATCAATTGTAGTGCTTTTTCTACTGCTTCAGCATCTCTTTTTTTTTTTTGCTGGGTGAATACATTTAGTAAAAAAGTTAATGAAAAATTATATTTTCATTCATTTAGTCAAATGAAAAATTTAAATTTGCAATTATATGCTGAAGTTGAATGATAATAAAACTTCTTCATTCAATTAGTAAAATGCTGAATGAACATGCGATTTGAATGATTCAAGTAGGGAATTCATTCAGTTCCTATTAAAACCTTGGGAATGAAGCTTCTAAGCTGAATGAATTCTTTATAAATGGTTTAACGGAATAATATATAAACATTTTTAAAATCTGAATTAAATTTTTTTCTGATTTAAGCTTAAATTGAATTAAGTCTTTCGATTCCCTGAAGTGCGACAATTAATTCACTCATAAAAAGAAATCTGTACAAATAGCAGAAAAAGATAAAAATTTGTTAAAACAACAAGCTGAAAGCAGCATAATCGGTTTGTTAAATATTAGTGGAATAAAATCAGCAAAACTAAAACTGTCGAAATTAGCAGATTTTTTGCTAAATAATAGTAAGTTAAGAACTGCAAAAATAAAATTGTTAATTTAACAGAATTTTAGTTATATCTGAGTTAACTTTTAGTTAATTGAGAATAATAAATTATACTGTTAGGTCTGTAGATAATTTTACTAAATTTTAGTAGAATAACAATAGCAAAAGCAAGCAGTTATATCGACAAAATTATTGTTATTTTTAAGCTAAATTTAGTTGAATGCAAATATCAGTGTACCCTGCTAAAATCAACAGAATTTTTTCCTAAAAAAAATAGTATAGCAGTTTACTATTTTTTTTAGGAAAAAATTTCAAATTTCAATTGAGTAGATTTTTATTTGCATAAATAAAGAGAAAAAAATCTTAGAAAACTACATTTTTTAAAATGATTTTAATGATTATTTAGCTAAATTTTTTGCTGATTTTAGCATGTTAAATTGTTGTTTTCTATTAACTAAAATTTAACTCAATTACTATTAAAAATTTTTTTTAGTTTTATTTTCGCTATTCCAAAGATACTAAAATTTAACAAAAATAATTTACTTATTTCAGTAGTTTTTTCTGCAGGGTAATTTTAAATAAATTTTTAGTAGTTTTAACTAAAATATGTACAGACTCTTTACCTTAGTGTAAGCAATTTGCAAACGATAATGTAAATTTTTGATACAAGTGTGAACGGCATATAAATGGAATCTTTGTTTGTAACTTAATTAGGTACAGGTATTTTTCCTATAAATTTGTATAGATTTTTAACCAAAAACTACTCGATATGATTTAATTACAAACGCAATAAAAATTAACTTAACTAAAACGTAATTGACTGATCAACGCCACACAATTTGTTTTTTTTATTTTTTATTATTATTATTATTATTTTTAAGTTCAAATTACTAAAACAAATAAAGTTTAGTCACTTTTTTTGTATTCGTTGATGCCTTAATTTCCTAAAAAAAATATGATTTCATAAATATTTTATTTGTTAGTTATTATTTTACAAACAAAAAGATTAGTTTCGTGATATTTTTGTTTATGATTTCTAAAACGTTTATTTAGTTTATTATGAGTTTATCTATTACTTTTTAAACTTAAAGGAATACCTTTGTTTAATTTTTGCATTTGCAAAACATATTTGGGTGTCAAGATGTAGTAGACGTGATTATATACATCTTGAGAAATCAAGAATGAATGTTATAATCAGGTCAGCGACTTTCATGCAAACGCATATTCGTAGTCAATAGCCGTGACGCGATTTCGACCATATACTTGCTCTGAACCAAAGAATATGCAACTAAATAGCATCGATTTGTTTGTAGCATATTTGCATATTTCACATAAATGCATATTTTGTTTTTTAGTACATATTTTATAATTTGATTGCATATTTTATTTTTTATTTGCATTAATTAAATATTTTTGAATATTTTTTTTTTTACTTTAAAATAAAATTTAATAAAAAAATAAATAAAAGGAAGAATTAAAAATAAACAAGAGAAAGAATCTCAGTACAGTACTTAACTAAAAGGAGAAACATTATGTTGTCATCGACTTATATTCGACTTATGATTTGCTCAAATCGACATATTTAAAGTGCTGATTTTTTTTGGGTTTTAGTGCATATTTTTTAGTTATAGTGCATATTTCTGTGTAAAGGCATATCTTGAGCGCATATTTCACACGTTTTTACTGCATATTGCACATACTTTAGATTTTTTAGAGCATGAAAGTCGCCGCCCTGGCTAACATTATCACCACTGTCGTCTTTAAATGATCTGGTTTAATAGCACTGAAGTGCTAAAAATTGTGGGTAAACACGTTAAGTATGCTAATTAAAGGTGAAGAAAATATAATAAGCAAAAACTAAAAGATCAACATTATAATGGAATTAACCTTTAAAAGGTAAAAGTAAATTGTAAAATACATTTTAAGGCCTTTTTTCATTTTGCACAGTTTTCAACAATTTGTGTGTTTTCAAATATAAGCTCAGCTGATACTAAATAGTTGCTCAGGCAACACTAAATTTCATCGTCCACTGCCGGTCAGTAGTGTAAGTTGTGATTTCTTATCTCTATAATTAATAGTCTCTGGATCTAATTTTTTTTGCCGAACGTAGGGGTCGCCTTTTTTAATTTTTCGTTATAGCTTTGGCATTTAAATTCGGATTTTAAAGTGTGATACAGCGATTTTTTTAACTCGAGGAGACCAGTGTTTTGTTATAAAGGAAAAATCCAATAAAAAAAATTTTTTAAAGGCGACCCCTACGTTTGGCAACCAATATATAAAAAAAATTTCTACTGGGATTATCGAAAAACTTCCTTAGCAAAAGTTTAATGATTTTTTGTGAGCTTTAATTTTCTGACATTAGGGTAGTACATTAGGGTTCTAGCAACTGAGATCTGGTGGGTAACTACTAGAACGGGATACTTAAGGTCAATGGCCCTTAGAGCAAAATACTGGTCTCCTCGAGAGAAAAACATCGATGTATCATACTTTAAGATCCGACTGTAAATGCCAAAGATATAACGAAAAATGTAAAATGGCGACCCCTACGTTCAACAAAAAAAAAAAAAATTTTTTTTTTGAAACCTCCTTGCAAAAATATTTCATATTGGAGGGTGTACGGCGTACTTTTTTTTTTTTGCCTGTAAGGTGGTACGCTCTAATGGACAGGCTTCATCAGTGATTTTCCATTAAATTGTATTAATTGTTTATTGATCAATACAAACACAAACATTATATTTTTAGATTTTTATTTACCTTCCAATATCCTTCGTGTCTCCTTTTTCGCAAATATTCCCAATTTGACGTATCGTTTTACGGTAAACACCAGGGTAACCCGTCTTTTTGCTTCGAAAATGTCGAATTTTGTGCCAAAAAACCATCATATGCGTGAAGTTTTGCTTTACTTCTTCAATTTGAAAAAAAGTGCAGCTGAAGCATATCGATTGCTCACCGAAGATTATTCTGAATATGTTCCATCGATTTCGAGAGATCTTTTGTGCGGTTCAGAAGTGATGATATTGACACGGAAGGCTAAGACCGTCCAGGTCAGCCAAAAAACTTCCAAAATGATGAATTGGAGGCATTACTCGATAATGATTTTCAAGAATAACTAGTTTTTGCCTCAAATCATTACTGGCGATGAAAAATGCAACCATTACGACGACCCGAAGCGCAAGAAATCGTATTTGAAGCCCGGCCAATCAGCCAAATCAACGCCAATGCCGAATATCCATGGCGCCAAAGTAATGCTCTGTATTTGGTAGGACCAGAAGGGTCCCATCTATTATGAGCTGCTGAAATCGGTCAAGACGATCACAGAGTATGTGTACCGAACACAATTGATTCGTTTGAAGCGAGCATTGGCCGAAAAACGCCCAGATTTTCGCGACCAGACATGAAGCCATAATGTTCCATCATGACAACGCTCGGTCAAATGTTGCAAAACCTATTTACAAATTAACAGTTCTTTTGGCGCGGAATCCATATATGAAACAGCCTATTAATTTAATGTCAGAAAACAATACGAATGAAAATTAAAAGAGAAACAAAAAAAAAATTAAAAACTAACAAATAAAATATTAAATTTTTTATATTAAATTTTTTTATGAAATATGTTTAGAAAAAAAAACTACACAACTACCTCACCAAATACATATTTTCCATCTTGGACATGGAGAAATAGCTGAAATAGAAATGGCAATTTTTCACTCTACTGTAAGTAATTTAATTAAATCCAATTAGTGAATATTAAATACTGCAATGGAATTTTTTAATTGTGTAAAAATATAAATTGAAGTGATAAAACTGAAAAGGCAGACTGTCTATCGCTGTTTTATATAAAATATAATTAAAACTTAAAAGTTAAAGTGAAATCCTTCATCATCGAATTCGGAATTGAAAATTAGGGTGAAAGAAGTGTCGAACAGAAAAATATTTTCAAAATAGGGAGAATCTAACCCCATCTGTTGAGCACTTTTAAGGCACATCTACACGAGAGATAAAACTTCTAGAGATAGAGCAAAAGCACCTCTAATTAGCTCTATTGTGAATGTTTGAAGCTATTTAGAGGTGTTTTTTTGCTCTATCTCTCGCAATTTTATCTCTCGTGTAGATGTGCCTTTAGAACAGCGGCTAATGTCTGCTTTTGCTGGGGATTACATCACAATTAATCATCAATTTCCCAAAGCAAACAAAAAAAAAAAACAAACATAGAAAACTGAACTAACTAATATATTTAATTTTAAATGAAAATTTTTTAAAAAACCAAAAAAGTGTCTAAAATTAAATTTTTTCAACTTAAGTGAGAATTCTTTAATTAATTAAAATATTATTTATAACCTACAATTGCGAGTATTGAATGTACCATTTTTGGACCATGTCACATCTATTTGGTTAAATAAATTTAAAAACTATCCAACCATAAATCCGGTTATTTTACAAACTTATCTTTTAGATGAATAGTTTGTTATTTTAGTCATTCTTTATTTAAAATTCTTAAATTTATACAGTTGTGTACCTGAACATTTACAAATAAATGAATCATTTTAATTTTATATGAGTTTTTGTTTTTTTTTTTAATTTTATAAACAGTTTTTACAATTACACATCTTTTTTATTTGCATAATAAGATTTTTATTATTTTATACTCGTGCTCGCTGACTTTTTCTTAATTAAATTTTAATTATAATTTAAATGTAACATTCTTTGTGTATATGTTGAGCAAAATGTTTACTCCTTTGTTTTTTGTAGGGGTGTATTTAAAATCCTTTGTTCATTCTATATTTAGCCAACACATCAAGGTTACACAAATTTAAACCAAGTTACCATGTTCCAATATATGCTAAAATGTGGTTACTGTAACTGTATGTTAAAACTAGCATGCAATAATCATTACTCTAGCTAACAGATGTTTAAAGGATTTTTTTCATTGGATTCAGTTTTTTTTTGCAATTTAGGTCTTAAAGGACAGTTACTACACGACAGTTGTTTTTCTATGACAAAATACAGAACAACTACCAACCACTTTGTCTCATTTGAACAAATAACCAATAAATTCAACTAAGTTCATTTACTTTTTGGAATAAATCTATCAAACCACTAAAAAAATTATTAGATGGGTGCTGTTTAAGAGCTAGAATAAAGTCGTACACCCTTCACCAGACACTCCCCTGTTTTGAAAACTTGACATGCCTAGTAAAAATTTTTAGAACCGGTTACCTTTTAAACTTTTCTGTATTAGGTACTTTTACCACCGGTTCCATGGAATAGGTTCCAAAAATTTTCTGCAGATTTTACAGTACAATTTGTCATTTTCAATTAATTGAAAGTTAAATATAACTATAATTCTGTAAATTTAACAGTTTTATTTTTGCTGTACTTATTTTGCTAGTATTGGGTGTATAAATTAAAAATGCGGGATTCACAACAGATGGTGTATATTTTACACATGGTTTGTGTCTTTAATAACTTATATGACATTTTGGAGGGTAAACATCTGTCATTTATTCTCATTTAGTCCTTGAATGAAATAGTGTAAACAACAAAGTTTTGTTTTGCTTCGAAAATGTCGAATTTTGTGCCAACAGAGCAGCATTTTCTTTACTTCTTCAATTTGGAAAAAAGTGCAGCTGAATAACACCGATTGCTCACCGAAGCTTATTCTAAATATGTTCCAACGATTTCAACGTGCTAGAGATGATTAGTGCGGTTCAGAAGTGGTGATTTTGACACGGAAGGCAAAGACCGCCCAGGTCAGAACGTTTGCAAGCAGCAGGATTCATCCAAAAGCAAGGAAATTGGGTACCACACGAGTTGAAGCGACGTTGAAAGACGATTTTGCATGTCCGAAATGCTTCTTGAACTCCAAAAAAAGAAGTGATTTTTGCAGAATTTTTACCTACACTCAAAAAAAGAAGTTAGTAGAAAAATTAGTAAAACGTCTTGTATATCAAGTTTACTAGTTTTCAGCAATTTTTTTTTTTCTGAAATTCCGTTTTCAGCAAAAGTTTTAGTTATATTTTTTTAGCACTAAACTAAGTTTGAACTAATGTTTTACTAATTTATTTTGCTACAAAAATTGTGCTGATAACCGAAATTATAGCGTGGACGACAACCAGATAAACAAATGTAGATGTCGCAGCTTTTCTGGATGTGGTACACACAACGGAAATGATTAAAAAGAAAAACAACTCTACACAATTTCTAAATTTAAATTTTCAGCAAATAAATTAACTAAAGTAAAATTTCGCTACAAGTTTTTTGAGTTATTTTCAGTCAACTAATATTCAGGAAAAAGTTTAGTGATTTTAGCAAGGATTTTTTTCATTTGCCTTCGACTAAGTGTTAGCAAAGCAAAACTTTTGCTGAAGATTACTATTTTTATGGTAAAAATCAGCTCGCTGATTTTCAGCAAACCTTTTGCTGAAATTACCAACTTTTTTGCAAGCACGCTCCTGACTAAAAATTTGCTGACTCGGCAACATTTTTTGCTGACTTTACTGACTTTTTTTTGAGAGTATTTGTATGGCCTTTTTTAGAGAACATAACCGAAAAATTAGTTCAATTTAATCAGAACGCGTTTAATAGACTTTTGAACTAACATTTTTATGAGTGCAAAAAATGTGAAGCCCGGCCAACCAGCCAAATTAATGGCCAAGCCGAATATCCATGGCGCCAAGGTAATGCTCTGTATTTGGTGGACCCAGAAAGGGACAATATATTATGAGCTGCTGAAATAGGGTCAGACGATCACAGAGGACCTGTACCGAACACAATTGATTCGTTTGAAGCGAGAATGTGCCGAAAAACGCTCGGAATATGTGACCAGACATGAAGCTGGTAATATTCCATCATGACAATGCTCGGCCACATGTTGCAAGACCGGTTAAAAACTATTTAGAAAATAGTAGTTGGGAAGTTTTGCCTCACCCGCCTTATAGTCCCGACCTTGCCCCGTCCTACTACCATTTGCTTCGATCGATGCAAAATGCTCTCACTGGAATACGCTTCACTTCAGAACAGGGTATCCGAAATAGGCTTGATTCGTTGTTGTCCATATGTTGCCAGAAAGATGAAGAAATTTATATTGTACCAATATTTCATAATAAACGCCGAAAACTTGCCAAAACTCCCGAATTTTTAAGTTATACGCCCAATATTTAGCAAAAAAATCTGCTAATTTCCAATTAATTTTTAGTACTCTTATCTGCTATTTTTACAGATTTATTTCTATGAGTGTAATCTAATGTAGTAAAGGGTTCTTCAATAAGAGCGCTACAAAAGTTTTTTTAAATAAAACAAAAACGGTTTTGGATATCAATGAAATTCTTTATTCCTGTGAAAGTACGTTCGATGTCATTATGTATGGAAATCGATCTCTTTTGCATGGCCACCACGGGCACGCTTGCAGAAGTCCAGACGCTGAACCCAATTTTCGACGGTTTTCAAGCATAAATCGGCTGATATTCGTACGAAGTTCATCAATCGTCGCTGGCTTGTTGGCATAGACCATAGATTTGACGTAGCCCCACAGGAAATAGTCCAACGGCGTCAAATCGCACGATCGAGGCGGCCAATCGACTGGACCATTTCGTGAGATATCACATTCTCCAAACTTGGTTTGCAATAAATTGATTGTGATATTCGCTGTGTGGCTTGTGGCGCCGTCCTGTTGGAACCACATGTCCTCCAAGTCCATATCATCCAATTGGGGCCAAAAATATTCGGTTATCATTGAACGGTAGCGATTCCCATTCACAGTAACGTGCCGGTCTTGATCATCATGGAAGAAGTACGGCCCAATGACGCCGCCGGCCCATAAACCGCACCAAACCGTAATTTTTTCGGGATGCAATGATGACTCATGGAGTACGTGTGGATTGCTGTCTGACCAATAACGCATATTTTGTTTATTGACGAAGCCATTCATTATGACGACCATAAATTGGACGTAGCGCTCTTAACGTTGAGGCCACTGACTCCGAATGTCGGTAGTAAATTTTAATAATTTCGACTCGTTGTTGGCTCATATATCTTTCCGTCATGAAATGGCAAACCTTACTGAAGAGAAATGTCAAAAGAGCGGCAAGAAATATGGCGTCGTTTGCTGTCCCTGTCTTTCTACTTTTGTAGCGTCCCTGTTGAAGAACCCTTTATAAGGTGTTCTGGAACCAATTTATTGGATTTCACTTTTTTACTGGGTGCTTAAATTATCAATTTGGTAGTATTACTATTGAAAGAAACACTGTGTTTTTGCAAATTTCTAAAATCAACATTAAATCAAAGTAAATTGAAGAATTGATTCCTTTGCTGAATTTCATGACACACACATACCCACATGCAACCATAGATGTCTGTTCTAGTGTGATATCTTTAGCAGACTATAAATATGTGTGTTTATTAGGGTGGCAGTAAATTTTTGGCTTTGGCTTTACGCTGATTCATGGGCGAATTGCAACTATTGGAATAAATTAAAAAAAATTTATTCATATCTGGTGATACATCGTTTCTAATAAAATTAAGTATGCTGAATACAAATTTGAAAACATTTTAGAAATCGTTCAAGGAAATTTCAAAATATTGTGATTTTTTGCTGAATTTAGGAAAAATATCGATTTTTACCAAAATTTTCACATTATTTCGAAAACTGTTTCAGTGATTTCAAAAATTTTTTTTATATTTGTGTCAGCATACTAAATTTAATTACAAACGATGAGTCATCCGATTTGGACCAAATTTTCACGATGTAAATTTTACACTAAGTTGCCCAGTAATTCGCTAAAATTTACAAATAAATATTTCCCCCTTTATTTCACTGGTACACTAGTGTTTATATTCGGTATATACTAAGTAATCTTCTACTAACTACTGGTTCTAACAACACTATTGGGAACACTTTTTTTAATATCTCATGGGGTAAATGTGTGCGGTAATATCTCAAACTGCTGTGTTTGTTCATGTATTATAGAACTTTCTATTTAATGAAACATAAAAGTTTTCGTTAGATTTTATTTTCTATACAATTTATTTATTTATTTATTTATTAATTTTTTTTTTGTTCGAATATGTATTCTATGTACATTAAACTATGAATTATTTCTTGATATACCCCGAATAGAATTGTGAGAATATTAACTTTTTTTTTGTTGAAATTTCTTGTACAATTACAATTTGCCTTTGGCTAAAATGTAATAAAATACAGTTTCTAAAGAAACCAGTTTCTATTATGTGAATTCTTGGTATTTTATGTTATGAAACAAAATTCAAATGCATTTTCGGGTACAAAGTTATGGAAAACTCAATCAAAAATGTAATATAAAATCGTAGTTAATTAAAAAAAAAAAAAAGAGGGAAATAAAATCATGTTAGTGGGTAGGTACAGTTGTGTAATAAAGTTTACTTTTTAATTTAAAAACTTTGTTAACTCTTTAAGCTTGTTTATCATGTTTTGCATTGTCTACATTGTGTAAAGAACTGTTTAAAAGACGTTTATTAAGTTTTGTGATATTGAATATTACTGGTTATAGTATTTTATGTAGAAATACGAAGCCATAAATAGTTTATATTAAACATTAGATAAGTGTAATTAATTGCAATATTAAAAATTTTCAAAATGTCAACAATAAAAATGTGGTTTTAGCTACTTTCGAAACAACGATTTCAAATTAACTATTTTAAAATGGGTAATTTTTTTTTATAATATAACGCATAGTGCGTAAATATAAACACTAGATGCGTAAAACTAAATTGTGTTATTTGTGTTTAATCAATTAAACATATTATACCTAGACTTACACGCTAAAAAAATGCTTATAAATTTGCTATGATAAAAGGAGAAAATTTTTGTTTAATAGAACGCATCTCGAGCAAATATAAACATATACAGTAATACACTTATAATAGCATTTGTGTTTAAAATTAAACATGTTTTGTGTAGATTTTATATTTTTTGATAAATTTAAATTTTTTGTACAAATTTAGTAATTTTACTAACCTATAACAGTAATGAAAATACATACAGATTGACACTTGAAAAAAATTCAACAAATTTAAAAATATAAAGTCAGTGTGGCAACATTTGCGAAAAAGGTGAAAAGGAGGAGATAAGAAGATAAACAAAAAATCTACAGTAGAATGTTTGTGTGTCTGTTTGATCACTTCTGAGAGTAAAAACAATAACAGAAAGCTGAATATGAAAGAAAACTATGAATTAGCCAACGAGCATATAGAGATACCAACTCACACAACTTCTGTTAGATCACTCTCTTCTTATTTTGTATCGAAAAATGTTACCGTATGAATTACACATGTCTGTAAAGGCTAACATTTTTCGATACAAAATGTTAATGTTCGAAAGAGGCGATGAAAACCGCCTGAATTAGCCACACTATAAGCAAGGCCTTACGTCGGTGAGATGGCTAAGCTCTCGTACTCTAGTATAGTTACGTTTGTAATGTAGAAGTGCATGGGTTCGATTCCTACAGCCGACAGTTTGTTGAAAAAAATTATCATATAGAGACAATCTGATAATAAAATATAAACAATAATACAATTTAATGGAAAAATCACTGATGAAGCCTGTCCATAAAAAGGAAGAAACTAGATCTAGTCTGATTTGCAAATTAATAATGTGTTTATAACGTTTGAAAAAATGTTAATCTTCTTCTTAACCTCAAACCTACTATAAAATAAATTGTTTTGAAAATAAATTTTTGTATTATAAATTTTTATTTATAAAGTTTTTAAAGTAATGTTAAATTTATAAAGTAATGTTATCCCGGCTTGTCAGATACTTTTTTCGTTATCCCCAAACAAATCTTAAAATATCCCCAAAAAATCCCCAACTATAAAAAAATGTTACAAAGGTACTCGAGTTTATTTAATTTGCTCAAATTTTCAAGATTTTGAACTAATTTTTTAAATTAAAATTTTTCTATTAAAGTGTTATTTTTTCAAACGCGTCATATAGACCAAATGCAATTAATATTGTAATTAATATGCATTTTTATTAATTTTAATTAAGTAGGTTTGAGGTTAAGAAGAATAATAAAATTTTTTTCAAAGTTATAGACACATTAGCCGTTTTTTCTAATCACTTGGATTTAATAAATCCAAAAAGTATTTCTAAAAGTGCTCAACAGATGGGGTTAGATTCTTCCTATTTTAAAAAAATTTTCTGTCCGACACTTCTTTTACCTTAATTTTTAATACCGAAATCGATGATGAAGTATTTTACTTTGACTTTTAATTTATAATTATATTTTACATAAAACAGCGATAAACACTCTGCCTTTTCAGTTTTATCACTTCAATTTATATTTTTACACAATTGAAAAATTCCATTGCAATATTTAATATTCACTAATTGGATTTAATTAAATTACTTACTGTAGAGTGAAAAATTGCCATTTCTATTTAAGCTAATTCTCCATGTCCAAGATGAAAAATATGTATTTGGTGAGGTGTAGTTTTTTTTTCTAAACATATTTCAGAAAAAAATTTAATAAAAACCTTTTATTTGTTAGTTTTTACATTTTTTTGTTTCTCTTTTAATTTTCATTCGTATTTTTTTCTGACATTAAATTAATAGGCTGTTTCATATATTTGTGCTTTTATTGTGGATTTATTAAATCCAGCTTTTTTTTTGGATTTAATAAATCCATTTTTTGTATGGAAAATTCTAAATCCAGGTGATTAAAAAACACGCTAATTATTAATTTGCAAATCAGACTAGATCTAGTTTCTGCCTTTTTTTTTCAATTTTTCAATCAGGCCTTTAAAATATAATTCTTTAATTTGACTTTTAAATATGAATCAATTTTTGACAAATCAATTCCCAAAACTCATTTTATTGATGAATTATTTTCTACTTCAATTAGTAAATATCTTATTCAAAGAATCAGATTTTTATTGATTCTTTTCATAGAATCAAGCTAATTGTAACCAAAAATGTTTACCTTGATTAATAGTTCGCGAATCATATCATAAAACCAAAAATTTAATCGAGTCCAAATTGATTCAATTCAAATTGAATAAATCTCATCCTAATTTTATTCAATTTAAATCATTGAATCATTCACTTATGAATTAGGAGTAAATTTTAATGTCAGCTTATTCAAAAAAAAAAAAAATTCTTTTTCAATATTTTAGATACTTGGAGATTAGTCCTATTTTAATTTTAGGCGTAATAAATATATTTATTCGTGTTATAAAACTTTGAATTGTTACGGAAAATACAGTGAACAAAAAAAAAGTTGGTTAAATTCATTGATGAAAATGCCAAATTTTGAATTACTACCAGCTCCGGAAAAAAACACAACACAAAAATAAAGGTAGTTCAAATTTGACATATCCATCAATGAATTTAACACGTGCGTGTCATAGGAAAGATCCGATACTGCTGTAAATTTAACAATTTTTCACTAGAAAACTATGCTTGTGCGTCATGTCCCTATATGTTGTTGTATTTGTTTTATTTTATTTTTGTATATTATCTTATTCGATGTAGATAAAATAGTCATTCTTTTTGAAGTACTCCTTAATATTTTCGCTAGGGTATTGCGAATTTCAAAAACACAATTCAGAAAGAACGGTTTTTTTTCTTTATAGTTTTGCTTAAAATTCGTTAAAAAGTCAGTAATTTTCCTAAAGTTTTTTAGTAAACATTTAAATTTTTTAGTAAACATTTCTGTTAATTTTGGCAGTATCCCACCAAAAAAAAGAGATGCCGAAGCAGTAGAAAAATCACTACAATTGATGATCTAGTTGTACTTCTTTTTTAACATAAACACTAATGATTTTAACATTGAGTTGTCATAGGAGAGGATTAGTCCCACTTCGACATTTTTTCAGTACTTTTTGAACGAGTGCAAAGGAAGCTCTTTTTCACCAACTAAAAGTTAAAAAAAAAATTCTTTACAAAAAAATTATATTTTTTTTTTTTATAAAAGTTTTTTATTGGCGCCACCGGGTATCGAACTTGCGACCTCACGATTGCTAGTCTAGCGCTGTACCGCTAAGCTATTCTTTGATATGAAAGTTGACTGGCATAAAAACACCACTTTTTTAATGCGAGATATTGTTCCTTATTCTCTTCAATAAAAGTACTTATTAAACAAGTGTAAAAGGTGCACTCCAATTCAATATTGTTCTTAGTACTATTTTTACAGATGCATAAGAAGCAATTTCTCACCATTTTTTATATATACATTAGGGTTCGTCAAAAAAAAAAATTTCTTTGATTTTCGGATATCATCACTTTTTTTAAAGTTTTTGCATAGAAAAAAAGAATGGCGTTTTTTTTTTTATTTCGACTCCTTCCACTGGCGCAAGTCGGCCAAAAACGCTGATTTGGAGATCCATTTTCTGCAGAGCAAAAACGGCTGCATTTCTGGGAAATCTGTCTTTACCATTCGATGCGACAGCAAAAATTAATATAAAAAACATTTTTTTACGTTTTCTGAATACAGCAGATAGTCATTAGAGTGGTCCAAAAATCCACTTTTTTAAAAATTTTCAAAAAATTACTTTTTTATTACACACAATGAAAATGTATTACCTGCTGAGAATATTGGTATAAACATTTTTGATATACCGCGACCCATTAAAAAGTTATTTAGTAATCAAAAATGTTCTGTAAAAAAAATCTTTATAATAAACATTACAAAACTTACAAATTATTTTGTCATTACCAAAAAATTAATTTATAATGCGGCAGCGAGTATTGAAAGCTGCATTGTAATTAGCTCAAATACTTTTTCATTGAATTAAAAAAAATATCCAAATTTGATTAGCTAATAACTTTTTAACTGTTCGCAGTATAAATTAATAAAATAAAAAAATTAAAAAAAAAAATAAAAAAATATTGGTCCCGTCGGTAATCGAACCCGGGACCATCTGTTTGGAAATGCCAAGAGATACCAAAATCACTTTTTACGATCACTTTTAGAGCAATTACTCTTTATAAGCAATACTTAAGTGATGTTTTGGATGTGGTTCAAAAGTAATTCTAAAAAAGCTGTAAAAATGTAATAACGGATACTTTGAAAGCAATGAAAGAAGTGATTTTTTGAAGTTGTTCAGAATAACTTCTAAAAAAGCAGTAAAAATACACTAACGGATACTTTTGAAGCATTGAAAGAAGTAGTTTGTAATGCATTACTTGCAATTTTTTGCTGGGATAGACTACTATTTGTATTGAACTAAATTTAGCTTAAAAATAGCAAACATTTTTGTTGATATAACTGTTTATTTTTGTTATTTTTGTCTACTAATATTTAGTAAAATTTTTTTTGCAGATTTTACAGTACAATTTGTTATTTTCAATTAACTAAAAGTTAGCTAAATATAACTAAAATTCTGTAAATTTAACAGTTCTAATTTTGCTGTTCTTATTTTACTAGTATTTAGCAAAAAAATTTTGCTAATTTTAGCAGTTTTTTCTGCAGCATCATTTTTATTTAATTTTTAGTAACTTTTTCTGCTATTTTTTACAGATTTATTTCTATGAGTGTATATAATATTCCTCATTTTCTAATGAATCTTTTCTGTGGAAAAAAGTTCGTTGAATCTGAGAAATTTCTATAGAAGAAAGTGCTCCAAATATGAGGTTTTGTCTCATATGTCCTAACAATTTGTGTGCTTCGGGAAAAAGTTCGCACAAAAAGTGCCCAGAATCTAAGACTCTCGCTAAAGGAAAATTAGTGTGTTTCCAGAACGAAATCTGCTTAGAATCTGAGCCTTGTATTAGGGTGCGTACAGAGTGGCCGCTTGTTGCCGAGCCGAGCCGACTGACGCTTATTGCGAGAACTTGTTCATGCGAGAAACAAGTTTGGGGGTGCATAGTGGATGCGAGAATCAGCGCTGATATTTTATCTATTATTTGTGTTTTATGTATGTTTGTATGCATTTGCGTTTGTTGTTCAAACTGACATTGAGTTTTAAAATTTTACTTATTAACGCATTTCTTCAATTATTCTTGAAATTTTTATTACATTTTTTTTTAAATTTTGTTTATACGTTTTTTTTAAATTTTTTTTATAATTGTTATAATTTTATTTAATTTTTATTATTTTTTATTTTTTTGTTTAATTTTTATTTTATTAACATAACATAAACAATGTTTTCGGCACTGAAATACGCTTTGGAACTGTTTTCTCGCATTCAATCAGCTTTGCGCTCTGACCAGCTCGGCGCCCACTATGACCTGTTCGCGCTTATTTGTACTAATTTGTATAGTACCAGTTTTCTCGCATTGGTTCTCGCAATAAGCTTCAGTCGGCTCGGCTCGGCAACAAGCGGCCACTCTGTACGCACCCTTAGACTGAAATATTATTACAACATTTACTATTTGTTAAATATTTTAAAAATAAATCTATTCTTTCATTTTTGGGCGGCAAAATGTAAATTTACTGACAAAATTTAACATTACACATACACATCATTTTCAAGGTAAATTTACAAATTTTGTGTGTAATTATCTAATGCATCATATTTGTATTTTTTTTTTCATTTATATACTAGGAGTAAATTTACCATATTTATAGTATAATTTCATTGTTATACTACAAGGTATAGTACATTTAAACAGAAATTAATTACAGTGTAGTGTTTAAAAAAAAATGAACATTTTTTTTAATGTGTAAATATACACAGTTTATAAAAAAATTTACAAAAATTAATTTTTTCACAATTTAATCTTGGATTCTTACGGTGGGTCTCATACTGTATGTTTAACTTAACTATAAACAAAAGCAAATATCAAAACAATGTACACAAAACAATAACAAATTTTTGGGTTAACTATTAACTAAAGTTTAAACCTGCAGTATGAGACCCACCTTTAAAATATAAAAAAGGTACCAAAAATAAGCCATGAATTTGACCAAGTAGCAAAATAGTACCGGAACTTTAAAACTCACATTTTACCAGAGTATCAAAACAGTAGCAAAATAATTTTATTTTACAAAGTAATCATGATTTTATTAAAGTTTAAAAAAAGTACAAAAAGAAATAAATATTCAACAATTAAAACGTTAATTTTTCAACTAAAAGAAAATTTTCAAATAAACTCAAACTATAATGCTGGAGTTATTAGGGAATGAAAAAACTACCGGAATTATTTCATAATTTATTTCTTGATTTTCTTGGTTTCAAAAGTACTAAAAAATAATATTTTATTATAAAATCATAAATTTTTTCACAGTAGCTAAAAAGTACCGAAAACTAGAATCCTAAAATAATTTTTAATTTTTTAACCTGAGTTTCATGCGTTAACTATTATTACCCTACGGGAAATTTTAACAAACTGTCACCGAACTGGCCCGTTTACATGAAGACTGGTCACTTTTACATGGCGTTGTCATAGGAGGGGAAAATTGACCCCTTGTAACATGTCACAAGACAAATCCCAGGACAGGTCCCTGAACTTTGTTTTTTATGAGAGTTCAGTAACCTGTCCTAGGATTTGTCTTGTGACATGTCACAAGGGGTCAATTTTCCCCTCCTATGACAACGCCATGTAATGGTGACCAGTCTATTTCATGTAAAGGGGCCAGTTCGGTGACAGTTTGTTAAAATTTCCCGTAGGGTAGTTAACCAAAAATTTTGTTGTTGGTTTGTATATAATTATTTGACATTTGCTTTTGTTTAATAATGAAATTAATCCTCACCGTTAGTGATTGAGAAAAGTACCGACATTTTTTTATTTTTTTTTTTTTTTGTTACAATTTAATCATGGCTTCTTTAAGTAGTAAAAAGTATACCAAAAATTATATATCGCTATAAAATCAGAAATTTTCTAAAATTAGCAGAAAAGCACCGAAAATTCAAATTTCACAATTTACGGTGGGTCTTATACTGAAAGTTTTATAATTAATCCAAAAATTTTTTAATATTTTGTAGATAATTTTTTTACATTTTACTTTGTTTAATTGTTAAGTTAAAGTTAACCCTGGAGTATGAGAACCAAGGTTAATCGTGAATTCCTCAATGTATGAAAAAAGTACCAAAGCTATTGATATCATAGTTTATTATTTAATCGTTAATTTCTCAAAAAAAAAAAGAAATATGTAGTACCAAACATTAATAGTAATTTTTTCAAAATATCACAAAAGTACCGAAAACCAATGATAGATTAAAAAATCATGGATTTCTATAAGTATAAAAGCGTTCCAGAATTAATATTTTACTATTTAATAGCAAATTTTTTGAAAGTATCAAATAGAACCGCAAAGAAAAATCACACAATTTAATCGAAAATTTCACAAAATTTTAATAAAATTACTAAAATTATCATTTAAAATTTCATCATGGATTCGACAAAGCAAAATAAAAATACCTAAAGTCTCCCAGGTTATTTAACCCAATTTAACCATCAAACCTTTTTAAAATGCTAATCAATAAGTATTCCATACAATTTTAGAAAAGAACCAACAACGAGAATAGTACCACCATGCGTATGATTAATATTCATAACGCAACACATAACGTATACGTATATGGTACATACAATTCGTATTAATCATACGTAGCATCAAATTCTTTTTCAATTGCAATATTTTTTTTGTAAATCAGTAATGATTTTGTTACTGTATTTTCAAAAGTATATAATCATACGTGAATGACAGTAGATATTGATAACCACTATGTCCGGCCGCAGGCCGTCTACCAAAAAAAAAAACTTTACTGGGATTATGGCCATGCCAACAAAGGGGATTATGTGCTTTTGAAAAAGGTTTAATGCATATTGGGGAGAATATGTGCATTTTTAAATTATGCCAATCACTGTCCCCATCATTGGCGGACTTAGGCCGGTGTGGGGTGGGCAAAGCCCACCCTAGACTGCTTTTTGCCCACCCCAGAATAAAAAAAAAACTTACTATAATTCTTGTGTCTTTGATTTTTATATCAAAAAGTATCACAATATTATTTTTTTTAAATATAAGTTAATCCTGTGTTTTTGATTGAGAAATTGTCTACTGATTTCATAGGACGATAATTTGTTGGAAGCTAAGGGTCAGTTTTAAAGCCAGAACTAATACCTCATTCATACTGAACCCAAAACTAGTAGTTTTCAAATTTATTTAGTTTTCGATTGTCAAATCCCATACAAATTTCAAATCGAAAACTTCAAAAAAAAAAACGAAAACTTCGATATTTGTCTTAAATATTTCTTATATAAGAAATGTTTGAGAAATTCTTCCTTGAGAAATATTTAAGAAACAAATCGATGTTAGTTCTGATTATAAGAGTTTTTATTTAACCCTCTAACCGCCTCCAGGAGGGGTATACTAAATTGACCACAAATGCGCCAAATGAGTATTTTATAATAACAAATTAAGTTATTTCGATCAAAAATAAAATTTATTTATTTTTGATCGAAATAATTTAAAATTTCGTCAAATTTAAAAAAATATTTTAAAACAAACACAATTTTCAAAAATCTTAGAAACATATTTAAGTCAACTCAAAACTGTTAATAACAACCACAAAGTAAGTAAGTAATAAATGGGTCCCTTGCCCACCCCAGAAAAATGGTCTAGGTACGCCAATGGTCCCCATTTTTGTTTGAGGGTATGAACGAAAAGTTTTTGGCCATAATAACAATATTTTTCGATCCCACTGGCTAGGAAAATCTGAATTTTTTATATATTTATCTTATCACCACAAACTATTAACAATAAATCGAAGACATGTTTTTTTTAAATATTTGCGCATAAATAAGGTTTTCGTAATCTTTCTTTGTATTGCGTATTTTCAGTGTTCTTTCACTTATGCTGAAAAATGTGAACTGCCCCGAACTTGAAAAAAACTAAGTACGTCATAGATAGTTATCGTGGAACATAAAACATCCACGTGTTTATTATTTTCAGTGACATCCATAGACATACAGCAGTGACTCAAACAGTAAATCGGACAAAATATATTGTATTTTGCAATAAAAGAAATTGCATGGAAAGCAAGTGCTATGAAATAACACCCAAACGATGAAATGAAATAAATAACCCCTAATAAAATAAAGGAAATAAACCCCAAAAAGTGAAGTAAGTCCTAAGAGAAAAATGAAACTATACCTAAAAAAAAAAAAAATTATCCCCAAAAGAGAATATTCAAAAATTTTAAAAAATACTATTTGATTTGTGTTTTTGTAAAATAGTTTTCGATGCATACAAAAAAGACTTGAAAAAATTTTTTTCGTTCAATATTATTAATCAATATATTTAAATTCAACCAATCCGAAGAAAGTATTAAAAAATAAAATTATCTAATTGATTGGATTTTGACGTTTATTCCTGACTTTATAAGTACGCAGCAAAAATGTGTGTGATTTTTAAAAAAATTTATATATACAAGCCCCGCGTAGAAAGGGTAATGACATATCATTATTTTTTGGACTACCAGTAATGACACCCACTTACCTTCTGCATTATTTTAGAACATATAGTAATGAGTTACTGACAATTACTTATTTTTATCATTATTTCAAATAGAAAATAATTTTCTAGACTTTTTTGAAAATTTTTTGAAATCTATTTTTAGACTCAATATTTTTTAAACACTGGTAAGGATATTTGTAACCACATATTTCTTGATTTTTTGTATGTTGGCGAGTAAGCTAACTTGTGTGCAGCAGGTCAATTATGTTTTTATCTATTAAATATTACATGTCGATATAGCTCAGATGGTAGAGCTATTGACTGGCAATCTGTAGACCCAGGTTCGATTCCCGCACCAGCAAATTTTATTTAAAAACAAAAATACAATAAAATATATTTTTTTTATGTAATTTATTTTTTTGAAAACCTATTTTTAGACTCATTATTTTTGTCAGTTGTGGTAAGCACATAGGTAACGATATATTTTTAGATTTTTCATATGCTGGTGAGTAGGTTAGGTTAGGTTTGTTTTGTGCGATTTACCGTTGGAGTCACTGTATATCCAAAACCAGGTGGAGTGACTCATAAAAAAATCCCAAAAATTTAATTTACTTTTTAAAAAATAATCAATTTTTTATTGATTAAAAACTTCTTAAGTGCTTTGATTATCTATTTTGCATTCGTATTTTGTGTTACAGATTAAATCGTTTCAGTAACTGCGTCATCGTGATATTAATAACGAGTAAAAAGGTTAAAGTCGGGCATGCCGACTATATAATATCCTACACCAGTCTGACTTAAAGCCAACTAATGTTTGGATCCGAAATTTGAATGGGTTAAAAAACAGACTTGTGTCAAAATTTTATATAAAATCATAAAAGAATAGAAAATCGAAAATATAGCCCATATGGATGATAGGTCCAAATATGGACCGATCCTATCTAGAATCAATAGGCTTTTTCCATGGGACCATGTAAGTCAGCGAACCAAATTTCATTGAAATAGCAGCGTTTGTTTGTTACCGCTACCATAAAAATCAATAACCTTTTGTTTATTACTTTTTTTTAATATTTTAGACAAGAAATATTTTTTTCTTCATATATTTATTTTTACCGGCAAAACTGTTGAGTATATAGAAAAACGTTATATGAACAGATTAAAGGAATTGTAATTTTTAATTTTTTTTAAATTGTTTGAGCAAAATCGGACTAGTGGTTCTCGAGTTATGTCAAAAAAAAGATATATCTCGATTCCTAGGGGTGACCCAGCGAAACGCCGGGACACGTATAACTTGTTTTTGACCGATATAACATTTCTCGTTGGTTTCATCCCATCCCGATTTTGACTGTCGCATAGTGTAATTGATGTTGACCTATTTATATTGAGTATGAAACAAAATTTACAAATCTAAAGCAACTCAATTAGACTAACATCACCGAAATTTTAACAATGCTATTTTTATCCTTTGTTATTACTGTTTTTGCTTTATACTTTTATTCTTACCCCTCAATTCATAAATGATTTGTAAAGTTATAGCAGGTTTACAAAACGCCATTTTCATACAAAATTTGTTCAATAAACCTCCTATAATTTTACAAAGCGTTTATGAATTAGGGGTTTAATCTTTTATTCAAAAAATATTTTAAAGAATAATATGGTTTTTAAACTAAATTTTAAATGTATTAAATTTATGTATAAAAAAGCTTGTTTTCATGGCATTTTTAAATGCGTAAAAATAAACAAAAACTGTGTATATTTATTAACGCAATGTTTAAAGTTAAACAGCACAAATGCCTTGTTTCACACGATAAAATAAAAAAAAAAATCGGTAGAATTCAAAATAAATCGCTAAACTTAAAAAAATTTCGGAGCTTAGATAATAAACTAAAGTCTAAAAAATCGTAAAAAAATAAAAAAAGTCCCCAAAAATTAAAAAAAATCGTTGGACTCGAAAAAATCACCAAAATTGCAAAAAAATCGTCAAAAATTAAATCGCTGAAATAAAAAACCAGCAAAAATTGACTAATACGCTTCAGAGTTTAATGACAGCTGGGTCGATTGTCTACCGACGACAGCAAAAGTCGTCACGATTAATTTAAATTCAGCGACAATCGACCCTCGACATTTGTTCACGTTTAGAAAAAAAAGGAAAGCAAAACAAGTATATCGTCATATAAAATCAAAAAAGCCGTAAGTGACAAAAAATTCAAAATCGACTTTTTGATCGATTATGATGCACCTCATCAAAATACATATTCCTGCTAAATTTGACTCTCCTACGACTAAATACGACGATTTTATTAAAAAAATTCTAAACAACCTCCAGTGTAAGCCCAAACAAATTTAAAAAGTTTTTTGCTTCTCCTGTAAAATTTTTTAAATGCAACTTACGGCTTTTTTGATTTCATATGACGATATGGTTGTATTTGTTTCGCCACAATTCTTCATCAGTGCAATTGGTTTTGCATTAATTCTTGTTGTTTTACATTTTATTGTATTTAATTTTGCTTTTTTGCGGTAAATTATGTATTTTTATTTTTAATTATATTTTTTCTGTTAAAATAATAAATTTTTTGTAAACAAAGTACGAATTTGTGCAACTCTAATGCGAATTTTTTCAACTCTGTTCTAATGGCAACTATTAATTGGTTAAAAATATGGCAACAATATGAGAAATATTTTGAGTGTGTGTTAGTGTGTCGTCATGAAAATAGAATAGATTCTATTACGATGACAAATCGCCGGACGACATGGCGACATTTTGCTTCCCATACGAAATATATGAACAAGGAATTATTGTTGTCATTGTCGACCCAGTTGTAATTAATTTCTCAAGTAAAAAACAAAAAATCGCCAAAATTGAAAAAAAGTCACTAATATTAAAAAACCGTTGAACCCTAAAAAACCTCCTTAACTAGAAAATAAATCGCTGGAATGGAAAAAAAAACTTGTAAACTAAAATAAATCGCTAGCATTGAAAAAATCGCTAAAATTCGAAAAAATCGTTGGAAATAAAAAAAAAACACTGGAATTGAAAATCGCTAAAATTAAAGTTTTATGTAAGCGACAATTTACAGGTTGATTATAAAGACTTCCTTGGATGAAAGCCGTTATCCGTTTTCATTTATCTCATTTAATTTTCAAGAAACGGGCAATATTGCATATCGTCGACCGGCCTGTAAATTGTCACATGTGTTTTTTAATAGATTTTCAGGAGAGCGAAAAAACTGTTACAAAATCTACTTTTAAGATATTTTATTGGCATCATATGCCTTAATGATTCACGACCTCATTTAGTAAAATCATCATTAAGGCATATGATGCCAATAAAATATCTTAAAAGAAGATTTTGTAACAGTTTTTTCGCTCTCCTGAAAATCTATTAAAAACCACATGTGACATTTTGCAAGCCGGTCGACGATATAAAAATTCCTTTCTATCTACGGTATTTAGTTTTCCAGATAAACGCGATTTAAAAATGTAGCATCTATAGTAAAAATTTGGGTCCGGTATTGGGGTTGGGTTTTAAACTTAGGGGCAAGCATTTGTTTACTTTTCGAGATATGAACGATTCAAATTTTATGTAGAATTTTAATATTTTTGCAAGTTTTTTTAATTACAGCGATTTTTTTTTAATTCTAGTGATTTAAATCAATTTCTGATTATTTTAGTTTTCAATTTTAGCGATTACGATCCCCAGCGACGGCAACATCATCGATTCTGTGTTCCCATAGCACGGGGGTTAAGAAAGAAAATAACATAACAGGGCTATGAACTAAAAAGCTTTAACAAAATTCGCCAACTTTTCATCAGGTGGCGCGCAAAAACTGTTCTAAGATTCAGAATCTCGCGCAATTACAGTGTTGCCATATTGGAAGTTCTTCAGGTTGTCATATTTTAAACCCTTCGTCTTTCACTATCATTCATTTCTTCTCTATCCCTTTTCCAAAAACAGAACACAGGCAGACATGGCGAAATAGAATCAAAAACTAATTCTGAGTCCATCGGTGTACTAAAATGTGCGCCCAAGTCCGATATTTTTTGGTGTTATAAACATCTACACAAACTTCTTCTTTAAATATGTATATGTTACCGATCGAGCCATTTCTACGATACAACCCGCTTAGCCTCTTTCAATCTTTACTAATAGCTTTAGTAAACAACTCATATTTTTGTGTGAGTTAATCAAGTCTTTACCAAGTTTAAAATATATTATTTTCTGAAAAAAAAAATCGTTAAATATCGATCCCTTAGGTATTTTTATTACATTCTACTGTTCAAACTATAAACTGTAATGTTAATAAAGACCAACTACAATTTACTAACCATATATTTTTAAAATTTTCATGTATTTCTTTAGCGGTCATAGGGCTGTGAAGCTTCAACTACGTTATATAAACATTTTGTTTTTTACAGGTTTTTTTTGTTGAATTTACAACATGCCTTTTAGCAGTTGTTTCAAAAGAGAAAAAACAGCAACATCGAAAAAAAAGCCAACAACAATGACATAAAAAAGGATGCTGTTAACGAAAAATGTACATTGTAACAGTAAACAATGTTCTTTTTTGTTGTTCATTGTAAGTTCACACATGCACAGCTTTAATACCGTTTGTGTATAAAAACAGTGATGCTAATTTCATAAGAAATCTCGTGTAGAAAATACGTAATATTACACTGTGGAACAAATTCAGGTTAGCAAAAGTTAGGTCGAATCTGAGAGTGAGGGGTGAAAATAGAGGCTAAATTAGAAGACCCGTATCGCGGCGTTTGCTTATGTTAGTTCGAATTTTTTATATGTTTTTTTGGCTATAACTTCTCGACTAATTGATATTTTTAAAATCTGTAAAAGCCAAATTATAGCTAGAGACCTGAACAACAATTAAAAAAAAAACAAACAAAAAAAAATCAATCAAATCAATTTTTTTAATTGTTGCACAAGTCTCTAGCAATAATTTGGCTTTTACAGATTAAAAAAATATCAATTAGTCGACGAGTTGTAGCCAAAAAACCATATAAACAATATGAAAAAATTCGAACTAACATAAGCAAACTCCGCGATACGTGTCTTCTAATTTAGCCTCTATTTTCACCCCTCACTCTCAGAATCGACCTAACTTTTGCTAACTTGAATTTGTTCCACAGTGTTATTATCCATCCTTCGTTTGGCCTGGTACTAGTGTGATATTTATTTAATCCCCAGTTTCTTTTCAGAATGAAATATAATAGCCCTCTCACAGCTACAGTTGCTAATATTTGCAATAGTCCAACGAAATTCATTCACACTCTATCAGAAAAGAAAACACGTTTTCTTCATAATTCAAATCATTGACATCACTGTTTATCTATACATTTTACCGTTAATAATGACTTTATCGTTGTGCATGTAGCATCCATGGGACTAACGAATTGATGGTTTCATTACTATTGCATTGAAATTAATTCCCAGCAAAAACAAAAAAGATGCAAAAGCAGTAGAAAAAGCACTGGAGTGAATGATCGAGATGTACTTATTTCTTAACAGAAACATTGATGATTGTAAAACTGCCCAGCAAAATCTTTCATTACCAAATAAGTGGTTATGTAATAGAAATTCATAGCTCCGCACAACTTATTTTTTGGCGTCTAAACTCATTATTTTTGTTTGGCGTGGTCGTTTTTATAAGTAGTCACGCTTACCTGCTCGCTTACGAAAAAATGAGAAATAAGTAGTTACGAGATTTTGAATAATAAGTGGTTACATACATGCTTACAAAAAGTTGAATTATAAGTGGTTATCCGACTGCTTACTTGATTCTTAAAAATAAGGAGTTACACAAATAAGTACTATTAGTTTCAGGAAATACATTCAGAGAATTTAAAGTTTTTCCTAGTGTGTAATTTTAGTACTCGTCATAAAAATTTAACACAAAACATATTTACATGTAATAAATATAAATGTATAAAATTTAACTTTGTAAAAAGTACTTATTTAAACTATTGCGAGTAAGTCATTATTTTATATTTAAAAGCAATAACTACAATAGGCCGTTATTAGGAAGTCATTATTTTATATTATAAAATAATGCAAAAGGTAATGATATATCATTATTAGTAATGCAGACAGCAATGAGGTGTCATTACCAATATTTTGCTGGGTGAGTTGTCATAGGAGGAAAGTATTCCCATTTCAACATTTTTTTCAGTACTTTTTGAAAGAGTGCAAAAAGTGCACTGAAATTAAATATTTTTTTCAATACTTTTTTTACAAATGCATAAAAATCAATTTTTCGTCATTTTTATTTTATTTATTTAAAAAAAATATTGAATTCACACAAATTAGTTATAAATATTCATTTTTTTTTAATATTGGCTCCACCAGGATTGAAACCCGCAATAATTTGTTAAAAAACAAAAAACTGTATGCAAATCACTTTTAGAGCAATAATTAGAAGCAGTAATTAAGATGTTGTTCAGAATTACTTCTAAAAAAGCTGAAAAAAATATACCAACGGATACTGTGGAGCAATGAAGGAAGTGATTTTTTGAAGTTATTCAAAATTACTTCCGGATATGTTTTTCAAAAATGCTCATTTAGGTTGTGAAGTAGTGAAATATTAGTTTAAATTCCATTTTGCTTCGCAAATAAAAACGAACTGGAATGGAACGGGGAGCTAGTACAAAATTTTTGCATCGTTGGAGTATTAACACACTCTAGGGATGCCAAACGGGAAATCCCAAATCCCGAAATCCCGGGATTTTCGGGATTGGCTAAATCCCGAATCCCGGGATTATTTCTCAAAAATCCCGGGATTTTCTTATTTTTTAATATTAATATAAACGCAAATAAACAAAGTAAGCAATATTAGATTACCTACGTTTTTTCTTGAATTTTCTCATATTGACAAGAAATTGATGCCAAGCTATTGGTAAAATTATAAATTAAGTAGATTATTCGAGTAAACTATGCAAAGACTTTGCAGAAAAATTTTAAATTTTGGTAAACATTATTAAGTTTTTGAGGAACACATGCGAAAAATCAAGTTTGTTTGTTATTTTACCGCTTTATTCTTCCAAGCGAAATTCGATTTCTGAAACCTAATTTTGGCTGGGACTGTAAGTTCCATGAAAACAATTGATAACGATAACCAAATAACTTTGTTGCTGTAATTACACGATTTAGTGGGCAAGGTTATCGCAACGAATATGTTTTAAAATCTGCTTACAAAATACTGGGCGCAAGTGTACTTAATGACAGGCCTTCATATATTATCCCAGCCAGAAAAATACAAACAGGAAAGCGATGGCAAGGTATTTTAACAGGTGGTACAAGTACTGACAAAAATTGCTTTCCTATTTCCAATATGATAACGTTAATAGACAAAAGGACCCGCAGTTTAAAAAGTGCTGGAAAAGTACTGGAGAAACAAAATTTTTAACTTTGGCAAAACACTGCCGAAACCAATAAATAGGTGGTTTGGAATTATATTTTCCAAAATAAAATTTAAAAACGTTCATATGTATCTTTTTTTGGCCTTGCCGTGATGTTTTGTAAAACATATCCTGGCAAAACGATTTTTGCAAACGCTGGCAAAGCGTCCCAAATGATTCTTCTGCCAGTCATTTATTTTTAATATCGCGGTTACCAAGTGGTATGTAGGTACTTGATTTTTTGTACCACTGTCAATTTCTGACTGAGATGTTTCAATATTTATAAAATGTACCACAATATTAATTAACTACTATTAAATAATTATAAAACGCTTTATTCTATAAAAAAATTAGTTACATAACATAAAAATTTTTACAAATAAAAGAAAATTTAAATCCCGAAATCCCGTAAAATCCCGGGATCCCGAAAAATCAAGTAGTGTCGAAAACCCGAATCCCGGGATTTTCAAATATCAATCCCGATTGGCATCCCTAACACACTCTGATAATAAAACGAGTAAAAAGGTTAAAGTCGGGCACGCCGACTATACAATACCCTACACCAGTCTGGTTAAAAGCCAACTAATGTTTGGATTCGAATGGGTTAAAATGGGGCTTGTGTCAAAATTTTCTATAATGTGAGTCAGCGCACCAAATTTCATATTTGCGACTTGCAGTTTGTAACCAAGCCAATTTTGGGGGGACCCTTATATGGGCACTAGGTCTAAACATGGACCGATGTTCACCAAAATTAATAGGC
This sequence comes from Leucophora obtusa, assembly GCA_949987735.1. Taxonomy (NCBI): domain Eukaryota; kingdom Metazoa; phylum Arthropoda; class Insecta; order Diptera; family Anthomyiidae; genus Leucophora; species Leucophora obtusa. The sequence continues at coordinate 51,164,125 of OX465299.1, forward strand.
TTCGTCCTTGGGCCCACATAGGTCTGTATACCAAATTTCATCAAAATATCTTAATATTTGCGACCTGCAGCGTATAAACAATATAATTTTGGGGGACCCTTATATGGGCACTAGGTCTAAACATGGACCGATGTTCACCTAAATCAATAGGCTTCATCCTTGAGCTGACATAGGTCGGTGTACCAAATTTCATTAAAATATCTTAATATTTGCGACCTGCAGCGTATAAACAATATACTTTTGGGGGGACCCTTATATGGGCACTAGGTCTAAACATGGACCGATGTTCACCAAAATCAGTAGGCTTCGTCCTTGGGCCAACATAGGTCTGTGTACCAAATTTCATCAAAATATCTTAATATTTGCGACCTGCAGCGTATAAACAGTATAATTTTGGTAGGACCCTTATATGGGCACTAGGTCTAAACATGGACCGATGTTCACCTAAATCAATAGGCTGCGTTATTGGGCCAACATAGGTCTGTGTGCCAAGTTTCATCAATATATCTTAATATTTACGACCTGCAGCGTATAAACAATATAATTTTGGTAGGACCCTTATATGGGCACTAGGTCTAAACATGGACCGATTTTAACCATGTCGTTCTTGGGCCGACATAAGTCGGTGTACCGAGTTTCATCAAAATATCTTAATATTTGCGACCTGTAGAGTGCGCACAAGAATGCATGGACAGACAGACAGACGGACGGACAGACGGCCATCGTTAAATCGAAATAAAAAAAAATCTGAGCCGATCGGTATACTATAAGGTGGGTCTAGGAGCAATATTTTTTGGTTTTACAAACATCAGCACAAACTTATAATACCCTGACCACATAGTGGTGTAGGGTATAAAAATCTCAAAATCCACAAAAAACAAATCCGAGTAAAAAAACCAAAAGAAGGAAAAAAGCCAAAATTGTCTTTGGTGGTGATCAGAAACATTGAATTATGTTCCCCATTGCATTCCATTTCGTTCCTTGTAGTGTTCAAGTCATACACGTTCCTAATTACATTGCATAAAGTGTTTAAATATCACTCGTTCTCCATTTGATTCCATTTCTTAACCAATACTAAGTGCTCCAATTCTACTTGTTTTCCGCTTCATTCCATATCGTTCCAATTTGGATAAATGTTCCATTCAATTCATTCAATGACATCTTTAAAAAATTATGTATTGTAACTTCCCTGGCCAAACCCGTTTTCCATTATCATTTATCAGGATTTTTTTTCAAAAAAACTGCTTCTTAATCAGTTGTAATTAGTTTTTTCTAACGCATTAGTATGATTTCACTACCTACAGTAACGTTATTTCTAATGAAAAATATATCATTGCCATTAAATAATAATGAATAATTTTTCATTTGCATTAGCGTCAACTAATGATAAATGAAATTTCAATGGAAATGAAAAATTCCCACGTATGGTATTTAGTATTCGTTGTAGTGAAAACATTGTGTATTTCTTCACTGCACAATTGCTGCATACCTTTGGGCTGAGTGGAAAGATGAGTTTGATTGGTTGGCTGGTTTGGTCGTCGTTACAAAATGTTACAACGCTTAAAATAGTTTGAAATTTTATATATTTTCTTTTAATATTAACATTTAAGTATGTGAAAGATTGTGGTTCTGATAAAAACTTGTGCATAAAATGTGGGTAAAAGCAAAAGTTTTAAACAATTTGTCACACTCATACACTCTTAAACTACACAAGCAAACATTGATTAACTTTTAAAAGGAAATAAGTTGCAATTAAACGGAAATTTGAAAAATTCTTTGGTATGAACAAATAACACTTTAAACTATGTTAACAAATATATAATTTTAACAAAATTCTTCTATATAATCACCATAAACTTATTTATTAATAATAACAAATATTTCTTCTTATAATTTCAGACTCTTCATCATCACAATCATGCGACTGGATTCTAATTCTAATGAAGATTTCAAAGCGTTAAGTTCAACGTTTTGTGTAAGCTTTATTTCAAGCCTCTTTACATATTATGAAAATAGTTCAAATGATCGAGAAAGCTACAAATTTCAAAGCGTTTCACTTTCATTTATAGCTTTTTCATAATACATAAACCAATGGTTCATTTTCTTACAATTTTTCATTTAATTTTTCCACAGAAAATAAAACCTGAAAATTTATCCACCTGGGGTGGTTCTGCCAAACAAGATACAAGACTGCCAATAACTGATTATTCCACCATAGGAGGTCCACGTCACAATTGCAGTCCCTTTCCCATATCCCGTGATGTTAATAATCGTTTTATATTATGGTCTGTTAATGGTTTTGATTCACTTTGTATTTAATTAGTAATTATTTTGTCTTTTCATACCGTTTTCTTTGTAGGGATGGTGACATTACCTCTTTGGAAGTGGATGCCATCACTAATACAACTGATGAGACTTTAACTGAAAGCAATATTATATCAGATCGTATTTTAAATGTAGCTGGTAATCAATTAAAAGAAGAATTAACAAAACATATAAGAGGTATATAAAAATTAAGTGCATATTTATAGAATTAAGTGTCCTTTAAAAAGTTTATTATTAAAGAACTGGTCCAAATTCCCGAAAGGGTTGTGACCATTATTTTATGGGCGGATCAGAAAATATTGACTCTTCGAAATAAAACTATGAAAATAGCAGAATAAGCGATTAATCACAACTGGTTTGACAGCAAAAATCGTCATGATTAATTTAAATTCAGCGACAATCGACCGTCGACATTTTTTGACGTTTAGAAAAAAAAAAAGAAAGCAAAACAAGAATATGGTTGTATTTGTTTCGCCGCAATTCTTCACCAGTTCAATTGCTTTTGCATTAATTCTTGTTGTTTTATATTTTTTTTGTAGCTAATTTTGCTTTTTTGCGGAAAATTATGTATTTCTATTTTCAATTGCATTTCTTCTGTCAAAAAAATTAATTTTTTTGTAAAAAAAGTACTAATTTTTGCAACTCTAATACGAATTTGTACAATTCTGTTCTAATGGCAACCCTTAATTAGTTAAAATATGGCAACAATTTGACAAATATTTTGAGTATGTGTTAGTGTGTCGTCATGAAATTAGAATATATTCTATTACGATGACAAATCGCCGGACGATATGGTAACATTTTGCTTCCCATACCAAATATGTGAAAATTGTCTTTGTCGTTGTCGACCCAGTTGTGATTAATCTCTAAGCTGCATAAAAGGAATTAAAGGGGGTATCGACTCTAGGAAAATTTTTGTTTTCGAATATTTTATTTGGATAGGGCACATTCTTCAGTATATGCTCAGAATATATGAGTATAAAATTCAAAGAAATAAAATTTACACATGCTTTTTTGGAAAATATATTTTAGTCACAAAGTAATATTCTATGCATTAAATTTGTACACAACATTTTTTGGGATCGTTTTTTATCATTGTCTTTATTATAAATCTTATTTCGCATAATATAGCAGAACAAAAACAAAAAAAACTACATCTAAAGATGCAAGAATTGCACGCAGTCTTTAAAGAAAATCCTATGACAATTCCTCGATGGTGGGCGAAGGCACGAAGCCATAAAAGTAATTAATGTATATAAAAAATAAAAAAGCAAATACAAAACAAATTAAAAAAATTTACGGAATAAAAGATTTTGACCGAAATTAAATGTCTAATAAGTTCTCTATCATCGTTTTTAAGAATATTTGGGTTAATATATAAAATACTCTTTATCCAAAATTTGGTGTACATGTAGAAAACGGCGAGATATAAATTTTGTTCATACACGGTTTTTTGAAATTTTGCTGTTTTCTTAGCGTAAAATTAATTTTAAACTTTGAACGCCTTTTCCCACAACCCTGTGTTTAAAATCGGTTGCCACTGTACAGCCAAAGCGGGTTAACCGATTTCGATCCGGGGTTTTTTTATTTCGTAGGCAACAAAAAACTATATTCCTTATCGTGGCCCTTTTTTTGAATTTTTGTCAAATAAATTTTATATTCCCGAGCAAATGTGCTTTTTCTTGCTTTTTTTGAATTTTTAAGTTTGTGTGTCAACTTTGTTAAAAACAAATTTTAAAAATAAAAATCGGGCCACGATAAGGACTAGAGAATTTATCTGGGATTAAGTATTACTTTCCATTTTTATTTTCCGATAATTAATGAAGGCTGCACAGTGGCAGCCGATTTTGCCTTTTTTAAAAAAGGCCAGTAATGAAGTGGCAACTCTGGCGATTTTGGCTGGGGAAATAAAAAACTGATATTTTTTAAAAATACTACAATCTTGTTAGCTGAATTTTTGACAACCGTACAAATATTCCCTTTAAAATACTGTTGTTACAGTATTTACAGTATGCCACTAGTTAAAAGTAACTAATTTTTGGATCCGAAAAATAGTCCATATGGGCTATATTACCAATTTTCACTGAAATACATTTGATAATTTCTAAAATACAATTGATAATTTCTGAAGAACAATTGATAAATTCTGAAAAACAACTATTTAATAACTTCTTAAATACAATTAATAGTCTCTGCAATACATTTTACTATTTCTGAAATACAATTGTTAATTTCTGAAATACAATTGATAATTTCTGAAATAAAATTGATAAATTTATGAAAAACCATTGTTAATTTTTCAATTACCATTAATAATTTTTGAATTACAATCGATTAATATGAAAATCAATATAGATTTAAATTTTCAGCAAATAAATTAACTAAAGTGTAATTTGTCTACAAATATTTTGGGGTTTTTTTCAGTCTACTAATATTCAGCAAAAATCCATTTTCAACAATTATTTTAATTTTTGCATTAAAAAATACAAAACCAAAAATTTTTGTTGATTTTGGCAGGGATTTTTTTTTCATTTGCAATCACCTATGTATTGAATTTATTTTTTTTTATTAAAAATTAGCTTGCTGATTTTCAGTAACGATTTTGCTGACGTAAGCAATTTTTTTGCTAGCACCCTTTGCTGAGCCAACTTTTTTGCGGACTTTAAATCGACTCAAAAGTGATTCTAAGCCGATCGGCATGCTAAAAAGTGCGCCTGTACACCAGCACAAACCTATTATACTCTGTCCACGTAGGATATAATTTCTGTGCAGAAAAAACAGCTGAAATTATTATATTTTTTGCTATAAATTTGTAATCCGGTGTCTTCAAATGCAATAAATTATATGATTTGAAATGTCAAAACCATTGCAGAGAAACGTCAAAATGATATCAATTGCAAAGTGGTGGAGAACACTTGACCATTTCATGGCTAAGAAATATCATAGATTTTTCATCGGAAAACACAAAATTTTATCAAACATTAATTTTTATCTACAAATAATAAACAATTAAACTCTTTCCCATTCTTTTTTACCTGTTATTTTTTTATTACAAAATTAAAATAAAAACGAAAAGTGACATTTGATGCATGCATCATTGCAAGAGCCGCTTGCATGTCAGCAATATCATGATATTGCAATAAAATTTAAATTGAGTGTCTTCACTTGAGATGAAATCATTTTGACAATTGCTTGCTATCGTTTTATTGCATGTCAAGACACTAGGTAAGAAAGAACAGCAAAGATAAAACTTTTTTAATAAATAAAATTTAAGTTTGCTAAAAAAGGAAACACGGAGGAGATTGGAAGATACACAAAAGTCTGTGTTTAATCACTTTTGAGTACACTCTAATTAAATTCTGTTGAAATTTACCCAACTTATAGTAGGAAACTGAACTCCTACTATAAATTGGGTAAACTTACTCTATGTGCGTAATTGAAAAAAAATACGCACATTTTGTTTAAGTTGGTGCACAAATAATTTTTAATTTTGCATTGAAAGTGCGTAAAAATTAAATTAAATTTTGAAATTAGTGTGTTAATTTACTAAATTTGTGTGTAAAAAAGCACGTTTCACGTGTAAATGTACGCATAAAATGCGTAAAAATCCATAAAAAACGCGCAAAAATCCACAGAAAGTGCGTAAAAATAAAATATAATGCGTACATTTACAACAGGTGTGCTAACTTTAAGCACCACCCAAAAATTTTTTTAAATAAAATAACAAATTAATTTTTAGTACGTATTTTATTAATAATAATATCCGAGTCATTGTCTCATAATCGTTTATGTCCAAATTAGTCGTTTTGGGATCTTAAGGCATTTGTATAAAATTCATACAAAAATTTGTTATAACTATTGAATGGGTGCGATGACTCCTGCTCAACAAAATGCCTTCTTTGAAAAGGGGGCAGTAACCGTCAACAATAATGGGAGAAAACGCCTTGAGAGAGATATGGCCTACGCAGGAACAACTGCTCAACAAAGTCAGTATTCATTGAGTACTGCCTAACTTGCAAAGAAAGCATTTTGTTGAGCAGGAGTCATTGCACTCAGTTGTTCCTGCGTAGGCCATATCTCTCTTAAGGCGTTTTCTCCCGTAATTGTTGACGGTTACTGCCTCCCTTTCTCTTTGACCAGGAGTCATCGCACCCAGTTGTTTTACCTAGGCCGTATCTCTCTTACGGCGTTTTCTCCCGTTATTGTTGACGGTTGTTGGTTGACTGCCTTCCTTGCAAAGAAGGCATTTTGTTGAGCAGGAGTTATTGCACCCAGTAGTTCCTGCGTAGGCCGTGTCTCTCTTACGGCGTTTTCAATTTTGAAATGGGGTTTAGGCTACCACATGCGTTAATAATAATTTCCAAAAACAATTCCATGCTTATGTTGCTGTTTCCAGACTCTAATGTGTTTGTGGAAATGTTGTAATTCACAAAAAATAATCCGTTTCCGCTTTTTCTTTTTATTATTTATAATTTTTTTTTCAATTTTTTCCAATTTGAAATGTCAGAGTATTTATTACTTTTGTTGGATAGTATATTTACCAACTTTGTGCGTAAAAATTTTATTTAACAAAACAATAGTAATTTTAGGCACAATGTGTTTATTTATAAGCACATAATGTCTAAAAATACTTTGTGTGTGTATTATTGCGTATGAAAGTGTGTACAAAAAAAGTTTACGCATTTTTTGTTTATATTTACCGAATTTTCGTAAAATTAAACAAAATTTTACCCATTTTATAGTAGTAAATTTACAAACATTTTTTAGAGTGTAAAACACAATAACAGAAAGATGAATATGAAAGAAAGCAATGAATTAGTTACATTGGATTCAAGGCAATACTTGGGTGAGATGTCTAAGCTGTCGTCGCACCTCAGTATAGTTACGTTTGTAATGTGGGGACATGTTTTCGAATCCCACAGCCGGCGGATTGTTGAAAAAATTATCGTATAGAGACAATTTGACAATAAACATATACACAATTAACCATTTAATGGAAAATCACTGATGAAGCCTGTCCCTAAAAAAAGGAGCTAGTCTGATTTAAAAATTAATGTTTATAATTTTTAGAAAAAAAGGTTTATTCTTCTTCTTAACCTCAAACCTACTAAATTTAAGTTACATTTAAGTTTAAGTTAACTGAATATAATAACTTACCCCGCTTAAATCAGCGAAAATATTACTGCAAATTAATTTTTTAATTTTTTGTATTTAGTATGTAGGAAAACTCCGGTTGCTCCGAATTTAAACTTGGGATAGCTCAGATAGTCTAAGGTCCTTACATTAAATTTACTCTCTTTACCGATTTAAGAAAATACTTTGATTTGATAAAAATATTATACCTGGACCTACCTTTTAGTATACCATTCAGAATCACTCAGAATCACTTTCTAGTTCGATTTAACGATGTCCGTCTGACCGTCCATCCGCCAGTCCGTCTATCTGTCTGTCCATGTATTCTTGTGCGCACTCTACATGTCGCAAATATTAAGATATTTTGATAAAATTTGGTAGACTGACTTATATCGACCTATCGATTTTGACTAACATCGGTGCATGTATAGACCTGGTCCTCATATAAAGGACCCCTCACAATCAGCACGCTACAGGTCCCAAATACGAAAATATTTTAATGAAATTTGGTACCCTGATTCACATCGACCCATGGACAAAGCCTATTGATTTTGTAAATGATCACCTGGTCCTCATATAAAGGACCCCCCACAATCAGCACGCTACAGGTCCCAAATACGAAAATATTTTAATGAAATTTGGTACCCTGATTCACATCGACCCATGGACAAAGCCTATTGATTTTGTAAATGATCCCCTCATTCACCTATTGATTTTGGTTAGAATCTTTCCATGTTTAGTCAAATATTAAGATATTGTGATAACACTTGGTATATTGACTTATATCGGCCCAGGGCTAATGCCTATTGGTTATTGTTAAAATCGGTCCAAGCTTAGACCTACACCCATAGAAATAAATTTGTAAAACTAGCAGAAAAAGTTACTAAAAATTAGGTAAAAATGATGCTGCAGAAAAAAACTGCTAAAATTAACAGATTTTTTACTAGTAAAATAGGAACAGCAAAATTAATACTGTTAAATTTACAGAATTTTAGTTATATTTAAGTTAACCTTTAGTTAATTGAAAATAACAAATTGTACTGCAAAATCTGCAGAAAATTTAGCTAAATATTAGCAGACTAAAAATGGCAAAAATAAATTGTTAAATCTACAAAATTGTTGCTATTTTTTAACTAAATTTAGTTGAATGCAAATAGCAGTCTGTCCTGCTAAAATCAGCAGAAATATTTGCTAAAAATATTGTAAACTGCTGTTTTCAAAAGGCTTGATTTTTATTTGCATTTAAAAAAAAATCGAAAAAAACTTCTAAAATTTTTTGTGATTTTGTGAGGCTATTAATTCTTTAGCGAAATTTTTTGCTGATTTTAGCAGGTTAATTTGCTATTTTTTTATTAACAAAAATTTAGCTCAAATATAACTACAATTCTGTACAGTTTTATTTCTGCTATTCTTATATTACTAATATATATCAAAAATACGCTGCTAATTTTAGTAGTTTTTTCTGCAGCATCGTCTTTAACAAATCTTTAGTAATTTTAACAAAATTTTTAACAGATTTTTTTCTATTAGTGTAGTACCTATGTATATAAAGGTCTCCGAAAAATTGACTTTTTCGCAACCCATTTGAAAATCGAAATATATGGCTACATACATGATCATACATTGACTTGTATATGTTCAAGCATGGGCATACATGATCATATACGTCCATACATAGTTCAATGTATGACCATACATCATCTCATGTATTTCCATATATCTTCGGATTCGAAATTTTAGGGTATATGGAGGTATATGGCCATATATGAGCATATGTGAATCATATATGTGCATATATGGTCATATATGAACATGTGCCATATACCCTCAAATTTCGGATCCGAAGATATATGGAAATATATGAGATGATGTATGGTCATACATTGAACTATGTAGGGACGTATATGATCATGTATGCCCATGTATGATCATATACTAGTCAATGTATGATCATGTATGTTCATATATACATATTTCGATTTTCACATGTGAAGCTAAACTTCCTAAATACGATAGTTTAATCAAATTTGATACACTGATTCATATAGGCCCATATACAAATCATATTTTGTTTAGAATCGATCCATGTTTAGACCTAGTACCCGTATAAACACCCCCCAAAAATTGGAATGTTCGCACGCTATAGGTCGCAAATACAAAGGTATTTTAATGAATTTTGGTATGCTGACTCATATGGGCCCAAAAACAAAGCCTATTGATTCTAGACAGGATCAGTCCATATTTGGATCTATCGATTATATGGACAATATCTCCGATTTTCTTTTAAATACACCTAACATTAGGTAAAATCAAAATTCTTTACTATTTTTCTATTTTTTTTATCATTTTATATTATAGACTTGTGTCAAATCCATTTCAACCCGTTCGAATTTCAGATCCAAACATTAGTTGGCTTTCAACCAGACTGGTGTAGGGTATCATATGGTCGGCATGCCCGACCTTAACTTTTTTATTCGTTTTTACACTAGATTTATTATCACCTTTACTATCTCGTCGTTTTACCCCAAGTTATAAAATCGTTATTGTGGATAATTTTCCTAGATTGTTCATTCGAGCCACTTAACAATTACATTCCCATGTGAAAATCGAAATATATATGAACATACATGATCATACATTGGCTTGTATATGATCATGTATGGGCATACATAGTCATATACGTCCATGCATAGTTCAATGTATGACCGACCATACATGATCTCATATATTTCGATATATCTTTGGATCCGAAATTTGAGGGTATATGGAAGTAAATGACCATATATGATCAAAGCTTATTGCCTAAGGTGTGGGTAATGAATAAGCTTGTTTTATTTCGAGCTTTCTCAGAGATAGCACTATTCGTATTGTTATAGATGGGGTCTCATTCGACGAGTTTCAGCTGAATTCAGGGGTACCGCAGGGTTCTGTACTTTCTCCTTCCCTATTTCTTATCTTTCTCAATGATTATGAATGACACACTGAATTGTGACCTTTCTAAAAGCTCAGAGTGCGGTCGTGCGCATAAGGTCGACTTTCGAGCTCGTGCATTTAAAACAGTGCTCTTTCACGCTTGCTCGTTCATTGGTTAACCTGTTTAGCTCATCATAACTGGATGGTTTCCTCCTCTCATGCCGGAAGTTTTTCAATGTTAAGCCAATCTCTAAAAGGAATGCGACTAGTAACCCTAAAAATTACTGAACATTTTCAAAGGTGATAGAGAGCTTGTTTAATTACCACCTTGTTAGTTATGTAGAGTCCAATTTAGTTCTGAATGACCGACATCGGAACATTGGAGTAGTTCCATTCACATGAATATGACTAGATCCAAATGTGGTCCAGTTTTCTTTCAATTTGAAGCCATAATTTATGGTTTCATATAACATTCACAATCTGAATAACAGACACGGTTTTGTGTACTTTAATACTACTTAAGCCCAGTTAAGATATCTTTCCATGGTTGGGGAAAACTTTGAAATTTATTGGCTGATGAATTAATAATGAAATAACTATTTTCAACTTTTTCTTTCCAGAATGCCGCACCGGCGAAGTACGTGTGACAAAAGGCTACAATTTATCTGCTAAATATATACTACATACAGTGGGTCCTGCGTTTAAAGAAAAATTTAAAACAGCCGCTGAAAATACTTTACACTGTTGTTATAGGTTAGTGGGACACAATGTATTCTCAAAATAAAGTTCTTAACTAATCGCTTATTTTCTACTTACAGAAACGTTTTATGTAAAGCCAAAGAACTGAATTTAAATACCATAGCACTCTGCAATATTAGTATCAATCAAAAAACATTTCCAGCTGATTTAGCCGCTCATATTGCATTAAGTATATTGGGAATTTTCTTCTAGCATTTCATATAAAGACTAACACATCTTTTTTTTGTATTTCTCTAGGAACAATTCGCCGTTTTTTGGATAAATTTACTTCACAAGTGGTGATATTTTGTGTTAGTCCACATGAACGAGGCATTTATGAGGTTTTAGCTCCACTGTATTTTCCACGTGATAATTTGGAAGAACGTAGTGCCTTATGGCAATTACCCAAAGATATTGGTGGTGACTATGGTGAACCACAACATCCAGATCGTCAAATACGTATTATTCGCAATCCACAGCATAGTGTTTTAATGCGTAATAATGGTAAATAGAAATCTTTAATTTTTTCGTATGGCAAAGTTAATATTCGATTAATATGATTGAATGGGAATAAAATACGGCGTTAATTGAAGTCTAGGGCATATTCTTTTATAGGGTTTCTTATTTGGTATTTTTAAAAGTACAATTAACTTTAAGTCGAAATTTTTATTTATTAATTTTCTATTTGAGCATTCAACATTTATTCAAGCTATATCGAAATCAAATAAACCAAGTATCTCTTAGGCCGTGAATTATCTATATTGTTTTTTAATTTAAAAAATTTCATCAAAAATCATCATATAAAATACAAAAATATTTCCTTTGAGATCTTTTTAATTTAACGTGACCATGATAATGTCGCACAGTGTGTCCAAAAGCACTTTTTTGAACAACTAACATTTTAGGCCACAATTTTTAACCGATTTTTAAAATTTTTTTTTGTATCTGAACCTACAAAATTCCGCATAAATCTGTCACCGCCGATTTTTGAATTCCAATTTGTAAATATTTTTTTTTTTAATGTCGAAAAAAACTCATTTTTTTAATTTTTTTTTTTTATACAAACCAATAAGAATTAGGGGACTTAAAAGATATGTACCTTTAAATAAAGGTATTTTAATCCTTTATCTGTACCCCGAGCAAAAATAATTTTTTTATTTATTTATTTGTGTCTCTTGGGCTGCTGACTCCGATAATCGGAGTGTTGAAAAGTGTATACAGACGATTCGGATTTGGGAGTTTATTGTATTTTGGTCTCCATGCGACTCTCAGATGAAAAGTCTACGCAATTTACAAGGCCCTTCGTATGTTAATGAAACAGAATATAGATACATCATCCATTAGTATTTTCGTGGAGAGTGTTGCTGTTTTAAAAGCCCTGTAATCCAAGAGGTGTGTGGAGTTTATATTGTATCCCTTGGTCGGATTCGTCAGCACTCAGGCAGCCTGACATGGGTTGTCGAACACATTAGATTTGTGGAGATCGTGCTGCACTAGAATATTGAGTATATGTGACCTTCTCCGAGAAAAGGGACCTAGTGTGTCAAAAAACGGGTTTGGACTTAAGAGTGGATTCTGGTACCTAAAAGGGTGTAGAATAAGATGAAATGAGTTAGAAAAAACTTCATTTTCACACACTAGGTCCCTTTTCTCGGAGAAGGTCACATATGAGACTAAAAAGTACCACGAAGTGGGATTTGGAAGTTGCTGATCGCGAATCTGAAATAAAAAATTTCAAATTCAAAAATGGCAGATTCAAAATGCTGGCCATGAATTCTAGTTTTGAATATATTGGACTTAAAATAATCAATTATATAGGTCTAGGGGCCGCTGATTAAAACCCTGAAATTAAAATTATTAAATTCAAAATGGCGAATCCAATATGGCGTCAAACTATATTCTTATGTCGCCTGATTTACTTAAAATATCCACCAGGGGAAGTTTTTGGGTAGCAGATTACGAATCTGAAATCAAATTTTAAAAATTCAACATGGCGGATCCATTATGGCGAATTGACTATGGCGGCCATAAATTTAAAAACAAAATAAGGTTCTGACCACTGATTGTAGCAGAGGAGACCAAAGAAAACTATATCTGTATCGGCGTTTTAAAAGTTCACGTTTAGCCCTATGTTTTTGGGGTGTAAATTTCCCCTCGTTTGCAAATATTTATTGTGAATCGGCATAGGAAACAATGTGAATCTTCCATTTTAGGTATACTTAGGATGTGTTCAGTGAACTTATGTAAAACACTACGAGGGATATTTTTTTTGGAACATTTTAACCCTCTAACTCATCAATTAAATGGTATTTTTGGCCCCTTTTTAAAAAGTGACAAAAAAGACCCGTAAGTTGAAGAGTTAGAGGGTTAAGATGTTCCGAAATTTTACTATAAGTTTCTGAAGACATAAAGTTGAAAATTTAACTTCAATACCAGAAATAAGTCAAAACCTAAAATGTGTTTAAGGGTTAATTTCGTACTTATTAAGAATTCGCGCTCAAATATTCCACAAACCTGGACTTAAGGGGGTTAGTCTGTATAAGAAAACCAAAACCTTCATTTACGATAATTTTTAGTACATTTTTTTAGTTTTTGCTAAAACTCTGGAATGCTGGAAATCAGATCTGAAGGTACTTTTTCAGTAATAGGTCCAAATTCAGTAAGTTTATGAAAAATTAGTTTAGATCGGTCTTTCACCACCTTAATCTTTCCTTTACCCCCTTTCTAAGGAACGCAACACATTGATAGGTAGAATTTCCTCGGTGTTGCCTCTCTCTGAGTATAGTTATCCTTTTTTTAAAGCTTTCTCTCTTACACCGCATTTTACTATTTTTGACCGCAACACGACACTGTGCGATATCTGGTGTTAAAAAGTAAATTGTTGTTTTCAAATTTTATCATTGCATTTCTGTCAATTTACGATTTAATACCCCTTACTATTATAACGAGTTATAAAAATTGATAAATCTTGAATTGACTGTATAAACATAAGGCAAATTGATAAGCACAAGAGTTATACATTATTTATATATTTTGCCATTTAAACTTTGATAAGATTATACTTAAAGCGAAATTGTGTTAGGCTGTAGTACGTAGAACGAGGTAAAAGTGAAGTTTTCATTTTAGTTTCGTCAATTATATTCTAAATAAACACCTTTCGAATAAATTCGGGCTACAATTAAAGTTTAATAAAATCCGGTAAAGAAAAAAAAAATCTTTTAATTTAAAAAAAGGTGCACAGAAAAATAGCTGAAAGTACTAAATAAATTAACAGTCTAACGATATTAAATCATGTATTGCAAGATTAATAAACATGCGACCACGATATAAGCAAAATTTATTTTTCATTTAATTTTTGTGAGAAGAAAAGTACGCAGAACAAAGTTACAAAATTCTAATTAAATTTTTAAACACCTTTCTCATACCAAATTTGTAAATACAAAAATAAAAACTTTTTAAAAAGGCACCAACAAAGAAATTTGTAAATCCAAAAAAAAAATTATTTTATTTTTTTGGAACTTTGAATTTTTATTTTTAAACAATTTTTATATGAAAGATAACAATTTACAAACGCGTTACAAAAATTTCAAACAAAAAATTGTTGGGAATAAAATTTCAATTTAAAAGAAAATGTGATTGCTTTCACAAATTCCCATTGTTGGTGCCTACTGTTTTTTCTGTGTATTTTATTTTTTCAAGCAAATTATTTTGTATATAAATCGATCGAATTAAATATCCTTAAAATTTATAAGAATCCGATGTTTATTTATTTTTTACTTTTATAAACTCCGTTAAAAAACTTGTAAGCTTCCAGAATATACTAAAACTTTTTCGTAATGGCTTTATTCTTACTTCCTACAAGGCTACGATAACATCTTAAAGATTAACATTTAAACTACTGATCAAGAAAACAGCTTATTTAAAAAAAAATCAATATTAAGGAATTTAATGAAAATGATTGAATACTTATTCCAATTTTTATTGTGAAATAAGTAAAAAAACGCTAATACAGAAAAAAGAAAAATTGTGTACTCAATTGGGAAATTCAAAAGATAGCAGGCAACTCTGAAATATATTATCATCCTAAACATATGCTACAATTTTCCTCAATATTTAATAAAAGTATGCGTTTATTTAACTAAATGCTAACTACACTGAAAAAAATTTTGGTATAATTCTCTACAGCTACTAAATATATGAATAGTGGGAATCGAATATTTTCTTTCTAAATATATATTATATCCTGTGATTCCTATTGGGAACAAAGGGCCACAAATACTCGATGTTAAAATGTAACTACTACTATTACTTTTAAAGTTGAATTTTTAACAAAAATAGTATACAAAAGTGCAACTCTGCAATCAGGAAAAATTTAGAACGAAAAGTTAATGATTTATAAAAAAAAAAACAATAAAAAAATAAATTCGGACATGCCGACTATATGAGATCCTATACCACATTACTATTACCGGATCAAAATTAACGATTAACGTTGCAATAAATGTAGTAAAATCAACCACTATCTATGGCTCTCCTTTAAAAAACTAAACAGGTTTTAAGAGAGTTTCGGTGAAAAATAACAAAAAACGTGAAAAAGTTGGTGCTTTTTATAAATAATTTTTCTTATTTTTAAGCAATTTTAATTAAATTTTCAAGTGTTTTCTATTGTTTAATATATTCTCTGGATTAATTTTGTACAATTTGCGCAATATTTTGTTTATTTGTACATCCAAAAAAAAATACATAGTTGTTGAGCACTATTTTTTCGACTATGTCATATGTGAAATAACCCTCACTATGGCATAAATTTAAAATTGCAATATTGATGAACACTATTTGACTAACGAATAAAATTGTATAGGTCTCGTGCAAGAAATCGCTTAAATTTAGAGTTTGCTAAAAACTCAAAAATTTTAAAATCGCGGTTTCGGTTTTCAAAAATTTAAAAACCGCGATTTCGGTTACTTTTTGGTTTTCTTGTGATATTAATAGAATTATTTTAAAATAATTACATATGCATAAAAATTAAACATTTTAACACATTCTATATATTTATTAAAACTCTATTAAACTTCTCACTTGAATAAAGGCAATAACACCATTTCGAGACCTTTCGGGGAGAACAAAAAAACGGGGAAAACCCTTATAAAGTAAAATTTTTTATAATTTTTTCGGCAACTAAAGCTGTATTTCAAATGCGGCCTATATACGGTCAAGCATGCCTTTTTTGATCGTGTAATGCCTTGTTTGATGGAAATTACAAAATCAAATACACGGAACCATCAAGACAAGCTGTACAGTAGACCGTACCGCAAAAAAAGTTCCCCGTCACCCTCCAATATGAAGTATTTTTGCAAGGCAATTTCAACCATTTTTTTTCCGAACGTAGGTATCTTTTTTTTTTAATTTTTCGCTATAGCTTCGGCATTTAAAGTTAGATATTAAATTGTGATATATCAATTTTTTTGCCTCTAGGAGACCAGTGTTTTGCTATAAAGGTAAAATCCAATAAAAAAAATTTAAAAAGGCGACCCCTACGTTCGGCAACCAAAATATTAAAAAAATGTCTACTGGGTTTACCGAAAAACTTCCTTAGCAAAAGTTTAATGATTTTTTGCGACCTTTAATTTTCTACCATTAGGGTGGTAGCAACTGAGATCTTGTGGGTAACTACTATAACGGGATATTTCAGCTAAATGGCCCTTAAAGCAAAAACACTGGTCTCCTCGAGAGAAAAAAATCGATGTATCATACTTTAAGATCCGACTTTTAATGCCAAAGTTATAACGAAAAATGTAAAATGGCGACCCCTACGTTCGGAAAAAAATTTTTTTTTTAAACCTTCTTTCAAAAATACTTCATATTGGAGGGTGTACGGCGCACTTTCTTTTTTGCCTTGTTTGATGGAAGCATGCGCGGTTCCAGCAATTAATATAAGGGGAAAAATCATACGCCACCGTAGACAAATACATTGAGTTGGGCACTGAAGCGTATGATTTTCCCCCTTATATTAATTGCTGGAACAGCGCATGGATGGAAGCAGCTGTACAACATGCTGGGTCGTCTATAGGCCCCTAATAGGTTCAAATTAAAATTTTAACAATTTTTTTTAAAACAATATAAAGTTAAAATTGAATAAATTTCGTGGACTACGAAATAAGGCTTTTTGAAAAATACGCGGTGAAAATCTGAACTTGACTTTTTGTTGCAATTTATTTTTTTCTAAAATTATAAGCTTCAGTTTATGTTATCCGCACTATTTAACAAATCAAAAAAATTTTTAAATAATATTTTTAATGGAGAAATTTCTAAAATATATGCTGAGCATTTTTCGATATTCAAGATTCAATAATTTGCAATTTAATTATTTTAATTGGTTAAAATATTTTCTAAAAACCGACTTATTTTTTCCGGTTTTAGGTTTTGAGGTTTGAAAACCCGCGGCTTCGGTTTCGATTAAAATCGAACAGCAAACTCTACTTAGGGGGGTAAATACAACAACAGCATTTTAAAGGATATATTTGAACGGTTGTCAAAAATTCAATTAACGATATTTTTAATACTTTATATTTTTTATTTAAAAATCATGTTATTGTGTAGTATTTTTAAAAATATCAGTTTTATATTTCCCCAGCCAAAATCGTCAGTGTTGCCACTTCATTATTGGCTTTAAAAAAAAAAAGCGAAATCGACGGCCGCTGTACAGTCGACTTTATGAATTTTTATTTTATTAATTATCGAAAAATAAAAATGTAAAGTAATTCTTAACACCAGATAAATTCTCTAGTCCTTATCGTGGCCCGATTTTTTTTTAAATTTTTTTAACAAAGTTACCACACAAACTTAAAAATTCCAAAAAATGCAAGAAAAAACACCTTTGCTCGGTGATATAAAATTTATTTGACCAAAATTCTAAAAAATGGCCACGATAAGGACTATAGTTTTTTTAACCCGTGCCGAAAGTTGGACGAAAATTACCCATTTTGGAAAACAAGTGTATTACTATTAAAAATTCCCAAAATTCGAAATATAGAAAAAAATTATATTTTATTTCATTTCATTTATTCATTTAATATAGTCAAACTAATTCAGATATGGAATTTTGACTTCATCCGATATCATTAACCCACTTTAGCCTGGAATCCAAAATGACTCACGAATTTGGGCGTTTAACGCTTAGAATATATTTGAGACTAAAACATATTTTACCAAAATACATGTGGAAAATTTATTTCTCCGAATTTCTTACTGAAATTTTTAGAGCATATAGGGGAGATTATGCTCTACATAATAAAATATAAAAAATCGAAAACAATTTCTTCTAAAGTCGATACCCTCCTTAATTAAATCAGCTCGCGTATGCCAAAAGGTACAAACATTTTATAGTATTTAGCGATTGTGGATCTTAAGAAAAAACGACGTGATCAAGTGTATTATTTTTTTAAAACCTGAAACACACAAAAACCGAACCATTAATTTTCCCGTTTTCCAAATAAATTTTTTTTGTTATTTTCTTTTTATTTTTACTCTGACATTTCATACCAAGGTTAACTACCCAGAGTAAAAATATTGATAAGTTATTATGGTTAAATTTTCCTAGGGATAAATATTTAATATTGGTTTGTTACCCATGGTTAAGTTAAAGTTAACTGCTCGAGATAAGCTAGTGGGCCTAAATCGTAAATAGGTATTTTTTTAGTGCTTTTAAATTTAAATTTTAAAATATTGTCTTTATTTGATATAGTAAATTTTGTTATTCATCTTTCAGATGCAAAAGCAAAAGATAAATCCTTCAAGTTGATAATCTTGATTGCTAGAAAAAACAGAAAAACGACAAAAGATTTTTATCAAATAGATGATACTTTTGTTATCAAAATAAATTTGCCAACTGATACAGCAAACTTTTCTTAAAATAATAAAGTATATGTTCTGCTTGAGAGTAAAACAAAAAAAAAAAAATAAGTAAAAGTGCAAAAGTACACCGAATCAAATATAACCTACATTGCACGAATGGAAAATTCAGGAGGCCGATTCCGTAAGAAAAACGATGTCATTTTTGTCAAAGCGAGACCTAAATTGCTATCGTTTTCACGATGATACTTACACTCAAAATAGTTTGTAGTTAAAATTAAATGAAAATGTAATTTAAAATAAATGAAAAATCACTTGAAAACCGAACTTTTCATTTATTTTTAAATGTTAATAAATTAACTATAAAATCCTTAAAAAATAACGATTTTTCATTTATTTCGTTTTTTTTAACTTTCAAAAAATTAACTACAAAACGTAAAACGTTTAAATGCTATTTGTTTTATTTCGTTTTTTTAACTGACCTAGATATCTAAAAGGGTTTCTTTTTTTTAACAAAACATTTTAAATTGAAAATATTAACTGTAACAGACAATCCGCATTTATATGTAATTTATTTTTTAAATAAAAGACAAAAATAGTTAAAAAATATATATCTCTTTGTATTTTAACTGTTTAATCATTTAAAAATAAATGTACGGATAACTTTTTAAGTAAACTACACTCAGCTACTGTAATAATATTTTCAGTGTACAAATATGATAAACTGTATGATAAAAAATTGTTGTTTTTAACCAAAACTGTTAACATTATCCAAAATTTTTATGTAATATAAAAGCAATTAAACTTTGAAAAGTGAACGATAATAGTCGATCGCCCTACAAAACGTATATCCAGTACTTTAGTATACTCAAAAAAGTTATTACATATAAGTTGTTTTTGTAGTAATCAGTAGTTGTTGATTCTAACTGTAATTACAGTTTTTGCTATAGAAAAAAACGCAACATTTATTAGCACAGCCATTTTAAAACAGTTCCTTTTGTTAGTTATATAAAAAATAAAAATATCGTTGTGGGTCTTAAAATTATTGGCTACTCTCAAAAAAAAAAGTCAGTAAAGTCAGCAAAAAATGTTGCTGTGTCAGCAAATTTTTAGTCAGGAGCGTGCTTGCAAAAAAAAAGTAATCTTTAGCAAAAGTTTTGCTAACAGTTAGTAGATTGCAAATGAAAAAAATCCTTGCTAAAATCACTTAACTTTTTGCTAAATATTAGTAGACTGAAAAAAACTCAAAAAACTTGTAGCGAAATTTTACTTTAGTTATTTTATTTGCTGAAAATTTAAATATAGAAATTGTGTAGAGTTGTTTTTCTTTTTTTTTTTTCATTTCTGTTGTCTGTACTACATCCAGACAAGCTGCGACATCTACATCTTGTCTATCTGGGTGTCGTCCACGCTATAAATGCGGTTGTCAGCACAATTTTTGTAGCAAAATAAATTAGTAAAACATTAGTTCAAAATTAGTTTAGTGCTAAAAAAATATAACTAAAAATTTTGCAGAAAACGGAATTTCAGCAAAAAAAATGCTGAAAACCAGTACACTTGATATACAAGACGTTTTATTAACTTTTGTACTAACTTATTTTTTTGAGTGTAGTTTATTATAGATATATTCTTAATTTGGAAACAAAATTCAGAAATTTTTATTGTATATTTGTTGCATAAAAACCTAATAACCGGAGAACCGCTTGGAGTTTTGACTTAAAATTTTAAGTGGATAAAGTAATTACTAGGGCAAGGAATTTCATGCACTTAAAAATGGAAAATATGCGCCTAAAATATGCGTTTAAAAATGAAAAATATGCATTAAAAATATAAGAAATATGCATTAAAAACTATTATTTTTGCAAAAATAATGCACTTTGAAACTTAAAAATATATTTAAGTTAGTTATTTTGCAAACAGACACAGAACTCGAAGATTTCCCATAGGTCAATAAAGTTTTAAGAATGTTTATTTTGATTGAATCAAAATATGAAAACGTATCAATTTTTTATATTTTTTTACAAAATAAAAAATGCTACTAAAAATGAACAATATGCACAAATATGCATTAAAAAGCACAAAATATGCATTAAAAAGGCACCAAATATGAATTTAAAGTCAAAATATGCCAAAAAATATGCATTTATGACAAAATATGCAAAAATATGCAACTTCAAATCGATGCCATTTTGTCCTAAATTTGATGATTCGGATAAATGTTTAGTCTATATTAGTTTTGGACTATCGAGAAAAAACATGCATTTGCATTGAATTCCTTGCCCTAGTAATTACATATTTTTTTTCGGTAATTACACATTTTCTTGGTACCCAGTACTTATTTAGAAAAATCTAAAATTAAAAAAAATGTAGTTTTGTAAATTCAGAAGTTTTTTAAGTCTACGATATAAAGACTACAAATTAATTAATTCATATTGATTTTTTTTCTTAACACTTTCGGGTTCAAATTTTCCTTGAGTACCATTTTAAAATTTAAATTTTCCATCCCTGCTCCAGAGTAGTTGCATATAAAGAACATTTAAATTTCCTTATTAGAAATATTTGTCCGAAACTGAAAAATTTTTGCCTCCAAAATCATCGGTAAAATGTAGTTTGTAACATAAAGATTTGTCGATACCCTGTTAAATATGCCCATCGGTGGCATTCCGAGCCTGCGGTTACGGACTTGGCGCTTCCATGCCACCAAGTCAAAAGTGTCGATGCAAATAACGAGATCGAAGAGAAATGAATTCGTGTTCAACGACCCAGACTCAATCGGCTTGAACCGGCTGGCGACTAAGCCGATTGATTAATAAATACAACCAGGAAAAAAAATCGGAAAAAAATATTTGCGAAAAGGAAAATTTTTGCATCATTATATTCACTTGCATATTGATAACGCTGATTGAGCTTTCTAATTATTAGCGCGTTGGACTCTAATGCATAAGGTTGCGGGTTCGATCCCCAACCAAGGGAACATCAATTTATAAAAAAATAATATG
Organism: Leucophora obtusa; assembly: GCA_949987735.1. Lineage (NCBI taxonomy): Eukaryota > Metazoa > Arthropoda > Insecta > Diptera > Anthomyiidae > Leucophora > Leucophora obtusa. Next base: position 51,186,084 of record OX465299.1, read on the forward strand.
TATGAGTTTTTTCTATCCCTCATACATATCGCAGCGTCCTCCTTCGCCGTTCCCATAGCATTTAACCCCCCCCCCCCCCCATAGCACTTAACGCCAACTCACCATCGGATGGCGCGAAACAACTGTTCTAAAGAATTCAACATCTCGCCCAATTGCAGTGTTGCCATATTTGAAGCCCTTCATCTTTCACCACCTTTCACTTCTTCACTATCCCCATTCCAAAGGAAACAACACGTTAATTAATAGAAAGAATTTCCTGAGTGTTTCATCTCTTAAACAAATTTTTTTTTGATGTTTTGAGTCATAAAAAGAGCGCACATAATGACCCTGCAAACATTTGGAAGATATCTTCCAAGAAGATATTAAAGCGATATCTTCTATTTTTCATTTGAATGAAAATAACCAAGTATTTACTTTGAAATTGTCTTACTTTTATCATTTGAGAAATAATTCAAAAGTTTCATCTTTTGTCATAATTTTTTTGGTAATATTGCGGCAATTTCAGCTTTATATCATCTGAAAGATAAAGCAAATTTGTTTGAAATCTTTTGTCATTTTGGAAAAAATTAGGAAATAAACTCGTGGAAAAATCATGATTAATTGCGTGGGAAAAATCGGCTAAGATGAAATCAAGATAATTTATAAGTTGGTCAAATTTAATAAATAAAATAAAATAAATAAATCGTTTATTTTGTATCCGGGAGTTTATTTAGCGATATCACCTTTTTATCTTCCATGTAATAAATTAGCGATATCGCCAATTTATTTTCGTGGGTTATTGCTTTCGTATTGCCTGGAAGTATCGGGTAACAATATCCGACAGAGGAAACTTTCGGAATACGAAATTGATATTGCCGGCAATAAATGTTTTCTTCCTGGCGATATGATCAGAGAATCTTCTTCGTATTGCCATGCTTGCTGGGTGATGTTTAATATAATATATTTAGTATTGGTTTGAGTATGTTCCTGTTCGAGGGCACATAACAGAACAAATGCTTTCTCAGTGATAGAGAGTACCCCAATCTCTTTATTCTGTATCAGGGATGATAAATGGGATTTTTAAAATAGTACTAACCGGCTTAAAAAATAGTACTTTTTTGAGCTCTATAGTACTTTTTATAATAACTATTACTATATAGTAATTTTTTTATCATTATAAATTAACAAATAAAAACTCGTAAAAAATAAAGAGTTCTGTTGTATCTAACTCATACAGCAATAGAAAAACGTAAAAATTTTAGATAAAACTATTAAAAATTAGTTAAAAATTACGTTGCATAAAAAAAATTCTATCAGATTACCTTTGTAAAATATTAGTAAAATAAGAACAGCAAAAACCAAACTGTTAAATACATATACAAAATTTATGTTATATTTGAATAAATTTTTGTTAACAGAAAAGCAGAAACCTAAACTGCTAAAATTAGTAATAAATAATAATTAGTAGACTAAAAATCACCAAAAATTTAAAATGTAGAAAGCTTTTTTTCTATTTGTTTTATTACGAATAAAAATCTAGTATTCTGAAACCAGCAGTTTACTATATTTAGCAACCATTTCCCATAGCACTTAACCCCACCGAAGTAAAATAATATAACAGGGCTATGAACTAAAAGCTTCAACGAAGTTCGCCAACTTACCATCAGATGGCGCGCAACAACTGTTCTAAAATTCAACATCTGGCGCAATTACAGTGTTGCCATATTTGAAGCCCTTCATCTTTCACCACCTTTCACTTCTCTATCCCATTTCCAAAGGAAGCAACACGTTAATTAGTAGGAAGAATTTCCTGAGTGTTGCTTCTCTTTAAAAAAAAAAAAAAAAAAAAAAAAAAAAAACCATTTCCGTTGAATAAATTTAACTTAAAAATAACAAAAATTTTGTAGATATAACAGTTTATTTTTGCTAGTTTTACTCTACTAATATTAATATTTTCTCCAGATTTTACAGTATAATTTGTTATTTTCAATAACCTAAAAGTTAAATATAAAAAATATATAAAATATATTTAAAAAAATCTGCTAATATCAGCAGTTTCTTTTGTAAGGCCATTTTGCTTAATTTTTAGTAGTTTTTTTTTGCTATTTTTACAGGTTTATTTCTGTGAGTGTAGGGTTTGAAATTTGAAATCCCTGAATATCGTATTTGACTTCGTTTTAAAGCGAATATTATTTTAAAGTTATTTACAGGTCTATTCCACCTTGTGATGTCATAAGAATATTTTCGAATGAACAGCCTGATTCGACAATCGAATCAAATGAATTTAATGATTGCATTAGGTGCATTAAGTATTCATTCGATTCTTTGAAATAGGTTTTAGGTATTTAATCATACATAAATTAAAATCGAATGAGTGAGTTCTTTAGGAGCTCTGATGGGGAAAAACAATTCGCTCGTTTAAAAAATACAAAAATTTCTAGATTTCTTAATTCTCCTAATTTTTAATATTTTTTTTTTATAGGTACATACGTAATTTTATAAAAAAAATGCGAAAGAACATTTTTTATGTGTTTAACTTGAGTTTTCAATAGTAATATCTAATATTTTAAATATTTTCAACATAAGTGTTTTTATTTAAAACTCCGATATTTGATGTGTTCGCTATAACCACAAAAATATCTCTGAAAATTAAAAGCACAAAAAATAAAAAAATCGAAAAATGTGTAAATAGTACTAAATGAGTCAGAGGAGTACCATAGTACTTTTGAGGATCAAATAGTACCATAAAAAGTACTATGGTACTAACTTTATCATCCCTGTTCTGTATACTCTTTGTGAAAAATCAAGCTTTCTGGGTAACCAAAATATTGAAAATAAATGACTGGCAGAATACTCATTTGGAACGCTTTGCCAGTGTTTTGCCAGTAGTTGTTTTACAAAAATTTATGTGGTTCCAAAAAGTGAATATGCAGAATCCTGATTATGTATCTGTTTCCGTGTTATATGGAATTTGTAACTCTTGAGATTTATAAAAAAACGATAATTATTTAGGTGTAATTTCACAATCGTGTGTCGTTAAAAAGGTAAATAATTAACCTCCAGCACTATCCCAGCAAAACTTTGGTAATGGATGCGATATACTGACGCATTACCTTGTAATGATAGCTCGTTACCTTCTGCATTATTTCAAAACAAAAAGAAATGACTTACCCATCACTGATTACGTATTGCATGATTTATAAACGGAAAGTAATGATTGAAACATTTTTGAAAATCTATTTTTAGACACATTACTTTGTGTTTTTTTGTAAGCATGGGTGTAAGGTGTATATTTTTCGACATTATGAACGAAAATACGAAGCACAACAATTTATTTACTTTTTAAGCAATCGAATGTTATATGTGTCGATAGCTCAGGTAGTAGAGTTCTCGGCTAACAAGCAGGGATCCCAGGTTCGAATCCCAGCATGACCTCTAGACCGTACCTCAAAAAAAAAAAGTTTGGCGTAAACCCCAAATACGAAAATTTGAGGGTTTTTTTTTGCCGAACGTAGGGGTCGCCTTTTTCAATTTTTCGTTATAGCTTCGGCATTTAAAGTTGGATTTTAAAGTGTTATATATCGATTTTTTTGCCTCGAGGAGACCAGTATTTTGCTATAAAGGAAAAATCCAATGAAAAAAAATTTAAAAAGGCGACCCCTACGTTCGGCAACCAATATATAAAAAAAAATTCTACTGGGTTTATCGAAAAACTTCCTTAGCAAAAGTTTAATGATTTTTGCGAGCTTTATTTTTCTGATATTAGGATAGTACATTAGGGTCGTAGCAACTGAGATCTGGTGGATAACTACTAGAACGGGATACTTGAGGTCAATGGCCCTTAGAGAGAAACGCTGCCCTCCTCGAGAGGAAAACATCGATGTATCATACCTTAAGATCCGACAGTAAATGCCAAAGATATAACGAAAAATGTAAAATGGCGTCCCCTACGTTCAGTAAAAAAAAAAATAAAATTTTTTTGAAACCTCCTTGCAATAATACTTCATATTGGAGGGTGTACGGCACACTTTTTTTTGCCTGTAAGGTGGTACGCTCTAATGACCACGTTTATATAATTCATAAAAAAATATTTGTAATAAATTTTTTTTAATAAATTTTTTTTTTACGAAAATCTATTTTTAGACCCATTACTTTTCCTATCCTCGTAATCACATAAGTAATCAATTACTTTATCACCTCCTCCCCATACATTACTTTGGGGCTCATCGCCTGTAAAATTCATCAGTGAAGTAAGGTGTAAAGTAATACATCGGCCGCTATGGCAACACATTACTTTACACATTATTTGGTAATGTGTGGTTTTGCTGGGATCCAGTCAGAAATTGCCACACTTAAAATAATACGTCAGTAAAACAATCTCGGAGATTTTTAATAAAACTTTTCCGGTATTCAATTAATCGACTTTTTATTAATCGTGCAAATAATTATTCGTGTTTTTCTTAACCGGTTAATCGAACAAAATTTTAAAACTATTCGATTAATCAAAAAACTTTGTGTAAAATAATATACACACTAGGGCAGGAGTGGCAAGACTTTTTTCGCTGCGTGCCAGAAGCGGACAATTTTTGTTTTGTAAAAATTTCTCGCGTGCTACCTTAAATTTAGTTGTCTTTTAAAAGTTTTAACATTTCTCTTAAGGCACATCTACACGAGAGAGAAAATTGCTAGATATAGAGAAAAAAACACCTCTAAATAGCTTAAATCATTCACAATAGAGCTAATTAGAGGTGTTTTTTTTCTCTATCTCTAGAAGTTTTCTCTCTCGTGTAGATGTGCCTTTAAAAATATCATCGCAGATGTACATATTTATCAGCGCTACGGATAACCCCCATGAAATAACCCCCAAAGGGAAAAATTAAATAACATCCAAGAAATGACGTAAAAATATTTGACAGTTTTTTTTAATTTTTAGGGGTTTATTTAATCTTTAAATATTCAGCCTTACTATCAATATTTTTGTTAAAGTCGACTTTATTTTAAAGCCAAGGTTTTGTTTTAACCGTACTATACAAAATATTTAAAATAAGCCTTTTAAAATAATGCCAATTGAAAACCAAAACAAAATATTCAAAAATAAAAAGGAAATTTGTAAATAAATGTAAACAAAATTTGAAAACAATAAAAACAAAATACATAAATATAAAATAAAAACAAATGGAAACTTCAAATTTAAAACAGAATTTTAAGGTATATTTTAACCCATCAATTCATAAATGTCTCGTAAAGTTATAGCAGGTTTACAAAACGTCATTTTCACACAAAATTTGTTCAATAAACCTCCTATATATAATTTTACAAAGCGTTTATGAATTTAGGGGTAAATATTTTGTATGGCACGAAAATTAAAATAATAGTCGACTTTTGTGATTTAAAATCGAATTTTTCTTTTTTATAGTAAAGGTGATTGATTTTATTTCATTATGAAAAAATCCCCAATGAAATAAAAATAAAACAGTTTCATTTTGTTAAAAAGTTAAATTATTGGGCGCCAACTATTATTTAAGTCCGTAAGAAACTAGTTGAAAAATGTGCTGCGGGCAAAAATTTGATTTTGTTAAAATAAATTGCGCGGCTTTTATCTTCACAATAAAAATCGAATATTATGGATTTGAACAGAGAAACTTCTACTTCAGATGACATGGCTCTGCGACACACGATCAAAGCCCAATTTCAAATTCCCACAAAGAAGGTTATTTCATTATGATACTTATTTTCAGCCTTTATTTCATTGAGGGTTATTTCGTAGTACATATTTTCCCTTAAAAAAAATAATTTTTTAGCAATTTTCTGGTACTTTTTATTTATGAGGCATTTTCTCATCGAAACATTTAAACTTCTTTCAATCTAGAATTTTTTAAATTTTCCATATTTTTTTAAACAAAAAATGGTGGCAATACAGAGTTTTATTCATTTTAAAAGACGATTTACAAGCTCTATGAAAAATTTCACCATTATGGAGTTAAATCACACATTTTTGTAGCGAAATTTAACTGAATTTTTTGCTGGTCTTCTAATAGTTTAAATTTTTTGAAAATATCGAGCAAAACGTCGCGTGCCACCTAAAATCCACTCGCGTGCCACTACTGACACGCGTGTCATAGTTTTGCCAGCCCTGCACTAGAGCGTACCACCTTACAGGCAAAAAAAAAAGTGCGCCGTACACCCTCCAATATGAAGTATTTTTGCAAGTAGGTTTCAAAAAAAAATTTTTTTTTGCCGAACGTAGGGGTCGCCGTTTTACATTTTTCGTTATATCTTTGGCACTTACAGTCGGATCTTAAAGTATGATACATCGATGTTTTTCTCTCGAGGAGCCCAGTGTTTTACTCTAAGGGCCATTGACCTCAAGTATCCCGTTCTAGTAGTTAGCCAGCAGATCTCAGTTGCTACCACCCTAATGTACCTACCACCCTAGTGTCAGAAAATTAAAGCTCGCAAAAAATCTTTAAACTTTTGCTAAGGAAGTTTTTCGATAAACCCAGTAGACATTTTTTTATATATTGGTTGCCGAACGTAGGGGTCGCCTTTTTAAATTTTTATTCATTGGATTTTTCCTTTATAGCAAAACACTGGTCTCCTCGAGGCAAAAAATCGATATATCACACTTTAAAATCCGACTTTAAATGCCGAAGCTATAACGAAGAATTGAAAAAGGCGACCCCTACGTTCGGCAAAAAAAAAATACAATTTTTTTGAAATTGCCTTGCAAAAATACTTCATATTGGAGGGTGTACGGCGAACTTTTTTTTTGAGGTACGGTCTATTACACTCACTTGTTGTATTTTTAACAATTTTATTTAAAAAAAGGAACAAAAATAAATTCAGTAACTCTTTTGAAATTCATAAAAATAAAAAAATATAATAACTGAGATCAGATTTTTTTACTATTTTTATTTTTCTGTCCCCTCTTTCACATATTTAAATTTTTATCCAAATCGGGGAGAACCACACCGCAATAAGTTAAAAAAGAATATAAGACTCCGTACATTAATTTGTATCTCTTTCGTATGCATTGAATATATAAAGAACGTAAATGTAGATAGGAATTCTGTTGAGAATTTATTTTCCCTCTACGTTTCCGTACCTCCATCCCTTTATTTTATTTTATTAATTCTGAGTACTCACTAAACAAGATTTATTACATTGAGCATTAATTATAATAAATAATTATAATAATAATTAATTACAATAATTACACTGTGCACGAATCGGAGACTTTTTCTCGACAGGTGGGTGGGATACCCAGTGGGTAAAACTAACTCGGGTACGCTGAATTAAGTGGTGCTAGCAGCTGTTCTAGGTTAGCTCTTAAACAAAAGATATTTGAGTGTGATAATTATGGTTCCAAACACCCCAAAACACTCGATTTTTCGATTTGTTTACCGTTAAATTTTAGTTTAGTTGTTTGCTACTCTACCAGGAAGCTTTGTGTTAAAAATAATCAAAATCGTTCTTGCGGTTCAAAAGTTGTGATTGAAAATATGAGGACACCTTAAAAATCTTGGTGCAAATTTTTCACTTCAATACAAATTTGAGTACATTTAACGAAGCAATAAAATGTACAATTTTGTATAGAAAAGTTCGAAGTGTCCTCACATTTTCACTCACAACTTTTGAACCGCTGCACCGATTTTGATCATTTTTATCCCAAAGCTGACTGGGGGAATAACAAATAACCTGGATAAAAATAAATGTTCAAAAGTTAAATAAATCGCGTTTTTGGGGTCCTTGGACCCAGAATTTTCAAACACAAATAACTTTTTTTCAAGAGGTAATCTAAAGTTTCCAAAAGTTTTTGCTTATTTAACTTAAAGCTTTAAATGAATTGGACAGACCGTGAATCCCATTTAACTAATCTGATCTCTTTATCTTTAAATCTGATAAGATTTTAACAGCTGCGTTTTGTCTTTTTTTATATTTTTTGGAGTTTTCCTAAATTTCTAAAGAAAAATTATACTATTTTTAAGCTTGACTTTGAAAATTTTTCATGGCTGAACCATTTGAGATAATGAAACAGAAATTAATATTTGTTATTTTTTAAGGACTTGGCTATCCAAGAATATTTTTGGTTTTATTTTCCTAAAAATTTAAAAAAAGTGCCCAGTGTAAAATGTTCTGATAAACCTAATATACCTCCCCTTTTTATAAATGATGAAAGAAATATGAAGAGCAAAAGAGGTGCCGTAAACAATAACAAGCTTTAAACAGTTGTTAAATGTTCATAGTTATAAGATTCCTATAGTAGAATTCATTATTTCAGTGTGTTATCAAATAACATACATAATTGTATTACTATTAACAAAAAACAAAAAATATATATTTAAAAAACTATAAAATAAATTACTTAAAAATTACAATTATATTTTAAACAAATTGTGTTGAATAGCGGTCATTAAATGAAATCTAGAAATTGTTGTTAAAAGTGGAACATTCCCAAATCAAAATACCAAAATCAAAGTTTAATACACATAATAATAGTGAATTTAGCTTTTAGTGTTATTGTGGTTTTTAAAAACGAATATGATCAACGATTCCTTTATATATTCTTGTAATAATTTTAAAATCTTTAAATATCAAGATTTGTAACTTATTCCTTATTCTCTTTTTATTTCAAATTACAGCTGACGACGATTCTGATAATTGTCCACACGATTTTGAAGGCGGTATTTCGGATCTAGAATACGGTCTATCAGATTTAAATGGTTTAAATCTTAACTCATACAGTAGTGGCATGCAATCACAAATACAGGTAATTTTTTATATGCAATAGATAAAAAAAAAAAAACAATATGAGTTTAATCACAACAGGGTCGACTGTCGACTAGCGACAACAAAAGTAGTCGCGATGAATTAGGCGACAATCGACCGTCGACATGTTTAGAAATGTCGTTGTATTTTTGTTGCCTTCATTTTTCACAATTTCAATTGATTTTGCATTAATTCTTGTTGTTTTTCATTTTACTGGATTTAATTTTCCTTTTTTGTTTTAAATTCCGTAATTTGATTTTCAATTATTTTGTCAAAAAAATAAATGTTTTGTAAACGATGGACGATGTTTTGCAACTCTGATACGAATTTCTGCAACTCGATTCTGATAGGCAATCCCTACTCGTAGTCTCAACTAGTCATGGATCTGTGCGAACATGAAACAAATCACACGTGAAACAACAACAAATTTTATTTGTTGTTCTGTCAAAACAAAAAACATCTTGGTTAGTACATTTTCAATTTAAAATGCTGAAAAATACAAGATTGAAATGATATTCTAGTGTGAAGTTGGCTGCAAGAACTGCACTCATAGAAATAAATCTATAAAAATAGCAGAAAAAGTAACTAAAAATTAGTTAAAAATTATGCTGCAGAAAAAACTGTTAAATTAAAAAATTTTTTTTATTAAATCTAGTAAAATAAGAACAGCGAAAATAAAACTGTTAAATTTACAGAATTTTAATTATATTTAAGTTAACTTTTAGTTAATTGAAAATGACAAATTGTACTGTAAAATCTGCAGAAAATTTTGCTAAATATTAGTGGACTAAAAATAGCAAAAACAAACTGTTCTATCTACAAATTTTTTTGTTATTTATTTTTTTTTGTTAAATTTAGTTGAATGTAAATAGCAGTCTATCCTGTTAAATTAACAGAAATATTTGCTAAAAAAAAATTGTAAACTGCTGTTTTCAAAAAAAAAAAAAAATGTATAAAAAACTCCCAAAATTTTTAATGTTTTCATGATTGTTTAGGCTACTAATTATTTAGCAAAATTTTTTGCTGATTTAACAGGTTAACAAAAAATCAACTCAAATATAACTAAAATTCTGTAATTTTTTTTTTTTTGTTAACCTGTGTAAAAAAGATCAGATCTGGCCAAATCTCAGTAGATCTTACCATATCTAATTAGATCTCAAAATTGGAGACAAATTTGAGATCTAATAAGATCTAATTAGATCTCAAAATTGGGGACAAATTTGAGATCTAATTAGATCTGATTAGATCTAGGCATTTCTGGCGCAATTGTCCAGATCACTTTAGATTTGAACAGATTTGGCATTAGATCTTGCCATAAGGTATTATCACATATGCCATATCTGATCATATTTGATGAGATCTGGTACAGGATTTAATTAGATTCAATCATATCTATTTAGATCCAAAAATATCTGATCAGATCTAAACTTTTTGACACGGGTTGAAAGCTGTCGAGTAATAGTGCATTTACACAGAGAATTTAATCTACTTGATTAAAGTTAATTCAACTTTTGTAATCTTTATCGTCACCTAAAATGCAAAATGGCGTAACAACATTTTTTATTTTTTTACACTAGAACCAAAAAAAAACGTTGTAAAAATTGCGGCAGCGCCTTAAAGTTAATTATACCCTACACCACTATGTGGTCAGGGTATTATAAGTTTGTGCTGATGTTTGTAACACCAAAAAATATTGGTCCTAGACCCACCTTATAGTATACCGATCGGCTCAGAATTTTTTTTTATTTCGATTTAACAATGTCCGTCTGTCCGTCCATCCGTCCGTCCGTCCGTTCGTCTGTCTGTCCATGCATTCTTGTGCGCACTCTAGAGGTCGCAAATATTAAGATATTTTGATGAAACTTGGTACACCGACTTATGTCGGACCAAGGACGAAGCCTATTGATTTTGATTAAAATCGGTCTATGTTTAGACTTAGTGCCCATATAAGGGTCCTCCCAAAATTATATTGTTTATACGCTGCAGGTCGCAAATATTGAGATATTTTGATGAAATTTGGTACACAGACCTATGTTGGCCCAAGGACGAAGCCTATTAATTTTGGTGAACATCGGTTCATGTTTAGACCTAGTGCCCATATAAGGGTCCTACCAAAATTATATTGTTTATACGCTGCAGGTCGAAAACGTTAAGATATTTTGATGAAATTTGGTACACCGACCTATGTCAGCCCAAGGACGAAACCTATTGATTTTGGTTAACACGAGTCCATGTTTAGACCTAGTGCCCATATAAGGGTCCCCTCAAAATTATATTGTTTATACGCTGCAGGTCGCAAATATTAAGATATTTTGATGAAATTTGGTACACCGACCTATATCAGCCCAAGGACGAAGCCTATTGATTTTAGTTAACAGCGGTCCATGTTTAGACCTAGTGCGCATGTAAGGGTCCCCCAAAATTATATTGTTTATACGTTGCAGATCGCAAATATTAAGATATTTTGATGAAATTTGGTACACCGACCTATGTCGGCCCAAGGATGAACCCAATTGATTTTGATTAATACCGGTCCATGTTTAGACCTAGTGCCCATATAAGGGTCCCCCAAAAATTGGCTTGGTTACAAACTGCAGGTCGCAAATAATAAGATATTTTAATGAAATTTGGTTCGCTGACTCACATTATAGAAAATTTTGACACAAGTCCCATTTTAACCCATTCGAATTTCGGATCCAAACATTAGTTGGCTTTTAACCAGACTGGTGTAGGGTATTGTATAGTCGGCATGCCCGACTTTAACCTTTTTACTCGTTTTTATCTGACTTTGTGTATGTGATTTTTAGTTTTTCCAACCGTCGTTATAACAAAATACAGCGTTGCATACAATTAGTAGTACACTCACAATATATTTTCCATAACCGATTGAGGTTTATTTGAAAAGTAATAGGTAAAGTTTGTTTTCAATTGAAGAATCAATTAAAATACATTGAAACATATTGTTTAACTTTTTTTATCAGTCAATAAAAAACAAACCACAAAAAATATGTATCGTCAGTAGGAGTTGATATTTTCAGTCAAATGTTCTATTTTTAGTTTTCTGTTTTTAGAAAAAATAATTTAAATAATTTCGTTGTTTTCTGTTTTAAAACAAAAAATTCAAATATTTTCGGTTTTCTTTTTTGTTAAAATAGTTTCTTTATATACAAAATTATTTCAATTCAAATTACAAGAAATTCTTTACTCATACACACAAACATAGCCAATAAAAATATGAACGTGTGTGCTGTGTGTGTAGTGTTTTGAAAATTCAAAAAAAAACTTTCAAATATGAAAAAACAAACCACAAAATCGTTTTTTTTACGTTTTGTCAGTTAAAAATTGATGATTGTTTTAACAGACTTTTCAATTATTTTTATTTCTTTTATGGATTGTTTAAACAATGTTTGAAAATAAATAGCAAAATGGTTTACATATAATGAAAAATCAGTAGTCCTTTTTTTAATTGTGTGTTTTCAATTAATTTAATATGTATTTGAGGTTGTTTTTAACAATAAAATATTGTGAGTGTATGAATGCAAACTAGTTTAGAAATAGTAACCAGTTTAAAAGTTGGATTAACTATTAAACTAAAATATTAAAAAAATGTTTTAATCGGCTTGTTTAGTGATCGATGAAGCAGTTAATCTGACTTTCACGAGATTAATATTTCTGTCTAAATTGGGTATAAGCGCGATTCACTTTGATTTTGTTAGTTAACTCTTGATTATAATCATTGATTAGACTCTTTCCCCTTTTGATTCTGATTTCAAAGTGTTTTAACTGGAATATTTATTTACAGTGAAATACAAACCATGGGTTTGCCACGAAAATAAACCATGGAAGATGTTTTAAACTTTAATTCTATCGCTCAATTTATAAGATTAGAGACGATAAAGATTGACAATAAATCAAAAAAAACCAGTAGTTAAAGAAAATTTGACTTATGCAGGAACGATACCTCTACCATGATAAAATTATATACCAAAAATTAAAATTTTGTTGTCGATATCTTACAAGTTATGATGATTTTCGCTTTTCGAATATTGCAAATTTCATAAAAATTGAAACATCCCGAGTAAAAAAAATTATATATAATCATATATGGCATATATTACAATATATAATTAGACATGTCGTTATGTATATCCATATATAATTATATATGACGTCTTTTTCCAAAATTTTTCCTTATATTATGCCATATATAATTTCATCTAATTAGCTATCGGCCTTTATAATATTAGATTTGGTATATATGATTATATATTACATAGCATGGCTGATCTTATTGCATATACAGTTGTATATAGAGCTATATCTTAATATATATGGTGGCATTTTAGCAATATATAATTATATATGGTATCATTTAAACGATATATAACTATATATGGTGCCAGTTAAACTAGATATTATCATATATGGTGGCATTTAAACAATATATGGTCATATATGGTACCTCATGAACCAAATCTTTAATTCAGTTCCAGATATGATAATATATGGTACTATATATAGTGCGATATATATTTATATATGTTGTTATTTAAGCTATATATTATCATATATGGTGCCATTTAAACCATATATTATCATATATGGTGCCATTCAAACCATATATTAGCATATATGGTACCATTTAAACCATATATTATCATATATGGTGCAATTTCAACAATATATGCCCATATATGGTACCTCATGAACAATATTTTTAATACAGTTCCACATATGATAATATATGCTACCATATATAGTGCCATATATATTTATATATGGTGTTATTTAAGCAATATATTACCATATATGGTGCCATTTAAACCATATATGGTCATATAGGGTGCCATTTCAACAATATATGCTCATATATGGTACCTGATGAACGACATTTTTAATACAGATGCAGATATGATAATATATGCTACCATATATAGTCCCATATATATTGATATATGGTGTCATTTAAACAATATTAATATATAGACATATATGGTATCATTTAAACAATATATTGTCATATATGGCACAATTTAAACAATATATGGTCAAATTTGGTACCACATCAACATTTTGAATACAATTCCATATATGGTTTAATTTGAATAATGTAAAACTATGTATGGCGCTATAAAAAATATTATCAGATATGTTACTTCATTAACAATATTTATAATACAGTGTCATATATTGTAATATATGTATATCATTCAATATATATTGATGTATGGTAATGGTACAATAATTCCAATATCAGTTGAGATACAATTTGTGGGTCCATATCAACAATATGTTCACCTACATTTAACATATATATATGTGCATTTAAGTTATAATTTATAAACACTTTATAAAGTTAAATAGTTAATTAGAAATTTATTAATAAAAAGGTCGAAAAACAATTTTTATTTTTTTTAATAAAAATTAAAACCCAACATTTTGTTAAATAGTTAACTTATAATAAAATAAAAATGTATTTCCTAAAAATAAAAATATAGTGTTAATTAATGTTAATATACAATAGGTTTAAGTTTATCCCAGACAGAAAAATATAATCTGCACAGTGCTGGCAAACCGTTGGCGATGGTCGGTTATGCGTTGGCAGAACGTTGCATTAACTATCTTGGCAAAAAAATAGATTTCAAAAAACATTTTTGAAAAAATTGAGAAAACTTTTTTTAATATTTGCTCTTAAAAACATGAAATTTAACCCAGTCCACTAGATTGTCAGCCAAGACCTCTACACTCTAATCTAACGAGATTTGTTATAGATGTGTGATAGCTACAAATTAAATGAATGATAAAAGCATTTCGAGCTAACTTATAAGCATCGAAAAAAGGTATTCCAGAAATTATTAAATTTTTTTTAGAAAATTTTAATTGTATATCACAAAATATTATTTGCACTTCAGAAACTACAATATTACGCAAATTTAATTATATATTTATTTAGTTGTGTCCAGAAATAATGAAATCTATTTCAGAATTTCATAGCTAATAGAGAAAAATTTCTCAAATACATTTCATAATTTCGGAAATACGATTGATAATTTCTGAAATACAGTTTGATAATTTCTGAAATATAGTTGTGAATTTCGGAAATACAATTAATAATTTCTGAAATACAATTGATAAATCTTAAAACAAATAATACAATTGGAAATGGTGTAGAGCGTCAAAATAATGTAAATAAAATTATTTTATTCAAAGATTTCAATTTAATAAAAAAATAAATATATAAATTTATAAAAAAATTTATAGAAAAAAAAAATTTAATTTTATAAAAAGAAATTCATTTTGTAAAAGAAATGCATATTGAACTCGTTACCTTCTGAGTTTAATAGCGAATTTACATTGTTAAAATGTTCAGGAGATTTCGTTTTGAAATCCAATTCGAAATCTATATCGTTTACATTAGAATATTTGACAGATGATTGGGATTTCGATCAGCCAACAACAATTTTTTTGTAAACAAACTACCCAGCTAACAAAGATGATCATTAATGACTCAGAAATGAGCTCCAAAAACATAAACATTTTTCCACTTTTTCCTATGAAAGTGGTCCGTCCAAAAGAGCCCCCTGTGAATGACTCAGAAAAAAGAACGTATAAAATCGAAATTTTCTTCATAAATTGAAATAATTTTGGAATCTTCTTTGAGTCCGAAAAATGAACCCTCGTTTTGAGACAGCTTTTTAGATTGTAGAGACAACTTTTTGGATTGTTTTCTGAGGGTTCATATTTTATACCAAAAGAAGAGTGTTTTCAAAAAAACAATAATCATTTCTATGAGCCTTTTAAAAATCTTATTTATGAGCGCTCCGAATTTGCTGGCTGGGTAACCCAGCAAACAAAGATGATCATTAATGACTCAGAAATGAGCTCCAAAAACATAAACATTTTTTCACTTTTTCCTATGAAAGTGGTCCGTCCAAAAGAGCCCCCTGTGTAATCAGAAATGACTCAGAAAAAAGAACGTATAAAATCGAAATTTTCCTCATAAATTTAAATAAATTTGGAATCTTCTTTGAGTCCGAAAAATGAACCCTCATTTTGAGACAGCTTTTTAGATTGTAGAGACAACTTTTTGGATTGTTTTTTGAGGGTTCATATATTCTGCCAAAAAAAGAGTGTTTTCAAAAAAACAATAATCATTTCTACGAGCCATTTAAGAATCTTATTTATGAGCGCTCCGAACTTGCTGGCTGGGTAACCTTAAAAAATTACTAAAATTAAAAGATTTTCTAAAAACCATTTTATTTAATGGCGGAACACAAAAATCATTTATATTATGAAAGAAACAATGTTATATTTACTAAGAAATGTGTTTAAGTATAGGGATGATTAGTATAAAGCTAAAATATTCAATGTTTTGTCAGTGGTCTTGCCGGCGCCATCATTTGATTTTTCATAGTTTCTCTTCGTCGGACACAATAAAATAGCCGTTTTCAACTTTAAATATTTCTTTCAATTAAAAATAACAGACTTTATTATGTTATTCCTTAATTTTTTAAAGTTATTAAAATTTATTATTTAATAAATTTTAATGACATAAACAGCTGCTAAATGTTGCCACTTTTTCTACAAACTTCCCTACTTTTCTGCAAATATGGGAGAAAAATTGGATTTCAATTTGGATTTCGATGAGATTTCGCTGAAATCCAAATTAAATTGGGATTTCATTTCCTATGGGAAATCTGTTTGAAATCCCAAATTTTTATTGAATTTCAGTCGAAATCTATCGAAATCTACTTTTAACTCGATTTCGATCATAATGTAAATTCGCTATAAACCTTATTTTAACAAAATATTGTAATTTAATTATACAATCAGTGCTCTGCCAGTCTATTATTTTTTGAACAGTTGGCAATATATGTCTGGGATCTTATTTAATCCCAAATAAATGGAGATCTTACGTACACAGAAAAAACAGTAGGCACCAACAATGGGAATTTGTAAAAGCAATCACATTTTCTTTTAAATTGAAATTTTATTCCCAACAATTTTTTTGTTTGAAATATTTGTAACTAGTTTGTAAATTGTTATCTTTCATATAAAAATTGTTTAAAAATAAAAATTTAAAGTTACAAAAAACAAAATAATTTTTTTTTTGGATTTACAAATTTCTTTGTTGGTGCCTTTTTAAAAAGTTTTTTTTTTGTATTTACAAATTTGGTATGAGAAAGGTGTTTAAAAATTTAATTAGGATTTTGTAAATTCGTTCTGTGTAGTACCCAAATATAATGCGGCATCTAATTTTATCTGTCATTTTTATGGATACTTTTAGATGTCAATCCCCAAATATATTGCTGTTTCTAATTCGATCTACCATTTTAATACCGAAATAAATTGCTGGATCTAATTCGATCTGCCATTTTTCTGATAAATTTAGATCCAAGTTTATCCCCAATTATATTGCTGGATCTAATTTGATCTGCCATTTTTTCGGTTAAATTTAGATCCAAGTTTATCCCCATATATATTGCTGGATCTAATTCGATTAGGAATTTTTCGGATAAATTTACATCCAAGATTATCCCTAAATATATTGCTGGATCTAATTCGATCTGCCACTTTTTCGGATCAAATTAGATCTAAGTTTATCCACAAATATATAGCTGGATCTAATTCGATCTGCCATTTTTCGGATCAAATTAGGTCTTACTAAATCCCAAAATATATTGCTGGATCTAATTTGATCTGCCAATTTTCTATTCAATTTATATCCAAGTTTATCCACAAATATATTGCTGAATCTAATTCGATCTGCCATTTTTCGGATAAATTTAGATCTAAGTTAATCCACAAATATATTGCTGGATCTAATTTGATCTGCCATTTTTCAGATCAATTTATATCTAAGTTTATCCACAAATATATTGCTAGATCTAATTCGATGTGCCATTTTTCGGATCAAATTAGATCTAAGTTTATCCCCAAATATATAGCTAGATCTAATTCGATCTGCCACTTTTTCGGATCAAATTAGATATACGTTTATCCACAAATATATTGCGGGATCTAATTTGATCTGCCAAAATTGAGATCAAATTAGATCTAAGTTTATCCCCAAATATATAGCTGGATCTAATTGGATCCGCCATTTTTCGGATCAAATTAGATCTAAAAATATCCGCAAATATATAGCTGGATCCGCCAATTTTCGGATCAAAATAGATCTAGGTTTATCCGCAAAGATATTACTGGACCTCCCAATTTTGAGATATAACTTGATCTTAGTTTATCCCCATATATACAATGGGATCTAATACGATATGATTGGATACACCCAATTTTGAGATCTAATTGGATCAGCTAGATATTACAGCAGATCTTAAACAATATCAAATTGGATATAATTAGATATTGCGCGAGATCAATTTTTTTTACTCGGGATCCCAGAAAAAAAAAATTTAAGTCATGCTTAACAAACAACATCTTTCACTACTTCAAAAGTAACCGTTAGTGTATTTTTACAGCTTTTTTAGAAGTTATCACTCCTTTCATTGCTTTCAAAGTATTCGTTAGTATATTTGTACACCTTTTTTAAAAGTAATTCTGAACAACATCCAAAAAATCACTTGAGTATGGCTTCTTAAGCGAAATTGCTCTAAAAGTGATTCTAAAAAGTGATTTTGATACAGTTTATTTCCATTTATTATTTATTTTTTTTTTTTAATTTTTTTTAATATTTATAATAAATTTATTTAATTCAATATTCTTTAATTTTGAAATTTTTAAAAAATAGTTATACATACATATGTAACAAAATCTATGAAAATCTGCTTTTTATGCACCAGCGAAAATAGTACTGAAAACAATACTGAATGGAAGTGCACCTTTTGCACTTATTTAATAAGTACTTTTATTGAAAAGCATAGAAAGTGGTGTTTTTATGCCAGTGAACTTTCATATCAAAGAATAGCTTAGCAGTAGAGAAGTCTACTAGCAATCTTGAGATCGCAAGTTCGATACCGGGTGGCAGATTTAAAAAATTTTTGTAAAATAAAAAAAAATACATATATTTTTTTTGTAAAGAATTTTTTTAACATTAAATTGATGGAAAATCGTTCAAAAAGTAAAGTTAAAATTGTCCCCCCTTTTTAAATGTTTTTTATGAATCCGCATAAGAAACCATGTTAATCTTCCATTTTAGGTGTAGGATGTGTTTAACAGACTTATGTAAAAAACACTACGAGGAACATTTTTATGGAACATTTTAACTCTCTAACTCTGCAATTAAAGGGACTTTTTTGCCTCTTTTTAAAAAGGGACAAAAAAGACCCGTAAGTTGAAGCCTCTAACTCTTCAACTTACGGGTCCACAGAAATTTTCCTAGTAGTATTTTACATACGTTAACTGAACACACCCTTTACCTAAAATGAAAAATTCTCATGGTTTCCCCGTAAAACCCAGGTTTGTTGGACATTTGAGCGCCAATTCTGAATAAGTACGAGATTAGCCCTAAACACATTTTAAGTTTTGACTTATTTCTGGCATTAAAGTTAAATTTTCAACTTTGATGTCTTGAGACACTTGTAGTAGAATTTCATGACAAATATTTTTGCGGAACATTTCAACCCTCTTATTCTTCAATTAAAGGGACTTTTTTGACCCCTTTTAGAAAGGGACAAAAAATCCCCGTAAGTTGAAATGTTAGTGAATCGAATCTGCTATATGTAGTTATTTTGAACTGTTAAAAAATAACTAACAATTGCAGTAAAAATAACTAACAACTGCAGTAAAAATAACTATCAAAATAACTGCAAACTTTTTACAACAAAAATTTTAAAACAAATGACAAATTTTGTAAAACTGTTTTTAGCTTAAATTTTTTTGATATAATGAGAATATTTTCATAAAAAATATTTTTTTATTAAAAAAAAACAAAATTTTAAATTTAATTAAAGCAAAAATTTAATCTTAACCTTAAATATTTAAATTAACTTCTGTATATCTTTTGCCTTTTCATGTAAAGACCGATTTGGATCGCCAACATTTACTGGGCGATAGACCACGTAATGGCGTTTATGAAAGTGTTGTAGCCGATGGCATTGAAGGCTTGGAACATCAAGAAAGGTATGTGTATCTTTGCATATTTTTACACTATTTAAATGTAATTAAATATTTACTAAAAGAACAAACCAACTAATTTTAATGATGAACATGTAGTACGTACGTCATTTTAATTAAACAAAGATTTGTTTAACACAATAATATTTTTCTAGTTCACGCTTTATGGGTTTTTGACAAATATCAATTTCACTTACTGGAACAAGTAATTAAGTTTTCAATTTCAAAATTTTTGTTAAAATGTCAGCTAGCAGGCATTATTGTTGAATATCCCATTCATACTGAACCCAGTAATAATTGTTCTAATTTTTTTGTTTAAGTTTTCGATTTAATAATTTAAAAATTACTAGTTTTGGCTTCAGTGTGAATGGGGTATTAAACAAAAAGGCCTAATACTTGAAATTTTGAAAGAAAATTGGTAGAAAAGTTTAATACACTGTGTAACAAAAAATAGAAGACTAAATCGAAATGAAAGTAAAACGGCATTCACACCTAAACCATAAACACGTGTTTAGCTAAAACGAGTGTAAAAGAATAAAGAACTTTTGTAATAGAATAAAGAGCTTAAATACGTGTTTTAGCTAAAGACGTGTTTAAGAACTAGGTGTGAACGCAGCCTAAAGTGAACCCTTAAACTGGTTTTGCAAAGTTGGCTCAAATGTTCATTGTATGTTCTTTTAAAATAAAGAATCTGTTGTAAGGAAGATCACACCGCGAATACTCGAACAATGCTGCTTGTTTTTATTTGAATTATTTCCTAATCTCCTAAGAAATTTGGTGTTGAAAATTATACAAATCGGTCGACAGGTTTAGAAACTGTGAATGAAAATGCGAATTATAGAGGTGTCCTCACATTTTCACTCATAACTTTTGCACCGCTTAAAAGATTTTAATCATTTTTAACATGCAACTGCACAGGAGAATGACAAACAATCTGAGTAGGAATAAGAAACTTATCAAGCGTCGTGGTTGCTACCAAGATAAGCTGATATTTCAGGCTTACTTTGAAAAACCCTGTGCCTTTGTAAATAAATATAAACAGAAATCGCTTAATTTACAATTAAAATGGCTAAATTAGCATACTTTTTTAAGCAATTATGAATGAGAGAAAAGTATAATTTAAAAAATATATCAGTAATAGGTGAATGTCTAGTAGTTGTGTTTTGGTTTTTGTACTTAATAATTAAACAAAACAAAAAACAACAAATGCTTTCGATACCAATCGAATTCACTGAATATTAAAATTATTTTTTATGGATCGTTGCACGCTGTATGACAAATAGAGTGTATTTTCATTAAACTATTCTCAAACAATTTCTCAAATTTATATTATGAAATTATTCAATTGTTTACGAAATACAATTCCAAATACACTAGACCCACATTTGACAAGATATTGCTTAAGGCCCGATTACTGAATGTCCAGTTAAAATTTAACCAAGAGTTAAATTAAAATTTTATATGGAACACAACAACAAATGTGTCAGTTAAAGTCCCAGTTAGCAGCTAACTGGACATTCAGTAATTGGGTCTAAATGGGATTATATTTTTAACAACCACTCTCAAAACTGGTTGATTCGATTCTCTATTATTAGAGAAAAGTGCGCCCAAAAAAGTTTGACGGTTACTACATGGCGGTCGTTTGTGTATTAATCAGTAGTTGTTGTTTTCAACAGTAATTATAGTTGTTTTTCTATGAAAACATACAAAACAACTTTTGTGAGAGTTGTTTAAGAAAACAACTAACGCAAATTACAGTAATTTCGTAAGAGTCAGTTTATTTTAATAACTTAAATCAGTTACTTTCAATATCATGATAAACAACTACCAGAACAGTATTTTTACAGTAAACAGTTGTTTTTGTTAGTTATTTAAAAAATAAAAAAACTCGTTGAATTTTAAAAATTTCTGTTTAAGTTTAGTATATTTGCTATTATTATTTAGTTTGCAAATAAAACTTGTATTGTATCTCCAATGTATAAAAGCATAATAACTGGATAACATTTAAGAATTTTTACTTCACATTTTAAATATGCTGAAGTAATTACACATACTTTTGTAATCGAAAGAAAAAAAAATTGTTTTATTTTATTTATTTAAATATACTTTTATAATACCAAAAGTATTAATAGTAGTAGTTTTTACCCATTTTTTTGCACATTTTTTTGTAATAGAAAAAAAGAAAATTATTTTTTTTTATTAAAATAAACTTTTATAATACCAAAAGTATTAACTGTAAAAACAGTAGTTTTTACCCATTTTGTCAGTCTCTAAAAAATTTTTGTAGTAAAAATTTGTCAGGTAATTTTACGATTTTGTTAGTTATTTTTATTGCATTTCTTAGTCATTTTTAAACAGTTAAAAATAACTATATTTTTAGTTATTTTAAATGTAGTTATTGAAAAATAAAAAAATTTTATTGATTTTTTTTTAAATTCTTATTTAGTTTATATTTTTTACTCTAATTTCAAGTACGATGAAGTAATTACATATTTTTTATAATCGGAAGAAAGAGTTGTTTTTTTTTTTATTAAAATACACTTTCATAATATCAAAAAAAATAACTTTAAAAACAGTAGATTTGTCAGGTGTTTTAAAATTTTTGTAGTAAGCATTTTTTAGTTAATTTTACGACATTGTTAGTTATTTTTAATACATTTGTTAGTTATTTTTCAACAGTTAAAAATAACTACATTTTTAGTTATTTTATAGGTTAATACCTTTGTCTACTATAGTTGCATATACCTTTGCTTTAACTGTCAGTTTCATTAGATTCTACCGACAAACTTTTTGGAGTGGAACAACTACAAATAAAACAGCTTTTAAAGCGTCGATTTAAACCTTAATAAGTCTTTTTATATATCACAGTAAAATTCACTTATCCGTTAAACGAGGTTTCGTTGTTGTATATTTTACATTTTAAAATTCCCATCGAATACTGCGTTTTCTGTATTTTGGCATAAATTAAAACAAATTAGAATAATTACATTCAAAATGAGTTTGTTTTGATTTTAAAATTGTGCTAATGTTTTGTAATGATATTGGTATCACATCATAAAAGTAATATAAATTTCGACCACAAGAAGCTTAAGCTTATTGCTTTTGGTATGGGTAATGACTTCGCTCGTTTTATTTCGAGCTTTCTCAGAGATCGCACTATTCGTGTTGTTATAGATGGGATCTCATCCGATGAGTTTCAGCTGAATTCAGGGGTACCGCCGGGTTCTGTTCTTTCTCCTTCCCTATTTCTTTTCTTTCTCAATGACCTTCTTGGTCAAACTTTCAACCCTATCTACTCTTTTGCAGATGACAGCAACATTTGTCATACATTTTCCTTCAATAGTAGGCCAAGCCTTGAGGAGATTGGGGGTAAAAGGCAAATTATTAATGACACACTCAATCGTGACCTTTCTACAATCTCCGAGTGGGGTCGTGTAAATAAGGTCGACTTTAATGCACGCAAGACCCAATGTTGTTTGTTTACCCATAGGGCTGTGGGCTCAACACTGCCATCTGTAAATATGTGTAATATTGAGGAATCGGATACTCTTGATGTTCTGGGCATGAAAATTCAGTGTGATGTCCATTGAAATAAGCATGTTTTCCAAGTGTCGAAAGAAGCTTCAAGTGTCTAGGTTTTCTACGTCGATGCAAAAAGTACTTCACCCCATCCGATTTACTCAATATTTATACCACCACGAAGATGGAATACAACTCCCATATATGGGCAGGAGCTTCGAAGTCTATTTTGGAGCTTCTGGACCGTGTGCAAAGGAGGGCGTCGGCGCTTATCAATGACGGTAGAGTATCCAGCTCTATTGACTCATTGGAGCATCGTCGGAATGTGGGTTTTGTGACTCTGTTCTATCGATATTACAATGGGAAGTGTTCTGCTGAGATAAGTGAACTTATCGCCTGAGCTCGAGTTTTTATTCGTAATACTCGCCTATCAAGTAGAGCACATCCGTTTGTAGTCGATTGTCCAGTGGATCGCACAACGTTTTACAGAGATAATTCGTTTATTAGTCGCACCAGCCGTATGTGGGAATAAACTCCCCGCAGAAGTCTTCCCTGTTACTTACAATGTAGAGAAATTCAAATCAAATATTCACAAACACTACTCCCTCTTTCCTCCTCCCCATAACCTATTTTCCTAATACCAACACAATGCACTGCGTTAATAGGGGGCATTCCCTGAGTGTTAATCCAAAAAAAAAAAAAAAAGTGTTTACACCTAAAACCAAAAGAGTTCACTTTTAATTTGTCGACTTTTAAAATTCATATTTTGTCATCAAGAGCGTTTGCTCCAAAATTTAATTTAAATATCTAAGTAGATAGCAATATGATATTTCTCCTTTTAGTTTAGTGCTTCGTTAAGGTTTAAAAATTCTTCCTTTTCTTTAATTTTTCAAATTAATCTTATTTAAAAATTTTCAAAAATATACAAAAATACGCAATTATATGCAAAGTATGCAAAAAAAAATACATATGCACTTAAAATCAGAATATGCACAAATATGCAATTTATTTATTTAAAATATAGCATCAATTTGCAATAACAAATTAATGTTATTTTGTTGAAAATTCATTGATTCGGAAAAGTATTTCATCAAAATTACTTTTCATGCATTTGCATGAAAGTCGCTGCCGTGGTAATTACTTTTTACAAATCCATAATAAAAATATTTAAAACAGCTCGCAAAATCGAATAACAAAGCATGGGGTTCTGGCAAAATAGAAAAGACGTACAAATTAAGGTGGACCTTGAAATGAAATTTTTGCGATATTTTGGTAGATGAGGGCTCTATTCCGTGCCTTTTTGAAAAAAAATGACAATGCCGAAAAAAAAAATTAAAAAAAAAAAAAATTAGGGGTTGCGCACGAGCCGAGAAAAAGGTCCACTTTGCCAAAATTAGGGGGGAAATTGCCATAGGTCATCAGGGGTCACCCGTAGGGGGGAAGAATGTATGGCCGACCCCCATTAACTTTTTACCGCCAACATTTTCCCCCAAGCCACCCACCCCCTAGCTCCTCCCCTTAGGGGGGTCACCATACAAAAATGGAGGTTGCTCAGTATTTTCGAAAAACACCATAGGTCATCAGGGGTCACCCCTAGGGGGGCAAAATATATGACCGACCCCCATTAACTTTTCATCCCCAACATCTTTTCCGAACAAACTTACCCTCTATCTCCACTCCTTGAGGGACTCCCCATACAAAAATAAAAGAAGCTGTAATTGAGTAGTACTACTAAGCACTTTTAATATAATATAGTCAAATTAACATATTTTTGTTCGCTGATGGGTATTTCTTGCGGTAAGAATCGATAACATGTAGTAAATACTGTTTCTCTTCTTCGCCTTGACACAGTATTCTATTATAATCTTGTATCATTTTTACTCCTCTTTCGGCAGTGTCGTTCACAACGCGCAAGTTATTTACAATTCTACGACCTTCTTGATAGTCTGCGCGAGATTTCCAGGTTGCTGGATTTGCTAGAATGAAATCTTGCGATATTCCAAATCGTACAAATAAATTTTTGGTATTATGAGAGACGAAGTTGCTCAAGTCTTTAGCCAAGAATTCCTCATTCACATCTTTGAATTTCACCTCGATTTTTTTAACGCTGGTGCTTTTGATTACGACGCGAGGAGCTGGGGGAACCGGGTCGTCTTCTTCATCTTCTTCACCTTCTTCGTCTTCTTCGTCTTCTTCATCTTCTTCACCTTCGTCATTCTCCTTTTCTAGCAATGCTTGGGCCATTTTGGCCTTCAACTCATTTGAAACCTTGTCATCGAAAAAGGCAAGGGCTATGTGCTCATCGGCGAGATACCATAGGTGACCGATAAATTTCTTTATCATTACCCGAGATAAATCCTGGTCAACGGACTTGTACTGGACGATGTCCTTCAAAAACTTCCAATCTTGATTCGGCGCCTCAGCTGCTCGAGAAGAACCAAACCATGCCTTGACGTAAAGTCGCACCACAAAAATACAAACGTGTCGAATACCATTCAATTCACATACAGATAAGTGAAAAGTTCTCCGAAACAAAAACATCTTGAGGCTGTAAATGGCTTTTGCCATCCATCGAGCATGGGAAACGGGTCCTGGAGCTCGGAAATGGTAATTCTCAAGTTTTTCACCCAGAAACAAAAGAATTAATTGTAGCATTTCTTTGTAGTCATCGCGAGGGTGTTTCTCCTTCAATTGATCTAAGCAAAACTCCTTTATGCCGACTTGCATTGCCACAGGAATTTTTCTGACGACTTGATCGTCTATCAAGCCAGAATGGAATGGTTTAACCTTTACAGCGTCCCATTCCTGTTTGAAACGGTCAAAGCAAGGAACGCCTGGTGCACTGGTCTTTCCCATTTTTGTCTCAAAAACTTCCCTTAGCACCAGTTCGTATACGTGGTGTCTGCAAGGTAAATATAAGATTTCTCTCTCCAACAGCCGCTCAAGAGCAACTGCGGCTCCGGAGAATGGGCCACTGTTCGTTGATGTCGTGTCGAAAGAAAGTCCTTGTATTCGATGTGTCATATGCCAAGATGCCAACAGTTGATAAACGGCATGTGCTATTCTCCGGCCTTTTCCTTTCCCATCTTCTACTTTGGGAACTCCAAGAAGTTGTTCTTTTTCTCCGTACGAGACAATTACCGGTAGACGGTCCACCTTCTTTGTACCCACAAAATCCAAAAGCATTTTGCCATCCCAATGGACTACGAAGGATTTAGCTGCGACAAGCTGGAGATAAATGAAACGCGTTGAAGAATAAGAATTCTGAATGAGAGCAAATAAATCTATGCGATCTTACTTCTGGATTGTCTTTCACATAACTCAGCATGTTCTCTCGATTTGAACGCCGACATCTCCGAAGCGACGTACGGTTTATTGTGTATTGTTGAGGATCGCGTCCAAATGCTTCTGCCGCCGCTATCATAATGCCGACCGCGTCTCGGTCAGTCACTTTGCACTTGTCCAAAGCTGATAGGACTCGTTCAGTAAAACATTGTTTGTAACCTCTTATGTCACCAACATTTGATGGGCCAGCTTCTGCCGGGAAGTTTTCGTCCTGTCTCCCATTATCATCGCTTGAATCACTGCTTGAGAATTTAACCACTGCAATTGAAAGAATTTCATTTGAATATAAACATTGGACGAACACACAAAGCGCGAAATAACTTACCGCCTTTAGCGAACTGATCTCTACTAGATTCCGTTGCACGTTTGCGTCGCAACTCTTCTTGTTCTTCGCGCTCAGCTTTTCTTTTCCTCGTTCGAGTATCAGTAGCGTCCACACCTCCCATAGTTCCTGGCCGGCCATCTTCTCTTTGCTTTAGCAGAAACTCAATGTCTTCGGTATTTGTCATTTTCTCAAGGGCGTTGGCGTGTGCGATGTCGAAAAGATTATCCAAGCTATCAGAAAACTTATTCTCTTTTTCTCTAGTGGACTCAGTCTTTCTGTGAGATGACTTTCTTAAAGCATCCCACTCATCGTGCAGCGCAGCTATTTTTCTTGTAACATCTCCTCTGGCTTTCGTCGGAATAGCTGCTTGGCGCCAAAAAATCATCACTGCGTCCGCGACTATAACCGCACTATTTTTCTTCGACATGTTTCGTTTGCGAATGTTGAAGAAATGCATTCTTAGCACTTGCTTCTTCGACGGTAATTTGTTCCCCGTAATATTCATGCTTGGATAACCAATCAAAAAAATATCGTCGCGCGATCTAAGTTGTGTTGTCATCTTAACTTTGGTGGAATATTGGTGGAATTTCTGTAAAAAAATCAAAAAAAATCAAAAAAATCTCGATATTGTGCAACTGTAAATACATAGATTTTCAGTATTTTTGTATGGGGAGTCCCTCAAGGAGTAGAGATAGAGGGTAAGTTTGTTCGGAAAAGATGTTGGGGATGAAAAGTTAATGGGGGTCGGTCATATATTTTGCCCCCCTAGGGGTGACCCCTGATGACCTATGGTGTTTTTCGAAAATACTGAGCAACCTCCATTTTTGTATGGTGACCCCCCTAAGGGGAGGAGCTAGGGGGTGGGTGGCTTGGGGGAAAATGTTGGCGGTAAAAAGTTAATGGGGGTCGGCCATACATTCTTCCCCCCTACGGGTGACCCCTGATGACCTATGGCAATTTCCCCCCTAATTTTGGCAAAGTGGACCTTTTTCTCGGCTCGTGCGCAACCCCTATTTTTTTTTTTTTTTAATTTTTTTTTTCGGCATTGTCATTTTTTTTCAAAAAGGCACGGAATAGAGCCCTCATCTACCAAAATATCGACACAAGGTCCACCCTAGTACAAATTAAAATGTTTAAATATCCAAAATTGACATAACGCTCCCGTAGTGTGAAGTTGGCTGCAAGTGAAAAGTATTGTTTTCTTTTATTTTGCTTCGATAATTTCTTTTCGCGTATTTCTGTCATAAGAATGACTAATTTTAATTTTGGGAGACTACTCATTTACTCCAATTAATTACACACATGATGAGTAAGCTAACTACACACAAAATTTGTAAATTTACATTGAAAACTCGACGAAGTTTTTTAGAAATGATATATAATTTTACCAGTTTTGTGCGAAAATTTACTAAATTAATTCGGTACCCCGCACAGTGTCTCCAAAGCATTTTTTTGAGCAACTAACATTTTGGTAAAAATTCTCTACCGATTTAAAAAATTCTTTTTTTGTATTATAGTTTATGAAATTCCGCACAAATCTGTCATGGCCGATTTTTTTAATTTAATTTTCTAATAATTTTTTTATTTTTATTGTAAAAGTAAATAACAAAAACACATTTTTTAATTTTTTGGCCAGAAAAAGCAATCGCTTGTAAAGTGTTTCTTTTGCTAAAATTTATAACGGCACAATTTTGAGAAAGTGATTGGTTGAGAATTTGCAATTTAAATATGAAAACTAAAATAGTGGCATTTTTAATTAGAAATTTCCCCAACTCAAAATATTTGGGGTTTTTTTTGTTAGTTACATAAAATCATGATTTCAATAAAGTACCAAATTATTACTTACCATCATCAACGACTACTACAAACATAATTTTTTTTATTATTCTGCCTTTTTCTTAATGTTAAACACTTCTATATATAAAACTGTTTCTATTTTTAGTAATAAAATTTCCTATTATTAGTTTGTTTCAAACCAACCCTTGTAGGGGGTCAATTTATTATATTGTTTTTGATATGTTCTTAAGGTTAAGTTAACTTCCTTCATATGATGAGCAGTTCTTTTTACTATTTATTGAGGTCATGCCATTATGACGAAAGCAAAAGGCAAAGTACGAGTATGACTATAAATGTTGACGTCACTATAAAGTTGACGTCACTATACCTTAAAATTAAGTAGAAGCATATTTAAATATTTTAAGAAATGAAAAACTTATTAAAAATTTCCGTAGGTCCAAGGCTCCACCAAAGTCCATTTCAAGCAGGTTTTATAGAGTTAGGGGTGGTCGAAACTTTCGTCAATTTTGCTCTATTTCACTTAATTTTATTCTTAAAACTTCGGATATATTGGTGGCGCCATCTTTCAGGTAACAGCAGAAACATTAAAATATTATACTTGACAATTAATTGTGTAAATTTTAACAAATGGGTTCTTAAAAATTGGTTATAAATAATTTTGAAAACTAACACTAAAAATAAGTTAAATTACTGAGATTTTTTTGTGTTAAAAGAAGATAACTAAAGGCTTTGTTTAAATCAGTGTTTCAACTAAAAAATTTGTTAAAAATTAGTCAAATCGATTTAAAACCCGTTTCACAGATTTTTTCACTGACGTATTATTTTAAGTGTAATAAAACCCTAAAGTCCAATCGTCGATTTTTTAAAATTTGTTTTAAAAATTTTTTAAAAATGTAAAGTTAGAGATTTGAAAACAGGATTTGAAAATGCTGACCTTTTTGGCACTATCACAATATAAAAATACTTCTTGAGTTTCTTGGAACTTATACAGGGTGGCCCAAAATTACCGAAGGGGTTTGAGTTCATTATAATTCCTATAAATCAACTCTAAAAAATTCTTTAGTAATTAATTCCAATATTAATTACGAATGTCCTATGCGACGGTTACAAACACTTAACTAAAAAATAATTATAATTCTTTTTTTTTTAAATAGAGTATATTAATGGAGAATACACTCACAATATTTTATCGTTAAAAACAACCTAAAATACATATCAAATTAATTGAAAACACAATTAAAAAAAGGACTACTGATTTTTCATTATATTCAAACCATTTTGCTATTTATTTTCAAACATTGTTTAAACAATCCATAAAAGAAATAAAAATAATTGAAAAGTCTGTTAAAACAATCATCAATTTTTAACTGACAAAACGTAAAAAAAACGATTTTTTGGTTTGTTTTTTCATATTCGAAAGTTTTTTTTTTTTGTTTCAATTTTCAAAACACTGCACACATAACACACACTTTTCTTTGTTTATTTAATTTCTCTTTAATTTAATTTTCTTTCGTTTTAAATTCAAAGCAATTTTGTTTTGTTCCAACACCAGACACGATTCGAACCAACGACCTTTGGTTTAGAAGTTCATCGCCTTACCCCTTGAGCCAAACTATATTGATACAAATAGTTTCATAAACATTTTTTTATAATTCAAATTGTTTTTATTTTATTTGAATCTATCTTTTTAAATTTCAAATTACCCATCACACATAAATATAATAGTTAAAAGAAATGCCCTAAATGTAACAACGAACATGCTGCTCTTTTCAAATTTTTGGTATATAAATTTAATGCTTAATGCAGAAAGGCCCTAACTGGAATTAATACTCCATTAGAGGAAATGGAAATCTGAAAAACTTAGATTATACTTTTTATTTTATTGTTTTTGTATTAATATAAAGTTTCATTCTGAGAAACAATATTTCCACCGCTTTTATATTTTTATTGCCTTCCCCTCTATAGAAATTAAGATTAAAGATACACTGAGAGAATTATCTGCATGATATTAATTAATTTTTGCATAAAATCGATTAAGTTTCACGGGAACTCGTCCATTGATACTTTTCATTGAATTAATGGAATTTTTTATAAAATATTATCAAAAATTTCATTTTATTTGCTTAAAGTTTCATACGCTCCATGAAAAAGTTTCACTAAAACTATATTCATAAAATATACGAAGCTTTCTCATCGAATTTCACAAATTTTTCATTTATATTGTGAAGAAAACTTCAACAGTTTACTGAAAAATTTCACTAAAACTCGTCCAGCACAATTCTCTCTGTGTAGCGTCTTTCTTTATTAAGCCATCGATATTAAACTTTGGAGCAAAATTGCACAAAAATATTTTTATCATAAAATTATTTAAGATTTTAAAATCATCCTGTTTGACGACAATTATCTTAAAAGTGACAATACTCTCTGAATTAGATGATAATAAGATTAGTCGACTGACTAGAAATACCAATTTACATAAATCAAAGTCCCTTGAATTTTGTGTTTAACTGCAGTTATAAAATTTAATTTTAATTAAGAAGAACTTGCGTTATATTTACTTTTTTTGATTTTTTAAGTTAAATTTTCATTTGAATAAAATTTATAACCATGTATTTATTTAATTTCTGACATGCATAAAACTTTTTGAGAATAAAAAAAAATTCATAAAATATAAAATCTTTCGTTTTTACTTCCACACAAAATTAAAAATAAAAACTCTGTAAAAAAATTCCCCTCAAAGGGCATTATAAAAAAGCTTGTTTTTAAATTTTATTTTAGTATTTTCTATTTTTAGTTTTTATAACGATTTGTATGGTGAACATTTAAAACGATTTGTATGGTAAATATTTTAGTCGTATTTGCCGACCCTATTGCTAGCAGCTGACATCATCGAGATTTCTTTACATTTTTACAACCCGGCAACCCCGTGATTATCAAATCAATTTAAACATTTTTACTAACAATTCAAATAAATTTGGCAATCAATTTCGATAATTTCGTTATCGTAAACACTGATTGAATTCATATTATTTAATATTCAACTATTTTAAGTTAAAACAAAGAAAAGAATTTAGATATAAAACGAAGTTCAGTTTTTCTACACCGATAAAATTTCTCAGTTGCTTAGTTAAATTGGGACACGCCGTGTAAAAATAAATCGGGAATAAAAAATATCTGAAAATAAGTTTGATTTTTATTTAAAGAAACAATTTTAATATTTTACTTTTTAGAGGAGAGGAAGAAATATAAAGATAAAAAGGAGTTGCACTTAACACAATCGAAGACGTATTAACAGAAGCCGTACTATTGTACAATAATTAGAACTTGTGTGGCTGTTCGTACAAAATATAATTAAGATTAAAGGAGGATTTTTCTCAAATGATTTTTGTCATATTATTTTGTTACTAAAATGTTATTAAAAAGTTAAATCTGTTTTGGAAAACTCTTTTAATTGGTAAAAATTGCAGAAAATTTCGATATTTGTTTTAAATACTTGGTTACTAATTACTATATGGAAAACTTTTTAAATTTCTACTAAAATATCGTTCTTATTAACTAAATTCGAGGTGACATAATTTTCAACTGACAATTTAGTTATCTACAATTAATTTTTTTAAATGGTACTCAGTAAGGGGTATTTCACCTGAGAATCAGTTAAAAATTTAGTAAACAGTAACTGAGAAATTTTTTCGGTGTAGTCGTGCGATAGATTCAAATTATTTTTATAAATTCAAATTGTGTGTTGGGTACATTTGTTTGTTTAAATTTCTTTTTGTTGTATAAATAAATATTTCAAAATATTTTAAATTCAAATTTAATTTATACAATTTTCAAATCGGTTGTGGTGTAGATGTCTGGAAGGTCAGGCATTGACAAAATTTCAATTTTTAAGGGTGGTGGTTCAAATATGGTTCAAATCTCATCCCAAAAAAAATTTTTTTTATTTTTTCTATAACTATGTATACACTTAAAATATTTTATCGTTAAAAACCACCTAAAATATATATTAAATTAATTGAAAACACAATTAAAAATGAAAGGATAATTGAAAAGTCTGTTAAAACAATCGTCAATTTTTAACTGAAAACCGAAAATATTTGAATTTTTTGTTTTAAAACAGAAAACAACGAAATTATTTAAAATATTTTTTCTAAAAATAGAAATCTAAAAATAGATTATTTGACTGAAAATATCAACTCCTACAGACGATAAATATTTCTTGTAGTTTATTTTTTATTGACGAATATAAAAAGTTAAACAATATGTTTCAATGTATTTTAATTGATTCTTCAATTGAAAACAAACTTTACCTATTACTTTTCAAATAAACCTCAATCGGTTATGGAAAATATATTGTGAGTGTATTTTTAATTTAATTATGAAAAATTATATTTCGCAAGTGGTGGCCATTTTCTGCTTCGCAGATTCGTGCTCTTTCCAAAACATTTTCCATAACCTTTCGCAAAATTTCAGGTGTTATTTCAAATTTAGTTTTATCGGGACAAACTATAATTGCTTTAAATGAATTACATGTGTTAAAATCCGAAAACTTATTTGGCAAATTGTGAAAAATAATCTGTTTCAGGCATGTCCCTATCCGGATTTTATTCTTGCCTAAGGCAATCGTCAGGGGACGACGTTTTAGAATTTATAGAAATATTTATTAGATTAAATCACAAACTCAATGAGAATTAACATTAAAAATATCAAAAATAAAATAAAACAATAAAAAAAATTTACCACAATTTGCTTTGTCATCTTCCAAAATACTACTATGTTGTTGATTTCGTAGCGTATATTATTTTTTATTTGCTGGATGGTTGGTCTAGACTTATTAATATAGATTTTTCCTTTCAAATAACCCCAAAGGAAATAGTCTTGAGCGGTTAAATCCGGTGAACGCGGAGGCCAATTAAAATCGCTTGTACGCGAAATAATTCGTTCACCAAAGATGTCGCGTAAAAGAGCCATTGTGTCCCTCGCAGTGTGCGAATTTTGTATGGAAACATTATTATTGTATGCAAAATTCTCTGTAGCGACCCTCAAGAGAGGCCAAGTTGTGTTGAACGTCTCCTGATTGATGTTTTTCCATCTTCCCGAATACTCTCCTGTACCCGTTCAATATTGTCATCCGTGTGCATTAGACCGTACCTCAAAAAAAAAAGTTCGCCGTACACCCTCCAATATGAAGTATTTGTGCAAGGCAATTTCAAAAAAAATTTTATATTTTTTTTGCCGACCGTAGGGGTCGCCTTTTTTAGTTTTTTGTTATAGCTTTGGCATTTAAAATCGGATTTTAAAGTGTGATATATCGATTTTTTTGCCTCGAGGAGACCAGTGTTTTGCTATAAAAAATCCAATGAAAAAAATTTAAAAAGGCGACCACTACGTGCGGCAACCAATATATAAAAAAAAATTCTACTGGGTTTATCGAAAAACTTCCTTAGCAAAGGTTTAATGATTTTTTGCGAGATTAATTTTCTGACATTAGGTTAGTACATTAGGGTTGTAGCAACTGAGATCTGATGTTTAGCTACTAGAACGGGATACTTGAGGTCAATGGCCCTTAGAGAAAAACATCGGTGTATCATACTTTAAGATCCGACTGTAAATGCCAAAGATATAACGAAAAATGTAAAATGGCGACCCCTACGTTCGGCCAAAAAAAATTTTTTTTTGAAACCTCCTTGCAAAAATACTTCATATTGGAGGGTGCACGGCGAACTATTTTTTTGCCTGTAAGGTGGTACGCTCTAGTGCGCACCGTTCGTCGTCTGCCGGCACCAGGAATATTCCTTACTGCCCCTTTGCTGTCGAAAATTTGCAACCAGACGGTTTATTGTTGACTCTGAGGGTAAAACCAGCACATTAAAATAACGACAATATGCACACTGAGTTAAAACAACGGACCGCTGATTTGAGAAATAAAGTTCAACGATTTGGGCACGTTGTTCAATTGTGTACTGTTCCATTTTAAATTCCCCAAGTCTTTTTTAAAAATACTGAAAAATTATAATAAAAAACTTATAAGGAATTCAAACCCCTTCGGTAATTTTGGGCCACCCTGTAAAATAAAAATTGTTTCTGTAGTAGATTATTTGAATAATTTTAAAATTTAGACCGGAATTTCTTGATTAAATGTACTGCGACGCATTAGTTGCCTGCCAACCCTGTTTTGTACTGATTTCAAGTCAGAAACCAATGGTCACCCTAACTTATTTTTTTTATCAAATTTGGATATGTGATAGAAAATGGTAATCTTTTAACAACTTGTATCATTATTTTGGTCATCTCGGAGATTTTTGGGATAAAATAGGCGACCGAAAATCTACCGTTTTCTGTTACTTTTTTGTTGGGCAGCATTTTTAGGCCCACTTTAAGGAGGGACATGACATTCGCGGCAGAGAAAACAGACCTTTTTTTAAAAATTCATAACTCAGTCAAAAACAAACATTTTTCCTAAATTTTTTTTATTATTGTAGTCAATTCTCTACAAATTACAAGAAAAAAATTTAAAAAAATATATTTTTCACTCCAACATGGTTTTATAGAGCTCCAAACTGGCGGCAGAGAAAAAAACGGAGCCTCGTGGTTGCAGCGCTGGGAGTCGCAAAAATTGTCCGATCTTGAAAAAAATGACTTTTTTAAATGTTAACAAAATTGGTTTTTGGTGATGTTCCAAATTTGAAAGTGTGTTTTTTCGAAAAAAATATTGACTTTAAAAATTCATAAAAAATCGAAAAAAAATTTTAAAAAAAGCTCTTGTCATACGATAGCGAATCAAGTTTAAAAAAATACAAAAAAAAAAAAAAATTTCGTAAAAAAATTAACCCGCTAATGCCGCACCAGTACGAAAACATGGTTTCGAGATAAACGCGTTCAAAGTTTGTGTATATACCAGCTGCCGTAAGTAAAATTAAAAATGCGCTCTCACTAATCCGGCTGTAACTTTTGAACCCGTAGGAATTTTTACATGAAATTTTTTTTATTAGAATCTTAAGAAAATTTACTAAAATAAAAAATTATAAAAAAAGTCGATTTCAAAAAACGGCCAATGTCATGTCCCCCCCTTTCATCAATGGAGCAACTTTTCGAAAAATAGGTTTGAGAATAATTCAATTGAGGAATTAGATGTGACTAAAATTTTTAAGTTTAATAGGCCGTAGATTTTAATGATATTTATGATATTTCTGTAGGGAAGTGCTATCGGTTTATTAAAAAAATATACATACATAAATTATTTTAACGTTTTAATTCAGGCTTTCACCTTAAATCAAAGTTAGTCAGTTTTGAATGAATTACTTACAATTTAACTGACAAGGATATCAATATAATAAAAAGTTTCAAGTTTTTATATCGTATTGGAGAGATTAGGCAAATTATATAGCACCTAATCGTAGTTACCCAAGCGCGTATGACCAAAATCAGTACGTCAGCGTTATGCGTATGTCAGATTAGATAAAAATAACATGTGAAAATAACGTATGACGTATGATTTTCTTTGATTTCGGGAGAAGGTAAGAAATTTGAAACTATAATTAATTTTGAATTAATATATGTACGTACGAGTATGTGAAATTTTATTTCTTACTTTGTGTAATAAACGTGTAGTACAACTGTCTTACTCCCAATTTTTTTTGTCGTCATAATTTAATGTGTTAACCTTGATTAATAAACGTCATAAAGCTATTGACGAAATATAGTCAATTAAGTTAAAGTTAAATATTCCAAATGTATTTTACATAAGTGGTTAAACACAAACACGTGCTGAATATATAATTTTGTCACTCGTGTAAAAACTTTCATGCCAGTCCCAATAATAACTCCAATGGAAATACTTAAATCCATTTGTGTATAAGTTTTTATTAATACTTATATTTTAGTTTCTACTCGTAGTCATAAGATTCAGACAATTTTCTGAATGACGTATATTACTGAATTTCCTAAAAAGTTGTAAAATGTCTAAAAATCTTAGGTTAAGAGTGGTGCCTATTGTATAGATTACATAGAACACAATTTTAGTGATTTTTTTTGTTGTTATTTTTAACTGAGCATTAGACCGTACCTCAAAAAAAAAGTTCGCCGTACACCCTCCAATATGAAGTATTTTTGCAAGGCAATTTCAAAAAAATAATTTTTTTTTGCCGAACGTAGGGGTTGCCTTTTTCAATTTTTCGTTATAGCTTCGGCATTTAAAGTCGGATTTTAAAGTGTGATATATCGATTTTTTGCCTCAAGGAGACCAGCATTTTGCTATAAAGGAAAAATCCAATGAAAAAAATTTAAAAAGGCGAACCCTACGTTCGGCAACCAATATATAAAAAAATTTCTACTGGGTTTATCGAAAAACTTGCTTAGCAAAAGTTTAATGATTTTTTGCGAGCTTTAATTTTCTGACATTAGGGTGGTAGCAACTGACATCTGGTGGGTAACTACTAGAACGGGATAATTGAAGACAATGGCCCTTAGAGCAAAACACTAGTCTCCTCGAGAGAAAAACATCGATGTATCATACTTTAAGATCCGACTGTAAATGCCAAAGATATAACGAAAAATGTAAAATGGCGACCCCTACGTTCGGCAAAAAAAATTTTTTTTGAAACCTCCTTGTAAAAATACTTCATATTGGAGGGTGTACGGCGCACTTCTTTTTCCTGTAAGGTGGTACGCTCTATTGAAAAATCTTCCGATATTAAACATATCGGTCTAAGTTGATATTTAGGGGGTAAATATTAGTTTAAAAGTTGCTCGAAAATCTTTTGTTTAAAAACTTTTTAATATTGTGAGTACTCCGTTTGATAGATCGCCAAAATATCTTCCATTTTATACCCAATTTGTGTATATTTGTCTGGAACAAACATGAAAAAAAATCAAAAATCAATAAACAGCGTCATATTTGATCCCTATTTTTATTCCTTTTTCGTTTTTCATCTTTTTCATCTTCCTTGTTAGTGCACCTCATTTTAAACATTTAAAAAACAGTACAGGGCAAAAAATTGTGTATGCATTAACCTCGTAATAAAAACAAAAATATAAATATTTTCCTAGATTTTAATATAATACTCTCGTGTACATTTTTTTAGGTTTGCCATTGCATATCAATTATTAATATGGCTTTTTTAGCCTCTTTATATTGCGTGTATGTTATTTTTGGATTCAAAAACCAAAATAAACCATACATACATAGCACGGGCAAAAAGACACGATATTTTTGCCATAATTTACATGCGGTTGCGTTGATGTTTTTAAATGATTTTAATTCAATATTGGTTTTATATGTATTTCTGTATTTTTTGGGCCATAAATATAAATAATTTTATTTATTCCATCAATATGGTTTTCAAGAAAACAGTGCAAAACTTAACAAATATTTCGGTTTTCACGTTTATAAGCAATTCCAAAAATTTTCGAAACCATATTAGTAATTTTTGGAATAGTATACCAGTATTTTTTTGCTGTTTAACCCTATATATAACACTCTATGGAACACAGTCGATTGAGTTTGTGCAGATTTTAATAATTCCCAAAAAGTAATGGGTGTACACTGAACCAAAAACAGCTGTGAAATCAATGGCCTTGCAACTCTCTCAATATTTTTAATTTGAAAAAATAGTATGCGGCTTGGAACAGCAACGAACTCCGACTGGTTAATCAGGGATGGAAAAGGCTCACTTAATCGGGCTCTTATACCAAAAAATGTTAGATCGCTCTTACATATTTAAAAATGTAAGTAACTAAAAAATTGCTTCCTCTTTGGCTCGTTAAAAAAAATTAAAATTAAATATTTAGATAATAGCAAATATAAGCATAAATTTGGAAAAAAAACATTTGCAAAAAGCGAAATTTTTGCAATAATATATTCGTTTGCGGAATGTCGTTCGCTGATTACCTCTTTTAATTCATTTTCTGTACCATAAAGCCTTTTTCGAATTCCGCCGTTATTTTGCAACTTTTTAAGTGCGGTTTTTTTAAATATATAACCTAGGGATTAAATTTTTGTACCATAAAGTCTTTTTTCAAATTCCGCTATTATTTAGCAATTCTTTACGTGCGATTCTTTAGGGGCTATAATACCCATTTCATACAACATAGTTTGGTGGCTAGTTGCAAAAAAATCGCGAAAAATAAAATTTGCAAAAAGGAAAATTTTTGCATCAATATATTTTTTTGCAGAATCTAAATCGCTTATTACGTTTCCTAATTAATTTTTTGTACCACAGTCTTTTTTCGCGTTCCGCTTTTATTTTGCAATTTTTTAAGTAAGTTTCTGTTTAATTTATAATCTAGGGACTATAATACACATTTCATACAACAATGTTTGGTGGGTGGCTAGTTGGAAAAAAAATCGCGAAAAATAAAATTTGCAAAAAGGCAAAATTTTTTCATCAATATATTTGTTTGCAGAATGTAAAACGCTGTTAAGTTTTTTAATTAATTTCCGCGATTATTTTGCAATTTTTTAAGTGTGGTTTTTCTTTAATTTATAATTTAGGCTCTATAGTACCAATTTTATACACAAAAGTTTGGTGCTTAGTTTGCAAAAAAAAAAAAAAAAAACGAAAAATATATTTGCAAAAAGGAAAATTTTTGCGTCATTGTATTCATTTGCAGATTGTTAATCGCTGATTGAGTTTTTTAATTATTTTTTTCTACCACAAAGTCTTTTTTCGCGTTCCTCTATTATTTTGCAACTTTTTAAATGCAGTTTTTTAAATTTATAATCTACGGAGTATATGCCCATTTCATAAAACAAAGTTTGGTGGTTAGTTGCAAAAAAGTAAATTTTGGCATCGTTTGCGCAACCTAAATCTTTTAATTAATTTTTTAAACCCCAAAGCCTTTTCTCGCATGCCGATATTATTATGCAATTTTTTACGTATGGTTTTTTAAAATTCATAATCTAGGGCTATAATACTGTTGGAATAGTATAATTCCATAGTATAGTTCCATTCTTGATTTTTATAACTAAATTATTATTTTCCATCCCTGGTTACAATCGATGTTTTAAGTCATACAAAGAGCGCACATAATGACCATGCAAACATTTAAAAGATACCTTCCTAGAAGATATTAAAGCGATATCTTCTATTTGTCATTTGAATGAAAATAATCAAGTAGTAT
This sequence comes from Leucophora obtusa, assembly GCA_949987735.1. Classification (NCBI taxonomy): domain Eukaryota; kingdom Metazoa; phylum Arthropoda; class Insecta; order Diptera; family Anthomyiidae; genus Leucophora; species Leucophora obtusa. Next base: position 51,226,012 of record OX465299.1, read on the forward strand.
TTACTTTGAAATTGTCTTCCTTTTATCACTTGGAAGATAATTCGGCGATATTTGGAAAAAAAATAATTCAAAAATTTTATCTTTTGTCATAACTTTTTATGACAATATTGCGGCAATATCACCTTTGTATCATTTGGAAAATAAAGCAAATTTGTTTGAAATCTTTTATCAATTTGGAAAAAATTAAAATTAAATTTGTACAAAAACAATCAAAAGATATATAGGAAATAAACTCGTGAAAAGTTCAGATTAATTGCGCGGGAAAATCGGCTAAGATGAAATCAATATAATTTATAAGTTGGTCAATGGATTATGTATGCAGATATTGTTTTTCAGGCTTAAATTTAATAATGAAAAAATTAAATCGTTTTTTTTTTTATTGTACCGGGAGTTTATTTAGCGATATCCCTTTTATCTTCCATATGAGTTATTGCTTTCATATTGCCTGGAAGTATTGTTTTAGTGTAACAGTTGTTTCCGACGGAGGAAACTTCCGGAATACGAAATTGATATTGCCGGCAATAAATGTTTTCTTCCTGGAGATATGTTCGGAGAATCTTCTTCGTATTGCCATGTTTGCTGGGTGATATTGGTTTGAGTATGTTTCTGTTCCAAGGCACATAATAGAACAAATGCTTTCTCAGTGATAGAGAGTCCCCCAATCTCTTTATTATGTGTAATCTTTGGTGAAATCAACTAAAATCCATATTAAATTGATGAATGGGTGATCACTATACAACTAACAAAACCTGTCCATCAATTTAACGCAGTGTTTAGTAGATTTATATTTTGACGTTTAACTATTTGATGTGGTGTTATTTTGACAAAATATCGTCAAATGTATTAACAAAAATTAGTTGTCTTAACAATTACATTTAATCAAATTGCATAATGATTTTGTTGTTTTACCAATGCATTTTATTCAATTCAACAATGCATTTTATTTAATTAATTAATTTTTTTATCGATTTATTATAAATTTTTAGACTTATATTTCATTATTTTCTATATTTCACCAATTTAAAATTTTTTAAACAATATACATAAAATGTCTTTTTTATAATGAATTTGATAAAATATAAAAAATAATGAAATATAAAATTGAAATTATAATAAAGCACATACTAAAAACTCTTTATTTAAAACACATGAACCATTTTATATACAAAAACATATAACTTATTTTATTTAAACTAATAATTCAAATACATTATATAACTTTCATTAATAGTTTGCCTTAAACAAAATAACAAAAAGATAGAGAATATCAAAATTAATGACAGAAATTTATATGTACGATTTAAATGAGAACGTTCAAAATTATATAAATTTATTTAAATTAAAGTTAATATTGTTAGTTATCAATACTTTGGAAAACAAAAACACTTAATGTCAATTTATTGATATTTCCGACAATTACAAATACACATTCTAGCACGAGTAATGACGCGACAAAACTAACCTCACTAAAGTTTTGTCCACAGATTTAATACTTTTTTTTTAAAATTGAAGAAAAATTATATCAAATTTACTTTACTGCCTTTTTACAAAATTTTTTAGAGTTAACAAATTAAACTTTGTTAAAAAATGGACAAAAAATTATTAAAACAACAATTGTTTTGTAGAGAATTATTGACGAAAATAAATATGTTCATTTAAAAACAAAAAATAGTTGATTTAAAAAAAAACACACACATTAATTTGAATAAAAAATATATTGTTTTAACAATTCGTTTCATCAAAAAGTAACAAAATTTTTATGTTGATTTCACTTACAACTTTTGGTTCAGTGTAGATTAATCTTACAAGTAGTATACCGAACAGTATGAAGAATCACATTCTGAGTCGATTTGGAGATGTCCGTCCGTCTGTCCGTGTAGCCTTGTAACCAAACTACTGGTCGCAATTATTAAGAAGAGTTGCCGAAATTTGGTACAAAATTTTGTCGTACCCCAGGGATAAAGCCTATTGAAAATGCTGTAAATCAGTTCATGAAAGAAAGATCCTATTCGAACTTAAATGTATTGGTCCAGCCAATGTTGGCTCTAAAAGACTCTAAAATATGATTATTTTCAGAGTGCTGAAATTCTAGACCATAATTCGCAGTCTTTTACAATACATAAAAGTACACTCAGAAAGAGGCTTCATCGGTAAAGAAAGACACACTCACACCGTTATGATTTCTGAAGGGGTAAGGGCTCTTTTATGAGTCTTTTCGGGCGCCAGTTGTACACGTGGTATTATTAAACGAAAGCAATTTCTTGCACGGGACTTGTATAATATTATTGATAAATCAGTTGGTGTTCAATACAAGCAAAACAACCCCGTTCCAACTTAAACTCTGTCTGTTCCCAAAACTACAAATATTGTATTGCTCTTTCGTGGTTTTTTTTATCCTTTGGCATAAATTTTCTAAATAAATCATACCAATACAATGCGGAATAAATCGTACCAATAGTAGAAGTCGCGACCTAACTGATACACCAACTTTTGGATACTTAACCCGGCTAGAACCCAGTTGGAAATATCGCTGTCACTGCTGGCTTGCTGATCCGGTCTCATACAAAAACCTTAAGACACCTGATGACATTTTCATACAAATGTAAAAATGTCATCACGACAAATCATCAAGTGGTCTTTACGCGGATTAAATGATGACATATCCTTAGGATGTCTGGAGAAATTGTCTCCACAAAAAGCGGACGACACCTCATGACTATTCAGCAGTCCATCATATATCTCACTAAGATGTCTTTAACATATTTCCTATAAACGTCTGTTTGACATGACATCATTTTGTCGTAAAAAATACAAAAATCACAAAAATATTTCTTAGTAAAAAAAAATTATAATTTTTAATAATTTATTGAAATAAAAAAAAGTACTATTGCTGACATGTAGGCAGCTTAATGTCATACTTTAGTTATTCGGTGCTAACAAGTCTGCAGTTAGTCAGCGTTTTTAAAAACTGAATACAAAATACTGACATGTCTTTAAGACGTCTTAAGTAAAATGTCTTTACTAGTAAAGTGTTGTTTTTTCAAACGCGTCATATAGACCAAATGCAATTAATATTGTAATTAATGTGCATTTTTTATTAATTTTTAATTATGTAGGTTTGAGGTTAAGAAGAAGAATAAACATTTTTTCAAAGTTATAAACACATTATTAATCTGCAAATCAGACTAGATCCAGTTTCTGCCTTTTTCTTTTGGACAGGCGTCATCAGTGATTTTCCATTAAATTGTATTATTGTTTATATTTTATTGTCAGATTGTCTCTATATGATAATTTTTTCAACAAGCTGTCGGCTGTAGGAATCGAACCCATGCATTCCCACATTACAAACGTAACTATACTAGAGTTCGATAGCTTAGCCATCTAACCCACGTAAGGCCTTGCTCATAGTGTGGCTAATTCATAGTTTTTCTTTCCTATTCAGCTTTCTGTTATTGTTTTTTGCTCTCAGAAGTGATCAAACAGACATACAAACATTCTACTTTAAATTTTCTTTGTTTATTTTCTTATCTACTCTTTGTCTCCTTTTTCACACACTGACGTATGGTTTTTACGTACAAGTGCGGTCAACTTGTGTATATGGGTGATATCAAAAAATGTGTTAAAAAAACCGTGTAACCACCTAATTTCTAATGTATGGATTACATTTGAGTTACATATTTCGATATATATCAGCGCATTGTCACCTGTTTTACAAAATTTATAACAATCTGACCAATTTTTCGTTAATACATAAAATTTGTGACCAATTTTATAGGCCAAATGTAAACTCCGTAACAAGTAACTCATAAGGTTTTTTAACTTTAATAGCTTATGTTTTAATAACCAATAAAGCTAAACACTAACTGTAAGAATTTTTATGAAGAGGAAAAGTGACGTTTTTAATAAAAATTAATACATTTTACAAACTTTTTCGTATATCTTAGCAATCACGACTTCAACTCTGTAACGATTTTTCGTCATAATTTTTGATAAAAATGCATATACCAGAATTTTAGAGTTATCTATTATTTATATTGCGAAAAGAATAATGTTATTTATACTCAAATGATCGTTGGACTGTAGGTAATCATTCCGCATAACAGACTTGAGACTTTTCTGCAGCGTGTAACATTCTCGAGATGAAAAAGGATGTCATTAATAAGATTTGAAAAAATGTTGTAAACTCCGTTCCTAATTTTTACACCAAACTATTTAACGAGTAAGAAAAACAATGTCATATTTGGATTCACCTTGTAGGCATCATGCGATTTTGTTTCGGAAAAAAATTCTGACAAAGCGTTTCTGAAAGAAAACGAAAAAAGTAACCAAATGTAAACTCCGTAACTGTAAACTCCGTAACCACAATTGTTTGCATCAGATTTCATTCAAATAAATGTAGATAAATGTTTAATATATTTTAAAATAACCATAAACAGAGGTGATTCAACTAATATTTATGCGTCAAAAGACGATTCAACTAATATGTAATTTTGCGTCAAATCAAAAAAGTTATCAGTTTTTTACCCTACGCTGCTGGAGCGAAAAACGATTGATTTTGCATTTCATTGGTTTTGAATCGATAGTTCGAGTCATTACTGACATTAGTTTGACAAATTACATTTGTTTCACACAATTTAAGAATTTTTTGATCGCGAAATGTTATGTTTTTAATATATTATTTTGTAACTGGGCAACCGCTGTTGGGATTTTAAAATTTTTTATTGTTTTGAAAAGCATTTAAAAGGACCAAAAATACAAAATTAAAAAAAAAATAAAATTTTTTTTCGCGGAATGAATTGTATTTTTACTCGCGAAACCGCCAATTTGATAAACACAAATTATATATCATTGGAAAGCAAGTTGGAAACCCAAATACAAAAAATTAATAAATTGAAGAAAATTCGTACGCAATTTTTTTGCTATATCTTTTGCTTGCAGAAATGTAAACTCCGTTACAAAAAAAAAATTAAAATTGTGCAAAAAAAGTTATTGCGACAACTTGTAGATGAGCTTTTTTGCAACTAGGTTTATAATGACTAAACTTACTGATTCCATTAAGAAAAAAACCGTAATATTAACACTTTTTGCTTCTCACAAATTTGGCCCAAAAATTTATCACATTTTTTGATTTCACCCATATATGACATTAGCTGATGACTTGTAGACACAATTTCCAGCTGAAAAACTCAAAGGTTTGACATGTAAAATTTCAAGATCCCAAAAAAAAGCGAAAAATTATCGATCGCTAATTTTTCGATATCCGAAACCCCGATTTGTTTCGATATCGGAGAGATCGGAAGAATCATTCAAGAGCTACTAAAAATTTGTTAAAATGACCTTGTAGAAAAAACTGCTAAAATTAGCAGATTTTTTGCTAAATACTAGTAAAATAAGAACAGCAAAAATAAAACTGTTAAATTTACAGAATTTACGTTATATTTAACTTAGCTTTAAATTGTGGGCGCTGCGGTGTAATGGACTGTTACACATAAGGTTGCAGGTTCGATTCCCAAGGCAACATCAATTTATGAAAAATAATAATATGTATGATTTTTTTTATCCCTCATACAAATCGCAGCGTCCTCCTTCGGTGTTGCCATAGCGCTTAACCCCACCGATGTAAAATAATATAACAGGGCTATGAACAAAAAAGCTGCAACAAAGTTCGCCAACTCTTCATCAGATGGCGCGCAACAACTGTTCTAAGATTCAACATCTCCCGCAATTACAATGTTGCCATATTTGAAGCCCTTCATCTTTCACCAACTTTCACTTCTTCTCTATCCCCTTTCCAAAGAAAGCAACACGTTAATTATTAGGAAGAATTTCCTTAGTGTTGCTTCTCTTAAAAAAAAAAAAACAAAAAAAAAACACTTAATTAAGTGAAAATAAAAAACTATTAAGTAAAATCTGCAGAAAATTTTGCTAAATATTAGTAGACTAAATAAAACAAAAACTGTTAAATTTAGTTGAATGCAAATAGCAGCCTATTCTGTTAAATTCAACAAAAAATAATTGCTAAAAAAGTAGTTAATTGCTGAGTTCAGGATGGTCGATTTTCATTTGCATTAAAAAATCGAAAAAAAACTTTGAAAATTTTAATTATTTTTAGTCTACTAATTATTTAGCAAAATTTGTTTGCTAATTTTAGCAGGTTAAGTTGTTATTTTCTGTTAACTAAAATATTAAATAATTCTGTATATTTAACCCTCTAATCGGCAAGATATTAATTTGACCACAAATGCACCAAATGAGTATTTAATAATAAGAAATTAAGCTTTTTTACTGGAAAACCAAATTTGTTGAACTTTTTGTGAATAATTTCTTTAAAATTTCGTAAAATTTCGAAAAATAAATATTTAAAAAAAAACAAAATTTCCAAAAATCTTAAAAACATATTTAAATTGACTAACCACAAAGTAAGATTGAAGCTTAAACTATTAATAAAATCCCTTGGTCCAAGGACACACAGGATTCCATAAGGATACCTTTAAAGGACATCGCCTTAACTTGAAAACGAATGGACGGATGTTTCTGAAATTTTGTAGAAAGAATATATTTGGTATAAGTAGCAAAGCCTATAAGTTTGAATAATATATATTGAAGTGAAGGTGCGTTTTCGCTCAATTTCACATTTTTCAAAAAACGAAAATCGTTACATCCTCTTAAGTAACAGCACAAAAAATGTAATTTTTTATTGTAATTACATCTTGGTAAGAGAAATAATTTATGCTCGAACCTAGTAATTTTTATGAACTAGTTTTCGAGATTCTCTCTTAACCTATTTTGGCCCATATCGCCTAAAATAGATAACGAAAAAAAAAATGTTGTAGAAGAACTTATTATTTATTTTTCGTGAGGAACACATGGTATAAAAGCTTAGGCCAGTTAGAGGGTTAAGGGGTAAAACGGGACTGGGAATTTTCAAAAAATCGATTTTCGAACGTCATTTTTGAAGGACAGGAGGGGGAGGGGGCAAAATATATTACATGTTTTTTTTCTAATTTAAAGACTCTTAACAAGAATCTGAAGTCAAAATAACGATACATCCGCAAACAAAAAGTCGGTAGTGAAGGGGTTAATAAGAATTAATGACGGAATTTACAGTCTGTAGTATATTAAATACTAAATTAGCATTTGTCGTAAATTTGACTGTTGAAACTATATGATTTTTATGGAAATTTGTAAATGAATTTTTCTGATTAATTTTATAAAAATAGGCACTTAAAATGGTTAACAAGTACCGTATGTTTCATACATATAATTTTCAAGAATTTTGTTTTATCCAAATTTGTTAATTGAAAGTTTCTTTAAGGCACATTTACAAGCGAGAGAAAACTGCTAGAGATAGAACAAAATACATCTCTAAATAGCTCTATTGTGAATAATTTTGGCAGAGGTGAAATGATGAAATGATGATGAAGATGAAACCTTGTTAAATCATATGCAATTTCTTCTGCAAAAATATTTTCGAAAGTATTTTTACAATGAATCACTTATTATTTTCAAATTGGAATTATAAAAATCACAAAATAAACAAATCTTTAAATCAAAAAAAAAAAAAAAAAAATAAGTACTTTTTTCTTCCAAAAAAATATTATATTTACGCATCAAAAATTAAAGTTAAATTTGCAAATATTTTTTTGAAACAAAATAAATATTTATCTTTGTTGTTTTTATCTACAAAATTTCAAATATTATTTGGAAATTTTATAGATAAACATTTCCTTGATATGTGTCTTATGTCTTATTACCTATCATCACATCTTGTATATATTTTTTCGTAGTTATTTGTTTAAAATTTGTTATCAGGAAAAATGATGCTGACAACTTTATCTTCTTGAAAATTGTATTTTTCACAACAGAAGTTTATGGGTGTTTTTTAGTTAAAAACACAAAAATTATGTGTATTTTTGTCATAAATTAAGGTAAATTAAAATAAATTTATTTAACAATGTATATATTTACATATAAGCTATAAAAACCTTTTATCACGTGTAAGTTTTTTTTTTCTAAAAACAACTTAAGTTAAATGTACTTCAGTTGACATTTGTTTAAGGAATATTAATAAAAAAAACATAACTCCATATTCAGACAGAACAAAAACTATTAAGTTTTTGGCATTTTTGCTTGTTTTGTTTATGTATGTCCGATTTGATAAGAAAAAGCGAGAAATGGACAAAAAATATGTACCTGCTAGTTTTAGTTCTCTCTTGATATACATAGTATAATATTGAGTTTATAGTGTTAAAATATTCACTGGATTTCAACTTGAAATCTAATTCGAAATTTACATCATTTGTAATTTTGTAAGATTTCGATTAAAAAACAACAATTTCATTATACAATAATCAAATACAATGGTAGCATTCGGCAGAGAAATCTTAAACTGATACCGGTGACTTGAAGCGATTTGTGATTTCTTACTCTGCTGAACGATGTTTTCTTTGTTTTGTTTTTAAATACATTTTTTCTATATTTTCCTTTGATTTTTAAAATTTTTTGTTTTTGAATTATATTTGTATGTTTTTATTTGTCATTCATACAAACCAAAATTTTTTTAAAATCAACAACAACAAATGTATCACTATTTGTTCAAAAGTAGCAAACATTTTTTACGCTACCAAAATATGACAGCGCTACCTGAGCGCTCAGACTGAGCGATTAGTGATCAGGTCGTTCAGCAGATAGTTGCACAACTGTTGTAGAACTGTTGACTGTCAAATTGTATCTGCCGAACGCACCCAATATTTATTATTTTTTTAGCACTTCTCCGCAACAAAACAATTAGGCTATTCACAGTACGTGCTATTTTAAGTACTAAATTAGCATTTATCATAAACTTTACAATTTTCTCTGGGTTAAACGTCAAAAATCATGCTATTTTACAACGATAGCATGTTAGCACTTAAACAGTGAATTCATTCAATATAAATTGTGTACACTAATAGAAAAAAGTCTGACAAAAATTTAGTTAAAACTACTAAGCATTTGTTAAAAATTATGTTGCAGAAAACACTGTTAAATTAGCCGATTATTTTTGATAGGAACAGCAAAAATAAAACTGTTAAATATACTGAATTTTAGTTATACTTGAGGTAAATTTTGGTTTATAGAAAATAACAAATTACCCTGCTAAAATCGGCATAAAATTTGCTAAATAATTAGTAGCCTAATAAATCACAAAAAAATTTAAAATTTTCGAAGTTTCGAAGTTTTACAGGCACATGCTGAACATGGAAAATATCGGCGTTAGCAACATATTTGACGACAGCGACAAAATATTTTTGCGGTAATGCCGTAACGTTAATTTTTATTTGACTCTGTGTGTGGGGTTTTTTGTGTTGGAAACCGTCATTATAACAAAAAACGGCGTTGGTTGCATACAATTAGTAGTATGATTACAGAGTTGTTTAGAATCAGTAACCAGATTATAAGTTGGATTAACTGTTAATCAAAAAACATTAAAATATGGTATAATCTACACTGATAGAATTTCTGTTCCCACTATTAATGAACCGATTTCATTAACTTCGATTCATTGATTTAATACATTCACAAAAGTTTGTCGGTAGAATCTACTGAAAATAACAGTTAAAACACATGTATATGCAGTTAAAAAGGCGACAAAGGTATTTACATTAAAAATAACTAAAACTTTTGTTATTTTTAACTGTTGAAAACTAACTAACAAATGCATTAAAAATAACTACCATTGTCGTAAAATTAACTGATAATGTTTTACTACAAAAATTTCAAAACAACTGACAAAATCGGTAAAAACTACTGTTTTTTTTACAGTCGATTCTTTTGTTTATAAAAGTACCCAGTCAGAAAAATACAAACGGGAAAGCGGTGGCAAAGCACTTTAACAGGTGGTACAAGTATTGGCAAAAAGTGCTTTCCCATTCCCAAAATGATAACATCATTAGACAAAAGGACCGGCTGTTCAAAAAGCGCCGGAAAAGCACTGGAGGAACAAAATTTTTAAACGTTGGCAAAACGCTGGCAAAACCAATAAATAGGTGGTCTGGAAATATATTTTCCAAAATAAAATTAAAAAAAAGTTCATATGTATTTTTTTGACCCTGCCGTGATTTGAACCCAGGCCGTCAGATTGGCAGACGATTGCTCTACGCACTGAGCTAACGAGACATATAATATTTAATGGCTAAACACATAAATGAGTGATAATAGCTGGACAACTACTGGCTGTGCCAAAATGCTAGTACTGGCAAACAATTTTTAGTAACTAGTATGCCAGTGTTTGGAGGGCAAAAAAAAGTTGGTCTTGAAGGAGCTTTCCCACAAACAAAAAAATTGATTTTATAAAACAAAAAAAATTTTAAATTAAAAAAAATCCCAAAAAATTTTTTTGCTTGCAACCGGATTTGAACTCGGAACCTTCCGACTACAAACATTTTTTAACGAAGCGTCAGCATTTTTATAAAATCATTGGTTTTCCAGTGAATTGATTTTTGTACGCCTGGTAGCATTGGCTAGGTAGCACTGGATAACCACTGGTTGCAAACCTTGGCATATCACTCTAAGCCAATTCTTTGCCAGTGGTTTTTTTTATAAACCACCGAAATTTTTGTAAAAAAAATACTGGTAAAACGCTTTTCGCAAACGCTGGCAAAGCGTCCCAAATGAGTGTTCTGCCAGTCATTTATTTTTAATACCATGGTTACCCAGTGGTATGCCAGTGCTTGATTTTTTGTACCACTGGCGATTTCTGACTGGGTATATTTAAAAAAAAATAATAATTTTTTTTTCTTTCGATTACAAAAATATGTGTTATTACTTCGGCCTATTTAAAATTTGAAGTTAAAATTGCAAACCGTTCTCCAGTTATTATGCATTGGAGATAAAATACACGTTTCTGATTTTTATTTGCAAACTAAAAATATATTAATAATAACAAGTACATATAAACTAAACAAGAATTTTTAAAATTCAGAAAAATTCAACGAATTTTTTTTATTTTTTAAATAACTACCAAAAATAACTGTTTACTGTAAAACTACTGTTTTGGTAGTTGTTTTTTATGATATTAAAAATAACGGCTTTAAACAGCTGTTACGAAATTGCAGTACTTTTCGTTAGTTGTTTTCTTAAATAACCGCCATAAAAGTTGTTCTGCATTTTTTTTTTTATAGAAAAACAACTGTAATTGCTGTTAAAAACAACAACTACTGATTACTACACAAACTAATGTCAAGTAGTAACTGTCAAACTTTTTTGAGTGTACACAACTTTCATTAAATTAATGAAAAATTCATTAATTAAATGAATTTTTTCATTATTTATCCCTAAGATATGCTATAATTTTATTAGGATTTTTATAATTGCTAAGTACTGATGTTTCATGTTTCAGTAATGCACGCTAGGTTCGCATAGCGAAATTATTTAAATATAAAAGCCCAATTACCCAAGTAAAAAAAATGATATGGAGCCATATGAAGTCATATTTAATTATATATAATCTTTTATGTAATTAGATATAATTATATCCGAAAAATGAGAACATCTTATTGTATCGAATTGTATACAATTGTATACAATTTGGTACAATTTGATACAATTTTATGCAATTCTTGTATCGAATTGTATACAATTTGGTACAATTTGATACAATTTTATGCAATTCGATACAATTGTATCCGAATTTTGTCCTCATCCAATTACATCAAATTATATCTTTTTGCATGAAATTATATAAAATGTTATAAAAGTGGACATAGTTTGATACAATTATATCTAAAAATTGACCTTATGCTTTAGATCATATTATATATGACCACATCTAACAATATACAAAAATTATTTTTTTAAATAAAAAAGATATGCAATATCTGGAGATCAGACCTGGGGGATTTCAATTACAATTGCAAATAAATGTAATTAAAATTAAAAAAACCTCAATTACATTTCATGTAACTGTAATTGAAAATTACTTGTAATTGAAAGTGTTTTCAATTACAAATTTCAATTACATTTAGAATTAAAGTGTTTTTTGTTAAAATTTTGTAGAAAAAACTGACTGGGATAGGTTGGATAGGCGTGTGCTTTTTGTCATTATTTCTTTTCCGAAAAAATGTAATTGTAATTGACATTTTTTCAATTACAATTATATGTATTGTATAATTGAAAATTTTCAATTACAAATTACTTGTAATTGTTCTTTTTTTAATTACAATTACAAATAATATGCAATTGTAATTGAATTTTTTTCAATTACAATTACATGTAATTCTGTAATTGCATGTGTAATTAATTTCTAAATATAATGAGTAACCCAAAGGTCTGCTGGAGATCCTATAATTTCGATAAATCTTCCATTACTTTTATCCAGATTTACCATGACAGTGCATTAAACATGAACAAAATTTTCTTTTTTTTTAGTAATTATACCCTACACCACTATGTGGTTAGGGTATTATAAGTTTGTGCTGATGTTTGTAACACCAAAAACTATTGGTCCTAGACCCACCTTATAGTATACAGATCGGCTCAGACCAGTGTTTTGCTATATAGTAAAAATCCAATTAAAAAAAATTTAAAAAGGCGAGCCCTACGTTCGGCAACCAATATATGAAAAAAAATTTCTACTGGGTTTAGCGAAAAACTTCCTTAGCAAAAGTTTAATGACTTTTTGCGAGCTTTAATTTTCTGACATTAGGTTGTTACATTAGGGTGGTAGCAACTGAGATCTGGTGGTTTACTACTAGAACGAGATACTTGAGGTCAAAATGTCATTAAAGCAAAACAATGGTCTCCTCGAGGGAAAAACATCGATGTATCATACTTTAAGATCCGACTGTAAATACCAAAGATATAACGAAAAATGTAAAATGGCGACCCCTACGTTCGGCAAAAAAAAATACTTCATATTGGAGGGTGTACGGCGCACTTTTTCTTTTTTGCCAGTAAGGTGGTACGCTCTAATGTGCAGGAACCTTGTCGAGTAGTGTAAATACAATTTAAGTTTATGTAATGAGATAAATGCAATCAAAGATTTGTACACTTGTAACCGGCATTTTTCCAAAGAAAACAAAAAAATCGTTTTTTACGGGTTCAAGCGTACAGAAGAATCCCTTGAACATTTTTCTGGAGCCAACACTTAAACACTTAAATTTGTTATTTGTCTGCATTAAAAACATAACATTTACTTATAAATTGACGTATTTCCTTGTGATAAATAATAATTTGACAAGCGTATCGAAATTATTATTAAATATGGAAAAGGAAGTCGGTGCAGCATGGAAAGAAATTAAAAGTTAAAATGTATCTTGTAAATAAAAAGTCAGAAAAACAATTTTAGAGAAATGAATACGAAATAAAATTATATACAAAACAACACTCATCATTGTGTTGAAAACAAAATTTGTTGAGGAAACTTACTTACAAAACGACTGCGCGCTAAAATACAAAAAGACAAAAAATGCTCAAAATTATTTAATATGGCAGTCATACGCAGTGTTGTCAACCTCTTGAGAGTGATAAACGCAAAACGAAATCATTAAAAAAAGAAACTTTAAAATTATATGTGGGATTGGAGTGCATAAATTGAATACTTTCAAAGTAGATATGAGTGTTAAGAGGCAAACAAAAAATTAATTAACAATGATTGAAAAAACCAATTTTTCATCACTTTTCTTGATTTTTTTAGGCTTTTTAATGGATTTTTTTCTATTCCTTTTTAAATTTTTCGTAAATAAACAAAAACTTTAACAAAAACCCTAAAAAGCGTCAAGAAAAAGTGAAAAAAATCTAGTGTTATAAGGGCTTTAATAACTTTCACACTAAAAGCTCCATTAGTTTATTAGTATCGTAAAGTATCGTGTCAGCTATTTACTTTTAGTTAATGATAGTATACACAACTATTTATCCTTAAATTCATAAACGCTTTGTAAAATTATAGGAGGTTTATTGAAAAAATTTTGTATGAAAATGACGTTTTGTAAACCTTCCATAACTTTACAAAGCATTTATGAATTGAGGGGTTAGTTTGGAAGTACATTTGAGGTAAGAAAATCTATTGAAAATTGATTTCTACCTCACAATACCTCATTTCGGGACCCTCTCCGGGCCTAGTCCATATCATGTAAGAGCACTCCAAAGTAGCAAACATTTTGTCCGTTTTGCTCTACGTCTTCTAGTTCGAAATATGGGCCATTTTAAGAAATCGAGAGGAAACTAGACAGCGCCATCTTTAAAACTTCGGATACACTGGTGGCGATATCTACCGGGTAAAAACAGAAACTTGAAAAATATTATATTTTAACAATAAATTGTATAATATTTAACAAATGGGTTCTTTAAAATTAGTTGTAAATAATATTGAAAATTAACACTCAAAATTAGTTAAACTACTGCGGATTTTTAGTATTGTGTTAAATGAAGATAATAGCGAATTTACATTATGATCGAAATCGAGTTAAAAGTAGATTTCGATAGATTTCGACGGAAATCCAATAAAAATTTGGTATTTCAAACAGATTTCCCATAGGAAATGAAATCGCAATTTAATTTGGATTTCAGCGAAATCTCATCGAAATCCAATTTTTTTTCTATATTTGCAGAAAAGTAGGGAAGTTTTCAGAAAAAGTGGCAACATTCAGCAGCTGTTTATGTCATAAAAAATTAATAAATAATAAATAATAAATTTTAATAACTTTAAAAAATTAGGGAATAACATAATAAAGTCAGTTATTTTTAATTGAAAGAAATATTTAAAGTTGAAAACGGCTATTTTATTGTATCCGACGAAGAGAAACTATGAAAAATCATTTGATGGCGCCGCACTACATGCAGAGAAAAGATATGGTTGCAATTAGATCACGGCTACAAAACTATGATCCCTACTGCCATACATGGTTGTTGCAATTATTTTATTAATGTATTAATAATACTTTACAACTTATATAGTCGTCTGTAACCATTTTATAGTTTAAATCTCTCCTTTTTTCGCTTATCATATTTTGCTCTCGGCTACAATCATATATTATCTGGACAACCATATTCCTCTCTTCGAATTACGATCATATTATTATTTGTACTGAGAGATATCATGTTCACAATCATTGGTAGGGTTTCGACAACTATAAGATGGTCAGTATACCTTTTTATGAGCGTCATTGATCAGTTAGCGTCATTCTTGTTTCAGATTTTGTGAAAAGAAGTTATAAGACGCAATCAAAGAAAATAATACATAATAAACAAAAAATAGAAAACAATTTAAAGATATTAATTTTAATAGTGACATTGTTTGTAGAAGAAAGAATTCGGTCCAACGAAGAACCTTCGAATTAGATTTTACTTTAAAGTGCTCAGTGTTATAAAATAAGTAAAAAGTGATTAAAAAAAGTGTTTTTTTAATTTTTGTACTCACGTAGAAAAATTATTGTTGAAGAGCGTCCATAATAAGGAGTGTTACAGCTTTTAGTTTTGTACGGAAATCAAATTGAAGAAATGTACAAAATTGAATAAAATGTAGAGTGCACAAAATAATCATGATATGTTCCTAGTGATCATAATATGATTCTAAGTGATCGCAAAATTTTCGACAGGACAATAATATGATCACTGGGAATATATTATGATCATCAAGAAAATATTATGATCCTAAGGAAATATTATGATGATTATTGGATGTATCGTGAAATTTTAATCCAACTTCAGCAAAATACTGGTAGAATACTATAGGAATTATAGGACAATAATATGATAATATGCAGGACAATAATATGATAATATTGGGAGACTTTTACAATCATAGTGTGATAATTTATTCACCATATTATGATAAAAACGAGTAAAAAGGTTAAAGTCGGGCATGCCGACTATAGAATACC
This sequence comes from Leucophora obtusa, assembly GCA_949987735.1. NCBI lineage: Eukaryota > Metazoa > Arthropoda > Insecta > Diptera > Anthomyiidae > Leucophora > Leucophora obtusa. Next base: position 51,241,869 of record OX465299.1, read on the forward strand.
CTACACCAGTCTGGGTAAAAGCCAACTAATGTCACCAAAATCAATAGGCTGCGTTATTGGGCCAATATAGGTCTGTGTACCAAATTTCATCAAAATATCTTAATATTTGCGACCTGCAGCGTATAAACAGTATAATTTTGGTAGGACCCTTATATGGGCACTAGGTCTAAACATGGACCGATGTTCATCAAAATCAATAGGCTTCGTCCGTGGGCCAAAATAGGTCTGTGTACCAAATTTCGTCAAAATATCTTAATATTTACGACGTGCATCGTATAAACAATATAATTTTGGGGGGGCCCTTATATGGGCACTAGGTCTAAACATAGACCGATGTTCACCAAAATCAATAGGCTTCGTCCTTCGGCTGCCATAAGTCGGTGTACCAAATTTCATCAAAATATCTTAATATTTGCGACCTGCAGCGTATAAACAATATAATTTTGGTAGGACCCTTATATGGGCACTAGGTCTAAACATGGACCGATGTTCACCAAAATCAATAGGCTTTGTCCTTGGGCCAACGTAGGTCTGTGTACCAAATTTTATCAAAATATCTTAATATTTGCGACCTGCAGCGTATAAACCATATAATTTTAGTAGGACCCTTATATGGGCACTAGGTCTAAACATGGACCGATGTTCACCAAAATCAATAGGCTGCGTTACTGGGCCAATGTAGGTCTGTATACCAAATTTTATCAAAATATCTTAATATTTACGACCTGCATCGTATAAACAGTATAATTTTGGTAGGACCCTTATATGGGCACTAGGTCTAAACATGGACCGATGTTCACCAAAATCAATAGGCTGCGTTATTGGGCCAATATAGGTCTGTGTACCAAATTTCATCAAAATATCTTAATATTTACGACCTGCAGCGTATAAACAGTATAATTTTGGTAGGACCCTTATATGGGCACTAGGTCTAAACATGGACCGATGTTCACCAAAATCAATAGGCTGCGTTATTGGGCCAATATAGGTCTGTGTACCAAATTTCATCAAAATATCTTAATATTTACGACCTGCAGCGTATAAACAATATAATTTTGGTAGGACCCTTATATGGGCACTAGGTCTAAACATGGACCGATGTTCAAAAAAATCAAACTTGTTCGTCCTTGGGCCAACATAGGTCTATGTACCAAATTTCATCGAAATATCTTATTAGGTGCGACCTGTAGAGTGCGTACAAGATTGCATGGACAGACAGACAGACAGACGGACGGACGGACGGACGGACGGACAGACGGACATCGTTAAATCGAAATAAAAAAAAATTCTGAACCGATCGGTATACTATAAGGTGGGTCTACGACCAATATTTTTTGGTGTTACAAACATCAGCACAAACTTATAATACCCTGACCACATAGTGGTGTAGGGTATAATGAGGTAAGAGTGTGATTGTGCCAACTATGTAATAACATGATTGTCGCAATCATAAACCCAAAAATATATGATGCTCTTAGAATATGATTATCCCAACCATGTTTTTTCTTTGCGTGTATGGTTCATCCCATGAACAAAAATAAAAAAAAATATTTTTTTCTCGAATTGTGATTAAAGAAAAATTTTTTAAAGATAAGAAAGTAACTCAAACAAATGTGAAAAAAATATATTTGGTGTGATTGCTTTTGTCACCTAGAGAGGGCGCTTAACTCAAAGAATTTTATTCAAAACTGACTTAACAGAAAAATGGGTTTTAATTGTTTCACGAAAATAATTCTCAAAAATACTGTTTTTTTAAAAACTTGTTCGAAGGTTTGTTTTTTAATTACTTCAATATATTTGTAGTTAAATTAAAATATGGATTTTAGTATATGTTTAAAAACAATTATTTTTTATTGCTCCGAAAAACACATTTTTTTTGTGGAAAATCCAAAAATTACTTAAATTTGATGGAGTTAATACTCCATAAAATTATATAAAATTAGATATTTTTTTCCCTTTTTTTGTAAGTTTATACTGTTATATAATATATCATTAAAAAATGAGTTACTATTTTTTACCACAAATTAAAAAAAATGGATTTTTTGAAAAGCCTAAATTCATGATTTTTACAAAAATTTCCTCGCATTTAAGAGTGTTTAGTATCCAAACCATGTGAACCTTCCCACTTTAGATATAGGATGTTTTCAGCGAACTTTTGTAAAACACTACGAGGAACATTTTTGTGGAACATTCTAACCCTCTAACTCTTCAATGAAAGGGAAGTTTTAGGCCCCTTTTTAAAAAGGGACAAAAAAGACCCGTAAGTTTAAGAGTTACAGGGTTAAAATGTTCCACAAAACTGTTTCTCGTAGTGTTTTACATACACATCCTCTACCTAAAATGGAAGATTCCTATGGTTAAATCCAGCTTTGTGGGACATTTGAGCACCAATTCTGAATAAATACGAAATTAACCCTTAAACACATTTTAAGTTTTTACTTATTACTGGCACTTAAGTTAATTTTTCAATACTGATATCTTCAAAGACTTATAGTAGAATTTCATGACAAATATTTTTGCGGAACATTTTAACCCTCTAACTCTACAACTTACAGGTCGTTTTTGTCCGTTTTAAAAAGGGGCAAAAAAAGTCCCTTTAATTGAAGAGTTAGAAGGTTAAAATGTTCCACAAAAATATTCCTCGTAGTGTTTTACATAAGGTCGCTGAACACATTCTATGCCTAAAATGGGGTATTCACATGGTTTCCAATTTTAATCCTATTTATTTTTTATTTTGTTTTAGAAAAATCATTTTAAGCGTTTAAAACCCATTTTTTTGTGAAAGGCATTAATTTTTTTATTAATGAATCGTTTTTACCCAAATTTGGCACAAATATGGCTTGACCTTATATCAATTCAAGTGCTAAATTTTATTGCAATCGGATAATTTTTGCAGGTTTTATAAAGATTTTAAAATAAAGGATATATGGCAGGACTAAGAGTCCTTGCTTCGATTTTGATAAAAAATTGACACAAACGTTTCCAGTTTTATGCGCATCTCAATAGACACTTTTTATAATTTTACGTTCATTTATGTAGCTAATATAATTTTTTTTAAATTTCAGGACCTTGGCCCGATATTTCTAAAAATTAAAATTTTTATTAACTAAGGGGTTGTATAGTATACCAAATTTCAAAACTCTGTCTCCACTCCTTCTATTTTTGTCCAAACGTTATATTGGATCAAAGTACTGTGCGGCGGCAAGACCACTGACAAAACTTTGAATATTTTAGCTTTCTACTAATCATCCCTATAATTAAACACATTTCTTAGCAAATATAACATTCTATCTTTCATAATATAAATGATTTTCGTGTTCCGCCATTAAATAGAAAATCTTTTAATTTTGGTTATTTTTACAAAAAATTGTTGTTGGCCGATCGAAATCCCATTCACCTGTCAAATATTCTAATGTAAACGATATAGTAGGTTTGAGGTTAGGAAGAAGAATAAACATTTTTTCAAAGTTATAGACACATTATTAATTTGCAAATCAGACTAGATCTAGTATCTGCCTTTTTTTATGGACAGGCTTCATCAGTGATTTTTCATTAAATTTTATTATTGTTCATATTTTATTGTCTGATTGTCTCTACATGATAATTTACTCTCAGAAGTGATCAAACAGACATACAAACATTCTACTTTAGACTTTTTGTTTATCTTCTTATCTCCTCTTTGTTTTTTGGGTTTTCGAATTGGATTTCAAAACGAAATCTAGTAAAAGTTTTAACAATGTAAATTCGGTATAACTAAAATCTTTATTTGAATCATCAGTGTTTTGACTAAAAATTTGTTTTTAGTTTAGTTTATTCATTTCCATTCCAGTACAACAGCAATTAATCTTATAATTATAGTAAAGGAATTGTAAGTGCTAAAATTTTGATTTTTAAAAGTTATAGTCACATATAATAATAATATAATTAATATAAATAATCAAAAAAATAATAAAATAAAATAAGAGTTAATTAATTGAAGTAAAAACATATTGCAAAAAATTAATCAAATACAAATTCTAAAAATTAATTTAATTAAAATCGAGCATAGTGTTTAAAAAGAAATTTCTTAAAACTCGATGTGTTGCTGTTTGGCTGTTAAATTTGAGGGCATGTTCCAAATACTTACGGAATTTAAGTAGATTTGCCACTCAGATACGAGGTATCTGTGTGATGGAATTGGCTTATTTCCTCTGTTTGTTCCGATGGTAAAACGAAGCTTCTCATAGAGATAATGGGGATTATTTGCGTAAATGATTTTGTGTAAGAATAAGGGGACAAATCTTCATAAGACTTTCCAAAGACAGCTAAAAAAAGCTTTTAGAGTTGTTAAAAATTAATCGAATCAATTTGAAACCCGTTTGACAGATTTTTCTACTGACCTATTATTTTTAAGTGTATATTTCCATTCTCTATCAAATATACAAATTTCATAAAAATCGGAGACTATCACATGAGATAATTTCCTTCTTAGGCGTTTTTTTTTTCAAAATAAAACAGCAATAGGTTGACATCACTGCTTGTAGCTTAAACAACTTAAACACTGAGCAACAAAAATCTTCCAAATACAATTCGACTCTGCAATGTATGACTGATATATGAGAGCACAACAAAACAACACATTTCATAAGTTTCTTAACACAAATGGATGCTCAAGTAAATTTAGTCGATAAAACTCTACGTTTGAAAACGGTTGGTAAAAATAATAAATAAAAAAAATAAAAAAGAAAATTCAAGTGAATTTGGATAAATTATAAAGAAAATAAATAAAAAAGAGAGCATTTTTATAGTATAGATTTTGTAACCAAAAAAAAAAAAATTAAAATAAAGAAAAACAACACGCACTAATTTTTTTTGTATCGATATTTTTAAGTAATTTCTAAACCAAAGAAATAAAATAATTAGACGTAATTATTTAATACATCTTATTAAAAAAAACAAATTGTTTTAGTTTAAACAAAAGAGTTAATTGAATCGAAAAAATAACTTATACCCACCCTTAACATTAGTGAAACTAAAACAATCACTAACCACCGTATTAAAAAAAAACGAAAACATTTATTAAAAAGGCCTTAAATCATTATAGTTTTTGTGACTGAACAAAAACTTCCTTGCACTCCCCTTCATCCAAGAACTTCCTAAATATTATGACAACAATGGTTGAAGGTATGACTACCATTGATTTGGGCAGTAGTCCCATGCAAGAGACAACACGAGACATAGGCGATGTTATGCCAGGTGAATTAATGGAAACACCAGAAGAAAGGTCAGTCAGTTATTACAAATTTTAAAATTTACAAAAATAATAATAGTTTATGTAAAAAAAACTATTTTTTATAGGAACACAGAAAAAAAATTTAAATCAAGCAGAAACAAAATTAAATTAAATAGAAACCGTTTTGAAATCAAATTAAAGTTTGTTTTCTTTTTAATTTAAATATGTTACTACTTCTTTTTGAAATGCAAAAACTAACATCTAAAATGTTTAAGTATTAACTTAAATATGAAAAAGTTTTTTAACTACAATCCCAATAAGCACATAGGTTTTAAAAATTCAAGTGCTTTAAATTTTGCTTGAAGTAAAGTATATTTCAAATTCTAGCATTTGCATATTTAAAAAAAATAGTTCAAACTTGAATTTTTGTTTCCCTTTTGCTGGAGTATGCTATTGAAATAAAATGTAATTAAAGTTTTATTCAAGCCTTGAAACTGGAAAACAGGGCTGGAATTGGACTTGTTTTCAACTTGAATTCCAGTGAAATTGTTTATAGGGAATTGTATTTAATTTAATAACATTCATATTACATTCAAAATAATTCGCAAAAAATTATATGTTAATTTTAGGGGGTAATTTTCTAAAACACTTCGGTGAATTGTTGCGTTATTTCTACCGAAATTGTTTTTGTTACAAATAAAATTTAAATTGAAAGTCCCCTTCACTTCACCCAAGTGTTTTACGAAATTAGGTACTAAATATGATATAATAATTGATTTAACTATATAAATTTTTCACTGTGTATGTAAAACTCGTCGCCTTTTTTTTTAAGTTAATGCTAAGGTAATTTTGTTGTCTTCGTATTATTTGACAATTCAATATTGATTTTTTTCATTATGTTTGGTACTTTCATTCCTTTTTCTTTGTTTTAGTTACTACAAACACACGTGTTTTTCCTTGGATTTAAATGATTTGGAAACCTTGTTTTTCTATATTTATTCATTAGTTTTGTTAAACTATAATCAAAGAGATTTTAAAGGACTCTGACGTCATAAAAAACATTTTTTAATTTAAATTGACATCGTTATTATATAGAACAACTACACTCAAAATAAAAAGTCTATTGTCTGAACGGAAAAATTTGTTACTTTAACAAAATTAATTCTTGTTGCTTGGCTTAAAATAAAATTTGTTAATTCTAACACTTTTTTTTTGTTAAATTTAACAAATCTAAATTTAAGTAAAAAATTTGTAAAACTGCACTTTTATCTGTAATTATACTGAGTGGTAGAATTTATTCAAATTTAGGGTGTCGGGACCCTCCCCGGGCGTGGTCCATATCATGTGAGGGCATATAAGGACACTCCGATGGAGTAAAATTTTTTCCATTTTGCTCTATCTCGCTTAGTTTTCGAGATATGGACTATTTTATAAAGTGAAAAATTTTTATTAAAAATTTCCGAGGGTCCAAGGCCCCGCCAAGGTCCATTTTTGAATAGAGATAACCCCTTTCGCTGGGGTATTATATGGTTAGGGATAGTCGAAATTTTCATAAATTTTTCTAGATATGGGTCATTTTATAAAATCGGGAGGGAAGAAAATAGCACCATCTTTAAAACTTTGAATACATTGGTGGCGCCATCTACCGGGTAATTACAGAAACACGAAAATATTATATTTTAACAATATATTTTGTTAAATTTAACGAATGGGCTCTTAAAAATTAGCCCTTGTTTATGTATTACGAAAATGGTCTAAACGAAACTAAAGTAACGAAAGTGTGTTTTTGTTTCCCATATATTTTTGACGAAAGTAATTGTCAATTGCTATCGTTTTGAGTATTTTCGTAATAGATAAACAGGCCCTTAGTTTTAAATAATTTTAAAAACTAGTATTGTGGTAAATGGAGATGACTAAAATCACTGTTTGAACTAAAAATTTGTCAAATCGATTTGAAACCCGTTTGGCAGATTTTTCTACTGACATATTATTTTAAGTGTAGCTTTATTAGTTTTTAGACATATATATAGGTATTTGTTAATGAATTTTTGCGGTCTGGTCTTTAAAGCATTTAGTAGATGAATATTTTTAATTAAAATTTAATATCCCAGCCTACAATTTCAGAGTGCTCATAAATAGGTTTTTTAAATTACGCCTAAAAATATTGTTGTTTTGTTTTCAAAGCATGAACTCTTAGAAAACAATACAAAAAGTTATCTCAACAATCAACAAATTGGTGTCAAAATGAGTGATAATTTTTTAGACTCATAAAAAGCAAGTAAAAAAGTTGGATTCGGACATGGCGACTATATGAAACCCTAGAATTTGTGTTATATTTTGGGAAGCGGTTTATATTTCGGGAAGGAAATCTCAACGGTGCACAGTGGGCCAGCATCAAAGAATTTTGGCCAAAACTAGAATATTGAGTATATGAGACTAAAAGATATCACAAAGGGGGGTTTGGTTATTGCTGATCACGAATCTGAAATAAAAAATATAAAATTCAAAATGGCGGATCCAAGATGGCGGCCACTAATTTTTAATTTTTATTATATTGGACTTAGTATAATCAATTATATAGGTCTAGCATCCGCTGATTAAAAATCTGAAATTAAAATTTTTAAATTCAAAATGGCGGATCCAATATAGCGACAAACTATTTTTTTCATTAAATTTCTTATGTTGCCTGATTTACTTCAAATTTCCACCAGGGGAAGTTTTTGGGTAGAAGATTACTAATCTGAAATCAAATTTTAAATTTGGCGGATCCAATATGGCGGCCATAAATTTTAAATAGTTATATGTTGGAAAATAAATTACACAAAAAAAAAACAAGGTTCTGATGACAACTAATTCTGGCAGAGGGACCATAGAAAAATATAAGTGTAACGTCTGACCCTATGTTTTTGGGGGGTTAAAATTTTCCCTCTTTTGAAAATGTTTATTGTGAATCGGCATAGGAAGCCATGTGAATCTTGCATTTTAGGTATAGGATATGTTCAGCGAACTTATGTAAAACACTACGAGGGACATTTTCGTAGAACATTTTAACCCTCTAACTCTGCAATTAAAGGGTGTCTTTTGGCCCTTTTTAAAAAGTGTCAAAAAAACCCATAAGTTGAAGAGTTAGAGGGTTAAAATGTTCCGCAAAAATATTTGTCATGAAATTCTACTATAAGTCTCTGAAGACATCAAAGTTGAAAATTTAACTTCAATGCCAAAAATAAGTCAAAACGTAAAATATGTTTAAGGGTTAATTTCGTACTTATTCAGAACTGGCTCTCAAATGTCCCACAAACCTGGACTTTAGGGGACTAATCTGTGTGAGAAAACCAGAACCTTCATTTAAGGTAATTTTTAGTGCTATTTTTTAGTTTTTACTAAAACTCTGGAATGCTGGAAATCAGCGAGATCTGAAGGTACTTTTTTAGTTAAAGGGCAATATCTCAAAAGTTTATGAACGGTCGCAAACGGTCGCAAAAACCTAGGTAGACGACATCTTATGGAACACATTCGCATTCAAATTTTTCAAATATCTCTTGGAATATTTTGATGATTTTTTTTGAAAATTTAGGATTTTAAAAAAACCCCATATTTTTGAGGTAAAATTAATAATTTTGTTACTTTTTTCGTAAATACTTAACAGGTTTCTATTTTTTTTGAAAACTAGTTTCAATTTAAAATTTGAGATTGTTTTTGGAACAAATTATTATTTATTTATGATTTTTTTATTGTATCATTATAAAATAAAAAATGTCACAAAATTAAAAACCTCTGACTTTGAACTCTCGCCAACTAACAACGAGTAACCACAATGATACAATATTTCACTCACAAAATATTCAACAATCCTAGATTTTGAATATATAAACATGTTTTCCCTTTACCTGAATTGTACTTTTGGCCAAAAAACGGCGCTGCTGGCCCACAGTGCGCTGCTATAAATTGAAATAAATATATAGTCAGGTGTAATAAAAAGTGGGTCATGAAAGAATTTAGCTGGAAGAGTTTTAATGAAATTGTTCACTAAGCTAATAAAGTTTTCTCCACAAAGTAAATGAAAAATTTCTTAAATTTGATGAAAAGGCTTCAAATATTTTATGAATCTAGTTTTCATGAAACTCTTTTATTGAGTGTATGAAACTTTTAACAATTAAAATGAAATTTTTCACAACATTTTATGAAAAATTCCATTAATTCAATGAAAAGTTTCACTGGGCGAGTTTCTTTTTTATTGCTTGAATTCAAAAATTCTTTACTAACATGCAAATAATTCTCTCAGTGTACTATGTGCTAGGGTAGGGTATAATTCTATAAAAAATGGCAACACTGTTGGTGTGACTATATTCGAAGAGCATCTTATATCTTTTATCGTGATATGATCATTAGAATATCACATTAGAGCTTAATCACAACTGATTCGGCTGTCGACCAACGATAGCAAAAGTCGTCGCTATTAATTTAAATTCGGCGACAATTGACCGTCGATATTTTTTGACTTTTAGAAAAAAGAAAAGCAAAGCAAGAATATGGTTTTATTTATTTTGCTATAATTCTTCGCCAATTCAATTGGTTTTACATTAATTCTTGTTGTTTTTCATTTTACTGTATTTAATTTTGCTTTATTGCGGTAAATCCTGTATTTTTATTTTCAATTATATCTCTTCTGTCAAAAAAATTAATTTTTTGTAATTAAAGTCCGAATAGGCCACACTTGTTTAAGTCAAAATATGCAAATAATGCGACAAATATTTTGAGTGTGTTGTCATGAAAATAGAATAGATTCTTTTACGACCACAAATCGCCGGACGACATGGCGATATTTTGCTTCCCATACAAAATATATAAAAAAGCAATTGTCGCTGTCGTTGTCGACCCAGTTGTGATTAATCTCTAATGATTTCAAAATGATCTGAATATATGGTTCATCGTGTAAGGTTTTGCAAAATGACATTTCCACTGTGTAACAACAAAACATTTTGCTCATATACTCTGTCATTTCCTATTCAAATTGACGTTTGTAAAATGAATTTATGTCAAACAATTTTTTTCTGTTGAATTTTAAACAAAGTATCCAAAACAAAAACATTAACTTTACTCGAAAAAGGCTTTGTTGGATGATCTTTTTACGATATAAATGTTGGCTTCAGCCAGCAGGACTGCTTTGAACATTGTTTGGGTTTTTGTGATAATGTTTTATCTCTAAGAAATGTTGCCACGCAGAGAAAAGAAAAGGTTGCAATATGATCACGGCTAAATACAAAACTATAAGGGTGTACATGTCAGAAGTTTAGGTTTTGTAAAATTGCGAAAGTGTAAAAGTTTCCTCAAACACAACAACAAACATATGTGAATAATTTTCCACAAACCTGACAATTTCGCAATACCCACTATCAGATGTAAAATGTTGGTCTTGCAAAAGTAGAAAATTGCAACTTTTAATAGTGTTGCCATTATTTACTAAAATTCAAAAGGCATAAAAATTGTATGTAAAAAGTACTAAAAGTATGAGAAAAGTACTAAAATTAGCAGCACTGTATTAATATAAAATTTCACAGCACTTTTTTGCATGTGTAATTCGATTCGAAACGGAAATGCTTTCGAACAGAATTTTCACATTGAAAATCAAATACCAAAACCCAGTTTTTAATTGGGGAAAACACTGAAAAAGTGTATGCTGGACAATATCAAACACGTTTTCAATATTTTACCCCATTAAAAACTTTTTTTTGGTACTTTATTTTCAATGTGAAAATTCTGTTCGAAAGCATTTCCGTTTCGAATCGAATTACACATGCAAAAGAGTGCTGTGAAATTTACATAATAACCCCCCAGGTTTTCGTTTTGTACGAAAATAAAATTGAAAAAAGTACAGAAATGAAAAAAGTGGACGTAGTGATCATAATATATTGCTAATAATCATAATATGCTCCTAAATAATCACATCATTATCTCATTACTATAATATGATCACTGGGAATATAATATGATCTTTAGAAACATATTATGATCATTCCGGATCTATTGTGAAATTGTATTTTTAACAATATTTTTCTACGCGATGATTTCACATGTTTTCATAATTAATATTTTAATGCTTCAGTTGCCAAATAGATTAACTCCACTTTCAGAATTTTATGAAGCTTTAATTTCAAAACACTTTATTGACACCTAAACCAAAAAAAAAATGTCTCTGATAATATGTATTAACACATCGTTTATATGAATTTTACAGGAATTTTAAAAAACAATATATACTATATCCTCATTTTTCTCATGGAGACTCATTAATTTTTCTACATGGAGTTAATCGTTTTGGCAACTGAGGCATTCATTTATTTACATATAAGTGATAACTAAAATTTATTTAAATTATTAAAATGTGTAAATTAGTCATTGAATAAATATATCCCCAAGGATCAAGAATATTTTATTTCAACAGTTACAAAATAAGTGTCAAATAAATAATAACACTTCACTGCTTTATGATGTTGTTGTCTATTCTAGTACTTAAATATTTCTAATTTTAATTAAGGACAACTGACACTATTATTACATATTACAATTTTAAATATACAATTTCAATAAGTATATTTAAAATTGCATTTATTGATTTTTCTTCGACCTCGTCAAAATGACGTTTGTGCATTAACAATTTATTTATTTCAATGTATGGATGGTCAAATCGGGTATACTTAAGTTATGCTGCTCAGCAGTTAATTCAGTGGATTGACATACAAGTGCATTTAAAGGTGATAAATATTTAATATGTACAGTAGGGTGGCATTACAAATTTAACTTTGGATATTCGTAAAAGCACAGGCGGAATATTGTTAGATGTGGTCTTAAGCTAATAATGTGTAAATTTTAGCAAAATCACAAAGCCGAAATAAAATTTAGTACACTTAACACGGGCACTTTTAAAAACACTTTTCAGATCGTTCGGTTTTCAAGATATCGTGAAAATTTCGCTTAAAGTCGGGGATTTATATTTTGCAGATTATAAATAATTAATAATAAAAAATTAATTATCAGTTCGTTGTCTTTCATAAATTTGAGCTTCTTAAATTAAGTTGTCGATCATTGTTGAATTTACTAAAAACCAGCTGTGACACTTTAAGAATAAAATTTCAATGCAAAAACAGTAATAACAGAGTATAAAAACAACATTGAATTTGAACTTCGTTAATGTTAGTCTAATTCAGTGGCTTCGCGTTTGTAAATTTGTTTCGCACTCAATATAAATAGATCATCATCAATTATTAACTCATGAGAGATTGGATACTGAAGATGAGTTTGTAGAAAAATTCGAAAATACGTATTCTATCCTGTTGGCCTTTATCGAATTTTTTCAACCCAATTTCTCATTCCTCTTCAGTGTCAAAATCAAAACTTCTGAACCGTACAAACCATTTCTCACACGTTGCAATCGATGGACATAGTCAAGCTAAGCTTCGGTGAACAATCGATGTGCTTCAGCGGCACTTTTTTCAAATTGAAGAAGTAAAGCAAAACTCCCGGCAAATGATGCTTTATTGGCACAAAATTCGACATTTTCAATGGAAAAAAACTCTTTTGTTTACACTATTTCCTTCAAGGACTAAGTGAGAATAAATGACAGATGTTAACCCTACAAAATGCCATATAAGTTATTAAAGACAAAAACCATGAATAAAAGATGCGCCATCTGTTGCATTTTTAAGTTATACATCCAACACTAGTGCTATTTTTTTATTTAATTGTGCAGTTATTATGCGAATAATGTTAATTTGAGCAAACCATAAAAACTCGTAATTCCGTTTTATAGCGCATTTACATTATGATCGAAATCGAGTTAAAAATAGATTTCGATGGATTTCGACGGAAATCCAATAAAAATTTGGGATTTCAAACAGATTTCCCATAGGAAATGAAATCCCAATTTAATTTGGATTTCAGCGAAATCTCATCGAAATCCAAATTGAAATCCAATTTTTTTCCCATATTTGCAGAAAAGTAGGGAAGTTTACAGAAAAAGTGGCAACATTTAGCAGCTGCTTATGTCATAAAATATTAATAAATAATAAATTTTAATAACTTTAAAAAAGTAAGGAATAACATAATAAAGCCTGTTATTTTTAATTAAGAGAAATATTTAAATAAATATTTTTAGAAAAACCTTTTAATTTTGGTTATTTTTTAAGGTTTGTTTGTTTACAAAAAAAAATGTAAACGATATAGATTTCGAATTGGATTTCAAAACGAAATCTAGTGAACATTTTAACAATGTAAATTCGCTATTAAACATTTTTTCTAGTTGTAAATTTTTAGAGGATATTTTTAATTTGTTTGCGAATCACGAAAAAAGTATCCGGCAAGCCTGCCGATGATTTTTGTTTGAAATTTTCCTAAAAGCAACCGCTTCTATAGCTCCAAAGTGGAAACGGTTGAACTAGAATCAGTTCTGGAACTAGTTATAGAACTGAGTCTGTGTCCGTTATACGTTACTGTTCCAGTTCCAGTTGAAATCAGTTGCAGAAATCAGAAATCTTTTGTTTACACTATTTCCTTCAAGGACTAAGTGAGAATAAATGACAGATGTTAACCCTACAAAATGCCATATAAGTTATTAAAGACAAAAACCATGAATAAAAGATGCGCCATCTGTTGCATTTTTAAGTTATACATCCAACACTAGTGCTATTTTTTTATTTAATTGTGCAGTTATTATGCGAATAATGTTAATTTGAGCAAACCATAAAAACTCGTAATTCCGTTTTATAGCGCATTTACATTATGATCGAAATCGAGTTAAAAATAGATTTCGATGGATTTCGACGGAAATCCAATAAAAATTTGGGATTTCAAACAGATTTCCCATAGGAAATGAAATCCCAATTTAATTTGGATTTCAGCGAAATCTCATCGAAATCCAAATTGAAATCCAATTTTTTTCCCATATTTGCAGAAAAGTAGGGAAGTTTACAGAAAAAGTGGCAACATTTAGCAGCTGCTTATGTCATAAAATATTAATAAATAATAAATTTTAATAACTTTAAAAAAGTAAGGAATAACATAATAAAGCCTGTTATTTTTAATTAAGAGAAATATTTAAATAAATATTTTTAGAAAAACCTTTTAATTTTGGTTATTTTTTAAGGTTTGTTTGTTTACAAAAAAAAATGTAAACGATATAGATTTCGAATTGGATTTCAAAACGAAATCTAGTGAACATTTTAACAATGTAAATTCGCTATTAAACATTTTTTCTAGTTGTAAATTTTTAGAGGATATTTTTAATTTGTTTGCGAATCACGAAAAAAGTATCCGGCAAGCCTGCCGATGATTTTTGTTTGAAATTTTCCTAAAAGCAACCGCTTCTATAGCTCCAAAGTGGAAACGGTTGAACTAGAATCAGTTCTGGAACTAGTTATAGAACTGAGTCTGTGTCCGTTATACGTTACTGTTCCAGTTCCAGTTGAAATCAGTTGCAGAATTGGTGTTGTTGGCAAAATGTTGTAAACAAATTTGGAGCCTTAACCAAAAACTAGTAGTTTTTCAAAACTACTTGTAGTTACTTATCAAATTCCATACAAATTTTGAATCAAAAACTTCAAGTTTTTAAAAACTACTAGTTTTGGTTGTGGTGTAAATTGGGCTTTAGATCTGAGAAAAAACTAACTGGTTTTTATTAGCTCTTGTTAGTTTACACTTGTCAAAATGCATATATAAAAAATCAAGCAAAAACAGTTTTCTATAAAACCTTGGTACTTTTTACTCAGTCTAAATTCAGTATTACTGCCTGAGAACATCAAACGAAGCTGCTGCCAGCAGCAAAATAATTTTTTCCCATACGTTTTATATGAAGAGCAAACAAGCAGGCAGCTTAAATTGTTGCTGCTAACACTGGAAAATTAAATAGAATTGGTTATATTTCATTTTTCAGCGCTAGCAGCAAATAATTTTAGCTGCCTGCATCTTGGCAGTAGTTTGCTCTTCATATAAAATATATGGGGAAAAAAGATTACGCTGCTGTTAGCAGCTTTATTGGATGTGTTCAGGCAATTAAGTTTAAATTTTTTATTTGATTTTTTTAAAGTTTTTTTTTTCTAAAAAGTGTTTTTATTTGTTTTCCTTCTTCATTCCTTGTTTTGGTTTAAAATTTAAAAAAATCTAAGTGTTTTACTTTAGAATTTCTTTATATGGATTTCGAATTGAGAACAGCGCTGAAAAGCATAAAAAATTTTCACAAGCGAATATTCTAAATTTGCAAAATAATAAAAATTATTGTCTGCTACGTATTTAAAAATTTTACTGAAATAAAATTACAATAATAAATAAGTATAATTTTCCATATTATATTGATATTCAACAGCTGGTTTTTGTAATAAATTGTAACGATAATTGATCTACATATTTAATTTAATTTTTCTATTAAACAAATAATAATAATGAATATGTAATTATTTACCTTATTTGTGTTAAACTTTAGTTTACTTTTCTACAATTATTTTTAATATTTAAACAACAAGAAAACTACAGCATGTCTGATAAAAATGGGAATTTTTATATAATTTTTAGATAAATGCAAATGACAAACTACCGATTTTTACTACAGACTGTAAACATTTATTGTATTAAATAGTGTCTTCAAATTCAATTAAAAATAACATAAAATTTGCAAATTACACACAAAGCAACAACACGATTATTTTCGTTGTTTTTGCTTCGTCTGTTATTTTCAAATTTCATTTTACACATTTTATTTCATTTGTAGACACTAACCCAATAAGCACATAGGTTTTAAAAATTCAAGTGCTTTAAATTTTGTTTGAAGTAAAGTATATTTCAAATTCTAGCATTTGTATATTTAAAAAAAAATAGATCAAACTTGAATTTTTGCTTCCCTTTTGCTGGAGTATGCTATTGAAATGAAATGTAATTAAACTTTTATTCAAGCCTTGAAACTGGAAAACAGGGCTGGAATTGGACTTGTTTTCAACATGAATTCCAGTGAAATTGTTTATAGGGAAGTTAATACTTTAAAGTGCTTATGCATAATAATTTTAAAACTTTATAACACGTAAATGAATGTTTTTTAGTTTGACTCTAGATCATAAATTAATATCACTTTCTGTTTAAATTATTTTTTAAATTAAAGAAAGATGATACAATTTTTCACAAGTAAATTACAAGGAATAAAAAATTTTGAAAGAATTCGATAAGGCCAGCAAGACATAATATGTATTTTCGGCTTTCGCTACAAAGCCATCAACAGTGTCGTTTGCCTTGACGTTTAAACAGAAAGTGATATTAATTTATGATCTAGAGCAGGGATCGGCAAACATTTACAACCTTATTTTGTGCTTCTATGAGTGAGTTGCAGCCTCTCACTCTCAATGCACTGACAAAGAACGTTTGTATAATAATTCGAAAATTTTAAATAATATAAAAATTTAAAAGCAAACAACAACTACGAAAACAAATATCAAAAAACAACAACACAAAAAAAAATAAAAACAAAAAAACTTAAAAATAAATTAGCAAAAAAATGTATCAATAAACATTATGCAGAGTGTAAAAAATCTGGCAAACAAGCGAAGTGACAACCTACTTCATTGAAATATTGTATGCGACTGTGAGAGAGCGCCCATGGGCATAGGTGTTGCCGACCTCTGATTTAGAGTCAAACTATAAAACATTAATTTACCAAATAAAAGATCAACTATATATAATCCCCTCATTCAACTTCTTAACACGTTTATAAAATTAATTTTGTATTAAAATTTTGTTTCATGAGTCACTTTTAAATTTTAAAAGTGATTATGCATATCACCCTAAGACTTTATAGCAGTGATGACAACATAGCACTTTTCGAATACTTAAAATGCGTATGATTTTCTGTTAGCAATTCCTAAAAAAAGGGGGCTAGATAGGCGGTTTTTGATTTTTTCTTTAGCGGTTTTAGCGCCTTTTTGATAAAACTTCTATTTATATAGAATTTTAGCTAATTTGATCGTTTGGTTAAATCTTTTTAATGTTTTAAATAATAGTAACCCAGCAAAATATTGGTAATGATACCTCATTACTATCTGCATTACCAAAAATGATATATCATTACCTTTTGCATTATTTTATAATATTAAATAATGACTTCATAATAACGGCCTATTATATTCATTGTTTCTAAATATAAAATAATGACTTACTCGTAATAGTTTAAATAAGTACTTTTTACACAGTTAAATTTTATACATTTTTATTTATTATATGTAAATATGTTTTATGTTTAAATTTTTATGACGAGTCCTAAAATTACACACTAGAGAAAACTTAATTTTTTCTGAATGTATTTCCTTAAGCTAATAGTAAAGGATTCTTCAATAAGAGCGCTACAAAAGCTTTTTTAAATAAAACAAAAACGGTTTTGGATATCAATGAAATTCTTTATTCCTGTGAAAGTACGTTCGATGCCATTATGTATGGAAATCTCTTTTGCATGGCCACCACGGGCACGCTTGCAGAAGTCCATACGCTGAACCCAATTTTCGACGGTTTTCAAGCATAAATCGGCCGATATTCGTACGAAGTTCGTCAATCGTCGCTGGCTTGTTGGCATAGACCATAGATTTGACGTAGCCCCACAGGAAATAGTCCAACGGCGTCAAATCGAACGACCGAGGCGGCCAATCGACTGGACCATTTCGTGAGATAACACGTTCACCAAACTTGGTTTGCAATAAATTGATTGTGACATTCGCTGTGTGGCTTGTGGCGCCGTCCTGTTGGAACCACATGTCCTCCAAGTCCATATCATCCAATGGCCAAAAATATTCGGTTATCATTAAACGGTAGCGATTCCCATTCACAGTAACGTGCCGGTCTTGATCATCACGGAATAAGTACGGCCCAATGACGCCGCCGGCCCATAAACCGCACCAAACCGTAATTTTTTCGGGATGCAATGATGACTCATGGAGTACGTGTGGATTGCTGTCTGACCAATAACGCATTTGTTTATTGACGAAGCCATTCATTATGACGACCATAAATTGGATGTAGCGCTCTTAACGTTGAGGCCACTGACTCCGAATGTCGGTAGTAAATTTTAATAATTTCGACTCGTTGTTGGCTCGTATATCTTTCCATCATGAAATGGCAAACCTTACTGAAGAGAAATGTCAAAAGAGCGGTAAGAAATATGGCGCCGTTTGCTGTCCCTGTCTTTCTACTTTTGTAGCGTCCCTGTTGAAGAACCCTTTATTTGCTTAACTCCTTATTTTTAAGAATCAAGTAAGCAATCGGACAACCGCTTATAATTCAACTTTTTGTAAGCATGTGTGTAACCACTTATTATTCAAAATCTCATAACTACTTATTTCTCATTTTTTCGTAAGCGAGCGGGTAAGCGTGACTACTTATAAAAACGACCACGCCAAACAAAAATAATGAGGTTAGACGCCAAAAAATAAGTTGTGCGGAGCTATGAATTTCTATTATATAACCACTTATTTGGTAATGAAAGATTTTGCTGGGAACTACTATAGGTGTATGATTCGGTTGTCGAAACCGAAATTTTCAGTTTTACACTCATAGAAATAAATCTGTAAAAATAGCAGAAAAAGTTACTAAAAACACTGTGAGACAAATGGTAGGGGTCAGTGATCGGGAAGGGTTCAAACTACCGGGGAAAGTTATATCGGTAGAAAAGAAGTTATACGTGTCCCGGCGTTTCGCTGGGTCAACCCTAGGAATCGAGATATATCGATTTGACCTTTGGTGGTCTTTTTTTTTGACATAACTCGAGAACCACTAGTCCGATTTTGCTCAAACAATTTTAAAAAAATTAAAAATTACAATTCCTTTAATCTGTTCATATAACGTTTTTCTATATACTCAACAGTTTTGCCGGTAAAAATAAATGTATGAAGAAAAAAATATTTTTTGCCTAAAATATAAAAAATAAAACAAAAGTAATAAACAAAAGGTTATTGATTTTTATGGTAGCGGTAACAAACAT
This sequence comes from Leucophora obtusa, assembly GCA_949987735.1. NCBI lineage: Eukaryota > Metazoa > Arthropoda > Insecta > Diptera > Anthomyiidae > Leucophora > Leucophora obtusa. Next base: position 51,261,080 of record OX465299.1, read on the forward strand.
TTATTTTTACCGGCAAAACTGTTGAGTATATAGAAAAACGTTATATGAACAGATTAAAGGAATTGTAATTTTTAATTTTTTTAAAATTGTTTGAGCAAAATCGGACTAGTGGTTCTCGAGTTATGTCAAAAAAAAAGATATATCTCTATTCCTAGACGTGACCCAGCGAAACGCCGGGACACGTATAACTTGTTTTTGATCGATATAACATTTCCCGTTGGTTTCATCCCATCCCGATTTTGACTGTCGCATAGTGTTATTAATTCCTCCATTTAGCGCTTTCTCGGGTTTTTTAAGTTGTCTGCAGTTGCTTCCAAAAAGTTGGCATCACTGCTTTAAAGCCATCTAACATAAGGATGAGAGATTTTGTATCATTAATATTTTATCTCTTTAAAATACATATTGTGGGTATTCACGATCGCTATTTGCACGCGATGCAAAAAAGCTCTAAATGTTAATTGCACTTTCTCAGCCTTGAGTAGTTATGATCATGCAAACTGTGCTGTTTTGCATTGTGTGCAAAATACCATAGTGAGTACCTTCATTAGTGCTTATGCATAATAATTTAAAAATTTTATAACGCTTTTATAAAATGAATTTCGTATGAAAAAATTTGTTTTATAAGCAATTTATAAATTTAAAAAGTCATTATGCATATGGCCCATTATCTTTAAGGGAGATAAAAATGAGCAACTGATTTTCTTTTATAAACTTGAAAGTTTATATAATAAGATAAGATAAGAATTGCAATATGAATTTAGAAAAAGTTACAATTTTCTATAAATCATCTGAAATTATACACTCAATAAAGCTTGTCAGTTACTACACGACAGCAGTTTTTTTTAGTAAACTGCAGTTGTTGTTTTTAACTGTAATTACAAGAGATTTTCTATTAAAAAAATACAAAACAACTATTAACTTGAGAAAACAGTTAATAAAAATTACTGTATTTTGTAACAGTTTCAAACAGTGTTTTTGCTGCAAGCATGTAATTTGTGTTTTTATAAACTTTTTTTAATGAAGGATTTACATTGGGTTTATGAAATTTTTTGTGAAATCTTTCATAAAATTTTATGAAAAACTGCATTAATTTAATAAAAAATTTCAATGGATGAATTCCAGCGAAACTTCACTAAATAAGTGTAGAAATTTATTAATAGTATGCAGATAATTATTTCAGTGTATTGAATTTTTTTATATATATTCTTACCCCTAAATTCATAAACACTTTGTAAAATTATAGGAGGTTTAATAAACAAATTTTGTATGAAAATGACGTTTTGTAAACCTCCTATAACTTTACAAAGCATTTATGAATTGAGGGGTTAGTTTGCAAATAAAAGGCAGAAAGTGTTATTGTATGTCCACACTGAACCAAAAACAGCTGTAAAATCAACTAAAATCCATATTAAATTGATGAATGGGTGATCACTATACAACTAACAAAACCTGTCCATCAATTTAACGCATTGTTTAGTAGATTTATATTTTGACGTTTAACTATTTTATGTGGTATTATTTTGACAAAATATCGTCAAATGTATTAACAAAAATTAGTTATCTTAACAATTATATTTAATTAAATTGCATAATGATTTTGTTGCTTTACCAATGCATTTTATTAAATTCAACAATGCATTTTATTTAATTAATTAATTTTTTATCGATTTATTATTAATTTTTAGACTCATATTTCATTATTTTTTATATTTCACCAATTTCAAATTTTTTTTAGCAATATACATAAAATGTCTTTTTGATAATCAATTTGATAAAATATAATAAAAAAAAAAATATAAAATTGAAATTATAATATAGCACATACTAAAAACTCTTTATTTAAAACACATGTACCATTTCATATACAAAAACATATAACTTATTTTATTTAAACTAATAATTCAAATACATTAAGGGTTTTCACAAGGGGTGTACTATTTGTTGTATCGTTTTATCGTCCTAACAAAAAACAGAGTTGTTAAAAATTAAATTGAAAAAATACAACATTTGAGAATAGCACGATACAACATTTTTACGTATGTTTAGTGTGCTAACCGATAGACAACTTAATAGAAAATCGTTGTTAAACACAAATAAAAATTTTAACAACTCTGTTTTTTGTTAGGACGATACAACGATACAACAGATAGCACACCCCTTATGAACAACCTAATTATATAACTTTCATTAATAGTTTGCCTTAAACAAAATAACAAAAAGATAGAGAATATCAAAATTAATGACAGAAATTTATATGTACGATTTAAATGAGAACGTTCAAAATTATATAAATTTATTTAAATTAAAATTAATAAATCTTCAATTAGCAATTCACTTCAAGTCATTGAATTTGTTAGTTATCAATACTTTGGAAAACAAAAACACTTAATGTCAATTTATTGATATTTCCGACAATTACAAATACACATGCTAGCACGAGTAATGACGCGACAAAACTAACCTCACTAACCTTTTTTCCACAGATTTAATACTTTTTTTTCAAATTGAAGAAAAATTATATCAAATTTACGTTACTGCCTTTTTACAAAATTTTTTAGAGTTAACAAATTAAATTTTGTTAAAAAATGGACAAAAAATTATCAAAACAACAATTGTTTTTTGTAGAGAATTATTGACGAAAATAAGTATGTTCATTTAAAAAAAAGTAGTTGATTTAAAAAAACCACACATTAATTTGAATAAAAAATATATTGTTTTAACAATTCGTTTCATCAAAAAGTAACAACAATTTTATGTTGATTTCACTTACGACTTTTGGTTCAGTGCAGTACGGCGTTTAATCAAATGATTTTTTTTATTCTCGCAACTCGTAAAGCGGAATATGAATGATTATGAACCAAAAATGTTTTGAGTTTTTTTTTTCCAATTTTTTGATATGATTTTTAACTCGAGAATTCCAGTGACGAAGTTCCCTGATTTTTCCCCAATTTTTCATTAAACTAAAATTAAAAAAACTTTTCTCAATTATGAGTTTTCGTAAAATTTAAAGGAATTATCTAAAGTTCATTTACAGGAAGAAGAAAACATTTTTATTTACAAATTTAACAGACACAATGGAATCATCAGACTGCTGCAGTTTCCTCTCATCAAAAGACTCGTTAGTACTTAGTTTATGTATCAGTTGATCAAAGTATTTGTTTAGTTGTTAAATTGTCTTTATATAAAAAACTTTTTGTCTATGCCATGACCAGGCCCTATGCTCCTTATAGGAACCGAGGGAACATATATATGACCGGGAATCGAACCGGCAAACTTCTACACACGCTATGACCGGTAGCATCACATCTTTATGATATATACTACGGTCGGCACAGCGATGAGTGTGGCTAATTGAAGTTTTGTCAATCACAGTCTACATAATGTATGTTCTGTAATCAGAAGAGCCAGAATTAACTAATACATGAGCAATTTATTCCTCAATTAGAATGTGCCCTCTTTTAAGTACTATTATTTACTACTTTTTCAAAAGTAATTATCACATTATGATGCACTTTATCGCATTCAATAGTTGTCATTTCCACGAATTATGTTTTTCAAACAAAAAAAAAAACAAATCTGAGTAAAAAATTTCTTCAATATTCCCAGGAAATCCCGTGAATGTTTTAAAAAAATTTCGATTCGCGGGAGTTCATAAATGTCAGGGAATTTAAAAAAAAAAATTGTGGAACAAATTATAAGTTTAGGAGGCACTTTGAAAACATTAATGTGTAAATTCATAAATGTATAGGACGATTATGGAAATAATTTTGTATGAAAATGTTCTGTTTTTAAACCTATTTTATAAAACATATATGAATTTAGTCATACTCGTAAACTATAAAAAACAGTAGTTTTTACACAATTTTCTCAGTTGTTCCAAAATTATGTGTTGGTTATTTTTACAGTTAACAATAATAAAATTTTAGTTATTTTCATGGTTAATACCATTTTAACTGTCTATATCTTGGTTTTAACTCTCATTTTCAGTACATTCTACCGACAAACTTTTATGAGTACTATAGGTACCTACATATATCATATAATATAATCTTGTGACACAGAATCCTTATGATAATATTTAAAGTTTCATTTTTTTTATATCTAAAATGTTTCTTAAACTTTTATCTATCTTTCACACTTTTTTATGCGCATTGCAGTAACTTGGTTTGTTAGTTTTTTAATTGACGTCCAACGTTAGATAGCGTTTCTTAGCTCTACTCTTATTAACCATCTTAATAAATTGACGCATTTTGACGTGTTACATTTTGTGTGTTGTGTGATTCATTTTGTTGTTAACGATTTTTTTGAAATGTTTTATTATTTATTTTACTAAAAGACCCGTTCGGTTTTTAAACCAAACAAACAAACAAAAACAACAACAATATCTAATTGTTAATAATGAATTGCTGCTGTATATGTTTTAGTTGTTAATTGGAGCAAAATATTTCCAATATTTCACTAAATATGGTTGTTAATTGATTTTCACCTGTGGAGATTTGTTTTTTGTTCAATTTTATTTAGCAAATATGACTGCATATGGTACATTTTCGGATCATTGTGATCAGGGGTATGGCATCACCAAAAAAATAAGTAATAAAAATATTTTTATCACTAGATGGCACTTTGTTCAAAAAATTGACAATTTTCTTTTTTTATTTAAATTTAAATAATAACAAATAACAAAGCAAAAAAAAACAAACGAATACTTCAAATTTTATTATTTGAATATATTCCGCGTTGTTTTTTCTTTATTTTGAGAAGTTTTCAGCAGTTTTTAGGTTTTGAAATATAGGCTCAGCTGATACTAAACGAATACTAAATAGTTGCTCAGGTAATACTAAATTTCAGCGCCCTCTATCGGTGAGTAGTATTAGTTTTGATTTCCTATCTCTATAATTAATAGTCTCTGATTGTGATAAAAGGAATGTTAAAATAAATTTTTAAATAATTTTGGTTTTAAATAGTATTTTAAAATTATATGTAGTAATATGTTTTACCCTGACTATTATTTATTTAAAACTCTAATCGGCCAGATCGCCGATGATTCGAAAGACTATTTATCATGAATGGTAACCGAAACGAGTATCGGTAAGAGTAACGCTATTTTAGATTATTTTGGTAACGGTATTTTAAGGGTAACGCTATTTCATTTATTTCGGTATCGGTATTTTAAGGATTACGGTTTTTTAGTTATTTCGGTAACGGTATTTTAGGGATAACGGTAGTCAGTTGAAAGGATATTTTAGCGGTATTACCTGCCGACCCTGCTATTTATTATCAGATGTTAAGCTATTTTGATAGAAAACTTAGGATCAGAGGTAATACTGGACCTCAGTGCTTTATCTTAGTACTAGCAGCATTAACTTTGACTTTAAGATTGGCAGCAGTTTACTTTTCATAGAAAATATATGAAAAAAAGGATTTTCAGCTGTCAGCACCTACTGTAGATGTGTTTGGGCCTTAATTTGCAAATTTTTTTTTCTGCACAGAGCACGGCTTGTAAGCGAAAAAGCTTAAAAATTTGAAATTTTGTAAAATTTTTAATAACACAGTGCAACAAAATTTTGGGTTTCCGCCGTTAGACTCAATGGTTCTAACGCCAAATTAAATAACACAATTGTTAAAATAAAACCCGCAAAAGGTTTTAGTAAATTGGAATCGAATTTTTATTTTAAGGCCTTTTGAAATACAGGGTGCGGCTAAAGTAACTATATGATTTGTTTTTGAAATAAATATTGAATGGAATGCACGTGGAGTATTAACTATCGAACGATTATTTTCAAGGAATAGAAAAACAATCTTAGTTCTTTGCGCAATTGTATAGCGTTCCATTTTTGTAATCTTCCAAGTTTAATTCCTGAAATAGCAAGTAAAGAAGTTAACATTTTTTTCATCATATAGTTACTTTAGCCGCACCATGTATACATATGTTCATTTAAATGGTGACCAGTATCGGTGTTCTGTAACTATGCGAGAAGTTTCTCACATACAAATTGCAACTCTACGATATTTAAAACAGGGTGAGTCACAAAATTTCCAACTGAATATAAGTAAATTTTTTTTATATACCTCTGGCTAAGTTTAACATTATGATACTCACTCTGTTTTAAATATGGCAGAGTTGCAATTTTTATGTGAGAAGCTTCTCACATAGTTACAGAACACCGGTACAGGGCTCGAAGGAGCAATATAAGCTGCTAAGTTTTACACTTAAAATAATACGTCAGTAAAAAACATCTGTTAAATGGGTTTCAAATGGAGTTGACTAATTTTTAACAAATGTTTAGTTGAAACACTGATTTTAACAAAATATGCAGTTAATTTCATTTAATACTAAAAATCCTCAGTGAGTCCCAGTCAGAAAACAAGCCCAAAAATTAATCAAAACAGGGCTCAAAATTATTATTAGAACTTCAGATTTTTATATGAAAGTGGTTCATTTAAAAGAGCCTTCATTTTTGATTAAAAAAAATATTTTAAAAAATTCTATAGGCTCAATAATTGATCTTTTTCCCAGCCTTTTTTAAGTTGTTCCCAAAATATTCAAATTTATTTACATTTCTGTGTGATTTCTGAACAAAATTTTGGATTTTATAATTAGCCTCCAATTTTTATGCCCTTTAATGATTTATTTTTAAAGCCTCATATTTTCGTCCAAAAAATTAGCAATATTTGGGGGAAAAAAATTTTAAAATTACAAAAATATATGATTTTTATTAATAATTTTTTACTCATAGAATAAGAAACCTCAAAGAAGTATCCAAATTTTGCTGGCTGGGGTGTTTATTTTTAAAATTATTTATAACTAACTCTTAACCTCAAATATTAATTACAATATTAATTGCATTTGCTCAATATGACGCGTTTGAAAAAACAACACTTTACTAGAAAAATAAAAATGCCCTGCTGGCAGTCTGTCTCCGATATACACAAATTGCCTGCACTTGAACGTAAAAAAAATAAGTCAGTGTGGCAACATTTGCGAAAAAGGTGACAAGGAGGAGATAAGAGGATAAACAAAAAATCTAAAGTAGAATGTTTGTATGTCTGTTTGATCACTTCTGAGAGTAAAAACAATAACAGAAAAGCTGAATAGGAAAGAAAACTATGAATTAGCCACACTAGGAGCAAGGCCTTACGTGAGTGCGATGGCTAAGCTGTCGAACTCTAGTATAGTTACGTTTGTAATGTAGGACAGCCAACAGGTTGTTGAAAAATTTATCGTATAGAGGCAATCCTCCTCCCCATAACCTATTTTCCTAATACCAACACAATGCATTGCGTTAGTAGGGGGCATCCCCTGAGTGTTGGTCTAACACATAAAAAAAAAAAAAAAATCTGACAATAAAATATAAACAATAATACAATTTAATGGAAAATCACTAATGAAGCGTGTCCATAAAAAAAGGCAGAATCTAGATCTAGTGTGATTTGCAAATTAATAATGTGTTTATAATTTTGAAAAAATTTTTATTCTTCTTCTTAACCTCAAACCTACTTTTAAGAACCCATTTGTTAAATTTTGCAAAATTTATTGTTAAAATATAATGAGGACATTCACAGTTCATGCTATTTTTGACAACTTCCTATGGGTATAACTTCAAAAATCATGCTATTTTACAACGATAGCACATTGGCACTTAAACTGTGAATGCCCTTAATGTTTCCATGTTTCTGATATTTTCCACTGCTGTATGCGAAGTTTTAAAGATGGCGACATTTATTCCCCACTCGATTTTTTTGGAATTGCCCATATCTCGAAAACTAATAGAGATGGAGGCAAAACGGACGATAATTTCGACTATAATAACAAATGGACCCTTTTGGAGTCTTGGATCCTCGGAAATTTTTAATAAGAAAATTTATAAAAAAAATTTCATAAAATTGCCCATATCTCGAAAACTAAGCGAGATAGGGCAAACGGAAAAAAATGTTTGCTCCTTTGGAGTAACCCTGCATGCCCTTAGATGATAGGGACCAGGTCCGGGAAGGATCTTGAGACCCTATAATTTGAAAAAATTTTCCGACTCACAAGGGAGCTATGCAAATGAGTTGTCTCCGATTTTAATGAAATTCGGATATGTGAAAAATAGGAACGGCCCAATTTTACGTTTAAGGGTAAAAAAGTGGGATCAAAAACTAACCTATTTTTCTTTGAAAATATGTCTATAATTTACAAAATTTGGATTAATTTGTATACAGCGTTAAAGTAGGTACTCGATTGATACCCATATCGCCCGGATATGTTTTAGAGGGAAATAAGATAAGAGACACGTATTTTTAATACCGACCGACCCAATCTTAGGGTTAAAAAGTGAAATCAAAAGCCAACCTATTTTTCTATGAAAACATGTCTAAAATTTACATTTATTAAATGAATGCTTTTAGTTCGATTTTTAGATCATAAATTAATATCACTTTCTGTTTAAATTATTTTGCAAATTAAAGAAAGATTATACAATTTTCACAAGTAAATTACAAAGAATAAAATTTTTTTGAAAGAATTCGATAAGGTCAGCAAGACAGAATACGTATTTTCGGCTTTCGCTACAAAGCCATCATCAGTGTAATTTGTCTTGATACATTTATTTTTACACAGCATTAAAAGAAAACAAAATTTTTTATACCTATATCATCAGCGTTGTGGACTCACTTATTTGAAATATTTGAAAATTTGTTGAAAATGGCTCTATGCGAAATTCATCTTAAAGCCGAACGACAATGAATACCGAAAAAAGCTCAGATATCCCGTCGATTAATTTAAATTGGCATTATTATATGTAAATTTGAACTAAATCCTACAACAATTTCCCGTACGAATGTGCTACCCGGAAAAATATTGTAATAATTAAATAACTGAAAAGTTGGTTATATTCGGTCATGTTTCATTTGCCGGTAAATGCGTCTTCAAAAAAGCTTTTATTTGATACCCAATTTTATTTTTCTTTGAAATTATAAGAAATAAATTTAAGAAACTATAAATTGAGTAATTTTTTACCCCACTTTCTAACCCCTAAATATGGGATTGAGACGCTAAAAAAATGCCTGAACATTCTTTTTTTCTAATCTATCACATATCCGAATCTCCTTGTATACCTTCCTTGTCAGTATAATTAAAAATAAAACTGCTCAAATCGAAGTCCGCTTTCAAATGCTGCAGAATCTAGTCAGCGAACTCATTGTTCGTGCTGCTTGACACTCGTGACTTCCCAGCAAAAAATTTTCAATACAAGGAATCGAGTTGGGAATCAGGTAGTTTTAGTAGAATCACCTCCTAAATTTATTACCAACTCGACTCTTTTATCAAAACGTGAGACTAAAAGCAATGGTTTGTTTTTTTTTTTTTGGAATTCACATTATTTTTTTGATTTTAAAAATTGATTGAAATTAATATTGCTGTTTTGATTGTCTTATTGGAATGGATTTGGTAATGCAGTAGAGATATTTGGCAATCAGTAACGTAAGTGGTTATATGACAATGGGTCATATGAATAAAACTAAGCAATTACTTCGAAGTAATTACTTTGGGCTTATGAATGGCTTTTAACTCCAAATTTAGCAATTGGCTGGTAGAATAGCAATGTAATAAACTAAAATTAAAAAATTAAAATTCTAGTCTACTCCGAAGCAGACTAGATTTGTGAAGTAATTGCTTAAAAAACCCGGTATTTCCCCCTATTAGTAATATCTATTTTTTATTATATAAGTATTTTTTATTATAAGAAGTAATTACTTCGAAGTAATTGCTAAGTTTTATTCATATGACCCAATGTCTTGTTAGTGTAATTTTTTCCTGGGTTGCCATGGTCATTTGTCTCTATTGTCTGAAAATAAATAACAGCAAAATTAATAAAAAATAACATAAACTCCATGACCTGTCAAAATCAACCCGCCCCTATTGAAAAACAGTGGCTCATATGAATAAAAAATAGATATTACTAATAGGGGGAAATACAGGGTTTTTTAAGCAATCACTTCACAAATCTAGTCTGCTTGGGAGAAGACTAGAAATTTAATTTTTTTAATTTTCGTTTACATTTCATGCTATTATACCAGCCAATTGCTAAATTTGGAGTTTAAAGCCATTCCTAAGCCCAAAGTAATTACTTCGAAGTAATTGCTAAGTTTTATTCATATGACCCAGTGTCCTTAACATAAAAACCAATAAAATTTAAAGTTTGATTAAAAACTGTCTGTGTCCTTAATGGGTTAAATCGAAAACTAATAGTTTAAAACATTTAATTTAGATTACTCGATGCATTATTTAGTAATAGCAGTTTTTTGCTGTGGCTTAAGTGCATTTCTATTTAAATAGAATATGTGTGATCAAAGTGGTAGCATTCAGATTGAAATGCTTAATACCAGTACAAACCACATAAAACCCCAAACCTTATTTAAATATTTATTTCGTTTCAATTATTTATCATCACTTGTTATTGTTAAATACATTTAATATGATCATAAATTGATTACACCGTCCGACACAAATTTGCCCCTACACTGAAAAAAGTTTGACAGTTACTACATGACACTTGTTCTTGTTTTTAACCATAGGCGTAGCTAGAATAAGGTGGGCATTTATATTCGGCTGTTTATTTGCCCATTCTCAGACTCTTAATCTTCGACAGTATACTTACAATTTTTCATGCAAAAAAACTTAAAAATGAATCCCTACCTTCTGATAAAATGTTCATAATTCTCAAAATTTAATAATACTGGTAGCTTATTCTATCAAAATCTCCATATTTTTATAGAGATCTCTGAAAAGAGCACCTATTTTTTTGAAGAAAACCTGGTACGGGAAATTTATTCCAAGCTATACTCTCAGTTTAGTATAAAATTTAGATATTTGATAGAGAAAAGAAACCTAATATCAAGATTTTTCGTCCACCTTGGACGAACCTATTTTAATCCCATATTTTAACCACTTATATAACCGAGGTGATGAAAAACCATGAGGTGTTCATCTCAGATTTTTTTTTCTACAACATACGGAAATTTAGTAGGTTTGAGGTTAAGGAAATTTCATCAACATAGTAGTGTTTAGTTTGAAGTAACTTCCTTGGTAAGCACCGTAAGTTGTTTTTCACGGGAAAAAATTTCACTTTAAAGGCCTTAAATCGTAATTTAAATTCTGAAAATGAACAATTTTTTTTATGTTATTAAAAGACCACATTCACAATAAACACAAAATATCATTTTTTTACAAGAAAAATAATAGTCTTGCATATTAAATTTGCGTTAAAACAAAGTCTGGAAGACATATACATATATTAAAGTACCACTGCCTTTCAGTTTGGACAGTTGGCCATTTTTCATAATATATTGCATTTTCCCATAGGTGCGGCCGAAGATTTAATTTTGTAGGACAGTGTTATAAGTTTTCTAAAAAAACATTAAACAAATAAATAGTGTGATTTTTTTAACACTCTTAAGCCGAGTTTTTCGGATATTGATTATCCATAAACTTAGTTTAACGCACTTTGTAACTGGAATACGGCTTTTGAATTGTGATTTTGTTTTATTTTAATAAAGACCGAAATTCTAAACGAAAAAAAGTTGTTTCGGCAAATTTTTGTTAGTAAACTTGGAAGTGGCTGACAAAATTCATTTTCGGTTTAACTAAACCAAATTTAAATGAAATCCCAAAAACTCGGCCTTACAATTTCAAAAACCAATAAGTAATACAGCAAATATTTATTATACATCATTATTTAGTTATACAAATCATAAAAATGTATTTAAAAATTATTAACATATTTAGGATAAAATTAATAATAAACATTTTTCTTTGCTCTTTTAGATATGAACGTCTTTTACATCGTGCTCAAATTGAGGATTTAAATGAAGTATCTGGAATCGGTTGTTTATATCAAAGTGGTGTTGATCGTTTAGGTAGACCCGTTGTTGTATTTTGTGGTAAATGGTTTCCAGCACATAATATCGATTTGGAAAAGGTATATTTTCAGATTAGAAATGAAAAATTTATGTTTAACTTATTTCATATTTTTATGATTTTTATAATTACAGGCCTTATTATATCTGATCAAATTATTAGATCCCATCGTTAAAGGAGACTATGTCATTGCTTACTTCCATACTTTAACTAGTACCAATAATTATCCATCATTACATTGGTTACGTGAAGTCTACAGTGTGTTGCCTTATAAGTGAGTGAAATTAGGTTAAGAAAATTATTGGTTTACCAACAAAATTTAAAGAATATGGTAGAAGATTGTGAGCTAATTTAGGGATTTAATTTGGAATACATTATATAGACTGGTCGCCCATGAATTTGTCCCGTGTGGACCACTCATGGTCATGTTTTGTTCTTGTTAAAATAACGTTGTCTGCACAATTGTTTTCACAACTATGTGCAACATCAAAAACGATGCCAGATCTAATTTTTACTTAGTGGCATTACTAAAAACTAAAGGAAATATAAGAAAATTAATAGAATGTTAAGAAAAGGTAAATAATTTGCATTATTATTAAATTTAATGCAATTTGCTTTTTATTATTAAAAAAAAATAGTGAAAAACACATTAGGTCAATTCGATTACTTTTCTCAGTCAAGTCCAGTAATAATTACTCAGTACAAACTTACAGACTAAAGGAAAGATTTACTCTAAAAATAAAATTTTCCCAAAAATGTACGCGAACAGGAAATTCGCAACAATTTACAAGTTTGTAGACACAGCTGATTACAACACCAAATATAGTGTAGGCCCAGAATAAGAGCGCAGAGGCTGGCGATTTACGCTCTGAGAAAAAACGCTCCCGAAATAACGACATACAGCGGCAGCGACATAATTGAGCATGTGTTATATATAACAAGGAGACTTTATGCCACTCATATGTCTCTTAGTTTACTGCAAACATAATATACAATGCTAAACGATTAACTAACGAGCTACTAATAATGTTCAATATCTCAGTTGAATAAAGAAAACAAAATTTTAATAATTTAAAAATTTTATTTTTTTTTTTTTGCAAAAAAATATAAAAAGAGTCAGAAGAGCCATTGATTGCCTTTGTTAGTTGTACTCTTTGATATTACAAAATGTAGTGAAAACCAGCAAAAATAACAATAGAGTTGACAACATTGGTGAGAGTATGAGAGAGAAGATATGAGAGAACAGCTACGCCCAGCGATTTTTAAATGTCAAATTGTATGGAAAAAATCGCTGCTCTCTTATTCTGGGCCTACACATACAAATAAATTTTAACTGGTCAGTATGGAAGAAGAGAACTTTTGATGTTAAATCATAAGTAGCCCGATCAATAAAATTTATAAATACACTCAAAAAAATAAGTTAGTAGAAAAATTAGTAAAACGTCTTGTATATCAAGTGTACTAGTTTTCAGCAATTTTTCGCTGAAACTTCGTTTTCAGCAAAAAATTTAGTTATATTTTTTTAGCACTAAACTAATTTTGAACTAATGTTTTACTAATTTATTTTGCTACAAAAATTGTGCTGATAACCGCATTCATAGCGTGTACGACAAGCAGATAGACTAGATGTAGATGTCGCAGCTTGTCTGGAAACGGAAATGACAAAAAAAGAAAAACAACTCTACACATATTCTATATTTGAATTTTCAGCAAATAAATTAACTAAAGTAAAATTTCGCTACAAGTTTTTTGAGTTTTTTTTCAGTCTACTAATATTCAGCAAAAAGTTTAGTGATTTTAGCAAGGATTTTTTTCATTTCCATTCGACTAAGTGTTAGCAAAACTTTTGCTGAAGATTACTAATTTTTTGGTAAAAATCAGCTCGCTGATTTTCAGCAAACCTTTTGCTGAAATTACCAACTTTTTTGCAAGCACGCTCCTAACTAAAAATTTGCTCACATAGCAACATTTTTTGCTGAATTTACTGACTTTTTTTTTTGAGTGTAGCCATATATAGTAATATCGTGTTTTATCTTATAATATGTGACTATATATATTGTCATGAATAGCCACATATAATTATATGTTTCTTATGTGGTACCTTATATAACCAAATATTTTTATATATTCTCTTTTATAAGATTAGTATATAATACACAATGAGATATGACAGATCTGTTGTCATATACAGTTATAAATGATCATATATAACATAATATATGATCACATATGGGGGCATATAAGCCATATATTTTGAGATATAATAATGTATGTCCTCTTATACAAATTTGTTGGTTGTATGATGTAAGTTATTTTTATATATGATTATATATTATATTAAATGCTATAAGATATAATTACATATGATTCCATATATGGTTCAAGATTAACAATATAATTTGAGATATGATTATATATGGTCCCACATCAGTAATATTTTCTATGTCTTTAATATATAATTATATATAGTCACATATTACCTGAGAGACCCTAGACGAATTCCAGCTTGGGCACAAAAAAAATATTTTTTTACTTTTAGTAAATATTATTTTTACAGATCTTAAAAAAATTAACCCAGTTTCTGCCAAAAGCACCTGAAAGTTATGTTTACTGCAACTGGTATTAGTAATATTTTAATATGTAATTATATATTGTCATATATAACCCCACACATAATTATATATGTGACTGAGGTACTATTATCAAATCCCAGCTCGGGCACAAAAAAAATTTTTTTTTACTCAATTTGATTTACATATAAAAATTTTTTTACAGATCTTAAAAAGATTAAAACATTTTGTGTCAACAGCATCTGTAAAGTATGTTTTCAATTAATAGTATTTTAAATATATAATTAGATATCGTAATATATAATAATTGCGTTAAAGTTCTGAATTTGAGTTCTTCCAGAGCGAAAATGATTTTTTTTTTGGAATATTTCTACATACAATTTTGGCAATATTCTTATTTTTTACTCCTACTTTTTTTAATACCAACAAAACAACTTGTGAAAAAGTGTTGGATAAGAGTATTTTTCCAAAGGATTGCTAAGCTTATACATGTCATACCTCATTTAAAAGACATTTATATTACCTTTTCAACAATATGTATATTGTTCTTATCCCATTATTAATTTTGCAAATACAGACTGTTGATATTTAGACTTTTGAGCCATATAAATCGGTGCCTAGACCCTTCAACAAACATTTTTTTTTATCTTCTTCACCAAAAAAATTCCGCGAGTGGAAAAAATGTAAAATTTTTAATTTTTGTTTTTTTGCAAGAATGTTATTAATTTATTTTTTCTAAGTCATCTATATTTATAAATTTATATAATTATATATAACTCAGTAATACGAACAATGTTGTCTCATATAGTCAGTCATTTTGTATAGCAGTGTGTGGCTGATTGAGTTAAGTGATCGACTACAACGCCAGCAATCTGGGTTCAAATCCTGCCGACGGCGTTTTTTGTTTTTTAATGAAATAAAAATATTTTAAATAATAAATATCTTTTTTTAAATTTTTTGTGTTATTTTTTCAATTTTATTAAAATTTAAATAACTCCAAATATATCATAGGATAGATTTTGATCTCAAATTATCCAATTCGATCTGCCAAAATTAGCTTATCCGTTTGTATCTAATTGGATCTAAATTAATCCTATAGGACATTTTGGGATCTATCGCGATCTCAATTTTATATTATTGGATATTATTGGATCACGCAATTTTGAGATCTATTTGGATCTAATTTAATCCTGTAATATATTTGAGGGATCTGATTGGATATTACTGGATACCCCAATGTTGAGATGAACTTGGATAAGATTAAATGTCGATCTATATCAAATGAGATATGACTACATATGCTAGATATAATGTTCTTTTGATCGGGAGACAATTTTTAGAAGGTTTTCTTATCTTTTCTATAATTTATTTTGAAAGTTTTAATGCTTTGCATTTCCATAAAATAACATAATTGGAAAATATTTTTTTTTATTTACTTTAAACAAACGTATGTATGTTTTCGAAACATATTTTCTCTGCTTCCAAATTCTTACTGTCAAAAATGTGTCCAGTAAAAATGTGCAAGGAAAAGAAGATGGCTTTTAAACTCTCATCATAGAACGGTCACATATTTCTGTTTACCGAGTATTTGTTTTAACGAACGCCATCCAGTAAAAATTTGTACAAATTTGTAGAAATTATCAAGTAAAGCTACATTCACAGTGATGGAGTACTCCACTCTACAGAGTGGATTTTGTTCCTTTCTTTTTCGCACTTACATATTTTTTGTATCATGCCATCTCTATTTTAGTACACTCCACTCTGCAGTGGAGTGTACTAAAATAGTGATGGAGTACACCACATTCACAGTGGTGTACACCATCACTGTGAATGTAGCTTAAAACTGTAAAAATGAAAATAAATAGTTTCGTTTGCGACTTACTCCAACAAAAAATAATGAATTGTCTGACGTTACGTACAAACAAATAAACTAATTTTTCACGTTATTCTGCCGACGATTAGTTATTGGGCAAACAAATCAATGTCTCGTCAAGACTCAAAGGTATGGAAAGCAAAATGTCGCCATTGTTGCCAAATTTGTTTCTTGTTCTTTCAGTGAACAATTTCTTTAGAGTTTGGCTTAATCGTTCTTTTTGGTGACTCGGTTATATGGTTCAATACAATTCATTAAACTAGTTCGTTCAAATCGTTCAATCGTTCGTTTTTGTCATAAGCTGTGTCTGAACAGTGATTCGTGAACTGTATCGTTCGTTTGACAATTTATTGGCAATTTATTTTACATAGCCTAATAGTATCAGAAAATTACAATTTTAATAAAAATTCGAAATTACTAAGAAAAACATTAACGCTGTTATTCAAAAAAAAAACTTCTTAATTTAGCTTTAAAACATGAATTTTCATTATCTCTATTAAACCTTTATTAAAAAATTGTATTCAAAAACATACAATAAAAGTTTATTAATTTTGTTTTTAATTCTGGCAACACTTTGTATATTCTCTCTTCTTATTGTTAGTGATACATGAATTTAGTGAACGATTGACTCGGTAATTGTAGGTAAATATGTTGTTTTGTAAATTTTTATTACAAATCAAAACATATTAAAAAGAGATTTTTAAACATTTCTGAGAATTAATAATGGGAACAAATTGTGTTAAAGAATTTTTTATGTTACGAATACTGAAAGTATTCGAATATCGAGTATGTTTTTATTATAAATGCATCACTATTTTATTGAATTTGTTTTTATTTTATTTTCATGCAAATTTGGGAAAATTTTTGGAAAAAAAGAGTATAGTCTTGGAATTTTTGCAGTTTTTTTTTTTCGGTTGGATACAAAATGTTGTATTCCATCTATTCTTGGGTGGATGACTCTAAAACAATTCTTTTATTCATTTTAAATTCACGTTTTTTAGTTTTTTACATTGGTTATCTTTTTCCAAACTTTATAAAACAGATATTTTAGGCTATATCCTACTTTAAGCGTTTAATAAATTTTTCTATATTAATCATTTGTGAATATTCTTTTTGCCAAATTAGCTTAAAAATCTATAATTAGGCTATTTTAAAAGTTTTTAAATAACACAGTAATTCTTTAAAAATATTGATAAGAGATACAAATTTTCTATGACTAAAAAAAGAGCGAAATGAGCGATTGAACGAATAATGGTGAATGATGCCATATCGTTCAATTAACTGAGCCGTTCAAATGAACTAGTTCGTTCATGAACAACACAACTCTAAGATGGGGTTTCTAGAAGACGTTCGTTGTCACACGAATGAGTGAATACATGTATTTTGTTTTTGTATTGCATGTATTTTGTTATTGTATTTTCGTTCGTGTGAAGCAAAACGTCATTTAGAAACACCACCTAAATTGTTTGTTCGTCAATGAATTTGTCTCGTGTGAACCACTCCTATTCATATTTTGTTTTTGTTCAAACAACGTTGTCTACACAATTGTTCTTACAACTATGTGCAACAGCAAAAATGATGCCAGATCTAATTTTTACTTAGTGGCATTACTAAAAACTAAAAGAAATTTAACAAAATTAATAAAATGTTAAAAAAAGTCAAATAATTTGCATTGGTTAATGCAATTTACTTTTTATTATTGGAAAAAATTAGTAAAAAAACACATTGAAAACTTGAAAATAAATAAATAGTTCAATTTGCGATTCATTCCAACAAAAAACAAAAAATAATACATTGTATGACATTACCACACCATATCTTTCCCGCTCACGCTGCAAAAACCTTTCTCTTGGTTTTTATATGTGCAGATTACGAAGGTTCGGTATGGGAAATTTGTTCAAATTTGCTTTTAAATAGGGGAAATTTGTTTTGAAATCAAAGAAATCCTCTCAGTTTGCAGACAAATTTGCTTTGAAATCAGGGAAATTTGCTCAAAAGAGAGGGAAATTCTCTCATGGGGGAGCCCGTTACCGAACCTTTGTAATCTGCACAACATTTTGTTGGGCCGTGAGCGTAAGTGTAACTCTATTGTTTATTCTTACTCTATGACATTACTTATTTCCCAAACCAAACTAATTTTTTCCCGTTATTCTGCCAACGATTAGTTCAAAGCAAGTAAGGGTTGCCTATCACAATAGAGTTGTAGAAATTCATATTAGAGTTGCAAAAATTCGTACTTTGTTTACAAAAAATTTATTTTTTTGACAGAAGATAATTGGAAATAAAAATACGGAATTTGCCGCAAAATTAAATACAGTAAAATAAAAAACAACAAGAATTAAAGGAAAAAAAAAATTGCTGGAAAATTATGGCAAAACAAACAGAACCGAAATTCTTGTTTTGCTTTCCTTTTTTTTAAACTTCAAAAAATGTCGACGGTTGATTGTCACTTAATTTAAATTCATCGATATGACTTTTGTTGTCGTTAGTCGACACATTCTCAAAATATTTGTCAAATTGTTGCCATATTTTTTTTTCTCAATTAGAGTTGCCTATAAAAACAGAGTTGCAAAATTTCGTATCAGCCTTACAAAAATTCGTTCTTTGTTTAAAAAAAAAAAAAACAGATAAATGAAATTTTTTTTATTTATTCTTATTCAAGGCCAATTATATTTCCTTATTATGAAATAATATAATAAATAGTTTTTTTTTTAATTTCATTTTTCTTCATCAGGATATTCTCCTAACAAATACTTCACAGAGTTTTTGCTTTCAAAAATTTATACACATTCAGGAATTAAATGATGAAGCCATTTTTCTTCTTTAAAAAAGTAATTATTATGTTATTTCATAATAAGGAAATAATTGCCCTCGAACAAGAATAAATAAATTTTTCATTGTAGAATGAAAGGTAGAAAAAACTATTTTTATTTTTAAATTTCAAAATAAAAACTAATGAAACATATGTTAAAAACCAAGGTTGGTTACCGAAACGAATAACGGTAAGGGTAACGGTAACGGTATTCAATTTCATTTGTTTCGGTAACGGTAAAGGTAACGGTATTTAAGACTGTTTAGGTAACGGTATACCGTTATCGAAACAGCAATACCGGTACGTACCGGTATTATGAATTATGTTAAAAACATATAAAAACAAGTAAAAACTTAACATATATTTAATTTTACGTGTTAAAAATACATTTATAAGCTTTAAATTCAATGCTGGTAGTTTTAATAACTAAAATTATTATCGATAAATTTTTTTGTAAAAAAAAAAACTGAAAATTATTACAAAAAGTCAAAAAATTTGCATTTTTATATAAATTAATAAATACCGGTAAAATACCGGTAACTACCATTAAAAATAACGGTATCGGTAACGATAACGGTATTTGAAAAAAATTTTTAGAGGTATTGGTAACGGTAACGGTATTCAATTTGAAACGGTAATTTAGCGATAACGGTAATATAAGGATAACGGTAACCAACCTTGTTAAAAACAGATATATTTTCGACAGAAGAAAAATAATTGAAATTTAAATACGCCAAATAGCAAAATCAAACGCGGTAAAATTGAAAACAACAAAAATGCATTGAAAAATAACTTAAGTGGTCAAAATTGTGACAAAATCTATACAACCAAATTGTTATTTTATTTTCTTTATTTCGAAATGCCAAAAAATTTCTATTGTCTTTTCATTTAAATTTTATTGTAGTTAGTAGACAGTCGACTCAGTTGTGTTTAATGCCTAAATGTGTGATTATTTAATTTAGAAAAATATTATTACCGTTTCTTAAGTTTATTAATAACTTTTTTGAATATATTTTCCTTTCTTCCAGATACAAGAAGAATCTAAAAGCCTTTTATATTGTGCATCCAACATTCTGGACTAAGGTAAAATCTTATATAAATTTACAAATTTTTAAATAAATTCTATAAATATTATTTGTATTTCTTATTATTTTGCATAGATGATGACTTGGTGGTTTACTACATTTATGGCACCCGCTATTAAAGCCAAAGTCCATTCCCTACCCGGTGTTGAGCATTTATATTCAGCTATAACAAAAGATGAATTGGAAATTCCTGCATATATAACCGAATACGATATGGTCACAAATGGAATACATTATTTTACACCACAACCCCAGTTGACTCCCTCATAGACTACAATGATAAGACCAGAGGCTGTATAAAAATTCTAGACAGACTCTTAAGTCTAAAAATTATAAATCAAGAAAAAGCAGTAGTAGTAGTAGCAGTACGTTTATGAGTTTATATACAAAAAGATAAAATACTAATATACTAACAGATAAATAAATAGCCCATCAAAATAAAAGATCTTATAGAGGAATTTCAAAGAAATTGGTAATAACAAGTACTTAAAAGTTATAAAAATTAAAAGTTAAAAAATAATAATACTAAAAAATGATGTACCTTTTTAAAAAATATAATAAATATATAGTATAACTCCACATTATATAAAAGGTATTCACAATGTGTACTAAACGTTGTGTGCGTTGGTTTAAAACAAAATCACTAGCTTTGACGAGAAATTAGCAAAATTGGCAACAGAAGAAAAAAGTAAATATCAATTCAAAACCGGCCAAATGTGCAAGAGTATCAAAAAAAGTACGATCGTATCAACTTTCCCATCCCTGATATGTACGTAAAAATGTTGTACTAAATACTCTCAAATGTTGTACAATTTAAAATCAACTTTTTTTAACAACTCCGTTCTTGTTAGAACGACACAACACATACAACATTTAGTACATCCCTTGTGAACAACCAAATTGTTAAAATGAAATCATATATTCTACATAAATAATGCTAATATTTAGAACAAAAACGGTAGTTATAAATATAAAAAAAATATTAAATTGAAATAAATTGTTGTAGATCTTAATAAAAAAAAATCTATATTGTTGAAAACTAAATAAAAAATTTATATTTTGGAAAACTATTATTACTTAAAAAAAAATCTTATGAAAAATATAAAAAACTAGTTTTAAAGTTTCTCCCCCTTTTTCAAAATCAAATCATTAATTAATTATAAAAAAATAAAAAAAGAAACAAAATTTGTTTTAGTACCAATTTAGTAAAAGTTTAATAAAAGAAAAGAAATTGTTGTTATTGCATATTAAATTATAATAAAATTATAAAAAACAGAAGAATTGTTACAAAAAATACAAGTATTTTATTCCAAATAATAAGAAAAATAATCATAAAAATTATATTATTTCCGCCATTAAATTATTTAAAAAAAATAAAAGTTATCAAATTCTATCTAATGTAAATTTTTAACAAACCCAATACTTATTCATAACTTTACTATAAAACCATTTAATAACAAAAAACTAACTCTTTATACTATACATAAACTATATTTGAAAAAAAATTGTTAAATAAAAATCCTCTTTTTAAAAAAAAAAACTAAATAAAAACAAATGATTTGAAAAATTTATTCCAAAATGTACCTAAAATTAAAGAAAAACAAACGCTGAACTACTTAATTAAAACTTAAAATAACACTAAAGGAAATATTTATGGGGACATAGAAGATTTTTGTTTTCTTTTTTGTATATTTCGTTTCGTATGCTTATCGTTGTTCTTTCAGTGCCAAAATCTGAAGAATGAAACTCGTGCTTATTTTAGTGACAAAACCAGGAGCCAAATTACCGCAGTGGTGATCGAGTGTTATTCGCTAGCAATAATTGTTACTTAAAACACTACAAAGATTAAATCTAGTTTAGAGGTGAAGCATTTAGTTCCCCAGTGTAGAAACGGTAATGACATATCATTATTTTTTGGACTACCAGTAATGACACCCACTTACCTTCTGTATTATTTTAAAACATATAATAATGAGTTACTGATAATGACTTATTTTTATCATTATTTCAAATAGAAAATAATTTTTTAGATTTTTTTGAAATCTATTTTTAGACTCAATATTTTTTAAACACTGGTAAGGATATATGTAACCACATATTTTTGATATTGATTGTATGTATGTTGGCGAGTAAGCTTACTTGTGTGCAGCAGGTCAATTGTGTTTTTATCTATTAAATATTACATGTCGATATAGCTCAGATGGTAGAGCTGTTGACTGGCAATCTGTAGACCCAGGCTCGATTCCCGCACCAGCAAATTTTATTAAAAAAAAAAAAAATACAATAAAAAATATTTTTTTTTATATAATTTATTTTTTAGAAAATCTATTTTTAGACTCATTATTTTTGTCAGTACTGGTAAACACATAGGTAACGATATATTTTTTGATTTTTCGTATGCTGGTGTGTAACGACAACTCATTATTTTTCGCGACATCGCCATATAAAGGTAATAAGAAATTTAATAACAAAAGTAACTAGTTACCATTACCAAATATGTAGTTACATAACCATATATCTGGTAATGATTTTCTACACTGGGTCCTTTATTACAAATATCAGTTAAAATTGTAACAATAGTTATTAGTGTTCATTTATTTGCACTTTAAAAACGTGATTTTTTAACAATTTCGAACGCTTACGACTGCGGGAATCTGGCCCACGTCTATTTTCAGTACTAAAATTGTGTTTGTTAGAAATTTTTCATTACCAAAATTTCAGGGTACAATCGTGTTGCCAAAACAAGATCTGCTAGTGTTTCCTTTAGTACCACAATTTAAACAAAAAATCGTAATTATACCAGTACCAAATTTTGATAGGAAAACTTATCTATCAGGATATATTTTACCATCACAATATAGCAGTAAAATGTTTATTTTAGAACCAAAATCTAGAAGAAATCTATTAGGATTTTTTCGTCAATTAGGATTTATTTGCTATACCAATACTAGTTAAACAGATTCGTGCTGACAACTGAAACTCGGTTACTGCAACTCAACGATTTGGCAACAAATTCGGTTGTCAGCACTTATCTGTTTTCTGGGTGCATATATACCAAATTCTGATAGTAAAATCACAGTTCTTATATTTTAGTACCAAATTTCGGTGGCAAAATTGTTTTTATTTTTTTATGATATTGACTGTGCTTTTTTTAGTACACTCAACCAAAAGAGTCTGTAATAGGTACTGAAAATTTTGCTGTTATTACGGGAAATTTAATTGTTTTGAGCATGTCTGCTGATCTGTAGTACAATAAAATTAGTAGAAAATATTAGTAGCCGCTACTAAATTTTAGTAAAATTTATGTAAACTGCAATTCAAAATCGATGTGTAAAATCAATTAAAAAACTTACTTAATATCATAATTTTAGTACAATGAAATTAGTATAAATAATTAGTTGCAGCAACTGAATTTCAGTAAATTTTTGTAAACTGTAATTTAAAATCAATCTGCTGAAATTAGCAAAAAAGTGTGCTAAAAAATAAACAAACTGTTAAATCTAAAAAAAGAAATTAATAAAAAAAAACCTTTTTTCTTCCGATTGTAACAAGCGTATATATAACTTCATCGTACTTGAAATTTGGAGTCAAAATGTCAAATGGTTCTCCAGTTATTACCTTTCTATGCATTGTAAATACAATAAAATTTTCTGAGTTTAATTTCCAAACTAAGAATATATCAATAGTAACAAATATAAACTAAACAAGAATTGTAAAAAATCAACGAATTCTTGTAAATAAAATTTTTTAAATTAGTATATTTTTCTGCTAAATTTAGCACTCGGTTTTCAAAAATAAGTAAAATGTTTTGCTGAAATCAGCAGCGAAAATTAGTAAAAAAATCCGTAATTTGTAATAAGAGAATAGCGAAAATGATTACTAAAAATAAAAATTGTACTAAAAATCAGTATAAAAATAGTATAGTGCGATTGGAAACTGTTTACAAATTTCTTACTAACTTTTTTATCTGAGTGTAGTAAAATTAAAACAATAAGGGTCTATCATTTAATGACGAAAATTTGAGACAACAATCATAATTCGTTTAGTACTAAAAACTCTAAAAAATCAATCGTGGTTCTTTAAGTACTAAAAAATTAGGGAAATCTTTCGTAGTTCTTTTAGTACGAAAATGAACGAAGAAATCAATCGTGGTTCTTTTAGTACTAAAAATTAATAAAAATCAGTCAGGGTTCTTTTAGTACTAAAAAATTAATAAAAATCAGTCCGGTTTCTTTTAGTACTACAATATTTCAAAAATAAGTCGTGGTATTTTCACTGCTAAAAACTTAAAGAAATTATTTATGGTTTTTAAGTACTAAACAATTAAAGGATTCAATTTTTGTGGATTAAGTACTAAAAAATTAAAGATATAAGTATTGGTTTTTGAGTACTAAAACTAAAAACAATCCTTCCTAGTTCTTTTAGTACTAAAAAATTAAGAAATCAGTCGAGTTTTGTTTAGTACTAAAAATTAAAAAAAAAATCGATCTAATTCTTTTAGTACTCAAAAATATTTAAGAATTCAGTCAAGGTTAGTAATAAACAGTTTATGAAATCAATCGTTGTTTTTCTAGTACTAAAACTTGAAAAATAATAACACAGCATAACACGAAAATAAATTATGGTATTCTGACAATGGATTCTGGTAGAGGAGGCCAAATAAACACACGTTTGTCGGCGTTTGGAAAGATCACATCGGAATTTTATTTTAGGAGGGTTAAAATTTCCACCCTTTTCAAATGTTTATTGTGAACCGGCATAGGAAACCATGAAAATCTTCCATTTTAGGTATAGGTTATGTTCAGCGAACTTATGTAAAACACTACGAGGAACATTTTTGTGGAACATGTTAACCCTCTAACTCTTCAACTTACGGGTCTTTTTTGTCCCTTTTGAAAAAGGGGCCAAAAAAGTCCAACTGGGGAGTTAGACAGTTAAAATGTTCCTCGTAGTGTTTTACATAAGTTCGCTGAACACAACCTATACCTAAAATGGAAGATTCTCATGGTTTCCTATGCCGATTCACAATAAACAATTGAAAAAGGGGGGAAATTTTAACCCCCGCCTCTAAAATAGAATTCCGATCTGATCTTTCAAAACGCTGACACACGTGTATTTTTTTTTTTTTGTTTCCTCCACCAGAATCCATTGTCAGAACGCCGTAAATTTTGGAAAAGTTCGAAATTGTTGTACAGTGTAATCGTAGTTTTTAGTACTAACAAATTTTTCAAATCCTGCGAGGTTTTTAAATTTATTTTAATCGGCATAAGCATTAATTGCATTAAAACAATTAAATGTACTAAAATCCCAAACATATTTAATAGATTGTAAGAAATAATTAGTTGTAGGATTGTCCCTAGCGGAATTTCATGCTTTCCTAAGGAAATGTTGCTGGGGCTATTTCTCGAAGTTTCTAGTGCTAAACAAATTTTAAAATAAATCATGGTTCTTTTAGTACTAAAAAGTTTAAAAATAAATCGTGGTTCTTTTAATACTAAAAAGTTTAAAAATAAATCGTGGTTCTTTTAGTACTAAAAAGTAAAGAAAGCAGTCGTGTTTGTTTAGGTACTAAAAAGTTAAAAGAAGCATTCCTGGTGCTTGTAATCCAAAAATCCTGCTTTTATTGTCATAATCTGAGATATTAATTATTCTCTTTTTTGTGCCAAATTTGATTAACCAAAATTTGAGACACTAGCCATGGTTCCTTTAGTACTAAGAATTAAAGTTTTAAGTATTGTAATCTAAGATATTAATAGTGTTTTTCTTTTTTACTACCAATAACCGAGGAATTAATCATATTTTTTTAGAATTTCAGAACTATCATAAAATAGAATTCTTATATTAGTACCAAAAATCTAAAAACATCAATCATGGTTATTTTAACACCAAAACCCTTAAAAATTAGTTGTTGTTCATTTAGTACCAAAATCTGGGTTTCAAAAGCGTTTTTATGGTAAGTTCAAGTTCTAGTAGAAAATTGCCTTTATAAAGCCTTTATGATAGAGTTTGCTAAAAACCGAAAAATTTGGAAACCGCGGTTTCGGTTTTTCAAAATTATAAAAACCGCGGTTTCGGTTATTTTTCGGTTTTCTTGTGATAGTAATAGAATTCTTTTAAAATAATTAAATATATCAATATCCTAAAAAATGAAGTAATTAATACGTCCAAGATATCTTTTAAAATTCGAATGAATTTCTCACTCAAATATTTAAAGGCAATAACGCTATTATTATATATATTATATATATTATATAAACGCGGCAACTAAAGCTGTATTTTAAAGAGTTCCAATTTAAATTTTAGCAATTTCTTTAAAACAAAATAAAGTTGAAATTTTATAAATTTCGCGGAATACGAAATAAGGCTTTTTGAAAAATACGTGGTGAAAATCGTAACTGAATATGTGAAACTCAATATCTCTTGAACCTCTTGACTTTTTGGTGCAATTTTTTTTTCTAAAATTATAAGCCTCAGTTTATGTTATCCGTAATAACAAAAACAAAAAATTCTTTAAAGCAATTTTTAATGGAGAAAATGTGCATTACAATTAAATACAAAATTTTGTAAAATAGGAGCTGAGCCTTTTTGAAATTCAAGATTCAATAATATGCAATTTAATTAATTCTTTTTATTGGTTAAAGTATTTGTTAAAAACCGACTTATTTTTGTCGGTTTTCGGTTTCGGTTTTGAGGCTTGGAAAACCGCGGTTTCGGTTTCGATTAAAACCGAACAGCAAACTCTACTTTATGACACTAGCTTTTTTCTAATTTTTTTTTTTGACTTTTTTAGGGGTTTAGTTAAAGTTTTTGGGTATTTACGAAAAACTTAAAACAGAATAGAAAAAAATCAAATGAAACCCCTAAAAAATCAAAAAACGTTAAGAAAAAAGCTAGTTTCATACGGACTTTACTAATTTTTCTAAAATTTATATTTTTTATTATATCCTTTAATCTTTATAAATATTTCCTTTATTGTCTGTGTTGTTAGTCCTATTTAAATTAAGAAAAAAAAATTATATAAAATCCCAAAAAAAATTGCATTACAAATTCCCAAAAAAATACACCTTTTTTAAAAATGTTATAAAAAAAATTAGGAAATATTTTATTTTCTCTTCCAAAACTATAAGCACATTTTTTACTGAAAATTAAACTAAAATTGCATTCTTCTATAAAGCGACAAATGCACACAAAAAGCCTGATAGAAAATTAACGTAAATTAATACAGAGTAATAAAAAAATTCTACAATTTTGGCCTAAAAAAATTTTTAATATTGAAAATAAAATCAGCTTTTTATAAATCCAATTAAAACAAAATGCAGAGTTAATATAAAAGAAATCAATTAGAACTTACATTTTGCACTCAGGGATTAATTTCAACTGCAACAATTAACAAGAACAACTGCAAAACAAGAACTATAACATACAAAATTATTCCTGATACATACATGCGTTGTTGTCGACTTCAAATCAACGGCATTATTGTAAGTTTAAAATTCTTAAACAAAACTGTTTTTAGTACAGCACCACAGGGTCCCTCCTATTTATAGATGATGTTTATCATAAAATATTGTATAATTTTTAGAACAAACTTTAGAGACTCAATTGAATGAAACTAAAAGCATTTTCTAGATAAAAACTTAAATTGCTTTTAATACTTAGCTATTATTAGGATATCTAACACTTGCCGGATATACACACATATGCAATCAGATTGCACTATTAGTTAAAATTTTTCTAAAGAAAATGTTGTCTAAGTAAAATATTTTCCGAAACTGATTTTTTTGAAAAGTTAGCAAAGACAATTTTAAATAAGATTAACAGCGTTTAATACCTACCTAATCCAGAAAAAAACAAAGAAAACAAATTTTGATCGTTTATACCAAAATTTTGATATTTTTAACAAATTTTATCTTTTAGTACCAAATCTGAGAGAACAAATGTTAATTTTGAGATACAAAATTCTAAGATATCAAATATATTTTAGTACTACAATCTAAGAATACCAATTCAATAATTTTTCTGTTAAATCATATGATAATTTTAGTACCATATTCTGAGATAATCAGTGTTAATATATTGGTATTACAATTAAATCAAACGCTGTTTTAGTACCAATTTCTATAATAACAAATGGCAATCTTTAACATGCTTCTCTTCTTACAAATTTCCAAGAGATTAAATGTTTTGTCGAAGAACTCAAAGTTTTTCATACCAGAATAAAAATTGCAGTTTTGTTTGCTTAAATGTGAAAATTAAGTACCAATATTTAAGTAATCCATTAATATTTTAAAACCTGTAAGGAAATTATTCTAGTTTTTTTAGCACTAAATTCTGGAAAAAATAAAACACGCAGGTTTTTTTAATTTATCATTATCAAAATAAAACATTAATTGCATTTTGTGAATCAAATGTGCTAAAATGCCAAAAATTATTTAACAGACTTTAAAAAGTTGTGGCCCTATGTTCCTCCTAGGAATTTAAAGGATTACATATATATGAAAGTAATTTGTTGTAAGATTATCCCCGGATTTTTGTCTAGTGAAATCGTCAGGAGACGACGTTTTTGGAATTTCAATAAGTATTTGTAAGGTTAAATTACAAACTCAATGAGAATTTCTCGTTCACGCCTAAGAACGTTATTCAAATTTCAAATATCAAAAAAAAAAAACTAAAACAACAAAAAATTACCACAATTTGCTTAGTCACCTTCCAAAGTACTGATATGTTGTTTTGACAGATCTAGCAATGTAATGGCATTTAAGCACTAAAATATCTTTTAGTACCGAAATATTATAAATCAATTGATGAAATTTTAGTACCAAAATCTGTATTTTTTAGTACCTAATTTTGAGAAATCAAAGGCATCAAAATTATAAAAGAAAGTAGTACCAAAATCTGAAAATTTAAACGCGGTACCATAATGCAGAATTCTAATAACAAAATCTAAGACTTTTAGTACCAAAATCTGTCAAACCAAACGTTTGGCAGACGTAGATTTTTTAATACCATAATCTAGATAACTTAAAGTTCTTCCAAAGTGTAGACTTTTTAGTACCAAATGATTTTTCTGAATTTCAAAAAGAAAGTTTTAATTTCATTTGTTATTTTCTGAAGTACAATTAATATTTTCTGAATTACAAAATGAATGTGGTACCGAAAAGTTTTTCATAAAAAACTAAGACACATTTTCCTATTGAAAAAATTATTAAAATTATTACAACATTTGGTTTTATTGCTTATTTCACAAAAAAATCAATACCTTTTTACTGATGTGCAAAACTTTAGTGACAACAAATAAATCTGTTAAAATAACTCACCGTTTTTTTTTTGTCAAAACACAATAACAATACTTGAAACCAAACGATAACCTTTTGAAAGAAAATCTATATGATCATTTACACTAAAAAAAACAAATGGTTACTAAATTTTGTAGAATATAGACGAAAAAATACTTTGATTAAATATTTGTTTTATATGAGTTTTATTAATAAAGACAAAAAAAAAAGAAACAAATCGTAGTATAGGTTGCCGAATATTTTTAATTAATTGTTGCTCCTTTTTTGTATATAATTATGAAATAAATGAGGAAAAACCTAAAACCAAAATTCCTTATTTTAATTTTTGAATAAAAATTAAAGTAAATAAAAATTAAATCAAGAAATGCTTGCGTTAAAAATAATAAAAAATAAAAATACGAAATAAAAATGGAAAATTTAATTAAAAATTTAATTTTTTGTTTTATTAATTTAATGTGAAACTAGTTAAGCGTTAATTTCGTGAAATTCGACAAAACTTTATACTTATGCCGACTTTACATTACGCTCGATATTCAGTTAATCCAGTCAGAATTTAGAATTTGTGATTTTAAACAGATTTCCAACACAAAACGACATAGCAATTTTATTTGGATTTTGACGAAACCCATGTGAAAACTGAAATATATATGAACGTACATGATCATACATTGACTAGTATATGATCATGCATAGGCATACATTATCATATACGTCCATGCATAGTTCAATGTATGACCATATATTATCTCATATATTTCCATATATCTTCGGATCCGAAATTTAAGGGTATATGACCTAACATGTTCATATACGACCATATATGCTCACATATGATTCATGTATGCTCATATATTATCATATATAGCCATATACCTCCATATACCCTCAAATTTCGGATCCGAAGATATATGGAAATATCTGAGATAACGTATGGTCATACATTGAACTATGCATTGACGTATATGATCATGTATACCTATGCATGATCATATACTAGTCAATGTATGATCATGTATGTTCATATATATTTCGATTTTCACATCGGAATGCAATTTTAAATTCAACTTGTTTAACATATATCAGAGAACATATGTATATTAGGGTGTCCCTTAAAAATAGATTTCCAGTTTTATTGGAAATGGTCCAAAATGGAAGAAATCAATTATTTTTTTTTTTTGGAGAACGTTAACCCGTGCCGAAAGTTGGACAAAAATGGCTAAAATTCGAAATTTCTTAAAAAATTATTTTTTATTTCATTTATTCATTTAATATAGCCAAAATGATTCAGATATGGAATTTTGACTTCTTCGGATATCATTAACCTACTTTAGCCTGGAATCCAAAATGACCCACAAATTTGATAAAAATGCAAAAACGTGTTTTTTTAAATTAATTTTAAAGATTTTTTAAAATGCCTAATTTGGAGATATCGATTGCTATTTGTACCACATAATAGTTGATATTAAAGAAAAAAAAAAATAAAATAAATTCGAAAAATGATAATTCGAGTTTGTGTTTGGAGCGACTGTTTTCCAGGACATTTTACAAAAATTGCTTATTTTGTCAAAAATTTTCAAAATTTGAATGTTTTCATCAAATTTTATATAGTTTTCGGAAAAATATCACTTAAATGTTGTAGAAAATAATTGTAAGGCGGAATTGTTTGCTTTGAAAGCAAGATAAAAATTCAAGGCGTCTCATGCCTATAAAAAGCGTTATAATCCCGTCAAAAGCGGGGTGGTTGTTCAGGTTAAGTACACTAATAGAAAAAAGCCTGTAAAAAGTTTTGCTAAAGCTGGTAAAAATTTCTTCAAAATTACCTTGCATAAATAAACTGCTGAAATAAGAAGATTTTCTTTGCTTAATACACTATGCGACAGTCAAAATCGGGAAGGGTTCAAACTACCGGGGAAAGTTATATCGGTAAAAAAGAAGTTATACGTGTCCCGGCGTTTCGCTGGGTCAGCCCTAGGAATCGAGATATATCGATTTGACCTTTGGTGGTCTTTTTTTTGACATAACTCGAGAACCACTAGTCCGATTTTGTTCAAACAATTTTAAAAAAATTAAAAATTACAATTCCTTTAATCTGTTCATATAACGTTTTTCTATATACTCAACAGTTTTGCCGGTAAAAATAAATGTTTGTTACCGCTACCATAAAAATCAATAACCTTTTGTTTATTACACTGTGAGACAAATGGTAGGGGTCAGTGATCGGGAAGGGTTCAAACTACCGGGGAAAGTTATATCGATAAAAAAGAAGTTATACGTGTCCCGGCGTTTCGCTGGGTCACCCCTAGGAATCGAGATATATCGATTTGACCTTTGGTGGTCTTTTTTTTGACATAACTCGAGAACCACTAGTCCGATTTTGCTCAAACAACGTTTTTCTATATACTCAACAGTTTTGCCGGTAAAAATAAATGTATGAAGAAAAAAATATTTTTTGCCTAAAATATTAAAATAAAGTAATAAACAAAAGGTTATTGATTTTTATGGTAGCGGTAACAAACATTTATTTTTACCGGCAAAACTGTTGAGTATATAGAAAAACGTTATATGAACAGATTAAGGGAATTGTAATTTTTAATTTTTTTAAAATTGTTTGAGCAAAATCGGACTAGTGGTTCTCGAGTTATGTCAAAAAAAAGATATATCTCGATTCCTAGGGGTGACCCAGCGAAACGCCGGGACACGTATAACTTCTTTTTTACCGATATAACTTTCCCCGGTAGTTTGAACCCTTCCCGATCACTGACCCCTACCATTTGTCTCACAGTGATATTAGTAAGATAGGAGTAGCAAAAATAAATCTGTTAAATATACAGAATTTTAGTTGTATTTGAGCTAAATTTTAGTTAATTGAAAAAAAATTTACTCTGCTAGAATCAGCAACAAATTTTGCTGAATATTAGTAGAATAAGAAAAACACAAAAAAATTTTAAATTGTTTTAAATTGTTTTAAGAGAATGAAAATCTATTTTTGTGAAATCAGC
The DNA here is from genome assembly GCA_949987735.1 of Leucophora obtusa. NCBI lineage: Eukaryota > Metazoa > Arthropoda > Insecta > Diptera > Anthomyiidae > Leucophora > Leucophora obtusa. The sequence goes on from OX465299.1 coordinate 51,293,611, forward strand.
AGTCTACTATTTTTCATCCAATATTTATGTTGTTTTTAGCAAGATGACTATTATTATATTAAACAGTTTATTTTTCCTCTTCTAATCTTACTAATATTTAGCAAAATCGGTAAAAAAAAAATTCTGCAGTCACTTTTAAATAATAAACCTGTAAAAATAGCAGAAAAAGCTACTAATTGTTTTGCTATTTTCACAGATTTATTTCAATGAGTGTAGGAATAAAATTTTATAACTATTTTACCAAATTTAAGTGCTTGAAAGACAATTATCAAAAGTAGATTTAGAGATCATTACGAGGATGTACGGACAGCCTTAAACATTTCCTAAAATGAAAGGTAATTTTTTTTTTTTAATTCAAACTCATAAAAATAAAAGACTGCTAAGTACTTCTACGTCATACTGAGCCAGGCTTAAGGTCTAAATAAAAAAGAAAGAATTTTTCACTTAATATTGGTATGTTGGAGGCGAAAATACTTTAAAAAGTTTAAAAGGGAGTCTTAGCTAAAAAATCGATTTTTGTTGATCCGTGTAATTTTTTTCAAGCTCCATTGGATGTTCTTTTTTTTTTGTTATCGCTGTTTTCTATATTATGTATATTTTTAAAATCTAATTTTCATTCTTTCTTTTTAATTTAATTAAAATTTTTTTTATTTTTTTTTTTTAATTAAAATTTTTTTTCGATTGTTTTAAAATTAATGAAGGTCCGCACGCAATTGGTTGACGGGCCGCATTTGCCCATGTGTGGTATAGTATATAATCACTTTGTGCTGATGTTTTTTACTACCAAAAATACTTTGACCCATTTTTTATTACACCCATTAAAATATATTTCACTAATTCCCAGAATTTCATTCGTTGCCGGGAATATGACCCAAATAGAACTGTGATGTAGAGCATCATATAGTCGACACGTCCAACTTTATGTATTTAACTTAAGTTGTTTTTCCTTTAACATTTACGGTGGGTCTCATACTGACGGTTTTAGAGTTAACTACTAATAGTTGACCCAAAAATTTCTTATTGTTTTGTGTAAAATTTTTTAACATTTTCTTTTTCAGTATGAGACCCACCGTTATTTATAGTTTTTTCTTACTTATAAGTAATTAGGTGGTCTTTTTATATAACAAAAAATATTTATACATTAAAATAAATTACTTAAATTTTATGTAGACATAACATTAATTAATAACTAATTTAGTCTCGTCGGCATTTTCAATATATTTGTGCTTGTATTTGTCAAATATTTCATTCAGACTATCAATAACTTTTTGATGAATTTCATCGACATATTCAGGGTTAGGATTAGACATTTTGTTAACAATGATGGGGGCGCCAACTAAGAAAAAATGAGAAAAAAATAATATGTATATTAATTTAAGAAAAGTTATATCTTGGATTTTTATACATACCAACTTGTACAATATGTTTTCTTTGTGGTAGAAAACCGAACGAGTATTGGAAGAAACCACGACCCAAAACGATTAAGGGCGAGACACCCGTTAATTTTTTGACAAATGATTGGAATTTTCGCAGCATAGAATCTGGAGGGTTAGCTACTTGATCGAAGATATCAACTTCCCCAAATGAAAAGCTGGGTACTATGGCGGATCTGAAAAAAAATATTTATAATTATTTCAATTTTTCTACGCTGAACAAATATCTGCTATTTAATATAAATAGCTTTTAATTATATGCTTTCAATAATATCATATAAAATTTAAAAGGTCTAGCCTGATTTGAAAATTAATGTGCTTATAATGTGTAGGTTTATTATTCTTTTTAACCTCAAACCTACTAAAATTAACGGTGGGTCTCACACTGAAGGTTTTAGAGTCAACTAATAGTTAACCCAAACATTTTATGTTATTTTATATAAAATTTTTTGATATTTCCTTTTGTTTCATAGTTAAGTTAAAATTAAATCTACAATATGAGACACACCGTAAGAGTTTTAGCTACAAATTAGTAAGTCTAAATTCTTTTAACGGATTTTAATGAATTTTATTTTAGGTAAAACATTAGATGCAATTCCTGTTAAATTGCTGTCATAAATATTATTGTGAGTGCAACTATTTTAATTTATAGTCCCAAACTTACCCAGTTTTAATGGCAATTTTTACAAATCCTTTACGATTTTTTAATGTTAATATATAGCGTCCTGGATGTGAGTCCAATGATTCTTGGGCACCGCCTACTAAAACAGCCACTGCATTGGAGGTAAAACCATCTTTGTTGTCTTTATGTTTAGGATCATTTGATTTGCTGAGATGATGCATTAAAGATTCTTTGGAACATGATACCAAACCCCATAAACGTATAACTTCACGCATGAAGGGTATAAAGAAATGCACATCTAAGGTGGCAATTTTTGGTCTTACACCTGGATATAGTTCCAGCCATTTGGGAATGTTATTGCCCATATTGACGGACACGCCAGTTCTTAAACAGAAATTAAAAAATAAAGCTAATTAGTACAGTTAAAAAGGCAGAAAAGGTATTTACTTTTAAAATAATTAAAAATGTTGTTACTTTTTACTGTTGGAAAACAACTAATAAATGCAATAAAAATAACTAACAGTATGGTTAAAACAACTGATAAATTTTTAGTAAAAACATTTTAGAACACAAGTTGGCAAAAAAAACTACTGAAAATATGGCAACATTAAAGAGAGTACACTCAAAATAATAAGTCTGTTGGCTGAGTAGAAAAAGTTGTTACTTTAACAACATTTATTTTTGACTTAAAATAAAATTTGTTTATTTTAAAACATTTTCTGTTAAATTTAACAAAACTAAAGTTAAGTAAGAAATTAGTAAAACTACAGCTTTATTTGTAATTATACTGAGTCGTAAAATTTGTTCAAATTTAAGGTCTCGGCAGGCTTGCCAGATACTTTTTTTTGTTGTCCCCAAACAAATCTAAAAATATCCGCAAAAATCCCCAAATAGAAAAAATTTTGAAAAAGGTAGTATCTTATTAAATTTGCTTAAAATGAACATTATACGGTCCCTAAATTCTCAGAATTTAGGGACTTTTACGAAGAAAACGTTTAATTTTTATTAAATTATTTAAACAAACCAATCGAACATTAAACATATTTTATTTTGAAATTTTCAAGAATTTAAGGCATTTTTTAAAGAACTTACAGATTTGAATTTTTCTAGTTTGTCTGTTTAATACAATACAATTTAATCCATAATCGATATGTTGTTTTTTGTAAAACAATATTTTAGATTCTAAGATATACATAAATCCTCTAAAACTCTCAGGCAAAAAGGATTTATTTGTGTTAAAAAGCTTTACATTAATATAGAAAATCCATAAAAGTGTGAATTTCTTACTTTTTTTAAATTATGCGAACAACTTAACTGATGTTTTCGGAAAACTATGCAAAGTTAATATAATCTACAAAATTTATGAAGAATTTTAAATATCCCCAAAAAATCCCCAAAACATTTTTTAAATCCCCAAAAAAAACTACCTGCAAGGCAATTTCAAAAAAAAATTTTTTGCCGATCGTAGCACAGTGCTTTGATTTCATATAACGATTGGAAAAAAATAGAAGGACTGGAGACAGAGTTTTGAAATTTGGTATACTGGCATAGAACCCCTTAGTTAAGAAAAATTTTAATTTTTGGAAATATCGGGCCAAGGACACGACCACCACCTGAAATTTAAAAATATTATATTAGCTACATAAATGGACGTAAAATTACGAAAAGTATCCATTGAGATGCACATAAAACTCGAAACGTTGTCCTGCCATATATCCTAAGTCCTGCCATATATCCTTTGTGTTGAAATCTTTATAAAACCTGCAAAAATTATCCGCCTGCGCTGAAATTTACCACGTGAATTGATATAAGGTCAAGCCGTATTTGTGCCAAATTGGTGTAAAATCGATTCATTAATAAAAAAAGATGCCTTTCATAAAAAATTGATTTTAAACGCTTAAAATAATTTTCCTAAAAAAAAAAAAATTAAATAGGATTGAAATAGGAAAACATATGAATTCTCCATTTTAAGCATAGGGTATGTTCAGCGAACTTATGTAAAACACTACGAGGACTATTTTTGTGGAACATTTTAATCTTCTAACTCTTCAATTAAAGGGACTGTTTTGGCCGCTTTTTAAAACGGACAAAAACGACCCGTAAGTTGAAGAGTTAGAGGGTTAAAATGTTCCGCAAAAATATTTGTCATGAAATTCTACTATAAGTCTTTGAAGACTTTAGCATTGAAAATTTAACTTAAGTGCCAGTAATAAGTAAAAACTTAAAATGTGTTTAAGGGTTAATTTCGTACTTATTCAGAATTGGTGCTCATATGTCCCACAAACCTGAATTTTAGTTATAGGATGTGTTTAGCGAACTTATGTAAAACACTATGGGGAACATTTTCGTGGAACATTTTAACCCTCTAACTCTTCAACTTACGGGTATTTTTTGTCCCTTTTTAAAAAGAGGGCAAAAAATTCCCTTTCATTGAAGAGTTAGAGGGTTAGAATGTTCCAAAAATGTTCCTCGTAGTGTTTTACAAATGACCGCTCAACACATCATATACCTAAAATGGAAGATTCACATGGTTTGAATACTAAACACTCTTAAATGCGTGAAATTTGTGTAAAAATCATGAATTTAGGCATTTTAAAAAATTGATTTTTTTTAATTTGTGGTAAAAAATAGTAACAAATTTTTTAATGATCTATTATATAACAGTATAAACTTACAAAAAAATGAAAAAAAAAAATCTAATTTTATATAATTTTTTTTATACTCCATCAAACTTGAGTAATTTTTGGATTTTCAACAAAAAAATGTGTTTTTCGGAGCAATAAAAAATAATTGTTTTTTAAACGTATACTAAAATTCATATTTAAATTTAACTACAAATATATTAAAGTAATTAAAAAACAAATCTTCCAACAAATTTAAAAAAAAATATATATTTTTGAGAATTATTTTCGTGAAACAATTAAAACCCATTTTTCTGTTAAGTAATTTTTGCATAAAATTCTCTGAGTTTAGCGCCCCCTTTCTTGGCGACAAAAGCAATCACACCAAATATTTTTTCACATTTGTTTGAGTTACTTTCTTATCTTTAAAAAAATCCTACCAATTTGAGACAAAAATTTTTTTTTTTTTGTCCATGGGCGAAGCGTTGGGGGCGCCATTTTATATTTTTCGTTATATGTTTGGCATTTACAGTCGGATCTTAAAGTATGATACATCGATGTTTTTCTCTCGAGGAGACCAATGTTTTTCTCGAAGGGCCATTGACCTTAAGTATCGCATTCTAGTAGTTACCCACCAGATCTCAATTGCTACCACCCTAATGTGCAAGCCTAATGTCAGAAAATTAAAGCTCGCAAAAAATCATTAAACTTTTGCTAAGGAAGTTTTTCGATAAACCCAGTAGTTTTTATTTATTTTTTGATTGCCGAACGTAGGTGTCGCCTTTTTAATTTTTTTTTCATTGGATTTTACCTTTATATTGAGCAAATCAATGGTCTCCTCGAGGCAAAGAAATTGATATGTCACACTTTAAAATCTGACTTTAAATGCCGAAGCTATAGCGAAAAATTAAAAAAAGCGACCCCTACGTCCGGCAAAACAAAAAAAAAATTTTGAAATTGCCTTGCATAAATAATTACTATTGGAGGGTGTACGGCGAACTTTTTTTCTACGGTACGATCTAGTGTACTTTGTGTACTTGCTCTTTCCTTTAATTCAACTTCGCTAGATATAGAGCAATAGAGCAAAATTGACGAAAATTTCGACCACCACTTACTACAGAGTACCCCCGTGAAAAGATTATCTGTATCCAAAAATGGACCTTCGTGGAGCATTAATTTTATAAAATGGCCCATATCTTTAAAACTAACCGAAATAGAGCAAAACGGACAAAACTTTTACTCCTATGGAGTATTCTTACATGACCCAGTGTAGAAACGGTAATGACATATCATTATTTTTTTAACTACAAACAATGATACTCACTTACCTTCTGAATTATTTTAAAACATATAATAACGAGTTACTGATAATAACTTATTTTTATCATTATTTCAAATAGAAAGTAATTTGATAGATTATTTTAAATTTTATTAAAAAAAAAATTTTACAATAAAAAAATATTTTTTTTTATAAAACTTTTTTTTTTATCTATTTTTAGAGTCATTTTTTGTCAGTACTGGTAAGCATATAGGTAATGACATATTTTTAGATTTTTCGTATGCTGGTTTGTAAGCATAACTCATTATTTTTCGCGACATCGCCATACATACACTCAACCAAAAAAGTCTGTAATGGCTACTGAAAATGTTGCTGTTATTACGGGAAATTTAACTGTTTTGAGGCCAGCGGTATTTTTTGCTAATTTTAGCAACACATGTCTGCTGATCTGTAGTATAATAAAATTAGTAAAAAAAATTAGTAGCTGCTACTACATTTTAGTAAAATTTATGTAAAATGCAATTCAAAATCGATTTGCTAAAATCAGTTAAAAAACTTACTAAATATCATAATTTTAGTACAATGAAATTAGTATAAATAATTAGTTGCAGCTACTAAATTTCAGTAAATTGTTATAAACTGTAATTTAAAATCAATCTGCTGAAATTAGCAAAAAATTGTACTAAAAAAAAAAAAACTGTAAAATCTAAAAAAAAAATTTATTTTTCTTTCGATTGTAACAAGCGTATAATTACTTCATCGTACTTGAAATTTGGAGTCAAAATTGCAAACGGTTCTCCAGTTATTGCCGTTTTATGCATTGGAGATGCAATAAAATTTTCAGGGTGTTATTTCTAAACTAAGAATATATCAATAGTAACAAATATAAACTAAACAAGAATTGTAAAAAATCAAAAAAAAAAAAAAATATTTTTAAATTAGTTTATTTTTGTGCTAAATTTAGCACTCTGTTTTGATAAATTAGTAAAATGTTTTTCTGAAATCAGCAGCGAAAATTAGTAAAAAAAATCCGTAATTTGTAATAAGAGAATAGCAAAAATGATTACTAAAAATAAAAATTGTACTAATAATCAGTATAAAAATAGTATAGTCACAAATTTTTTTACAAACTTTTTTATCTGAGTGTAGGTAATAAGAGATGTAATAAGAGACGTAACTACTTACCCTTACCAAGTATGTAGTTACATAACCACATATCTGGTAATGATTTTCTACACTGGGGACTTAGATAGATAATATAGACCGGGTCAGGGGACGGCCAAACAACAAATTTTATTTTAAGCAAAAAACAGGAATAAATATTGTTAAAGTAACAAATTTTTCTGTTTAGCCATAAGACATGTTATTTTGAGTGTATTGAAAAGAAAACAAACTTACAATAAGTTTCATTTCAAAAATGTTTCTATATATTTAATTGAATGTTCTTGTGCTTCATTTTTTTTTTTGTGAGGTGTGATTCACACTGTTTTTAATCCACCCCACTTCACTCTGTCTTACAATAATTACAAAATTTGTTGTTATCATTTCGTCACTCATGGACACGTGTATTAAAATAAGGTGATATTGTTTTACAATTAATTAGTTTAGCATTATTCATTCTTTAAGTATGCGTTTCATTGCCGTTTCATTCTAACAATACACGTTTTATTTTTTATTTATTTGGTTTTTTAATAAGGTTTGAGACAATTAAGAGCTTTTCTTAATTATTTTAAATATTTAATTGAGTACTCGCAGAATACTCTCAGGTCAATGTTTATATTTTTAAATTAAAAATACACTTTTTAAATGAAAAAAACTTACCCAATAATACCATGTGGAAAACTAGCCACTAAATAATTACGATCCGGTTTTAGTTCAGCGGTTTTTATCAACTCAATTGGAAAGTACTCACGTACATTTTTGGTCAAACAATTATTACGCAAAAACATCCACCTGTAATTAACAGTGGTAAATAAACAAAATTCAATAAGAACGAAAATTGTCAACTAAAAATTATTATTATAACTTACCCATTGCCATTGACAGCGGAACTCCGTTTGGTGTGATCGAAGTAAATATAGGTTAAATATAATAGTAAAAATCCACGGCCGATATAATTTAAATATAACTGGAAATAAATATTAAAGAATATTGAAACAAATTTTCTTTCTTAAGTACAGTTAAGTACACCGACAATAGAACAAAGGCTAATACAATTGCCGAAATATCAGTCACTCTATTTTACTATCTTATTTGATTATAATAAAAAAAAAGTTAAGAGATTTTTGTATTGTATAACTGATTAAGATCATTTCATTAAGTATGTGATGGAGTTTGCATACCATTGCCAAGGAGAATCTAAGTAGATGCAAACATCGTCGCACACGACATAGGACACGACTTTGGACAAAACAGCTTTGTTCTGCATCCAAAATGACAAATTGAAACAGTCGAACTAGACCGCCATTTAAGTGCAAATAAAAATTCTAAAAAAATCTATGAATTTTGAGAAGAAATGACGACGTTAGAGCCAGACTGATCTACGGCACAAAAGTAAGTTTCTGAGAAAATTAAGATTAGATCAGTATGGCATGCATTTACTTTGCAGACCGCACTAATTCTATAGTGAGTTGTTGAGATTTCTCAAGAAGGAAATCGCTGAAGAGCAATTACATAAGGGTGGCATGGAAGAATTATGAGTTTTCTATGCCATTGTGTAATAATATCATTTTTGATAAAAATGTCGCTTACATCAGTCTGGCTCCAACGTCGTCAAATACGAAAAATATTAAAAATAAAAAAATTAAATGAATAAATTTAGAAAGCGTTATTTTTCATTAGTACATACATATAATTTTTTCATTTAAATTTTTTAACTTAAATTAAGTGTTTATTCTCTTTTTATTAATTCCATAAATCTTTTTTAAATGAATATTTTTTAGTTCGATTCAAGATCATAAATTAATATCGCTTTCTGTTTAAATTATTTTTCAAATTAAAGAAAGATGATACAATTTTCACAAGTAAATTACAAGGAATAAAAAATTTGAAAGAATTCGAAAAGGCCAGCAAGAGAGAATACGTATTTTCGGCTTTCGCTACAAAGCCATCATCAGTGGCATTTGCATTGATGGGTTAAAGATTGATAATCGTCTACTTATGTGAAAGTTGAAAGCAAATCGAATATGTTAATAACTCAACTTTTTATTAAAAAAAATTGTTTTTTCCAAATCATTATGAGGCAACCGCGGAAGTAAAATTTTTGTAATTTTTTAAATATTGTTTATAGTCAAGTCCTCAAAGTATCACATCCTTTCTTTGCCATTGTAATATCGCTTTGCTATAAAAAGTTATAGGCATGGGTTAATATAGAAATGGGTTAATATTTTTTATCAGAGAAATTTGTTTTGAATATTATACAGTTACGGTGAGTCTCATACTGCAGGTTTAAACTTAGGTTAATAGTTAACCCAAAAATTTGTTGTTGTTTTGTGTACATTTTTTTGACATTTTATTTTGTTTTTAGTTAAGTTAAAGTTAAACCTACAGTATGAGACCCACCGTTAGGAGTCAACAAAGAGCTTCGAAATTAATGTTTTATAAAATTCAGTAAGTGGAATTAATCGATTTGGCAACTGAAGCATTTACATATTAATTTTTCTTAACCAAAATATAAATTTTTTAAACGTATGGAAAATTAGGGCAAATTAGAAAACGTGCCAAAAAATATCTGCTCTATGTTTTTTCCTTGAAGTCTTTATTTTTGCAAAGAAAACAACGCATATTTTATGAAAATTCAACGAAAAATTCCGAAGCTATTACCAATCATGTAAACAAAATAAATTCAAAAATACGAGGGTAACTTTTTATGTTGTGAGCTTTGGCCACTTCAACACTTGTTAAGCGTCTGCTGATAATTCCTCTAGAAGGTTTAATATTTTTGACCACAACCTTGCTTAGAAATTTTCGTCATTTGTAAATGTAAATGTCGTGTGTCAGCAAAATTGGAATTAACTCGTGAACATATTCGGGCAATGACAGGTTATTACCATACGGATTACCAAGTAATGATAGGTCATTGCCTTTTGCATTACTTTAAAATACAAAATAATGACTTACTGACAATAAGTTAAAGAAGTACTTATATACTGTTGCAATGTAATCACTTACTGGTAATTGATTAAATAAGTACCGATTTAGTCTTTTTTATATTAATATTTTATTTATTAATTTGTTTTGAACTAAATAGGAAAAAGCCCAATCCAGATACTCACAGGGCCAGTGAACTGCTGCAGTGCTGTCAAATTTGTTTCTTGAATTTCGCGAAAACTTCTTTCACTATTTTTAAAAATTTGTTGCTGAATTTTGTTTGAGGGCAGCTCTTGTTTATTTAAAAACTTTTCTCATTTCTCGACAGTGAGAAATAAAGAAAATAAAAAACCTACTTTATCGATAAAACGTCGCACTGTGGTAAAATACTGACGATACTGCGTTGATCTGGTTGGGGCTAAAAAGTTATTTTGCCAATATGACCAACTATTTTACAATGTAGGGTAACCATTTATAGCCTAACTCCTGTGTAACCACTGATTTTATTTCTGTGAATAATTACTTACTCTATCACTCTGGGTAACCACGTAGGTAACTCATTATTCTCATTTTTTTTTTTTTGTAAGCGAGTCGATGATGACCACCCATAGATTTTTTGACATCGCGAACGAAAGTAATGTAGCGAATAAATAGCCTAATAACCAGTAAAACCCTTTGCGTGCTACTTACTCGTTTAATTCCTTGCTAATGTCTGTTTTTGCTGGGGATTTACTACGATTTTCGATGTGGATTATCTAGAAAAGAGTGCATAGACAAATTAAATTCAACTTTAGGTGATGAAGCCCTATTCTTTGCATCTGTGAAACGCTGGTATAATGAATTTAATCTAGGACGTGCTTCGCTGCAGGACGAATTTCGAGAAACTCGTCCAGTTGTTGTACCAAAAAAAAATTGATGCTGTGCAAAAACTGATAATTCAGGATTGCCACGTGACATACTCTGAGCTTAAGATCGTTACAGATGACGAATCATGGATGTATGCACATGAGCGTGAAACTAAACAACATTCGATTGTATGGGTGTTTCATGATGAACGAAAACAAAATAACAAATTTCTGTTTTTTCATTGTTAAGCACCGTAAGTTGTTTTTCACGTGGAAAAATTTCACTAGAACTTAAAAGTCTTTAATAGCTAACTTAAATGAAAGCAAATAATAACTTTTTTAGTAGGTTTGAGGTTAAGAAGAAGAATAAACCTTCCTCAAAAGTTATAAACACATTAAATTTGCAAATCAGACTAGATCTAGTTTCTGCCTTTTTATGGACAGGCTTCATCAGTGATCTTCCATTAAATTGTATTATTGTTTATATTTTTATTGTCAGATTGTCTCTATATGAATAATTTCAGAAGTGATCAAACAGACATATACAAAAATTCTACTTCATATTTTCTCTGTTTATCTTCTTATTTCCTCCGTGTCACCTTTTCACAAATATTGCCACATTGACGTATGGTTTGTACGTACAAGTGCAGGCACTTTTATTTTGTTAGAAAGATACAATCACAATAAAAAAATGTCACTTTTCCACAAGAAAAATAATGGTCTTGTATATTAAATTTGAGTGGAAACAAAGTCTACACAGTTTTCATGTGAAACTCATTATAGTGAAAACCATTTTTTTTTATATGGAGTGCAACAATTTTTCTCACATAAAATCGAAACCACTTACTGTGTTTTAGGCTCAAAATACAAATATGTAGTTACCTCGTATAAGGAATCCCCTGAGGCGTATGATTATTATTTACCAAACATTTCATTTATAACACGTATACGCACCAGTGCACAATAGTTCCAAACAAAAAAAAAAATAAAAATGGTAATAAGTACATTGCGGAACACTACACAGAAAAAATAGTAGGCACCAATAATGGAATTTGTAAAAGTAATCACATTTGCTTTTAATATTGTATTTAGACTGGGCGAAAACTAGTAGTTTTTGGGCATTTATAGTTTTTGAGCCGAAAACTATAAAATTAATTTAGTTTTTCCATACAATTTTCATACAAACTGAAAACCAGATTCTACCTGGTTTTTGCCAAAAACCAAATAAAAATATCTAAAATGTGCATTCTTGATACACCCGGTAGCATTTATAATTAATTTTCCATACACCCTGTTGCAACGAATATAGAAGTAAAGCAAGTGTCAAAAAAATAACCAACTGGTTTTTGCTCAGTCTAAATTCAGTATAAATTTAAATTTTATTCCCAAGAATTTTTTTGTTTGAAATATTTGTAACTCGTTTGTAAATTGTTAGCTCTCCTATAAAAATTGTTCAAAAATAAAAATTCAAAGTTATACTGAATTTAGACAGAGCAAAAACCATCTGGTTTTTGTACAAAACTAAATTGCAAAAGCCAAGTCATTTACACTGGGTATTTAGTTTATCTTTGTCACAACACTTTTTTATTACACACTTTTCTTTCTTTTTTTATTGTTAAATTAATGTAAAAAAAAAAATTATTAATACATTTAAAAAACATTAACAACACACAAAAAAATTTTTTTTTAGGATTTACAAATTTCTTTGTTATACACATAAAATAAATTGGTTGGAATTCTATCGGAACCAACGAAATATTTTCATCGTACAGTAATTTTAATTGCAGTTATTTAAAATTCATCATCAAGAAAGTTATATTTATTTGTGAACAGAAAATATATATGATGAACCAAAACACTGTCACATTATCCAAAATATTGGCTTTTCTAACTAATATTGAAAAAATACCAACTTCCACATTAACTTCAATACCAACAACCACCAATATATCGAAGATTTAGCCATTTGAATAAAATATCGGCTGCAAAATCTAGTATCAGTTGTGTTTCAATAAATTCGATCACTCTATCCAAAGTATTAGTTTTTCCAATCAATTTAACATTTTTTTTTCAACTTTAGTAGCTTAAATTTAAAGCTTAAATTTAACCATTAATTTCCATTATTTTGGTAATTGTAATAATATATTGAGACAAGGAACAGAAATTTTATTTATCATAATAAAATTTTGGAATCTATCATACTTTTTCGTTGCATACATATGCGTGTCTAAATTCTAAGTTAGACAACAACTAAACGTAATTATCTGTGGCGCAGGAGGTAGAGGCACAGCCTTATAGCCTTAGAGATTTGAGTTCAAACCTCAACCAAGGCATTACTTTTTTTTTTAATTTTTTTATTAAGGGTTTTCACAAGGGGTGTGCTATTTGTTGTATCGTCGTATCGTCCTAACAAAAAACAGAGTTGTTAAAAATTAAATTAAAAAAATACAACATTTGAGAATAGCACGGTACAAAATTTTTACGTATGTTTAATGTTTGAGTGTGCTAACAGATAGAAAACTGAATAGAAAATCGTTGTTAAACACAAATAAAAATTTTAACAACTCTGTTTTTTGTTAGGACGATACAACGATACAGCAGATAGCACACCCCTTATGAACAACCTAATTGATTCAAATTAAAAGACACAATTGATTTTCTGATGTGAATATAATTTTATTCAAAAACAAAATATTCAAATTTTCATCCTGAAGAAATTCAAATTTGTAATTTGACAAAAAAATATATGTCGAGTTTAGCCTAGAGGAAAAGCAATGGGCTGACAAACGGAAGGTCGCCGGTTCAATCCTGGTTCGCGATATAAATTTTTTTTTTATTGAAATTAAAAGACACAACTGATTTTCTGTTGTTGATATAATTTTATTTATAGACAAAATATTCAAACCTGAAGAAATTCAAATTTTAAATTTGACTAAAAAAATTTAAATAGAGCTTAGCTTAGAGGGAAAGCAATGGGCTAACAAGCGGAGGGTCGGCGGTTCGATCCCAGTTAGCGACAAAAAAATTTTTAATTTTTAAATAAATTTTGTGGAACGTGTTTTTCTATTTATAGAAATTATAATCCACAAACATTAACACAACAAAAATTCAAAAATTGTAAATAAATTTCGGTAGTTACAATGGCATTAAAAATAAATAAAAGTGATTGTACCTGGAACTACAAAAATTCGGTTGGCGAAAAATTCGGTTGGAACTACGAATCTGTTTTCTGTGTGTATTTACACATTTGGTATGAGAAAGGTGTTTAAAAATTTAATTAGAATTTTGTAAATTTTTGCTATGTACTTTAGGTGCCGCGGATTTTACCGGTAACTCGGGTGTGGAGAATCCAAAATGCTATTAGTTTTTCTGGGTCTGGTCAAATTATTAAGTTATAGTCTTAAGAAAATTGTAAAAATTGCAATTTTGAAACTTTTTGAGAGTCAATAAAAACCATATGGCTTGGTTAGCTCAAAACCAAATTTTACAATTTTTCCATCACCTCGGTGATTTTAAAAATAATTTTCTAAAAGCTTAGGTTTTCCGGTTAGATCAGTACTAGTTAAAAAGATCCCTAACAAAGGGGGAGAAAAAGATTTTTTTTTTCTTGTTGCCGAAATATTAATCATCGTTTCTTAGAGATTTTGGTGTGCTATTTCCGAATCTGTGCTGCTTTTGGAATCTTTCTATCACCTCGCTATCGAAAGAATATCACCACTAAAACTGCGAATAATAGCTATTTTAACCCTTTTTGAAAGTCAATCTTTTGTAAAACTGATTTTTTTTAAAAACTATACGATATGATCAACACAAAACTGCTTTTATTTTTTCTGAATCTGCCTTTCTTAATACGCCGTCAAAAAATGTTTCACGATAAGCTAGCATCACCAAATTTAGTATGCAGACTTCCACTGTTCCTTTTACTCCTGCAAGGAGCATAGGGCCGCTTTAGAAAAATATATGATTTGAGAAAAAATAGGGGGTCCACGCTCCTTAAGATAGCACCCATAAGGGAGATTTGTATAAATTGTGGAAATGTTTTGGAAAAAATTGTGCTGGTTGAGCCAGTTTTTTCTTGGTAATCCCATATGTATGCGACTTTTGCAAAAGCCACATTATATTTTTTAAAGAAAACTTTAAAGTAAAATATCGCCATAGAAATCTATATAGAGCGAGTTGTCAGCGAAAAAATATTTGTTAATTAAATGGACGCATCACGCACTCTTTCAATGGATCTCCATACAAAAAATCTCTTGCAAAAAAGAACTTGAAAGGCGACTAACAAATTTATTTGTTTGCAAATATGTTTAGCATGACATAAAACCTGAGTTTCCCGTGAAAAACTACACGTAGGTAACTTCTTTATCTCTCATTATCTACGTAAGTTCTACGCCACTCAAAATGATAAATCTATTCACAATTTCACAAAAAACATGACACATTACAAACATCAAAACCATTAGCTGACTAAGAGTATAAGCACAATGCAAAGGTTCCCGTTTTTTCCATACAATTTGACAATTAAAATCGTTCAACGATTTCCGTGAGAGATAAAACTTATTTTATTTTCTCGACGGAATTTCTTATTCTTCTGTTTTTACTCTCAGATTATTTTACTAATGTTGCCAGATTTTCACACAATTTCAATCACAGTACAAGTATAGTACGATTACATGGTTGATTTCGTCATGCACATGCATTAGTAATATCAAAGGATTTAACTTTATACATTTATAAAATATATAAAAACAGCAATAACACAATAACACTTTCACAGCCTTTTATTCTATTTAATTTAAAGCAACAACAATACGTTGGAATGTGTCAATAAGATAAATATAAAATATAACCAACTTGACTTTGTATGTGTTCTGTGTTGTAAAAGTGAGATTCCGTTTCCGTTGCTATTTTGTTCACTTTTTCCCTACACGATTTAAGATTCCAGGTATGGGGTGGGCAAAAGCAGTATAGGGTGAGTCAGAATTTTTAAAAATTTACCTACAATTCTTATATCTATGATTTTAATGGCAAAATGTATCACAATATTATTTTTTTGGTTGGGTTTCTTAGGAATATAGCCATTACAATACGAAAAAGGAAGAAAACATTTATTGCCGGCAATATCAATTTCGTATTGCGGAAGTTTCCTCCGTCGGGAACAACTGTTACTCGAAAGCAATACTTCCAGGCAATACGAAAGCAATACCCCAGGAAGATAAATTGGCGATATCGCTAATTTATCACCTGGAAGGTAGAAAGGTGACATTGCTAAATAAACTCCCCAGTACAAAATAAACGATTTATTTTTTTCATTATTAAATTTAAGCCTGGAAAAAAATATCTGCATACATAATCCATTGACTAACACATTAATTATCTTGATTTCATCACACCCGATTTTTTCCGCGCATTAAATCTCGATTTTTCGAGGAGTTTGTTTCCTATATATGTATCTGCTGATTGCTTTTGTACAAATTTTTTTTTTTTTTTTTCTTCCAAAATGACAAAAAATTTTCTTTATTTTCCGGATAATAAAAAGGCAATATTGCCGCAATATTAGCTGTGATTGTGCGGTAAGCTATCAAAGTTGGGTTATGTCATTCCCAAACAAATTTGACATTAGTAACGTTAAGAGTTAACACTAAACGTTAACTAATGCCAAATTTATATGGGAATGACATAAGCCAACGTTGATAGCTTGCCACACAAACACAACTATTATCATAAAAAAAATTTATTACAAAAAATTAAATTTTTGAATTATTTTTTTCAAATATCACCGAATTATCTTCCAAATGATAAAAGGATGACAATTTAAAATACTACTTGATTATTTTCATTCAAGTGAAAAATATAAGATATCGCTTTAGTATCTTCATGAAAGATATTTTCCAAATACTTGCAGGGTAATTTTAGAGATAAGATCGATTTTTGTGTTAAATATTTCTTAAATAAGAAATATTGTTTTAAAAATTCTTACTTAAGAAATATTTAAGCAACAAATCGATCTTATAGTTCTGATTATAAAACTGGATCTGAAAGTTTTTCTTTAAGAAAACATATTAGAATCACAGAGTTAACCCCCACTGACGATTTTCTGTTTCCAAACTTAAAGAAATGGATCAGTGAAAAGAGATTTAGCTCCAATAATTTGCAATTGATGAAAAATTTTAGAAACTTCGGACAAATGGAACTGTTGAAAAATATTTTTTTTTTTTTTCGTTTTCTAAAATAAGTGTTTTTATTTAAAAAGTCAGAGATTTATTGATCCTCGTTTCTTCGTCCTTCATTTTATATGCGCAGATGAGCAGACTGGCGCACATCGTTAGAATCTTTCAATCGACTTACAACGATGGTATCCCAATGGATTCTCTCCGATCTTAATGAGATTTGGATATGTGATAGAGAAGAAAAACCTAATATACGCGTATGTTCTTATAGCGGCCCAATCTCATGTCTAGGAGTTAATTACCTCATTTTTCCTTTTTTTTTAACTAGTTTCTTATATTTTCAAAGAAAACTAGACAAATCGGTTATCAAATGAAAGCTTTTTTGGAATTGCATCTGCCGGTATGCGAAACATGTCCGAAGATATAAAACTTTTTTGTTATACAATTATTAATTTTCCCGAATAGCTAATTTGTATGCGAAATTATTTAGTTTAGTTTTAAGCACCGCATTTTTTCCATTCCGCGTGAGACGCCTCCAAAACATTGTTTTTGAATTCATCTGCGGCTTTTTCTGCTGACGAAAATCGCCATCAACGTAGTTTATCTCTGATGTGCGGGAACAAGAAATACCCAGCAAAAGCTTCTATTACCAGGTAAAGGGAAATGTAATAAGAAACCAAAAATTGTAACTACTTACACTTTGGTCGCATAACACATTATTTTAACATGGGGGTGTCATTGGGGGTAAATGGTTGCCTAAGTCGTACCGGTATAAGATAAAATAAGTGATTACGAAGGAAGTACTGAAATAAGTTGTTACTTGTAATATTAAATTCACTAGTTAGCTAAAATAAGTACATACTTTTATAGAGTGGAGTAAGTCATTACACATTGGTATATATTTCATTGGTTACATATAGGGAATAAAATAAGACGTTACCAGTAATGACTTTGTTTAAAAGTACACCGATCCGAGAAATGTAATTAGATTCTAAATTTTTATTAAATCGTACTTTCGCATAATAAATAGTTATATTATGCAATACCAATAACTTATTATTTTTACCCTTATTAATAAGTTATTATAAAACACAATATCGGTAATATATTATTTTAAAGGCTCCAAATAAGTTGTGATATATCTCCATATCGGTAGCTCATTATTTCATACCTCCCACATAAGTATTGATGTATCACAATATTAGTAACGTATTACTTTAGGTTACTAAGTAAAACCAAGGGTAAAGGGGTACCCATTGCCAGGCAATGCGTGAAAAAGGTCAAACCCATTACCAAGGTTTTGCTGGGTAGTCATTGGGTACCAAGTCAGGGCTGTACGGCGAAAGACCCATTAATTCGATATTTTCAGTGCTCCAGAAGTCACTCTTTAAAATTTTAAATTTTACATTTTCCCCCATAAATTAGCAGTACGCATTACATATCAGTTGTGCCAATAAAATTTTTCATTATTAACGCTTAACTAAGTGTTTTCTCCCAAATGATGGTTGCATGTACTGAATTAAAATAAAGTTCTATCTTTTATAGTTATAACAGATTATCGGTTATAGTGCCCAAATTAAAACAGCACAAATATTAATTTTAATAATTTTGGTCACCATAACCAAGAAAAGATAAACACGACCGAAAATCTGTAAGTAAATTTAAACTAATTGTCAAAAATTAAAAATACAAAATGCCATAAAAACAAAAATTTTAAGAAATAAAAATAAAAAAAAATTATTGTTTCGTATATTGAAGGTACTTTAAATAACAAAACCAATTTGTAGACTTAATTAATTAATTTTTCTTTTTGTTCTTTAGTATAAGATCTGTTGCAACATAATAACACTTTTTGGAAAACTTTAACATTTCCGGCCTGGTCTCAAAAATAGAAAGAGATAATAAAATGTGTAAGCTTGGGTAATAACATTTTATATTTGTGGAGTTCCCTCCGTTTTAAACTCAGAGGGTATATTTATGCAGGAAACCCATCAAAATTTAAGGAACTTCACCTATAGACTCTGATGACTTTTGCCAAAGGAAAACCCAGATTCCGAAGACTTTTTATAGGCAAAAATTAAAAGAATTTAAAGGTCAAAAATCCAAAGATTTTGAAAAACTCTCTCGGAACCTTTGTTTTTTTTTTTGTAAGAAAAGTCCTCAAAATCTAAGGTGTTTTCGTTAGGAAAAAATACTCAGAACCTAAAGCATTTTCTGTAGGAAAATGGTTTTAGAATTGTAGGGTTTATGTACAAGGAAACGTCCTCGTAATCTTTTCTTTAATATATATTCATATGTATGTGTTTTAATTTTCGTATTTTATTAATTTGTGTAATATTTAATTATTTTTGTTATATTCTAATAATTAATTAATAAAAAAAAATTTAAATAATGTAAATGGTGTTTTATTCAATTCGATTGGGATTTTAAAAAAATTCGGTTGGATCTACTGAATGTTAAATTCGATCGGGCAGCACTAAAGCGATTCGGTTGTAACAACTTTTTATATTCTACAAGCATAGTAGGTATACCTGTAAATGTCGATAGCTGCAACCGAATAATGTGATAGTACATGTGACTACCAAAATTCGGTTGGCAACAAATTCGGTTGTCACAACGATTCTGTTCTGTGAGTGTAACGTAGTTTCAATCTCTGAGTATGTCACATGATGATCTTGCATTATCAGTTTTTAAACAGCATCAGTGATTTTTGGCAAAACAACAGATTTTGGACGTTTGAATTCCTTATAGCAGCGTTTCACTAAGGATGGAACTTTATTACCAAAAGCTGAATTTAATTTGTCTATGCACTCTTGTCTAGATAACCTACTTCAAAAATCGTAATAAATCATTGCTCGAAAATTTTCACCTGTTAATTCCCTTTTTTTGCTAACATACAACTTTTACTTTTTTGCAAATAACACAAATAATGCTCAAATGACAAAAAGTTCTAAGCAAGCCCAACAAAAAAAAAAGCGGAAAAAGATGTAGTAAAAACATCACATATACCGATTCAGATGTTGTTCAAATTGAGGTGAAACATGCATGATTTTAACATGGGGTTGTCATATGACGGAAGTAATCCAGATTGTTAAAACTTCATTCAATCAAAAGTGGTATGTATAAGGTTATGAAATATTGCATTTTTGGATGTTGTTTTTCATAGAACCAAATATGTTCTTTTTAATTAGCGTTTGGGGTGTGGCATGCGCGATTCCAGCAATTAATATAAGGGGAAAAATCATACGCCTCAGTGTCAAACTCAATGTATTTGTCTACGGTCGCGTATGATTTTTCCCCTTATATTAATTGCTGGAACCTCGCATGGGGTGTGGGGATAAGTCACATCTTTTGAATAAGTGAAAATATGGCTCTAAAGAAGTGCTTTAAATGTTATGAATTATAAATCCTTTAAAACCGTTGTTTAGCTTTAAAAAGTATTGTGGAATAAATATTTTCCATTAAATTTAATTTAAATAAATCTTAATTGTTCAACTTTTCATTATAAACGCACTGTTATTAACAAACCTAAACTTTCAACAAGACTCCGATATAAAAATTATATATTTTCATATCTAATTTTATATAATTTTTTTTATTTGATGCCATTATACAGAATTAATTGCAATATCTTATCGAATCTGATTCAACAATTACTTTTAGTCGTATAGTTTAAAGTGGTTTGTAACTGGAATTCTGGTTTAGAAATGGAGATATTTTTATTTTAAAAATTGGTTTTGGCTTAAACTAAACCAAGTTTATCTTATTACATGCAAAAATTTCGGTCTTCGAGGTTTTATCAAAAACAAAAAAAAAACTATAAAGTGTATTCAATCCTTTACTTGTAATATAAGGACAATTTATATATGTAAGTGTTTGTAAACTCAAAATTTCATTTCATTCATTTTCAGCAAACAATTAAAAAAATTTTTTTTTTTTTTTTTTAATTTTATTTAAGATTAAGATTGAAAAACATTTATGTTTTTCTTCAAATATTTTTTCGCTAGTTAAACTTGAATATAAGGACATTATATGTTAAGTTTACGAACTTGTCTGAAAGACCAGCATTAGATCAGAAAAATCAGCTATTGTCGCCTCTTTGTATGTAATGAAAATGTGGATCTTTTTGAACTACTTCGATATTTTTTTGCTGGGAGGTTATGGTCACAAATTTTAAACTTTCTAGTGGAAATACATATCTGGTTTCAACTAATTTTTAATAGCATTTTTTCTTATTTTTACAGGCTTATCTATGAGTGGGCAGATTAACATTTTTTCAAGGCCGACATGAGGAAAAAAGTATTTCAAAATTATTTTGTATTGTATTAAAAATATTTCTTTCTACCTTTTTCAAGCACCAAATAAAATCGAATATAACAATATCAGATTAGATTTTGAACTTGAGGTAGAACAATATGCTACACTTAGAAAATTGCTGCAGTATTGTGGTTGTAGTTATTTTAACTGCAATTGCAATTATTTTATTTGAGGAAGAAATTTTCAATGTTTTTGATAGATGACTTTTCAATAATTTCAATGACTGTTGTTTTAACTACATTTGTCGTTATTTTTACCACATATGTGAGTTAATTTTTAGTAGTTAATAATAACTTTATATTGCAGTTGAGTTAAATGCAAATGTATTGTACACTTTTTTAAGTGCAAATGCAGTTACTATAGATGTAATTTGCAGTTGATTTTACCTACACAATTCCCTGAGTGTAACTAAATATATGCAAAAAAAAATTTAGTCTTAGAAAGTGAAACTAAAATCACACAGAATTTGTTTTGTTTGTTTTCAATTCACGTAATTGTAGATATTACGAGTATCTATACCTATGTACTTCACGATTCATTAAGCAAATAACATCCCAATTGGAAATATCGAAAAGACATCTTAATGACGGCTTAGTGAATTACAAACTGGGATGTTGTAATTGTTGGGTCATTTAAAACGAGAGGACTGCAGCTTATTCTAATATTTCTAATAATTTTCTCAGATGTTGGTTTAATTGTCACATTAACTGTATGTTACAGTATATTTCCCACACTTACCATAAAAAGTGAAGCTAATATCAGGGAAATGAAGGGCAACACCATAAAAATGTAAACATACATGCCGACAGCCATAGTCTGTATACGACGTCTTGGTGGGACCTTTACCGGTGCCCATTCAATTTTTTTTATATTATTCGAAATTTCTTTCGAAAAATCTATAATTTTTTTATTTGTTTGTTTTATATTTTCCATTGTTTCATGAACATCATCGGATATTTCTTTTGTAATTTCCTTAAATTTTTTATTCGTTTGTTGTTTTAAATTTTCCATTTTTTCCATCGATTTTGTTGTTGTTGTTATTATTATTGAGTCATGCACACACAGCGCGCGATTAATGAACAACAAATTAATTTATCGTTGTTGTCGTCTGTTCTTGTTTGAATTCTAAATACAACTAAATTTTAACATATTTTTAAATCTCTATAAAGTTGTATCGATTCGAACTGAACAAATGTACATACATACGAGTAATTCACTTTTAACCTTATCTTACACATTGTACGTATTTAATTGTTTTGTTGTATATTCGTCAGTATAATTTGTATGTTGTTTGTTAAAACTGCAAAAAAAAAAAAAATCGAAGTTATAAATAATATTTAAAACACTTTATTTCAAACTGATAATTTTCCTCAAGTCACCTCGCCATGATATCTTGACACGATAACACACTGTAATAAACACAAAAAGTTTAACAGCAAACGCCAAACTAACATTCGGTTCTAGTACGAGTAGTTGTTGATCGTTTTACTATCACTATCACTTTAAAATTATTTTTAGATCCCGAATGCATGTAGAAAATTCTTATTAGCTAACAACGCCTTTTACAGCACCCTACTTTATACTTTTTAGAGATATTTAAAATAAATGAATTTAGAGGCCCCGGATTTTCTTAATAGATTTTCTTTGCTTAAAAAGACTTTTTCTAAAAATCACAAACACTAATTTTTAGTTAAATTTTTCGCACATAATATATTTTTTTTCGAACGAAAACAAATTTTAATTTCAAAACTCTTTTTTCATTTAAAAGGTGTTTTTGTGCAAATCGGGTTCGATTTTGGGTGCAATGTACTTTAGAAAGATCAATGTATACGGGGTTTCTCGCCAGTAAATATTAGTTTTACATTAATTCGATTTGAATAAAATTTTTTCTGACTTACAAAAATCATTACACATATTTCTGTGTGCAGTACATAATTTCTACATTCATTGAAATGAACCTGTAAAAATAGCAGAAAAAGCTATTAAAATTTAAAAATTTACCTTGCAGAAAACCTGCAGATTTTTTTTGATTAATACTATTAAGATAATAACAGCAAAAATATAACAGTTAAATTTACAGAATTTTAGTTATATTTAAGTTAACTTTTGGTTAATTGAAAATTACAAATTATACTGTAAAATATGCAGAAAATTTTGCTAATTATTGTAAGACTAAAAATAAATCCTTATACCTACAAATTTTTTTTTATTTTTAATTCCAATTTAGTTAAATGCAAATAGCAGTCTATTCTGATAAAATCAACAGAAATATTTGCTAAAAAAAATAGTAAACTGCTAATTTCAGAAGGCTTGATTTTTATTTCCATTAAAATAAATCAAAAAAAATTTTAAATATTTTTTTTTTATTTATTGGTCTATTAATAACTTAGAACAAAATTTTTATATGATTTCATGTGGAGGTAATACTGCCAATATGGATGCGCGAGAGATGCTTAAAACCAAGGTTTTCCATTAATATCTGTATAGTACCCGCATTAAATCGATTTCCAAATACAAATTTTATTTTTCGTTTTTAGCAAAAACAAAATTATAAATTTTTTAAAACAAAGTTTTAAATTAATTAACTGTTATCGGCGGTTGTTAATAAAAAAATCGTATTGCCCAACTTGGTGTATTTATGTATTGTGAAAACGTAATTTTTCAATAATATGTGTACATTAGACCGTACCTCAAAAAAAAAAGTTAGCGGTATACCTTCCAATCTAAATTATTTTTGCAAGGAGGTTTCACAAAAAAAAAATTTTTTTTTGCCGATCGTAGGGGTCGCCATTTTACATTTTTTGTTATATATTTGGAATTTACAGTCGGATCTTAAAGTATGATACATCGATGTTTTTCTCTCAAGGGGGCCAATGTTTTGCTCTAAGGACCATTGACCTCAAGGATCCCGTTCTAGTATTTTCCCACCAGATCTCAGTTGCTACGACCCTACTGTACACCCTAATAACAGAAAATTAAAGCTCGCAAAAAATCATTAAACTTTTGCTAAGGAACTTTTTCGATAAACCCAGCATAATTTTCTTTTATTTTTTTGGTTGCCAAACGTAGGGGTCGACTTTTAAAATTTGTTTTCATTGGATTTTTCCTTTATAACAAAACACTGGTCTCCTCGAGACAAAAAATCGAAATATCACACTTTAAAATCCGACTTTAAATGTCGAAGCTATAACGAAAAATTTAAAAAGGCGACCCCTACGTTCGGCAAAAAAAAATTTTTTTTTTGAATTGCCTTGCAAAAATACTTTATATTTGAGAGTACCGTACCACTTTTTGTAAGGTGGTACGGTCTAGTTTACATACCGGTATTGATGTTTCGGTAATGGTTACACCGATACGAATGAAATGCTGTTACCGCTACCAATATTGAAACAAAAAACAAAAAAAGTCGACACCAATACTGTAATTTTCAAACTTGCCACTTTTTTGTGACAACTTTTTGCCATGCAAGATTTTTTCCCACCATTGTTATAAGAATATTATGCGAATTGAATCGGTGCGAGTATGGCGTATTTTAGTAGAGTTATGCTTAATCGTTTATTTTGGTGGCAGAAAAATTGAATATTTAGTAAATAAATAAAAAACAAAAACTGCTAAATGTGTTTAGTGGAAAAACTTTGTCTTTTTATGGAAAGAGATGCAATTTTTCAATAAAGAAAAACAACGAAATGAATGAAAATAACTAATATTGGTTAACTAGTTCGTTTCGTTTAATTGACTAATTGTAAGAAGTTTAATAGAACTAGTTCGTTCATAAACTAAACAATTTTTTTAATAAAATTTCGGCAGTAAAAAATAGGGGGTTGCACCAAAAAGATTTAATTTTTGTAACTCTTAAAGCGGAATATGTGTGCTTGTGGCCCAAAAGATTTTAGAAATTTTTTTCAGATTTTTTGAAAGGAAAACGGGGACGCTGAAATGGATTTTTTTTTTTAAATTAGGTTATGAAACATAAAATTTTTTCTAAAGCTGATTTATAGACAGAAGAAGAAAGTATTTTTATTGAACAATTTAATAGAGACAAGGGAATCACCAGACGAAGTTTCGTCTCACCCAAAGACTCGTCAGTGGTTAGTTTATGTATCAACTGATCAAAATAATTTTTAATTGTTAATTTGTCTCTATATGAAAAACTTTTTGTGTATTGCCATGATCGGGGATTGAACCGGCAGCCCTCTGCACAGGCTATGGCTCGTAGCATCACCTCTTAACACGATACACCACGGTCGGCAAAGCGCTGAGTGTGGCTAATTGCAGTTTTTTCAATCACAGCCTATACAGTGTATGTTTTGTAATTAGAAGAGCCAGAATTAACTAATACTTAAGGAATTTATTTTTCAATTACAATGTTTCCTCTCTTAATCCTATTGTTTTTTCTCCTTTTTCACAAGTAATGCATTAAACACATAGACGACTGCAGCTACACGACTACACGACTACAAATGCTGCTGGCTGCAATTGTAGTCGTGTAGTCAGCTACTTAATTTTTTTGAAAACGACAGCAATATGTAAACAGATAATCCTAAATATTTGACATTTTGATAAATATTAATCTTTTTTGGTTTGTGCTTCTAAAATAATGGCTGAGGAATATTTTGTTAATTTTGTAAGATCCATTTTTTTTTACAAAACATCACAATAAAGTTATTTCCAAATATAAATTAATGAAACCTTCAAACAATTGTAAAATATAAACAGCTGTTTCTTCAGTGTTCCCAAAACGGTGATTTTCTAGTCAGAACTAACGATTTTATTTCGCCTCTAGCGGGAAAAATTGTCCTGTTTTACATATTTTGTTATATTGTCAACACTATTTTTGTTTTGTAGCCAACAAAAATAGAAATTATCCTAAGTTGACTACAGCGGCAAAAGTAGTCGTGTAGCCGTGTAGCTGTGTTGGTGTCAAAATAATCGTTTTCATATAAACGTGTGTATTTTATTTTTGACAGGCTGTAGTCGTGTAGCTGCAGTCGTCTAAGTGTTTAATGCTTAATTATTACATTATGATGTGCTGAATTCACATTCAATAGTTGGATACCGAGTGTTGATTTTTAATTTTTTTTTCTCTTGTACTTTGTTTTTAGAAAACGGCTAAAATCACTAATTAAGGGGTCCAGCTTACACTCAAAAAAAAATTATTTAAGTTAGCAAAAAAATTAGCAAATTCAGCAAAAGTTGTGCTAACACCTAGTGGACTGAAAATATAAAAAAAAAATCCTTTCAAAAACCAATAAAACTTTTTACTGAATATTAGTAGATTGAAAAAAATGGAATTTGTAAAGAAATTATAATTTAGTTAATTTATTTGCTGAAAATATAAATTTAGAAATTGTGGTTTTATAATTCTTTTGAAAATTTTTACAAAACTTTGGAAAATATAAAAATGTCCAGACTTCCGTCAACATGATTTAATTGAAAATCTAAAAATATATAAAAATAAAATCTAATATGACAATATCATATTAGAATTTGGACTTGAGGTAGAACAATATTCTAACTAAATATATGAAAATATAGAAAGTCCAAAAAAACAATTTTTGTATTTTTGAATGCAAAAGTGTCATTCAAAATATTTTTTTCGGATAAATCTCATTATTTTTACAAATGTTATTGACAACGGACACACAAACATACAGTTATATAGTTCCCAAAGGGTACTTTTATGTAATTGTTGCTTTCAAAAGGTGTTTAAATTAGACAGTTCATATACAAAAGTTCTGACAGTTCATTCATAATAAGGAAATTGGCCTTGAACTGAATTAATAAATTTCTAATTAGTCAATTAAAGAGGTCGAAAAAATTTTTTTATTTTTTAAATAAAAACGAGTAAAAAGGTTAAAGTCGGGCATGCCGACTATAGAATACCCTACACCAGTCTGGGTAAAAGCCAACTAATGTCACCAAAATCAATAGGCTGCGTTATTGGGCCAATATAGGTCTGTGTACCAAATTTCATCAAAATATCTTAATATTTGCGACCTGCAGCGTATAAACAGTATAATTTTGGTAGGACCCTTATATGGGCACTAGGTCTAAACATGGACCGATGTTCATCAAAATCAATAGGCTTCGTCCGTGGGCCAAAATAGGTCTGTGTACCAAATTTCGTCAAAATATCTTAATATTTACGACGTGCATCGTATAAACAATATAATTTTGGGGGGACCCTTATATGGGCACTAGGTCTAAACATAGACCGATGTTCACCAAAATCAATAGGCTTCGTCCTTCGGCTGCCATAAGTCGGTGTACCAAATTTCATCAAAATATCTTAATATTTGCGACCTGCAGCGTATAAACAATATAATTTTGGTAGGACCCCTATATGGGCACTAGGTCTAAACATGGACCGATGTTCACCAAAATCAATAGGCTTTGTCCTTGGGCCAACGTAGGTCTGTTTACCAAATTTTATCAAAATATCTTAATATTTGCGACCTGCAGCGTATAAACCATATAATTTTAGTAGGACCCTTATATGGGCACTAGGTCTAAACATGGACCGATGTTCACCAAAATCAATAGGCTGCGTTACTGGGCCAATGTAGGTCTGTATACCAAATTTTATCAAAATATCTTAATATTTACGACCTGCAGCGTATAAAAAGTATAATTTTGGTAGGACCCTTATATGGGCACTAGGTCTAAACATGGACCGATGTTCACCAAAATCAATAGGCTGCGTTATTGGGCCAATATAGGTCTGTGTACCAAATTTCATCAAAATATCTTAATATTTACGACCTGCAGCGTATAAACAGTATAATTTTGGTAGGACCCTTATATGGGCACTAGGTCTAAACATGGACCGATGTTCACCAAAATCAATAGGCTGCGTTATTGGGCCAATATAGGTCTGTGTACCAAATTTCATCAAAATATCTTAATATTTACGACCTGCAGCGTATAAACAATATAATTTTGGTAGGACCCTTATATGGGCACTAGGTCTAAACATGGACCGATGTTCAAAAAAATCAAACTTGTTCGTCCTTGGGCCAACATAGGTCTATGTACCAAATTTCATCGAAATATCTTAATAGGTGCGACCTGTAGAGTGCGTACAAGATTGCATGGACAGACAGACAGACGGACGGACGGACGGACGGACGGACGGACGGACGGACGGACGGACAGACGGACATCGTTAAATCGAAATAAAAAAAAATTCTGAACCGATCGGTATACTATAAGGTGGGTCTACGACCAATATTTTTTGGTGTTACAAACATCAGCACAAACTTATAATACCCTGACCACATAGTGGTGTAGGGTATAATTAAAAACCTACATTTTGACAACACATACAGTAGGGAGAAAATGTTTTTGCCTCTTCTTGTATTAACAAAGAAGAAGGGTAAAAATAAAATTTGTATTTAATTTATACCGACGGTATGAAATACAAAAACAAAAAACCTTCACAATATTTCTATTGTTGGCTATGCTTTGCAGAAGACTTCGAAAACATATTTTATTATTTGCTCCATTCCCATTTTGTTAATGTAGCAGACAAAATTTAATATGAAATTTTGATGCCTCAAATTGCATTGCACTACTGCCACCACTTTCTAAAGAAAACTGATGAAGGGGACCTGGAAAATCGCCGAAATGATCGTCTTTTCATTCCTGTAAGTGTGGAGGTTTTTGAAAGCAAAAACTCTGTGAAGTATTTGTCAGGAGAGTATCCTGATGAAGAAAAGTAGCAGTTTTTGAAAAAGTACTTATTATGTTAATTCATAATAAGGAAATTGGCCTTGAACTGAATTAATAAATTTATAATTAATAATTGTTAATATATAAAAAAATAATTATAAATAAAATATTAACAAAATTGTATCTCAATTACTTATAAGTATGCTTATTGTTGGCATTGAATAATACTGTAGAAAATTCCAAAATAAAGCAATAAAAGAATATAACAAAATATCGCTTAGGTACTAAAAAAAACGTTTGCTTTAAAAAGGCGAAAAGAAACCAAAAAAAAATTTCCCAATGTGTTTATCAGCACGATTTTGATAGAAAAATAAATTAGTAAAATATTAGTTCAAAATTAGGTTAGTGTTGAACCAATATTACTAAAACGTTTGCTGTAAACACAATTTAAAAAAAAAAATTGCTGGGTTGGGTAAATTCAAATCGTCGCACTCTGGGGATTTTGCGGAAAAAAGTCGAATTGTCAACATACTATTAATGATATTAATGATATTTTTAAATTTCGGAATAACTGTTACAATCAAATCAAAAAGAATTACTTTGATCTGACTACTTGTTTTTTTTAAGCCGTTTCAAACTCATTACTTGTATGTTTTATTGAACTGACTGAAATTAAACCTAAGAATTACGAGACGAATATTATTTTATTGCTTGAGCTGACGTCTTTCTTTTTATTTTTTATTCGAAACAAGATACTCCAATATGCCAAGGTTGAAAAAATAAACACTGCAGAGACTTTTATTTTCCGTTCAAAAATATTTTTATGAACATAGAATAAAAAAGCCATATTTCTCCAAACTCTTGAACCTATAATTTTAGCTACATTTGCCTACAGTTGGAAACCACTACCAATACATGTTTTAATATAAACTTTTATATTTTAAATCAATTTCAAGTGCACCCAGCTGCCCCTTTTTAATTAGTTGCATTTTTAATGGAACTCTATTAAGATCTGTATTTTTGAACTGCTCGGAATGACGCAACATTTTGAAGGTAGTCCTAGGAAATGCATTAAAAATAACAACCAATGTCATAAAATTAACTGACAAATTTTTACTACAAAAATTTTAAAACAACTGACAAAATGGGTAAAAACTACTATTTTTACAGTTAACTCTTTTGGTGTTGTAAAAGCATATTTTAATAAAAAAATAATAACCTTTTTTTCCTCACCTCCATACAAATATACCCAGTGTGCGTCGTCATGTGATGACACAATTTCAAGAAAAGATATTTTATTATTTTTATATATTATTTTTTTGATACCGTGCAATAAAAGGCATAATATACACTCAGATAAAAAAAGTTAGTAAAAAAAATTGTAAACAGTTATCAATCGCACTTTACTACTTTTATACTGATTTTTAGTACAATTTTTTTTTAGTAATCACTTTTGCTATTCTCTTATTACAGATTACGAATTTTTTTTTACTAATTTTCGCTGCTGATTTCAGCAAAACATTCTCAAACAACTGGAGATGCCAGGAGTAGAGTACCTGACAAAGGTCTTTAACCTTTCCCTATCCACCCTAATTGTGCCCGAGGTCTGGAAGATAGGCAGGGTGGTGCCACTTTTGAAGCCAGGAAAGGATGCGAACCAGGGATTTGTCTATCTATCTTTTAATAGATAGATAGACAAAATTTATCAGCAGATGTTGTACAGACATACTACAATGACTGGTCCAGCTGGAGCCATCACCAATAACATTGGTACACGTTTTTGAAGAAAAAAAAATTATTAGAACACTATTTATTATTATATAATTTTTGCAATTTTCAATTTCTTGCATTTTTGCATATTTTGTGAGTAAAATTTAAATTTATCAACAAAATACATTTTCTTTTATTTTGTTGATAAATTTAAATTTTACTCACAAAATGTTTAACTATAAACATATAATGCTTGTAATTACACATTTTGTGTTTATTTACTCACTAAGCATTATATTAAACAAAAATTTGATCATTTTATAGTAGTGAACTTTACTTTTTTAGAGTGTAGATTTTTGTTAAAGCCTCATTCATACTGAACCCAAAACTAGAAGTTATCGTTTTTTATAAGTTTTCGATTTGAAATTTGTATGGGATTTGATAATCGAAAACAAAATAAATTTGAAAACTACTAGTTTTGGGTTCAGTATGAATGAGGTATTATACAAATTAAAAATATAATTCTGGAAAACCCTGAATCCATTAAAGACTGTCGATTTTGGTTACATGCCTAGAGGGCGTAGTTCAACCATAAAAAATGTATAAAATTTTTATTTGGGTACGGGTCTTTGGGTATATCAATTACACTATTCAAAAAATTTTATGTTTTTGAAGAACCTCCTTCCGCAATGCATATTTTTATTTAATAAACTACGATATTGTTTGTTTATACCAAATCTG
This sequence comes from Leucophora obtusa, assembly GCA_949987735.1. NCBI lineage: Eukaryota > Metazoa > Arthropoda > Insecta > Diptera > Anthomyiidae > Leucophora > Leucophora obtusa. The sequence goes on from OX465299.1 coordinate 51,325,109, forward strand.
GGAAGAAAATTGTTTTTCAATAGACCGTTTTTGAGATATCACTTTTTTAAAATTTGGATGCGATATTGGCATATTTTTTAAAATATTTTTTTATTTATTTTACTCTTTTATTTATTTTGAACTTTATTTTTTACGATTTGCTTATTTTAGTTCTTATTTTAAATTTTTATAATTTTTTGCTAAAAAAATTTAAGTTTTGTATTTTCAACGTTTTTATACCCTACACCACTATGTGGTCAGGGTATTATAAGTTTGTGCTGATGTTTGTAACACCAAAAAATATTGGTCGTAGACCCACCTTATAGTATACCGATCGGTTCAGAATTTTTTTTATTTCGATTTAACGATGTCCGTCTGTCCGTCCGTCCGTCCGTCCCTCCGTCCGTCCGTCCGTCCGTCTGTCTGTCTGTCCATGCAATCTTGTGCGCACTCTACAGGTCGCACCTATTAAGATATTTTGATGAAATTTGGTACACAGACCTATGTTGGCCCAAGGACGAACAAGTTTAATTTTTTTGAACATCGGTCCATGTTTAGACCTAGTGCCCATATAAGGGTCCTACCAAAATTATACTGTTTATATGCTGCAGGTCGTAAATATTAAGATATTTTGATGAAATTTGGTACACAGACCTATATTGGCCCAATAATGCAGCCTATTGATTTTGGTGAACATCGGTCCATGTTTAGACCTAGTGCCCATATAAGGGTCCTACCAAAATTATACTGTTTATACGCTGCAGGTCGTAAATATTAAGATATTTTGATGAAATTTGGTACACAGACCTACATTGGGCCAATAACGCAGCCTATTGATTTTGGTAAACATCGGTCCATGTTTAGACCTAGTGCCCATATAAGGGTCCTACCAAAATTATAATGTTTATACGCTGCAGGTCGCAAATATTAAGATATTTTGATGAAATTTGATACACAGGCCTATATTGGCCCAATAACGCAGCATATTGATTTTGGTGAACATCGGTCTATGTTTAGACCTAGTGCCCATATAAGGGTCCCCCCAAAATTATATTGTTTATACGCTGCAGGTCGCAAATATTAAGCTATTTTGATGAAATTTTGTACATAGACCTATGTTGGCCCAAGGGCGAAGCCTATTGATTTTGATGAACATCGGTCCATGTTTAGAACTAGTGCCCATATAAGGGTCCCCCCAAAATTGGCTTGGTTACAAACTGCAGGTCGCAAATATTAAGATATTTTAATGAAATTTGGTGCGCTGACTCACATTATAGAAAATTTTGACATAAGCCCCATTTTAACCCATTCGAATTTCGGATCCAAACAATACACCAAACTGGTGTAGGGTATTGTATAGTCGGCATGCCCGACTTTAACCTTTTTACTCGTTTAATGTTAAAGCTGTTTTAGTTTTAACAATTCGTATTTTATTTAATTTTCTTTTTAACTTAAGGACAATTTTTTAAATTTTTATTTATATTATCAGAGTTTTTGAGGTAAATTTCTAATTTTTAATTGATTTTTTAATTTAATTATGACCAACGCAAAAAACGAGTCAACTGCTATTAAATGACCTATCCCGTGACTGGTCAATCGGGGGCATATTGAAGGCACTTCCACTATATTTGTGTGTGTGTTAGTGTTGTTTTCATTTCTATTTTTTTCTTTTCCATTTTTTTATTTGCTTGTAGTATTTCTTTTTTCTTTTTCTATTTTATTTGAACAGAAACGAAAAATATATAACTTTACGATCAGCCAGTCATCACGCATAAGCAACATTAGCTCAGACGGTAGAGCGTTTGCCTTACATGCAGAAGGTTGTGTTATCGAGCCCTACTTCGACGCCAAGTAGATTATTTTTAATTCTTAATTTTTTATTAGTTTATTTGAAAAGCTATTTTTAGACACACCACCTTACTGTCACAAGGTGTCTAAACTGTGGCAATTGGTCATTTCAAATGACAACGCCATGTTAAAGTGATATGTCTCTTTCAAACAAAAAGACCGATCAACGACCGGTCTCCGCCCCCTTGGGATCTATCCTGCGTATCATCTGGGACCAGTCCCTTTCCCCGTAAGGTAGGTACAGACTGACGAATTTTTGTCCATTTTTCTCTATCTCGCTTAGTTTTCGAGATACAAACTATTTTACGATCTTATAATAAAAAAAAATTAAAATATAGCGCCATCTCTATGTGATATTGATAGCAGAGACACAAAAATATAATAATTGGTTTAAATTAGCTGAAAAATTTTTAAAGTTAAGAAACACAAATTACTAAAAATTAGCATGCAAAGTTAGTTCAAATACTGGGCGCTGTGGTGTAACGGTTAGCGCGTTGGACTGTTACACGTTAGGTTGCGGGTTCGAGCCCCAACCAAGGCATCATCAAATTATGAAAACGTAAATGTGATGTAACTGTACCGTGCCGTAGCTAAAAAGTACACTTATAGAACACCGTAAACGACATTACTATTTAGCATCTTTTTCATGTGCTTTTATTTTTTGTTCTAAATTTTTCCATTTATTTGTTCATTTTTATTTCTTATTTGTTATTTGAATCTATTTTCTTTATTCATTTTATATTTTTTTCGACTAAAATCATTCAGCTGTTTCGATGACGGATAGAAAATTCTGATTTCAACAGAATGATCCGGCACTTCTTCTTGTGGTTTCGAAACAGCTGATTCGTTTCAGTTACGTTTACGGTTGGGCAATTCACCCTTTAGTGTTTTTTTCCGAGTGAGAAGAAAATGACAAATTTTATTTGAATATATGAAATTTATAAGAATTAAACTAAATAAACTATAATTTCCAACTTCCTTGCAGCACCAGTAACATAAGATGTCCTTGAACACCAACTTTCATGATTATACTGCAATGAAAGTTTAATTTATTTTGAGTTATTTTCTTTGAATAAACTTTATTATTTTTATGCACATATCTAGAAATTAGGTAAAAAAATTTTAAAAAGGAGGTATCGAGCAAAAATATAAAACTCGCGATTTGCAATTGCAAATTCTTTTTCTTGCAAAATTAGGATTCAGCACACCAAATATGTTCTCGTATTGCAATATGAGTTTTTCTAGGCTGTTGTATAGTGTTATCGTTGAAAAACTCACACGATTTCTTATTTCAGCAGAATATGGGTTAAAAGTGATTGTTTTCATTGCCACTTATTTATCGGAATACTTGGGGATCGCTAAATACGAGTTTTTATACCCTACACCACTATGTGGTCAGGGTATTATAAGTTTGTGCTGATGTTTCTAACACCAAAAAATATTGGTCCTAGACCCACCTTATAGTATACCGATCGGCTCAGAATTTTTTTTTTATTTCGATTTAACGATGTCCGTCTGTCCGTCCGTCCGTCTGTCTGTCTGTCCATGCATTTTTGTGCGCACTCTACAGGTCGCAAATAGTAAGATATTTTGATGAAACTTGGTACACCGACTTATGTCGGCCCAAGGACGACGCCTATTGATTTTGGTTAAAATCGGTCCATGTTTAGACCTAGTGCCCATATAATGGTCCCCCAAAATTATATTGTTTATACGCTGCAGATCGAAAATATTAAGATATTTTTATGAAATTTGGTACACAGACCTATGTTAGCCCAAGGACGAAGCTTATTGATTTTGTTGAACATCGGTCCATGTTTAGACCTAGTGCCCATATACGGGTCCTACCAAAATTATATTGTTTATACGCTGCAGGTCGCAAATATTAAGATATTTTGATGAAATTTGGTACACAGACCTATGTTGTCCCAAGGACGAAGCCTGTTGATTTTGGTGAACATCGGTCTATGTTTAGACCTAGTGCCCATATAAGGGTCCCCCCAAAATTATATTGTTTATACGCTGCAGGTCGCAAATATTAAAGTATTTTGATGAAATTTAGTACACCGACTTATGTCAGCCCAAGGACGAAGCCTATTGATTTTGCTTAACACCGGTCCATGTTTAGACCTAGTGCCCATATAAGGGTCCCCCTAAAATTGGCTTGGTTACAAACTGCAGATCGCAAATATTAAGATATTTTAATGAAATTTGGGGCGCTGACTCACATTATAGAAAATTTTGACGCAAGCCCCATTTTAACCCATTCGAATTTCGGATCCAAACATTAGTTGGCTTTTACCCAGACTGGTGTAGGGTATTGTATAGTCGGCATGCCCGACTTTAACCTTTTTACTCGTTTTATCTTCAGAAAGTTCTGTTAAAATTTGAACAAAGAACTCTGTGGCGTATGACAAATATAAAATATGTGTATGTATGTATGGAAGTATTTAGGTATATTTTCATAATTTTTATTTAATTTATAACTAAATTAATATTATCTGCATTTTCAATATACTTCTGATGAATTTCATCAACATAGTTAGCACTTGGATTAAAAATTTGTATAACTTCGATGGGAGCACCAACTACAAAGATATGAAAACGCTTTTTAAATAAATTGTGGTTTCAAGTGTCTAAAATTTTTACTCACCAATTTGTACAATACGTTTTCTTTTAGACAGACACCCAAAAGAATAGCTTAATAAATTTCCAAACAAAGCTATTATTTGGAAATTTCTCAATAAAATCTGTGGCAAATCGAATATATCAACTTCACCAAATGAGAAAGTGGGAACTATAAAAATTCTAAAATATTGCAATCAAATTTAATTTGTATTATCAGCGAATTCTTTAACAATTAAAGTAGTAAAGTAAAATTGCCATACAAACTTACCCAGTTTGTATGGCAATTTTTACAAATCCTTAAATCCTTTCCGATTTTTCTATGTCAATATAAAACGTTCTGGTTGAGAATCAAATAATTCTCGTATACCTCCTACCATGATTGCCAAAGCATTGGAAGTCAAACCATCACTGTTGTCCTCGTGTTAACGATCATTTGATTTGGCTAGATAATATTTTAAATAATCACTGGTACATGATACAAAACCAAGTGATCGAAAAATTTCGCGACACAAAAGTATATGAAAAAACATATTTAATGTGGCAATTTTTGGTCAAATACCGGGTTATAAATAATTGTAGAAATCTACCAATATTGTTGCCCATGTTATTGATAATGCCAGTGCTGAAATAATATATAAATTAAAAGACTTCAAATTTCACTAAAATATTATATTTGAAAGTTGCAGAAAAAAATCGGGCAAAGAGAAATCGCAGAAAGTTATACTTTTTAATTTTTTACGAAAAGTTTACCAATCTATGCATAAATTCCATTAATAAAAAAATTTTTTTTTTGTTGTTTTTTCTTTGATATTTTAAATGTTTAATAACGCTCCTAGACGAGAACAAGAAATTCTCATTGAGTTTGTAATTTAACTTAACAAATATTTTCAGAAATTCTAAAAACGTAGTCCCCTGACGATTTCCTTAGGCAAGAATGAAATCCGGATAGGCACATGCCTCAACAGATTATTTTTCACAATTTGTTATATACGTTTGGGATTTAGCATATTTAAATCCTTTAATGCAAATTTAATTAAAACTACACTCATAAAAAAAGTCGGTACAAATAGGTCAAAATTGTGCTGGTGCAAATACATGTACTATTTTCTGTTATTTTAGCAGAATTTTTACCTATTTGTACGGACTTTTTTATAGAAAATTTTTCTTAACCGTTTTTTCCACGCGGAAAATACAAATAAATAGCGTACTATAAAATTTTCAGTGCAATATTGAATCCGACAAAAAACATATATTTTCATTCGAATATGATTCGAATATTTTAAAAATGGTTATACCTGAAATATTTTAATATCAAAAATCATTTAAAATAGAAAGTAAAATCAATGCCATTTTTGCTGATATATTCATAGGCTGCGCGTTAAAGATACTTAGAGTACTATGCATGAATTTTATATATTTTAAAGAAGAGAAGATAAGCTTTCAAATAAGGTATAAATTACGCATGTACCAAGTTTTATAAAGAACGCTTGTACTAAGATTTATGCTGTCAAAAAAGACGTTTTTCGTCAGTAAGCTCGTTGGAATCACTCTATAGAGAGAAGATAAAAAATGTAAAAAAGGAGAAAGTTTTGTTTTCTAAAGTATACACCCTCCTTATAGACCAAATGTATTCCTATGTTTTGACTAACGATAAGAAGAAAAATTGAGTAGTTTGTATTACGATGTTTAAAAGAGATAAGAATTTTATTGCGTCGAAAAATTTTATTTGATTTATGACCGGTTAAAAAAGTCAGTCAATGATAAACTAGCAATTAGCAATATATTGCAAAAGATTTAATGAAGATTCACTCAGGGAATTATGAAGGTAAAATCAACTGGCAGTTAAAATAGCTGCGTTTGCATTTAAAAGGTGTACATTACATTTGCATTTAAAACAACTGCAAGATGAAGTTATTTTAAACTGTTAAAAATCAACTGACAAATGTAGTAAAAATAACTACAAATGAAATTAAAACAACAGTCATGAAAATTATTGTAAAATGTTAATAATGTTTTTGTTAGTTAATCTTGCTGCTCAAATTACACCAATTAATAATTTAATAAAAATTAATTTTTGCAAACACTCCACTTCATTTTATTCTTAAATAAATTTTATAGTTGAGAAAAAATTTTTTCACTTTCAATATATACATTAGCGGCCCTATGCTCCTTGCAGGAGTAAAAGGAACAAATATATATATATATATACATTAGACCGTACCTCAAAAAAAAAAGTTCAGCGTACACCGTCCAGTCTAAATTATTTTTGTAAGGTTTAAAAAAAAAAAAATTTTTTAGGGGTCGCCATTTTACATTTTTCGTTATATCTTTGGCATTTACAGTCGGATTTTAAAGTATGATACATCGATGTTTTTCTCTCGAGGAGACCAATGTTTTGCTCTAAGGGCCATTGACCCCAAGTATGCCGTTCTAGTAGTTACCCACCAGATCTTAATTGATACGACCCTAATGTACGACCCTAACGTACTACCCTAATGTACGCCCCTAACGTACAACCCTATTGTCAGAAAATTTTAAAGAGCTGAAAGAAATATATTGTTACTAGATTCGATTAATCTAGTATAGAAAGTTCTGGAATTTTAGAAGAAAAATATCCCAAGAAACGGGATTTACTAAACCCACCAATCTGGTGCAACTACATGTAAGTATAATGTTAAGTGGTTTTAGTACCACCGGAAGTTTCTAGCACTGCCATATGATGAGTAGAGTTAGTTGTTTATAAAGTTTATAAAGTGAGTTGTACTCCAGAGTTGTACTTCAGCGTTTGTGCAAATAAGCTCAATATCAATCTAAAGATTGTGTAGTTATTTTGATTGATAGAAAAGAACCCTATTTAGTTAAAGGAAATAAACCAACGTTCTTAAATATTTTATAACATTTGCATAAATAAATATAATTTTCTATTATATAACTCACTTTATGTTTTCTTTACTTTTTAAAATTCTTACTGCGAAATTTTCAGTTTGCTTTCTTAAGCGTCCTTTTTTTTGACTAAAGACACAGAGAAAAAATATTCTTCTCACATTCTTTCATCAGAAATTTATAAACACCATATTTTTTGTGTGTGTGCGCTACATATTTTGTATGTGTGGACTATTTGAACGAGAGGTGAACACGCACACACTTAAAAATAAATGTGTTTGTTAAAAAATCGTGGGTTATTTAAAAAAAAATAACTGTCAAAAACATTGAAAAATTTCTTCCCCAATTGCAAATAACTGCAACCGCATTACTACACAAATAACTGTCATGTAGTAACTGCAGAACTTTTGTGAGTGTTAAAGAGTAGTTTACATTATAGGATTGAGTGCTAGGATCTGTCAAAAAAAACCATGTGCTTAAGATTTTTTTGGCAGTCATACGATTATTTTGGCAGTCATAAGATTTCTTATCGGATTTCTCATTTTTAGACTTTTTTAAAAAAAATCATTCTCTCTCATAAGATTGGCACACACTAGGGATGCCAATCGGGATTGATATTTGAAAATCCCGGGATTCGGGATTTTGTACGACCTCGGGATCCCGGGATTTTCGAGACTACGGAATTTTTCGGGATCCCGGGATTTTACGGGATTTCGGGATTTTTCGGGATTTAAATTTTCCTTTATTTGTAAAAATTTTTATGTTATGTAACTAATTTTTTTATAGAATAAAGCGTTTTATAATTATTTAATAGTTGTTAATTAATAATGTGGTACATTTTATGAATATTGCAACATCTCAGTCAGAAATTGACAGTGGTACAAAAAATCAAGTACTTGCATACCACTGGGTAACCGCGATGTTAAAAATGAATAACTGGCAGAACACTCATTTGGTACGCTTTGTCAGCGTTTGCAAAAATCGTTTTGCCAGTATTTGTTTTACAAAACATCACGGCAGGGCAAAAAAAAGATACATATGAACTTTTTTTAATTTTTATTTTGGAAAATATAATTCCAAACCAGCATTTATTGGTTTTGGCAGCGTTTTGCCAAAGTTAAAAATTTTGTTTCTCAAGTACTTTTCCGGCGCTTTTTGAACTGCCGGTCGTTTTGTCTATTGACGTTATCATATTGGAAATGGGAAAGCAATTTTTGTCAGTACTTGTACCACCTGTTAAAATACCTTGCCATCGCTTTCCCGTTTGTATTTTTCTGGCTGGGATAATATATGAAGACCTGTCATTAAGTACACTTGCGCCCAGTATTTATAAGCAGATTTTAAAACAGATTCGTTGCGATAACCTTGCCCACTAAATCGTGTAATTACTGCAACTAATATTAAAAAATAAGAAAATCCCGGGATTTTTGAGAAATAATCCCGGGATTCGGGATTTTGCCAATCCCGAAAATGCCGGGATTTCGGGATTCGGGATTTTACGTTTGGCATCCCTAGCACACACACAAAGTCATCTCTGTTATGTTAGCTCTCTCACATTTAAAGTCTTTTAGAATTTAATTAGGATTATATTTCCAGTGTTATGATTTCTTTTACTTAAAATCATATGACTCGATCCTATAATGTAAACGGTTCTTAAATAATATTCAAACACTTAGTTAAACAATACATAATTTCTATGCAAATTTTTTGTTCTGAATGCAGTTTATGTATAGTTGATTTTTTAATTGGTAAATTTATATTCTTAGATCGATTTGAGAACATGTATTATAAAATGTTCTTTTAAATTATTTTCAAATAAATTTACATATATCACAAATTTTATAGGATTTAAAAAAAATTGCCGATGGTCATCCAATATTTGTTATATTTTGCATACAGATTCTCTATGGGCATTTGGATAAATCCATTTTTATTTGCTCAAAATTCCAAAAATCCGCTATTTTATTCACAATTTTCATTTAAAAAAAAATATAATTTGTCTGACTTTGAACGCCCACAGTTTCCATAGTTCCTGTAGGTTTGCAATAATTAAAAAAAAAAAACTTTTTGATGATAAAGTCGTTTTCATTTGTATTTAATAATAATTTTTGCTAACAAATACAATTTTAATGAAAATGCAATTTTTTAGTTCATTTTTCAATCTGTTTTCCTTTTTAAATTTTTTAAAACTAATTTATTTGAAAACCTCATCATTTTTGGCTACAAATTAAATTCATCGCTTTTTGCACCGCGTCTTTCCAAGATTTTTAATTATTAAAAAAAAAAAATACATTTTATTTTTTAATATAAAATGCTTCTTTTTTAAAAATTAAAAAAAAATAAATAAAAAAATTTTAAAAAATAAAAAACAATTTTTTTAAATTATTGGTCCTATAAGAAATTGAACCCGCGATCATCTATTTGGAAATAAACTGTATCAAACTCACTTTTTAGGAACACTTACAGCAATAATGCTTTGGAAGCAATACTTAAATATTTTTTGTATGTTGTTCAGAATTACTTTTTAAAAAGCTGAATTACTTTTTAAAAAGCTGGATACATTGAAAGCAATGAAAATAGTGGTTTGTAAAGCATGACTTCCAATTTTTTGCTGGGTATTTTACCTTTTCCAAATTTTATAGTTTCAAGATTTTTTTTTTATTTATTGTTTAAAAAATCTAACATTTGACCAAAGTTTACTGATTTTTTACTATCACTTTAAAATATGTATAATTCCATATTCTATAATTTTTCCTAAACAACAAAGTCAACTATTTATGTTTTCTTTAAAATTTTAAACAAAAATAAATCATGATATGACCTTCGAAAATAGCTACTTTAGCCAAAAACTATTACTAAACAATATTTTTGATAAGGACTGTAGTTTTAAGTTGAAGTATACAGGTCTAGCGATTATTATCAATAAAAAAATATTGTTATACCCTACACCACTACGTGGAATAGGTTATAATAAGTTTGTGCTGATTTTTGTTAGATCAAAAAATATTAAAACTATACCCACCTTTTAATATACCGATCGACGAAGAATCACTTTTTGACTCGATTTAATTTCTTTTTGATTTTCTAATTTTTTACTAATTTATAGACAATTTTTAACACAAATCAATTTCAATCCAATAAAATTTCGGATTAAAATATTATAACAGCAGTTTTTTAGCTAAATATACTAAAAGTACATATATTTTTGTGGGTTTTGTATATGTATGAGTGCAGTAGAGCTGGATATTTTTTTTTGAATGGAGGAAATTTTTTCTTTAAATCTCAATTTATGGTTTGAATTAATGTAGCACTACCCAGCAAAACCTTGGTAATGGGTTTGACCTTTTTCACGCATTTCCTGGCAATGGGTACCCCTTTGCCCTTGGTTTTACTTAGAAACCTAAAGTAATACGTTACTAATATTGTGATATATCAATAGTTAAGTGGGAGGTATGAAATAATGAGTTACCGATATGGAGATATATCACTACTTATTTGGAGGCTTTAAAATAATATATTACCGATATTGTGTTTTATAATAACTTATTATTAAGGGTAAAAATAATATTGCATAATGTAACTACTTATTATACGAAAGTATGATTTAATAAAAATTTAGAATCTAATTACATTGCTCGGATCGGTGTACTTTTAAACAAAGTCATTACTGGTAACGTCTTATTTTATTTCCTATATGTAACCAATGAAATATGTACTAATGTGTAATGACTTACTTCACTCTATAAAAGTATGTAGTTATTTTAGCTAACTAGTGAATTTAATATTACAAGTAACAACTTATTTCAGTACTTCCTTCGTAATCACTTATTTTATGCTATACCGGTACGACTTAGGCAACCATTTACCCCCCAATGACACCCCCATGTTAAAATAATGTGTTATGCGACCAAAGTGTAAGTACCCTACGGGAAATTTTAACAAACTGTCACCGAACTGGCCCCTTTATATGAAATAAACTGGTCACTTTTACATGGCGTTGTCATAGGAGGGGGAAATTGACCCCTTGTGACATGTCACAAGACAAATCCTAGGACAGGTTACTGAACTCTCATAAAAAACAAAGTTCAGGGACCTGTCCTGGGATTTGTCTTGTGACATGTCACAAGGGGTCAATTTCCCCCTCCTATGACAACGCCATGTAAAAGTGACCAGTCTATTTCATATAAAGGGGCCAGTTCGGTGACAGTTTTGTTAAAATTTCCCGTAGGGTAGTTACAATTTTTGGTTTCTTATTACATTTCCCTTTACCTGGTAATAGAAGGTTTTGCTGGGTAGTTCTAAAATTTTTGTGTTCCGAATTTTTTCAATAAAAATAATAGTTATTTTGTGATATTTTTTCTTTATTGAAAATTAACAAACAAGAATAGAAATCAAAAGCCATGGATGCAATGAATTCAACAATTACAGTCAAAAAAGTTTGTCGGTAGAATCTATTGAAAATGGCAGATGACGGTTAAAAAGGCGACAAACGAAATTACCTTTAAAATAACTAAAAAGTTCGTTATTTTTAACTGTTGAAAAATAACTTACAAATGCATTAGAAATAACTAACAATGACGTAAAATTAACCAACAAATTTTTAATACAAAAATTTTAAAACAACTGACAAAATTAGTAAAATTTACTGTTTTCTTACAGTTAATTCTTTTGGCATTGGAGACAGAATACAAGTTTCTGATTTTTATCAATAACAACAAATATAAAATAAACAAGAATTTTCAAAATTCAAAAAAACTCAATGAAATTTTTTATTTTTTAAATAACTAACAAAAACAACTGTTTACTGTAAAATTACTGTTTTCGTAGTTGTTTATTATGATATTAAAAATTTCGTAAACAACGTTACACAAACAACTGTCATGTAGTAACTGTCAAACTTTTTTGAGTGTATAATATCCTTATCCTACTAAAAGATTGAACAGTGATTTAAAGTAATCAGCAAAAAATAAATAAATGGAAGCCATGCTTTACAAGCCACTTTTTTCACTGCTTCAAAGGTATCCTTTAGTGTATTTTACTGGTTTTTAGAAGTAATTCTGAACAACTTCAAAAACTATCGCTTCTTTCATTGCTTTCAAAATATCCGTTAATATGTTTTTATAGATTTTTTTAAAAGTAATTCTGAACAACATCCAAAAAGTCAATTAAGTATTGCTTCTAAAGCATAATTGCTCCAAAAATGATCCTAAAAAGTGATTTTGATACACTTTATTTCCAAGCAGGTTCGATTACTGGCGGGACCAATATTTTTTTAATATTTTTTATCTTGTTTTATTTTTTCTTTAATTTTTTTTTATATTGTTTTATTTTTTCTTTAATATTTATAATTAATTTGTTTAAATTCATTATTTTTTTTTACTTTTTCAATTTTGAAAAATATATGTATATAAAAAAAATTATGAAAAAAATATTTTTATCCACCTGTGAAAATTGCACTGAAAACAATCCCAGCAAAAACAGACATTACTAAGTAATTAAGCGAGTAAGTAGCACACAAAGGGTTTCACTACTTACCAGGCTATTTACTCGCAACATTACTTTTGTTCGCGATGTCCAAAAATTCATGAGTGGTCATTACCCTCTCGCTTTCAAAAAAAGTGCGAATAATGAGTTACCCATAGTGAAAGAATAAGTAGTTACTCACAAAGATAGAATTATTGGTTACTCAGCAGTAAGGAAATAAGTTACCCTACATTGTGAAATAGTTGGTCATATTGGAAATATAAGTTCTTTCCTCGGAAAATTTTCTATTCCGTTGGAAAAATGTTCGAAACAATTTAATAAATAAAATATTAAAATAAAACAGACTAAATTAGTACTTATTTAATCAATTACCGGTAAGTGATTACTTTGCAAGAATATATAAGTACTTCTATAACTTATTATCAGTAAGTCATTATTTTGTATGTTAAAGTAATGCAAAAGGTAATAACCTATTATTACTTGGTAATCTGTATGGTAATGACCTGTCATTACCATGTTTTTGCTGGGATACTGTGGGTGTACTCTTTACACTTATTTAATAAGTACTTTTATCTCTATATATAAAAGAATAACGTGACTGACTGACTGACTGACTGACTCAACATCGCCCAGCCCAAACCGCTGAAGCTAGGAAGTTGAAATTTGGTATGTAGGTTCCTCTTTCGGGGTAGACGTCCGCTAAGACGGGATTTTTGGAAATTCCTACCGGAACGGGCAAAAAGGGGGAAAGTGTCCCCCTTGACGGCCTGCCAAAACCCCTTTGGCTAGAAAGCTGAAATTTAAGATATGTGTTCCTTGGAGTAGGGGCTAACTTTTCTGGAAAGTACTTTCTAGAATTTTGGACAGGGACGTTGTAAAAATGGGGGTTAAAAAGGGGAAAATGCCCCCCTTGACGGCCTGCCCAAACCGCTGGAGGTAGGAAGATGAAATTTCGTATAAAGGTTCCTCCACTATCGTAGACATCCACCAAGACGGGAGTTTTGGAAATTTTTACAGGGACGGGCAAAAAGGGGAAAAAGTCTCCCCCTTGACGGCCTGCTCAAACTGCTGGAGCTATGAAGTTGAAATTTGGTATGTCTGTTCCTCCACTATCGTAGACATCCACCAAGACGGGAGTTTTGGAAATTTTTACAGGGACGGGCAAAAAGGGGAAAAAGTCTCCCCCTTGACGGCCTGCCCAAACCGCTGGAGGTAGGAAGTTGAAATTTGGTATAAAGGTTCCTCCACTATCGTAGACATCCACCAAGACGGGAGTTTTGGAAATTTTTACAGGGACGGGCAAAAAGGGGAAAAAGGCCCCCCTTGACGGCCTGCCCAAACCGCTGGAGGTAGGAAGTTGAAATTTGGTATAAAGGTTCCTCCACTATCGTAGACATCCACCAAGACGGGAGTTTTGGAAATTTTTACAGGGACGGGCAAAAAGGGGAAAAAGTCTCCCCCTTGACGGCCTGCTCAAACTGCTGGAGCTATGAAGTTGAAATTTGGTATGTAGGTTCCTCGACCGGTGTAGACGTCCGTTGAGACGGCATTTTTGGAAATTCTTATCGGGAGGGGCAAAAAGGGGACAAAAAAAGTACCTTTTTCCAAAAAAGTACCTTTTCCCAAAAAAAGTACCTTTTCCCAAAAAAAGTACCTTTTTCCCAAAAAAAGTACCTTTTTCCAAAAAAAGTACCTTTTTCAAAAAAAAGTACCTTTTTCCAAAAAAAGTACCTTTTTCCAAAAAAAGTACCTTTTTCCAAAAAAAGTACCTTTTTCCAAAAAAGTACCTTTTTCCGAAAAAAGTACCTTTTTCCAAAAAAAGTACCTTTTTCCAAAAAAAGTACCTTATTCCAAAAAAAGTACCTTTTTCCAAAAAAAGTACCTTTTTCCAAAAAAAGTACCTTTTTCCAAAAAAAGTACCTTTTTCCAAAAAAAGTACCCTTTTCCAAAAAAAAGTACCTTTTTCCAAAAAAAATACCTTTTTCCAAAAAAAGTACCTTTTTCCAAAAAAAGTACCTTTTTCCAAAAAAAAGTACCTTTTTCCCAAAAAAGTACCTTTTTTCCAAAAAAAGTACCTTTTTTCCAAAAAAAAAGTACCTTTTTCCCAAAAAAGTGCGTTTTTCCAAAAAAAGTACCTTTTTCAAAAAAAAGTACCTTTTTCCAATAAAAGTACCTTTTTCCAAAAAAAAGTACCTTTTTCCAAAAAAAGTACCTTTTTCCGAAAAAAGTAGCTTTTTCCAAAAAAAAGTACCTTATTCCAAAAAAAGTACCTTTTTCCAAAAAAAGTACCTTTTTCCAAAAAAAGTACCTTTTTCCAAAAAAAGTACCTTTTTCCAAAAAAAGTACCGTTTTCCAAAAAAAAGTACCTTTTTCCAAAAAAAAGTCCCTTTTTCCAAAAAAAGTACCTTTTTCCAAAAAAAGTACCTTTTTCCAAAAAAGGTACCCTTTTCCAAAAAAAAGTACCTTTTTCCAAAAAAAAGTACCTTTTTCCAAAAAAAGTACCTTTTTCCAAAAAAAGTACCTTTTTCCGAAAAAAGTACCTTTTTCCAAAAAAAAGTACCTTTTTCCAAAAAAAGTACCTTTTTCCAAAAAAAAATTCCTTTTTCCAAAAAAAGTACCTTTTTCCAAAAAAAGTACCTTTTCCCAAAAAACATACATTTTTCCAAAAAAATAACTTTTTCAAAAAAAGTACCTTTTCCAAAAAAAAGTACCTTTTCCCAAAAAAAGTACCTTTTTCTAAAAAAATGTTCCTTTTCCCAAAAAACATACATTTTTTCAAAAAAATACCTATTTTCAAAAAAAGTACCTTTTCCAAAAAAAAGTACCTTTTCCCAAAAAAAAGTACCTTTTTCTAAAAAAATTTTCCTTTTCCAAAAGAAGTACCTTTTCCAAAAAAAAAATACCTTTTTCCAAAAAACATACATTTTTCCAAAAAAAAAACACCTTTTTAAAAAAAAATACCTTTTCCAAAAAAAGTACAAATAAAGTACTTTGTAAAAACAAAGTATCTTTTTCCAAAAAATTTCGTTTTTCCAAAAAGTACCATTTAAAATAATATATAATTTCAAAAAAACTACTTTTTTTCCTCCCCCCACGGATATCTCCACTAAACAAGGTTTCTTGATATTCGGCATAGACGTGCGCTAAGACGGGATTTTTGCAAATTCATACCGGAACGGGTAAAAAGTGGAAAAGTCTCCCCATAAACAGTCTCACAAATTGGAAAAGTGCCTGCCAAAACCACTGGAGGTAAGAAGTTGAAATTTGGTATAAAGGTTCCTCCACTGTAGTAGACATCGACTAAGTTTGTATTTTTGGAATTCCCTACAGGATATCCCAAAAGGAAAGTCGGTATGTGAGTTCCTCCTTCTGTGTAGGCGTCCGCTTAGACGGAATTTTTGAAATTCCTATCGGGAGGGGAAATAAGGTAAAAGTCTCCTCCTGACGGCTTGCCCAATCCCTTTTGGCCAACCTAAAATTTTAAATATGTATTCCTTGGAGTAGGACTAACTCACCGGCAACGTAATTTTTCTATTTTGGAACAGGAACATAGTAAAAATGGTGGTTGAAAGGGAAAAATGTCCCCACTAACGGCCTGCCCAAACCGCTAAGGCAATGCAGTTGAAATTTGATATGAATGTTCCTCATCCATCGCAGATAGCCGCGAAGATGGAATTTTTGTAAATTCCTAAAGGGAGGGGCAAAAAGAAGAAAAGCCTCACCTTGGGGGCCGGTACAAACCCCTTCGGCTAGAAACCTGAAGCTTAAAATGTGGGTCCCTGGAGTGAGGGCTAACTTATTAGAAGGATACTTTTTTGAATTTTGGAGAGGGTCGTTATAAAATGGGGGCTCAAAAAGGGAAAGTTGCCCCTTAACGACCTGTCCAAACTGCTGGAACTAGGAAGCTGAAATTCGGTACTTAAGTTCCTCTCAGCCTGCTCAAACTGCTGGAACTAGGAAGCTGGAATTCCCTGTCGATGGATTTTCGGAAATTCCTACCGAGAGGGGCACAAATAGCAAAAGTTGGCTAGAAACCTGAAATGTAAAACATATGTTACTTGGAGTATGTGCTCACTTACCGAGAAGGTGCTTTTTGGACAGGGACATTGCAAAAATGGGGATTAATGAAGAGAAAAGTGCCGCTTAAAGGCCTGCCCAAACCGCTGGAGGTAGGAAGTTGAAATTTGGTATTAAAGTTCCTCCTCTATTGTAGACATCCGCTAAGATGAGATTTTTGGAAATTTCTACAGGTAGGGTCAAAAACAGGAAAAGTCTCCCCCTTAACGGCCTGGCCAAACTGCTGGAACAAGGGATCTTAAATTGGGTTCCTTCTCCAACGTTGACGTCCCCTAAGATGGTATTTTTGGAAATTGATACCGGGAGGGGTAAAAAGGGAAAAAACTTCCCCCTTGACGGCCTGGCCAAACTGCTGGATATAGAGACCTAAAATTATGTATGTAGTAGGTTCCTCCTCCAACGCAGACGTCCTCTAAGACGGAATTTTTGGAAATTCCTACCGGGAGGGGTAAAAACGGAATAATTCTCCCCCTTGATGGCCTAACCGAACCCTTCGGCTAGAAATCTGTAATATATAATATGTTTTCCTTGGAGTATGGGCTAACTTATCGACAAGGCATTTCTAGGACTTTGGACAGGAACGTGGTAAAAATGGTGGTTCAAAAGGGGAAAATTGCCCCCTCCCCCTTAACGTCTGCGTCTTTAGCTAGAAACCTAAAACTTAAAGAACAAGTGTATATGAAACACTAAAATTAAGAAACTAAATAGGAAACGAGTGGGATTGAAACACTACACAATTGGAATGAAATGGATATAAACGTTGAACGAGTGGAATTGAAATTATAGACAATGCAAATGGATTGGAAGAGGGAATTACCTGTTCAAACACTATCAACGGAATATGAAACTTATGTAGCATTGAAAGATACTCTCGAAAAAGTTAAACAAATTTTCTAAAAGAGAAAAAACCTTAGAAAAGGAATGGAACTTATATATTCCGTTATTTAAACTTCATGTAACGAAGCACAGGTGGAAGAAACCGACGCAGTAAATTTTCCAACTGAATTTGTGATTTACTTGAATTGCCAGGTCTACCTTTACATAAACTGGAATTAAAAAAAAACTTTAAGACACGCTAACAACGTAGCTTTGCCCGCTATTTTTAATATTATAAAATGCTTTCCAACCCTGCTTTACGTTATTTATTTTCATTCAAAACACAAATGAACAAAACTACTTACGGGTATATCTACCTAAGTTCGCACTTTACCAAATTATCTTAACATACACACGTATATTGCAATTTATTATGGATTCATTACTAACAATCCACTTTCATGAGAAAAAGTGATCAAATATTTATTTATTTTAAACCCATTGTTGTGCAGAATTATTTATTTGTGGTGGCTGGGTGAAGGCTTTTATTATAAAAACTGTACTTTAAATAAAAAGCGAATTTAAAAAAAATTGTCGGGGGGAGGGGCGCCCCCCCCTAAACCTTAAGGCACGCCAACAACGTAGCGGGCTGCGACCGCTATCTTTAATATTATAAATCGCTTGCCAACCCTGCTTTACGTTTTTTATTTTCATTTAAAACACAAATGAACAAAACTACTTACGGGTCTATCTACCTAAGTTCGCACTTTACCAAATTATCTTGACATACACACGTATATTGCAAATTATTACGGATTCATTACTAACAAACCACTTTCATGAGAAAAAGTGATCAAATATTTATTTATTTTAAACCCATTGTTGTGCAGAATTATTTATTTGTGGTGGCTGGGTGAAGGCTTTAAATAAAAAAACTTTAAATAAAAAACGAATTTAATAAAAATTGTGGGGGGCGCAGCCCCCCGGGGGGGAGGGCGAAGCCCCCCCCCTTAACCTTTAAGGCACGCTAACAACGTAGCGGGCTGCGCCCGCTAGTTGAAGATAATAAAGCTCGCAATGACAAAGTATTGTTTTTATGCCAGTAAATTTTCATATCAAAGAATAGATCAGCGGTAGAGAGCTAGACTAGCAATCTTGAGGCCGCAAGAAAAAAAATTTGTTTTATAAAAAAATATAATTTTTTTTTGCTAAGAATTTTTTTGTTTTTAACTTTTAATTGATGAAAAAGAGTTTCCTTTGCAATCGTACAAAAAGTACTGAAAAAATATTGAAGTGGGAGTACTTTTCTCCTATGACTACTTAATGTTAAAATCATTAGTGTTTCTGTTAGAAAAGAAATACATCTACGTCATTATTTGTAGTGGTTTTTCTACTGCTTTGGATTCTATGTTTTTCCTGGGAAGTTATTGTAATATGTGTATTACATCGACCTCCAACATGCTCCCATACAAAAATACTAACTATTTTTAACACCTCCGTTTTCAAATATAACAACCCAGTGTAGAAACGGTAATGACATATCATTATTTTTTGGACTACCGGTAATGACACCCACTTACCTTCTGTATTATTTTAAAACATATAATAATGAGTTACTGATAATGACTTATTTTTATCATTATTTCAAATTAAAAATAATTTTTTAGATTTTTTTGAAAATTTTTTGAAGTCTATTTTTATACTCAATATTTTTTAAACACTGGTAAGGATATATGTAAACACATATTTTTTCATTTTTTGTATGTTGGCGAGTAATCTTACTTGTGTGCAGCAGGTCAATTGTGTTTTTATCTATTAAATATTACATGTCGATATAGCTCAGATGGTAGAGCAGTTGACTGGCAATCTGTACACCTAGGTTCGATTCCCGCACCAGCAAATTTTATTTAAAAAATAAAAATACAATAAAAAATATTTTTTTTTATGAATGGAGGATGGATTTTTTATATAATTTATTTTTTAGAAAATCTATTTTTAGGCTCATTATTTTTGTCAGTACTGGTAAGCACATAGGTAACGATATATTTTTTGATTTTTCGTATGCTGGTGTGTAACGACAACTCATTATTTTTCGCGACATCGCCATATAAAGGTAATAAGAAATGTAATAACAAAAGTAACTAGTTACCATTACCAAGTATGTAGTTATATAACCACATATCTGGTAATGATTTTCTACACTGGGAATGGGCCGATAAAAAAATATATGTTCATTAATTTTCTCTTCTGTACAACATATCTCAACTTTATAAAATTTGGAGTAAACCACTCCGCATGCCTTCTTTGTGAGACATTAATCAATTTGCAAATATTCAATTAGAAGTGCAACTATTTACTTTTAACTGTAATAAAAGTTCAAGATCTCCGTTCATATGTGCAATATTCATTTAACAATATCAACATTACATGCGCCTGTTATGTAGGTTAAATTGAGATATGTTAGGAGAACCGGTTAATTTGTTTTTATACCAGAATATTGTGTAAGTGCATTAAGCTAGAGTTCAATACTGGCTGGTTTTTTAATTCTTTACACATGTATTACCCTGTATTAGAAGGAATTATAAATTTGAGATTTCGTTTGTAACGATCTGATAGTAAGGGGTTTATGGGAAAAACGATGGGTTTCTTTAGACCTTAACAAAATTGAAATATGTAAGAGATGAAAAAAAATGCGGACACGTGTTTTTTTTAGCGGCCCAATCTAATATTAAGAGCTTAAGAGGTTAAAGTGGGGTAAAAAATTACTTAACTTTCCATTTCTTTTATTTATTTCTTGTAATTTCAAAAAAAAAAAGAAATAGACAGCCCGGTTAAAAATGATTTCAATATAATATTGTATAATTTGATATAATTATATCTGATCAGGTGTGGTTAACGTGGTATGATATAAAATTGTATATAATTTCGTCAATACAAATAAAATTATACAACTTGTATCTAATAACATTGGGTCATTTTCCAAATGAAATTATATGAAATTTTATTTGAATATGTATTTTACAACAATTTATATATGCTTATATACAATTTGATAGGGAAATCGATCCAATGTTTTTATATCCAAGTAGTATAATTTTATTTATGTTGATACAATTATATACAATTTTATGCGATATCATATTAACCACACCTGATTAGATATAATTACATCAAATTATACAATATTTTATTAAGAGCTTTTTTACTAGGGAGTACACTCAACCTAAAAAGTCGGTAATGGCTACTGAAAATTTTGCTGTTATTACGGTACATTTAACTGTTAATTTAAGCAAAACATGTCTGCTAATCTGTAGCACATGCAAAATTAGTAGTTGTAAACTGCAATTCAAAATCGATTTGATGAAATCAGTTACAAAATTTACTAAATATCAATAATTTTAGTACAATGAAATTAGCATAAATAATTAGTAGACGCTACTAAATTTCTGTAAATTGTTGTAAACTGCAATTAAAATCAATTTGCTAAAATTAGCAACAAAGTTTTCTTATAATCTTATATGATTTGAGTGGCTTTATATGACCATATACATTTATATTAACACTTTGGTTTTATAAATATGTTTGGTATGACGTTATATACATATAATCATATGCGATTTGCTCTCCAGCCATATATTAAGAGATCTGCGATATATTTTATATATAACTACAACATATATAATGGCGTATAAGCTTCTATAACTAAACAATCTTATATCAAAATATATAACAAAATTAATAGAAAATTGTATTAATTTTATATAAAATTATATCTGACATGATATCTAATTAATCGCATTATAAAAATTAAGAAAAAAAATTGAGAAATTGTGGATCTGGTTTTGATTTTTTCACTTTGACATATAAATTTGTTTATAATTGAATTTTGGACGCTGTGGTGTAATAGTTAGCGCGTAATACTGTTACACATAAGGTTGCGGGTTCGATCCCCATCCAAGGCAACATCAATTTATGAAAAATAATATGTATGCGTTTTTCTATCCCTCATAAATATCGCAGCGTCCTGCTTCGGTGTTCCCATATCAATTAACCCCACCGATGTAAAATAATATAACAGGGCTATGAACTTCAACAAAGTTCGCCAACTCTTCATCAGATGGCGCACAACAACTGTTCTAAAATCTCACATCTCGCGCAATTACAGTATTGCCATATTTAAGGCCCTTCATATTTCACCACCTTTCACTTCTTCTCTATCCCCTTTCCCAAGGAAACAACGCGTTAATTAATAGGAAGAATTTCCTGAGTGTTGCTTCCCTCAAAAAAAAAATTTTTTTACATATAAAATAAAAATAATTTTAAAGAAATAAATAGGGAAAAAAAAGTTTTTTCATTGTGGAATTAAAGGTCGAAAGAACTATTTTTATCTTTAAATTTAAAAATAAAAACTAGGCAAACATACGTTGAAATTAATACGGTTTAAGTTCAGTTATTTTTTCCATAAAAAAAATTAATTGTGAAAGTTAATTTTTTTTTATTTTATAAGAAAGACACACATTTTATAATAGAAATACCAAAACTCTAAACTAGAAAAGGTTGTTCCGACAAATTTTTGTAATGTTGAGTTAAACTGAAAATTTATTTTATCAGCTATTTCCAAGTTTATTAGCAAAAATTTTTCTAAACAACTTTTTCTCGTTTTGAATTTTGGTCTTTATTTAAATAAAGCAAAATAAACCACATTTTAAAAGAAGGAATTCTGTTACAAACTGCGTGATTCTAAGTTTAACGACAATCTGCGTCACAAAAACGGCCTAAATCGCATTCAATCCTCATTTCAAACATCTTTCCATCAATAAAATTTTTCTGTATTGCATCAAAATACTAAAGATCAACCAATACCCACTTTGTTAGCCAAACTGTTCAGTCTGGCAGTAGTATTTAATATGAATAAAAATAAGTGATCTCAACAATATTTACTAAAATTTTATTTAAAAATTTTCCTCAAATTACATATATTTATACATATATTTTTAGTCAAGTAGTAAAAAATAAACAAACCCAAGAAAATTTTTGGAACCCGTTCTAAAATTACTAGTTCCAGAATTACTTCTCAAGGAATAAACACATATTCTCGAATAGCACCCCTGGAACTAGTGATGGTGTAACTAGTTCTAGAACCCATGCAAAGGAGTCATATTTACCATTTTTACTATATCTTTAGTATGTTTTGGGGAACTAGTGATTTAGAACTAGTTATATGTACATTACTTCTACATCGGTTCCCAGAATATGTTACTAGTTCCAAAACAGATCCGTAGAGCTATTTGAAAAACTTAGAAAATTTTATATATTTCTTCTTCCTTAAATTAACAAAAAAATGCTCTGAAAATGATTCCTATCAAAATTGAAAACAACCCAAGAACAGTGCATGAAAATAACTGTTAAAGAAAGGAATTTATGTTTTCTCGGTTGGTAATTTTCGAAATGAATACCAGATGTTTTCTGAAAGAAAATAGATGTTTTCTGATGCAAAATAGGGGTGCGGGTGCCCGCGAGTGGCCAAATTATATGAATTTACACACAATGCTGATAGTGGAAACGCTTTGTGGTAAAATTGGGTACCCGCGGTAAACTCCGTGGAATAAAGCTAATAGAAACAAACGGAAGATAAATAGAAGAGATCCTTATACTACGTTCACATCTTACTACGTTCACAGTACGATTGTTAAACACGTTTATGTAAAAGTTAAACATATCGGTTTACACTTAAAAATGAAGTGTTTAAGTTAAACATCTCGAACAGCTGTTCCTTAACAACTTAAAAAAAAGTACAAAAATTTGACAAAATTTCCCAAAAAGTTATTTTTTCTTTGGCCGGAGGCAATAATTAATAATTTTCGGCATTATCCAACGTTATAATTGCTATAAAAAGTGGGAAACAAGATTTTTCAATTTTTAGTTAAGGGACAACTTTATGGCTGTTTTTGGATTTTTCGTTCACCGGAAGCAAAGTTTAATTAATTGTTTTGTTCATATATCACTTTAATAAGAAAAAAATTACATTTTAACTGGTTTTTTATTCATTTATTCAATTTTAATTTTTCTATTTTTGTGTTGTGTCTTTTTCCGCTTCAAACTTGTCATTCAACACCAATTGATATCAATTTTATCGTGTTTAACAACGAGTTTAAAAATTAAACACGATAATTTAGCGTGTTTAAGGGTAGGAAAAATGTACTGTAAAACATCTCCCTTAAACATGTTTAACGCTTAAACACGCCAAATCGAGTTAAACACGTATATGTGAACGCCGTATTAGTCTTATATTAAACGGGCAAGCTAAATATAAATAAAATGTGTAACGTCTCCAAATCTGATTCTTTTCAATTTTCGGGATGAAGATATCTTTGTCTACATTCGGAAAATTTTAATGGAAATACTATTAAAAATTATTTGTGGAACACCTAAACATTTACGAAGCAGTATTCCAGTTCCAAACTGCGTTAAACTAAGTTTAAATATAATCTATATTCTAAAAACTGGGCCTAAGTCATTGCAACAAAACTTATTAATTTATTAATAATTTTACTTTATCAGCATTTTCTACATATTCATATTTATATTTTTCAAATAACTCATTCACACTATCAATAACTTTTTGATGAATTTCATCAACATATTGTGGACTAGGATTAGACAGTTTTTTAACATCTATAGGGGCACCCACTAAAAGAAATAAAGAATAAAAAATAACGAATATTTTTAAAATCTTTTTCAAATTTTATACTTACCCACTTGTACGATCTTCTTTCTTTGAGGCAGTAAACCAAAGGATTGTGCTAAGAAACCACGACCATAAACTATAGCCAGTGGCATACCCGTTACATTCTTAAAACATTGTTGTAATTTTCTTAACCAAGAGTTTGGAGGATTTTCGACTTGATCGAATATATCAACTTCACCAAATACAAAACTGGGCACTATGGATGAACTTTAAAATTTTTTCAATAATTAGAACTATGTATTTCAAAAAGTAAATATTTTGTATCTTCTTCTTACCCCGTGCTTATGGCAATTTTAACAAAACCTTTACGATTTTTCAATGTCAGCGTATAACGCCCCGGATGTGAGTCTAATACTTCTTGTGTACCACCAACTACAACTGCCACTGCATTAGAAGTAAAACCATCTGTATTATCTGTATGTTTAGCAGCATTTGATTTACTAAGATAATAAGTCAACGATTCTTGAGAACATGATACTGTTCCCCATAATTTAAAGATTTCCCGCATTATCGGTATATAGAAAAATATATCTAATGTAGCAATTTTTGGTTTAACACCAGGATATAATTGTAACCAATTCTTAATATTTATGGCCATATTAATGGAAATACCAGTACTGAAATAAATAGAAATTTTGAATTATTAATTTTATTAAAAAAATATTTAAAAATTTACACCTGTATTCACAAGTGGTTAACAAACAACTTTTAACTTTGTCAAACATATGTACACTTTGTACACTCAGAATATGGTAACAGAAATATGTCATTTGCGTAATCAACGGTAATTGTTATTTATAACTGTAACTACAGTTGTTTTTCTATGCATATTTTAAATGTATAAAAATCATGGATTTTTTACCAATATATTACCAAGGTTTGGTGAAAATTTTAAAATCTAAATTAATTGAATATATTTTCATAGGAAAAATCTCTGATTCTTTTACGAAATTTGTAATCAGATTAAAAATTTTTATGAATATAATTGTAAATATTTTACCTTCGAATTCTTTATATGGAAGAATTCAATTTTCATTATCATGCCTTTGGAAATTGAATTTTTCTATTTAAAGAATTGGAATGTAAAACATTTATAATTATATTTATAAAAATTTGTAATCTGATTACAAATTTCGTAAAAGAATCACAGATTTTTCCTATGAAAACATATTCACTTAATTTAGTTGATTTTACTACGATGTAGTTATTTTTTTAATATTTAACATTAACTAAATTTATAGTTATTTTTATTAAAAATACAGTCATATCCTTTTTAATAGCATTTTTAGTTATTTTTTCTGTTATTTTTAGTCATTGCTACCCAGAAGTTTTAAGAATTAATTCGTTTTTGAATGCATTCACTATCAATCGAATTAAATTATCTCTAGAATTGAATGAATTCCTTTTCCTAAGTAATTAACTGAATTCGTTCAACTGAACGCGTTCAACAAAAAACAATTTCAAAGAATTAATTCAATTGCTAAAGTTATTTTTATTAAATTAAGTGACTCAATTCGTTCAATTTCATTTTCGTTCAGTGAATGAAAAGAAAATAAATTACGTTCACTGAATTGAAAAAAAAAACAAAATTACGTTCACTGAATTGAAAAATTAAAAATTACATACCTAATTTCGTAAAACACTTGGGTGAAGTGAATGTAAATTGTTTTTGTAACACAAACAATTTCTATAGAAATAACGCAACACTTCACCGAAGTGTTTTAGAAAATTACCCCCTACATTTTTGAATGAATTCACCACCAATCTAACTAAATTTTTTTTTAGAATTGAATGAAATCCTTTTATTAAGTAATTCACTGAATTCGTTCAACTAAACGCGTTCAACAAAAAACAAATTCAAAGAATTAATTCAATTGCTAAAGTTATTTTTATTAAATTAAAATTCACCACTGAATTCGTTCAATTTCATTTTCGTTCAGTGAATTAAGAAAAAAATACAATCAGTGAATTCAAAAGAAAAATCACGTTCACTAAATTGAAAAATAAAAAATTACGTTCACTGAACTGAAAAACGAAAAATTAACTTCACTGAATTCAAAAGCTGTTTTCTGACGTACACTTTGGAATGTTTTCAAAATATTTTGGCAATAATTCAGCCATTTCTTATTGGTTACTATTCTGTATATAAAAATAGAAAAAAAAATTTAAGATAAGATGAAAAAAATCCCACAACTTCCAAAACTCTGTGCAAATTTTCAGAAAATGGGATTTTTTATTAGAATTCGGAATGGTGTGGGGGAAGAAAAAATTAACAAGTGGAGAATATTTTTTCCATTAGGCCCAGCTAAAAGAAGTATGCTTTCAGAAAGATATAAATACTATATGTGTTCTTAAAGAACATGTGAAATTTCATCTTATATCGACCACGAAATCAAAATAATTGTACTGTCTGAATTTAATTAAATTTAACTGAAAGTTCTATAGATGTTAACTGCTTTAAATGTTGGTATACTTTATTTATGTATGTAAAGTTGTGACTTTCAGTTTTAAAATAGTCTTATGATAGTCACAAGTCTTCAAGTAGGTACACATGAGAATTTTAAATGTTTTAAAATTATCACAGTATTTTCAATATTTTGTTTTGTTTTCATAACTTACCAAAAAATACCATGTGGAAAGTTTGCTAGTAGATAATTACGATTTGGTTTTAACTCAGCTGTTTTAATTAATTCAACAGGAAAATAATTCCGTAAAAAAGTTGTCCAAAAGCTGTGACGCAAAAACATTAAACTGCAATTAGAAATATTCGAGAAACCATAAAATTTTGAAACGATTAAAATAACATATTATATGCATTAATACTTACCCATTACCATTAATAGCTGTTAAATGTTTTCTATTATCTAAATAAATACAGGCCAAATATAGTAGAAATAAAATACGTCCCATGTAATTTAAATATAACTAGAAGAAAATTCAGTTTACATTATTTTTAAATAAAACCAGATTTATACTACAGATCATATGCATAATCACTTTTTTAAATTTACAAATGGCTTATAAAATAAATTTTTCATAAAAAATTCATTTTATAAACGTGTATATATATTAGGGCGGGTCGATTTAATAATCGCCCATGGCTCAGTGAAAATCGTATTCTAGGGATCAAAATAAGAAACTTTGCCGAAGGAACCATACCTCTAAAACGAATTCTACTACCCCCAACTGTTGACTTTTGTCCCGTAGGGTCAAGTTTTGAAAAATCCCACTTTGACCCATTTAGAGTGCCCCAATCGAGTCCAAATGTATGACCGACCCCCACTAACTTTGGAGGGCCGATCCACCCATGCCAGTGGCACACCCCCTGGAACTCCCCTGGGGGGTTCCCCATACAAACATTTTAAAAAATCACCATTTTTGGCACTTTATTTTATTATTTTTTATTTATTTTATTTATTTTTATTATTTTATTTATTTTTTCTCTTTAGAAATTTATTTAGTCAGAATATATGTAAATGAAAAAATTAATTTAACTTAGTAATAGAAAAGAAAATAAAAAAAATTACTGTTTGAAGTCTTTTTTGCTTTCAAGTCTGGGCATTTTTTCTTTTCTATTACTAAGTTAAATTAATTTTTTCATTTACATATGTTCTGACTAAATAAATTTCTAAGGAGAAAAAATAAATAAAATAATAAAAATAAATAAAATAAACAAAAAATAATAAAATAAAGTGCCAAAAATGGTGATTTTTTAAAATGTTTGTATGGGGAACCCCCCAGGGGAGTTCCAGGGGGTGTACCACTGGCATGGGTGGATCGGCCCTCCAAAGTTAGTGGGGGTCGGTCATACATTTGGACTCGATTGGGGCACTCTAAATGGGTCAAAGTGGGATTTTTCAAAACTTGACCCTACGGGACAAAAGTCAACAGTTAGGGGTAGTAGAATTCGTTTTAGAGGTATGGTTCCTTCGGCAAAGTTTCTTATTTTGATCCCTAGAATACGATTTTCCCTGAGCCATGGGCGATTTTTTTGCCTCCCCACAAATCGACCCAGCCTAATATATATATATATATTATGATGTTTATAATCAAAGTATATTTTGTTATAAGGACTTTAAAATTATTATGCATATGCATTTACATTTAAATATACTGAACAAAAACACTTAGTTATTGATCAAAACTAGTTTTTGCTTGTGTTTCATACATATGCGGCTTTTCTAAGCACATTTTATTAGACAGCCGGATCAGAATCCGAGCAAAAAACGCCCATATAGAAAAAAATCGATATAATGCAAAAAATCGTGAAAATTTAAAAAATACGATAAAACGTCTGTAAACCTATTTATCTAGCTCGTTTAGTTTGATAAGGACGATTAACATTTTATTTAAGCAATTTTTGTATATATTTTTTACAGTTGCCAGCAAAAATATTAAGGACTACTTCAAAAAGAATGACTAATTTATCTATATTCAACAAAATAATATACAAAAGTGAAATAAAACAAATACAACAACACATAGCGACATGACGCACAAGCATAGTTTTGTACTGAAAAATTGTTAAATTTACAGCAGTATCGGTTCTTTCCTATGACACGCACGTGTTAAATTCATTGATGGAAATGCCAAATTTTGAATTCCTACCAGCTCCGGAAAAAACACAACACAAAAATAAAAGTAGTTCAAATTTGGCATTTCCATCAATGAATTTAACACGTGCGTGTCATAGGAAAGAACCGATACTGCTGTAAATTTAACAATTTTTCAGTAGAAAACTATGCTTGTGCATCATGTCGCTATGTGTTGTTGTATTTATTTTATTTTTGCATTATCTTATTTTGAACATAAAGAAAAAAGTCATGCATAAAAAAGTGGATGTTCTCTTTTTGTAGGGATTAGGGATGCCAAACGGGAAATCCCGAATCCCGGGATTATTTCTCAAAAATCCCGGGATTTTCTTATTTTTTAATATTAATATAAACGCAAATAAACAAAGTGAGCAATTTTAGATTACCTACGTTTTTTCTTGAATTTTCTCATATTGACAAGAAATTGATTCCAAGATATTGGTAAAATTATAAATTAAAATGATTATTCGAGTAAACTATGCAAAGACTTTGCAGAAAAATTTTAAATTTTGGTAAACAATATTAAGTTTTTGAGTAATACATGCGAAAAATCAAGTTTGTTTGTTATTTTACCGATTTATTCTTCCAAGCGAAATTCGATTTCTGAAACTGGGACTGTAAGTTTTGGCTGGGACTGTAAGTTTGAATTCTTCCATGAAAACATTTGATAACGATAACCAAATAACTTTGTTGCTGTAATTACACGATTTAGTGGGCAAGGTTATCGCAACGAATCTGTTTTAAAATCTGCTTACAAAATACTGGGCGCAAGTGTACTTAATGACAGGCCTTCATATATTATCCCAGCCAGAAAAATACAAACGGGAAAGCGATGGCAAGGTATTTTAACAGGCGGTACAAGTACTGACAAAAATTGCTTTCCCATTTCCAATATGATAACGCCAATAGACAAAATGACCTGCAGTTCAAAAAGCGCAGGAAAAGTACTGGAGAAACAAAATTTTTAACTTTGGCAAAACGCTGCCAAAACCAATAAATAGGTGGTTTGGAATTATATTTTCCAAAATAAAATTTAAAAAAAAGTTCATATATATCTTTTTTTTTGCCCTGCCGTGATGTTTTGTAAAACAAATACTGGCAAAACTATATTTGCAAACGCTGGCAAAGCGTCCCAAATGAGTGTTCTGCCAGTTATTTATTTTTAACATCGCGGTTACCCAGTGGTATGCAAGTACTTGATTTTTTGTACCACTGTCAATTTCTGACTGAGATGTTTCAATATTCATAAAATGTACCACATTATTAATTAACAACTATTAAATAATTATAAAACGCTTTATTCTTTAAAAAAAATTAGTTACATAACATAAAAATGTTTACAAATAAAGGAAAATTTAAATCCCGAAATCCCGAAAAATCCCGAAATCCCGTAAAATTCCGGGATCTCATAGTCCCGAAAATCCGGGGATCGGGATCTCGGGATTTCATACAAAATCCCGAATCCCGGGATTTTCAAATATCAATCCCGATTGGCATCCCTAGTTGGGATACGTTTAATTTTCGAAATATCGGCGATTTTTTAAATAAATGATAAACGAGATCTAATACTGAATTTAGACCGAGTAAAAACCAGCTGGATTTTGTACAGAACTAAATTGCAAAAGCCAAGTCATTTACACTGGTTATTTAGTTTTTCTTTGTCACAACACTTTTTTATTACACACTTTTCTTTATTTTTTATTGTTAAATTAATGTAAAAAATTAATATAACATTTAAAAAAGAATAACAACACACCATTTTAAACTAAACCAGAAATATTCTTAAAAAATTAAAAAATATTTTGTTGACACTTGCTTTACTTCTATATTCGTTGTAACAGGGTGTATCAATAATTAATTATAAATGATACCGGGTGTATCAAAAATGCAAATTTCAGATATTTTACTTGGTTTTTTGAAAAAACCAGATAGAATCTGGTTTTCAGTTTGTATGAAAATTGTATGGAAAAACTAAATTTATTTTGTAGTTTTCGGCTCAAGAACTAAAAATGGTCAAAAACTACTAGTTTTTGCCCAGTCTAAATACACTATAAAAGTTTAGCATTGTCAGTCGACATATTCTTGTCTTAAAAATAAGATCAAAATGAATTTTATATCTTGTATATTTAAAAAGTTATAGGCAATTTTGTAACGGTGTTTTAGTCATATTTTAACGTTTTTCCAATTTTAGTGACGTCCTATTTTGGAAATCGAAACGGTCTGAAGGTGTCTGAAAGGCGCCAAAATTATTGCAGTGCACGATGCTTATGATGAATTTTATTCAAATCGGAGGTGGCAAATACGAAAATGTCACTTTTTGTATTGAATTATTATGGTTCTCCCTAATACGATATTGCAGCCATAAATACATATATACTGCTATTTATTATTTTTGCAAATTTATCAAAAAATCAATTTCCGAGCTTCGCAAAGTTTATATGCATGTAATATTGAACAAAGTGCTGATCTCATACTGATAGTTGAAGTATTGACTATTAGTTAACCCAAAATTTTGTTGTTTTGTATATAATTTATAAACATTTTACTTTGTTTAATAGTTAAGTTAATGTTAACCCTTCAGTATAAGACCCACCGTTAATGTTCGCAAGTTCAACACTAAAGTGATTATGCATAAGAATTTGAAAACCTTATAACAAGTTTATAAAATATAAAATTTGTTTCATAAGACATTTATGAATTTAAAAAGTGACTATGCATAAGACCCGAAATCTTGAAGTTTCAAAAATGTTCATTTCTGATATTAATAAAATACTTGTATGTACAAAAATGGTGTAATAAGTTCAATTATTCCAATTTTAACACTTCTTTCAAATTCTTTATAACTCTTCTTTTGAATTTTTTTTTAATTTTTCAAATCAAACTTACCAATAAAACTGGGATTAAAAATAGAAAATTGAACCCAAAAATAATTATGCTACTAGTGTATATTAAAGCGGCAATTTTTTGTATATGACGTTGCTCTAGTAAATACATGACAGCTAAATAAATATTAAGTTATTTTTTTTAAAGTCAAATTACAATATTAAATATATATTTATTTTATTCTGTTGTGTCATACAGCAGAGAAAGCGACACATTAAACTCTCTGTTCTGGTTTAAGACCTAAGTACAACTAAACTTCTGGATTTATTTAATGTAATTCTCGCAATTAAGCTTATACTTGCAAAAAGGAAAAAAATATTGATGGAATTCACAGTTAGGGGCTATTTTAAGTAGTACATTAACATTTATCGTTAATTAGACAATTTTCTATGGGTTAGCACTAAAACTGTGAATTTTTTCAATATAAAAATTGTTGAAAAATTATAAACTCTGAAAAACACAAATATTTCAAAAGTGCTTAATTGAAAAAACAAATAACGGTGGGACTCATACTGCAGGTTTAAGCGTTATCTAATAGTTAACCCAAAAATTTGTTGTAGTTTTGTTCACATTTTTTTGACATTTTCTTATATTTACCCTGAAAATAAACTTTTTCATTTTCTAAGAATATTCCCGAAATATTTAGTGTTTTACGATAACCGTTAGAGAGCTGGATCATTTTGAAAAAAGGTCTACTTTCTAGTTCTTAAAGATTTTTTTTATTTTTTTCGTTCCAAGAAACTGTATACAAATGAAAGATCTTTTGAAGACGCATCTAAAAACATATAAATCATGAATAAACATGTCGTAGCTTTCGTGAAATTAAAGAAAACGAGTAAAAAAGTTAAAGTCGGGCATGCCGACTATAGAATAACCTACACCAGTCTGGGTAAAAGCAAACTAATGTTTGGATCCGTAATTCGAAAGGGTTAAAATGGGACTTGTGTCAAAATTTTCTATAATGTGAGTCAGCGAACCAAATTTCATTAAAATATCTTCATATTTGCGACCTGCAGTGTGTAACCAAGCCAATTTTGGGGAGACCCTTATATGGGCACTAGGTCTAAACATGGACCGTTGTTAACCAAAATCAATAGGCTTTGTCCTTAGGCTGCCATAGGTGGGTGTACCAAATTTCATCAAAATATCTTAATATTTGCGATCTGCAGCGTATAAACAATATAATTTTGGTAGGGCCCTTATATGGGCACTAGGTCTAAACATGGACCGATGTTTACCAAAATCAATAGGCTTCGTCCTTGGGCCAACGTAGGTCTGTGTAACAAATTTCATCAAAATATTTTAATATTTGCGACCTGCAGCGTATAAACCATATAATTTTAGTAGAACCCTTATATGGGCACTAGGTCTAAACATGGACCGATGTTCACCAAAATCTATAGCTTTCGTCCTTGGGCCGACATAAGTCGGTGTACCAAATTTCATCAAAATATCTTAATATTTGCGACCTGCAGCGTATAAACAATATAATTGTGGTAGGACCCTTATACGGGCACTAGGTCTAAACATGGACCGATGTTCACCAAAATCAATAGGCGTCGTCCTTGGGCCGACATAAGTCGGTGAACCAAGTTTAATCAAAATATCTTATTATTTGTGACCTGTAGAGTGCGCAAAAGAATGCATGGACAGACAGACAGACAGACAGACAGACAGACGGACGGACGGACAGACGGACCGACAGACGGACATCGTTAAAACGAAATAAAAAAAATTCTAAGCCGATCGGTATACTATAAGGTGGGTCTAGGACCACATAGTGGTCTAAACATGGACCGATGTTCACCAAAATCAATAGGTTTCGTCCTTGGGCCGACATAAGTCGGTGTACCAAATTTCATCAAAATATCTTAATATTTGCGACCTGCAGCGTATAAACAATATAATTTTGGTAGGACCCTTATATGGGCACTAGGTCTAAACATGGACCGATGTTTACCAAAATCAATAGGCGTCGTCCTTGGGCCGACATAAGTCGGTGAACCAAGTTTCATCAAAATATCTTAATATTTGTGACCTGTAGAGTGCGCACAAGAATGCATGGACAGACAGACAGACAGACAGACAGACAGACAGACGGACGGACGGACCGACAGACGGACATCGTTAAAACGAAATAAAAAAAATTCTAAGCCGATCGGTATACTATAAGGTGGGTCTAGGACCACATAGTGGTGTAGGGTATAATTATTAAAAATTTTTGGTTTTTTTTTTTTAAACTGGATCATTTTCATCACTAATGGTTGTTGCAAAAAATTAAATATTTTGGGAATTCGCATAAAAAATATCTAAGTTAATTTTTAGGGGGCCACTAAAAAATTGTTGTGTTTCGACCCACTTTAATGCCCATTAGTGCGTACCACCTTACAGGCAAAAAAAAGTGCGGCGTACACCTTCCAATATGAGTATGTTTGCAAGGAAATTTCAAAAAAATTATTTTTTTTCCGCCATTTTACATTTTTCGTTATATCTTTGGCATTTACAGTCGGATCTTAAAGTATAATACATCGATGTTTTTCTCTCGAGGAGACCAGTGTTTTGCTCTAAGGGCCATTGACCTCAAGTATCCCGTTCTAGTAGTTACCCACCAGATCTCAGTTGCTACCACCCTAATGTACTGCCCTAATGTCAGAAAATTAAAGCTCGCAGAAAATCATTAAACTTTTGCTTAGGAAGTTTTTCGATAAACCCAATAGAATTTTTATTTTTTTGGTTGCCGAACGTCCCATTTTTAAATTTTTTTTCATTGGATTTTACCTTTATAGCAAAACACTGGTCTCCTCGAGGAAAAAAAATTAATATATCACACTTTAAAATCCGACATTAAATGCCGAAGCTATAGCGGAAAATTAAAAAAGGCGACACCTACGTTCGGCAAAAAAAACTTTTTTTTTAAATTGCCTTGCAAAAATACTTCATATTGGAGGGTGTACGGCGAACTTTTTTTTGCGGCACGGTCTAATACCCATAGCATATGTCCAAAAATACCTTTACTACATTGGTATATTATCAATTTTAACGGAGCAAAATGTACATTACATTGTAAAAATCTCCTTAATAATAACTTTTTTACATTAGGTTTGTTACACGTAATTCTGGGTAAAGCCTGGTAAAATGAGAGTAAACAAATAATTATCTCAAAAAATGGTAAAATTGCTCACAATACCGGGAACGCACAAAACCATATTTCAAGCCCAAAAATTAACGCCAAAGTTATTCATATAAAAAAAGCTATTTTTAAGAATAAAATATCGAAAAAAATAAAGAAAAAATATTGGAACGTGGTATTTAATTAATTGTTAATTATTGTTTATAAGTTTTGTTTTATGTTGTTAATTTTTTTTACAAATTTAAAAGATTGGTAAGATAGGTTACCCGCGGGTACCCGCGGTAACGTACGTAGAATAAACCTATTATTAAATTTTAATTTATTTATTAAAAAAAATAGATAAAAATATATGTAAATTTCACAAACTACAATATATACTTAAATATGCAAATTACTGATATTTACTACACTATACAACATTACATTAGTGATTTTCTATAAAAAAAAAAACTATATATTTTCTGTAGAAAAAAATACCAAAAATTTTATAATTTTCTTTTAAGAAAAGTATAAAAAACTCAGCAAACTCTTTAAGTGACATTCTTTTTTAAGTGCATCGACGTAACTCATTACCTAGTAACATGATATTTTTAACTTATTTTTCAAAAACAATTTAATTAAATTTTTATTCTATATCGAATATAAATTTAGAATTTGAAAAAAAAAAATTAATTTATAAAATTTTATAGAAAAGCAATTGTTTATACCAATAAAACACCCAAACCTCTGAATTCGGTATTCTAAGTAACATAGTGCAAGGCCAAAGTGTAATGGACTGAAATTATGTAAAAAAGTTTTCCAGTTACTACTTAACAGTTGTTTGTGTAATAAATTGTAATTTTTATATTTAACTGAAATTGCCATTGTTTTTCTACCCAAAATACAAAACAATTATTATGACAGTTATTTAAAAACAACTAACGAAAAGTAATAAACAACTACCAAAACAGTATATTTACAGTAAACTTTTTTTGTTGTAAGTTATTTCAAAAAATAAGAAATCTCGTTGAATTTTTGCGAAATTAGAAGTTTTGTTTAATTTTTTGCAATTCTTGTCTAGTTTATATTTGTTATTATTGATATATTCTCAGTTTGATAATAAAAATCAGAAAATTGTATTGTATCTCCAATGCATAAAAACGTAATAACTGTAGCACGGGTTGGAATATTTACTTTGAATTTCAAAAAGGCTGAAGTAACTAAAAAAAAATGTTTGTAATCGAAAGAAAGAACTGTTTTTTTTATAAAGTATTTATAGTATCAAACAAATTAACTGTAAAAAACAATAGTTTTTACCAATTTTGTTAGTTGTTTTAAAATTTTTGTAGTAAAAATTTGTCAGTTAATTTTACATTGTTAGTTATTTTTGCATTTGTTGGTTATTTTCCAATAGCTAAAGACAACATTAATAGTTATTTCAAGGGTAAAAATACCGTTGTCACCTCTTTAACTGCATATACCAGGGATGATAAAGTTGGTACTATAGTACTTTTTATGGTACTATTAGAAGCTCAAAAGTACTATGGTACACCTATGACTCATTTAGTACTATTTTAAAATTTTCATGTTTTATTTTTTTTTATTTTTTTTGAAAGCAAATATTATATTTAAAATTAAAATGAACAAATTAAATACCGAAGTTTAAAATACGAAATTCAATCAAACAAATTAGGGGTTTTCATATAAGATCGTAAGTTCCTTGTAAACTTTGTATAAATACAAACCATATTTTGTATTTATGGAGTTTGACATTAAACTCATAAACATACCAGGTTTACATCGTTTATGAGTAGAATACGAGTTTATATGAAAACCCCTATTATTAAAATATGTAAACAAAAATATTAAAAATAAGGTGATTAAAATTTTTCGAAAATTTATTATTTTTGATTTAAAAAGATCGTAACTTGAAATTGTTGTGATAACCAAGAAGTTGCGTTCATAGAGGGTTATGTTAATTGAGGTGGTACTTAATTTAATTGTTGAATAAAACAAATAAGATGAATTGATTAAATCCCTTTAAAATAATTTTAACCTTCCAACGAAATTGAATCGTTGCTAAAAGCTCCAATGGGAGTGATGTAATTATATTATTTATAAGTACATTAACTAAAATAAAAAAATAAAAAACAACGAAATTGAATACGACTTTCAGGGACTTCATTCAAACAAAAATTTGAATCAAACGTCAGATTCAAATATTATATTCCATACCAAATAATTCTATAGAAAAACATTTAACAAGTTCAAATATCGATTTTTCCAATAGTGGAAGGGATCGTATTTCCGGGTTTATGCTATCTATTACGTCTAATATTCTAGTTTCCGAGTTGTAAATATCGGCTCGACAGTTAGCGAGATAAAGCCAAAATGATTATCTTGATTTTTTCGAGTTTTTAATTTTTTTAACAACCATGAAAAGAAATAAAATATTTGTAATTTTTCGGACTTTTCCGAGCATAAAACGCTGTAAAAAAGATCCGGGAAGAACTAAGCCAAATTTGAGCCTTGGTCTTTTCCCGTGATGATCACTACCTCACTAATGAATAAAATTAAATAGGTACGTTGAAAGAAATCAAATTTAATTGCTTTGATTGGGTTATACCATTAAATACCAATACATTCAATATCAGATAGGACCTCTTCATGATTACTAATTCAATACATGGATTTTAACCATTTAACCATTCTTAATAGCGTTAGGTATCGATGCAGTAGAAACTTATGTACCAAATTATCTTTTAAAATGCGACCTGTAGTTTGATTATAGGGATCGATCGTTCATTTACGGACAGACGAACCGACATCATAAGCACCAACTCAATACACCCAAGCAGTGGTGTAGATAGGGTTGTCAGACGGGCTTGATTTGGCTTGATTGTCAAGCTTTTTCAATGCGTGTCAAGAATAAAGAAAAAATGTCATTTGTCAAGCTAAAACGGAATTTTATAAGTTTTTCCATAAAATTGATAAGAAAAATTAACCATTAGAAAAAAAAAACTAATTGTTTTTAAATGTACCATGACTAATTTTTACGGATAAATGACTGTTTCCGTGGTAGTAAAGCATAAAAAGTGTTTCTTTGAATGAAAAGGAAACGTTTGAGTTAGAAGCTAACCAATTATTACAAAATGCTGTAAAATACTTTTTTAGAAAATTGCTGTTTTAAATATAAAAAACTCGTTGTTGTCAAGGGATAATTAAGCAGAGCTGCCATTTATTTTAAAAATATCAAATTCAATTAATATTTATATGCTGTATGCAGATTACTGCTGCCTTCGGAAAGTTTTTGAAGAATTGCCAAAAGACATATCAACATGAATGACAACATATGGGCCCATTTCTTTAATAAATGTGGTACAAAGAATGTAGAAAATCTGTATAAATTAATATCATTTAAATTTTGAAGTCAATTTTGCAATTTTTTTACCAATTTAACTGAATTTTAAATTGTCAAGAAAAATCAAGTCTTTCTTTTTTAATGTAAAGAAAAATCAAGCTTTTTCCTCTGAATGTCAAGCTTTTTGCCAATTTCGATCTGGCAAGCCTAGGTGTAGAATACAAAAAAATTTTCTTGGTACTATGGAGGTGGAAAAAGTACTATTTTTTAAGCAAGTTAGTACTATTTTGAAAATCACATTTATCATCCCTGGCATAACCTTTATTTTAACTGTCATTTTTATTATATTCTACTAATAAACTTGTTTGACTGCAGCTAATATGCATGGCAATACCCATATGTTTCCAAGGTTTTGTTGGGGTCATAAATATCACTATCACAACTAATACACCCAGAAAACAGATTCGGTTCATTTGTTGCCAATCGAATGGTTCATCAGAACTAAATCTGTTTTCTGGGTGTACATATTTGCATACAAATTAGAAAAAAGTGTATTTTTTAAATAATAAACTAAATTGTTAACTATTACTTTATATCTCAATTTAAATGCTCATAGAGATTATAAAATAAATAAGTACTTGTAACATACAAATATCGCAAGTCACTGAACTAACAGGGAATGTTAGTTACTTTCGATGTTGGTGAAATTTGAATATGTAATATTAAAAACTATCCCCTAAATTCATAAACGCTTTGTAAAATTGTAGGAGGTTTATTGAACAAATTTTGTATGAAAATTTCGTTTTCGGTAATTTGTTTGTAGTTTTGCGAAAAAACTGTCAAAGTCCATACAAAAAAGAAGGATTTTTCACTTGTGTGGAATTGTGTGGAAATTGCGGTGAATGAAGTGGCATTTGGCTTTG
This sequence comes from Leucophora obtusa, assembly GCA_949987735.1. NCBI lineage: Eukaryota > Metazoa > Arthropoda > Insecta > Diptera > Anthomyiidae > Leucophora > Leucophora obtusa. Next base: position 51,364,440 of record OX465299.1, read on the forward strand.
TCATGATTGTAGCTTTCTAACGACTGTGAACATTGTACGAACTATGAAGTTTCTATTACAGTTTTTGGGCTTCAAATACGAGTATAGAGCGAAATCTTTTCGCTCTTGTCAACTAATAACTGTACTTAATTTATTTTTGGTATTATTCTGAGAACGCTAGAATTAAATTATGAATTAACAAACGGTTATCGATTTTCCCCCTATTAAAACAACTAAATTCCCTAGAATCCAAGATTTATTTTCGCTATCACATATTCAAAGTTCATTAAATTATACTTGTGAAATTTGGAGTTCTTTCCCTGTAGGTTCTGAAAAAAAAAATATAAAATACTAAAACGAGTAGACCATGAGTAGACGAAAATAAAAGAGAAAAATGAATTTGTAAATGAACTATATAATTATCATTATTATAATCATTTTGTTTCACAAAACCTATTATGCCTCAGTCATAATGAACCCAAAATTAGTAGTTTGCAAATTTATTATGTTTTCGATTGTCCAATCCCAGACAAATTTCAAATCGAAAACTAAAAAAAAAAAGCAAAATATCTAGTTTTGTGTTCAGTATGAATGAGGCATTATAAAGTAATTTTCTATGTAAATATTTGCTAATTATAAACAATGATTATCGCGCTTAAAATACACCTTAGATCTTTTTCAATTATAGAAATAATCAGTTGAAATTTGGTAATTTACGAATGAATATCCAAATGCATAAACATTTTATCAAATTTTCCCAGTAAAATTGTTCGTAACCATATAAGTGCCCAGCCAGAAATTGACAAACATAAAAGCGTTCTGAAAGCACTTTGAATGGTGGTTGAAGCGTTATCAAAGCAACATATTTTCTTATAGTGTTCTCAGAACACTAAAATGATAACCATGATTTACGGTCTCATATTTCTATTCAGAGTATTTTAGAAACGTTGCAAAAGCAAAAATTAAAGTGATTTTAAAGCGTTATAATTTTTGTTAATAGAACGTTTTCAAAACATTAGAATGATTAAAAATAAAGTGATTTTAAAGTGTATTAATACAAAAGTGGAGTGTCTTCCGAGAATTTTAAAAACGAAAAGTAGAGCAATTTTAAAATACTCTAAATCAGTGTTGCCAGGAGTAGGGGAAAATCCCTACAAATAGGTTTTTTTGGTTAAGAAATAACAGCGTAGGGAAAAAGGGAGAGATATTTTTAAATAGACGAAATGTAGGTACTTTTTACAATTAATACAAACCTTAAAAAAAATTTATTTTAACCTTTCCATGAAATAAGCATATTTTGACAGATAATATTAAATTATGTTGTAGGTAAGGACAATGTACAAAAATTTCTGTCTGTATAAAATGCCACTTTTTGATTGATGGTATAACTTTTGTGGTGGATTTTAATGAATTACCGAAAATACTGGCAGTTTTAGTGCTACTATTCAAAAATGTTTGTTGAAAATATTTAAAATGTTCCTCAGATATCTTCTATGCCTGCATTAAGTTTTCAATAGGTAAAGCTTTATGACACTACACGCTGAAAAAAATCGCCCTGCAGGAAATATATTTGCTGGTGATATATATATGTTTGGAAGAATTGTCAAAATATATTTGCCGTGTTTTTAATATAATATGTTTGCCAGCAAATATAATATTTTTGCCTGTAAACATATGTATGTTTGAATCATATGAAATACATCTACTCGCAAATATATAAATGTTTGCAGGCAAACATATATATATTTATCATTATTATATTTGCACTCCACAAACATAATAATGATAAAATAAAAATGCAAATATATTTTTGTTTAAGTAGGAAAATATGACTAACATTCAAACATTACAGTGTTTGCCCGGAGACATACGTATTATAACGATAAAAATAAAATAATTGGAAACACACCTCAAAAATAAGTATAGTAGTTTAGAAATATATATATAATTGTCTGTAAATATATCCAACAATCTCTTTTTTCTGCGTGTAGGTTTTTTCTAACTATTGTTGACTTTTTTAATGTTTTTCTTAAAGTCTTTGGTTATTTTCAAAAAAGGAATAGAAAAAAAAAATCAAATGAAAACCGTAAAAATCCATCCAAAAATCCAAAACAAATTTATATTTTAGAAAAAATAATTTTCGATCAATCTATGAATATTTATCGAATAGAAACTTTATAAATATTTAAAAAGTGTTGGAGTTCTCGTCAAAAGTTTGAGAACCATGATAAAATTGAATGGAAACAATTTTTAAATACATATCGTTACCTAAAATACAAAAGGACGTAACAACAAAAAAATTTAAGCCGTTTTTCTGATTGATTATGATGCACTAGACTAAATTACATTTCCCTAGAAAATTTAAACTTATATGTAGAAATAAGTCTATAGTCGTGTTTTAAACAAGAGAAGAAAATTTAGAATATCTTTAATCCTACAACGTTTTTTTCTGGTTCTCGTGTAAAAAATAAAAAGTGTTGTTACGCCCTTTTGCATTTTAGGTGACGATATTTCGTACACAATAATCCGTAGGGATTTTTTAGGGGAAAATAATTCGTGGAAGTAGGGGAAAAAGGGATTTATTTTGTTTAGTGTAGGTATTTTTTTAAAAAATTTATTGGCAACACTAAATACAAAAAATAAAGTAATTTTTTAGTACTTAAAAAACATTTATTTTTTATATATTTTATTAGAACTTAAATTTGTTTTAAATGATTAAGTTAAAAAATTATAGGATATTAAGAGAAATGTAGATCCCAGTGTAGAAACGGTAATGACATATCATTATTTTTCGGACTACCAGTAATGGCACCCATTTACCTTCTGCATTATTTTAAAACATATAATAATGAGTTACTTATTTTTATCATTATTTCAAATAGAAAATAATTTTCTAGATTTTTTTGAAAATTTTTTGAAATCTATTTTTAGACCCAATATTTTTTAAACACTAGTAAGGATATATGAAAAATATACCACATATTTTTGATTTTTTTATGTTGGCGAGTAAGCTTACTTGTGTGCAGCAGGTCAATTATGTTTTTATCTATTAAATATTACATGCCGATATAGCTCAGATGGTAGAGCTATTGACTGGCAATCTGTAGACCCAGGTTCGATTCCCGCACCAGCAAATTTTATTTAAAAAAAAATAAAATAAAAAAATATTTTTTATATAATTTATTTTTTTGAAAATCTATATTTAGACTCATTATTTTTGTCAGTACTAGTAAGCACATAGGTAACGATATATTTTTTGATTTTTCGTATGCTGGTGAGTAAACATAACTCATTATTTTTCGCGACATCGCCATATAAAGGTAATAAGAAATGTAATAACAAAAGTAACTAGTTACCATTACCAAGTATGTAGTTACATAACCACATATCTGTAGTGGGATTCTCTAACTTTTTATCGACAAAATTCGGTTGTTAAGTTGTCAGTTTACTATGAAAACTTGTCAATTTAACTACCGAATTTTGTCGTTAAAAAGTTACAGAATTGCCCCTCTGGTAATGATTTTCTACACTGGGATGTGTTAAATTTGTTGGTGGTGTAGGGTTCTGACAACAATGAAATAGTTAAAACTGAAGTGTTTGATGAAGAAGTAGTAGAGGAAAATTTAGATTCAGATGATGAGGACGTTGGTAGTTCCAGTTTAAGCACACCTGGAGAAACAAGTTTGGATGAATTTATTCCTGAGGATCTAATATTGAGCAAAAACTGAAAAACTGAAAAAAAATATGAAATTTCTATTTTCAACAGAACTTTTTTACGATTTTACTTGACAACAGTTTCAATGCATAGAAAAAAGATAAAAATATTTTTCTATATTATTTTAAGACATTGAATTGATTACAGATACGTTTTTTTACTTTACGATTAGACTAATAAAGCCTTTAGACGATACTTTGGGAAATTTTCAATATTTTGGAATAAAGTCTAATCTTGATATCACTTTTGATTCCAATCTTTATTATAATGAAAAGAAAATTATAATTCACGCAGATGGAATGGATGTGTTTGAAAAATCGAAAAAGAACTTTTGGTCCATAATGGGAAAGGGGTTTTCAACCGCATACATTACCAAGCCATTTTTGATTGGTGTCTATTATGGAAATTCAAAACCGCATACGGCTAGAAAATTTCTGGAAGAACTTGTTTTGGAAGCCAAATTTTTAACTAATGAAGGTATAAATATTTTTTTTAGTCTCAAACTTAATTAAGTAATCTAATTGTTATTAATTTAAGATTTTAAGAAAATTTGTGGAACGTATGCCACATTTTTATGGCTCAAGGTCATTGACAATGAATATTCATAATCTAATACATATGTATTTCAAATGACGTAAATAATATGGGGGAGCCTACACTGAACCAAAAACAGCTGTGAAATCAACTAAAATCCATATTAAATTGATGAATGGGTGATCACTATACAACTCACAAAACTTGTCCATCAATTTAACGCATTGTTTAGTAGATTTATATTTTATAGTTTAACTATTTTATGTGGTATTATTTTGACAAAATATCGTCAAATGTATTAACAAAAATTAGTTGTCTTAACAATTATATTTAATTGAATTGCATAATGATTTTGTTGTTCTACCAATGCATTTTATTAAATTCAACAATGCATTTTATTTAATTAATTCATTTTTTATCGATTTATTATTAATTTTTAGACTTATATTTCATTATTTTTCATATTTCACCAATTTAAAATTTTTTTAATACAATGTCTTTTTTATAATGAATTTGATAAAATATAAAAAAAATGAAATATAAAATATAAAATTTAAATTATAATATAGCATATACTAAAAACCAAGGTTGGTTACCGAAACGAATAACGGTAAGGGTAACGGTATCAGATTTCGTTTGTTTAGGTAACGGTAAAGGTAACGGTATTTAAGACTGTTTCGGTAACGGTATACCGTTATCGAAACAGCAATACCGGTACGTACCGGTATTAAAAATTATGTTAAAAACATAAAAACAAGTAAAAACATGCCATATTTTTAATTTTAAGTACTGAAAATACAGATTTTAAGCTATAAATTCAATACTGGTAGTTTTAATAAGTAAAATTATTATCTATAAATATTTTGTAAAAAAAAACACTCAAGATTATAAAATAAAAAAATTGTAATTTTTATATAAAATAATAAATACCGGTAAAATACCGGTAACTACCCATAAAAATAACGGTATCGGTAACGATAACGGTATTTATAATTTTTTTTAGAGGTAACGATAACGGTAACTGTATTCAATTTGAAACGGTATTTTAGCGATAACGGTATTATAACGATAACGGTAACCAACCTTGCTAAAAATTCTTTATTTAAAACACATGTACCATTTTATATACAAAAACATATAACTTTATTTAAATTAATAATTCAAATACATTATATAATATTCATTAATAGTTTGCCTTAAACAAAATAACAAAAAGATAGATAATATCGAAATTAATGACAGAAATTTTAATGTACGATTTAACTGAGAACGTTCAAAATTATATAAATTTATTTAAATTAAAATTAATAAATCTTCAATTAGCAATTCACTTTAAGTCAGTGAATTTGTTAATTATCTATACTTTGAAAAACAAAAACACTTAATGTAAATTTATTGATATTTCCGACAATTACAAATACACATGCTAGCACGAGTAATGACGCGACAAAACTAACCTCACTAAACTTTTTTCCACATATTTAATACTCTTTTTTTCAAATTGAAGAAAAATTATATCAAATTTACGTTGCAGCCTTTTTACAAAATTTTTTAAAGTTACCAAATTACATTTTGTTTAAAAATGGACAAAAAATTATCAAAACAACAATTGTTTTGTAGAGAATTATTGACGGAAATAAGTATGTTCATTAAAAAAAAAGTAGTTGATTTAAAAAAAACACACATTAATTTGAATAAAAAATATATTGTTTTAACAATTCGTTTTATAAAAAAGTAACAAAATTTTTATGTTGATTTCACTTACGACTTTTGGTTCAGTGTATATCACAATTTTCAGCATTTGATTTTGAAAATAGCTTAGGTTTTGTTATTCTATTATAAAATCGCCAACTAATCCCATTTCCCATATACAAAGGAAATTGCATGTTTTTAATACCAATTCCCCAAATAATATTCCATTATTCTCTGGGGAAATCTTTACACATTTCTGAATCTAGAGTTTTTTCTTTCGTAAACATTTATGGATTTCGAATTAAATCTATTCATCCTGATAATATACATATGTATGTTTATTACACAATGGGAACATTATGATTGTGAAAGAAATTTTTAGTACAAAACATACAAAACACAAATACAGTGATATGCATTTGAAAGCCAACATATTCAAGGAAACTAAAATTTTGTTTGACTACCCGATCTAATCAAAGGATATCGGATTATATAATGTAACAAATTTAGATGAAAACAACACTGAAATAGGTATATATATGGTGGAAGCTAAATGTATTCCTACAACATTTTATAACGAATCAATTGCTATTTCTCTTTTACATAAATAATTGCAACAAAACATTAAAAAAGTAATAAAAATAATTTTTAGTACTAAAACACATACAATCTTTCTCTTAATCAACAGTTGTAAAATTTGTTAAAAAGCGTTATTAAAGCATTTTAAAAATAGTATTTTCCAAACGTTCTCAAAACGTTTTATTTTTGGTATAAACAATGCTTTGAGAGTACTTAGATATTTGTACCATCATCAATTTCTGGCTGGGTGGTTATATAATGAAACTACATTTTTTTTACTACTTATAATACTTATCGGCATAGGAATAACTACTTATTTTGGTAACTTCTTATTTTTTATATTTTTGTAATGCAGCGGGTAAGTAGGTGCATACATTTTGTGCGTTTTTTCATGCAGCGAATATTGACAACTACTTAAAAAAACGACTTTGTCGAATAAAAATAATGAGTTCTGACACTGAATTATATGGATTAGACCCTAATTCTACTGCTTATTATTTAGATATTAATAACGAACACGTATTACTGAGATTTTGCGGGGTTATAACTTTCTTATAAATCAAATTAACATGTAAATCACAGATTAATACACAGATATGAATCAGCTGATTTGGGCAATATGCCCGACAGAAAATGAGCAAAATGAAATGCAAAAATTTAAGAAAACCATAAAAGAGAGAGCACAAAAGTCTAAAAAGAGACAGATATATACAAAAAATGCACAATACAAAATGTATGCTATCTCCTTCTTGACATGACTTCCATGTAAACAAAATCATACGTTTCGAGAATACTTTTTTGGAAAAATCAGCTGACTCATATCTGTACATTAATCTATGATGTAAACCAACAACATTCTGATTTATAGGGCTGTTATAAAAACCAAACATTTGACAAATAGTAATAGTAATCTAACAATACCAACATGGTTTAAAAAATAAAATAATAAGCAGAACATTTAATCAATACATATAAACGATAGATAATAATAGTACACTAAAAAAATTTTATTGATAGAATTGATCGAAAATGGGGGTTAAATCATTGGTAAATGCAGTTTAAATACTACATAACCCTTTTAAATAAAATATAGAGTAGTTAAATTTTACTGTAAAAAAGAACTAATAAATACAATGTCGTAGAAATAACCGACAATATTTTAACTAAAAATATTTTTAAAACAACTGACAAATAATTCAGTTAATTAAAAAGACCCTGAAAAGTATATTTTTGTCAAAAATAAAAATAAGTCAAAAAAAAGTTAAAGGGGGGCATACCGACTATATGATACCCTTCACCAATCTATTTGAAAGCCAACTAATGTTTGGATTCGAAATTCGAATATGTTGAAATAGATTTGCTTCAAAATTTGTCTTAAAATTAGGAAAATGGTAAGAAATTTTGATATTGCCTAATGTTAGGTGTATTTAAGAGAAAATCGGAAATATATTTCATATGGACGATAGGTCCAAATACGAACCGATCCTATCTAAAATAAATAGGCTTTGTTTTTGTAAAATGTCAATTCAGGGGGGGGGGGGCTTTATATGGGCACTAAGCCTAAACTGTATCTACTGTTTCCCAGCAAAAAAAGCGATGCCGAAGTAGTACAAAAAGCACTACAATTGATGATCTAGATGTACTTCTTTGTTAACATAGACACTAGTGATTTTAACATTGAGTTGTCATAGGAGAGCAGTCCTCCCAATTCAACATTTTTTCAGTACTTTTTGAACGAGTGCAAAGGAAACTCTTTTTCACCAATTAAAAGTTAAAAAAAATTATATTTTTTTTATTTTAAAAAAGCTTTTTTATTGCCGCCACCCAGTTTCGAACTTGCGACCTCTAGCGCTCTACCGCTGAGCTATTCTTTGATATGAAAGTTGACTGTCATAAAAACACCACTTTGTTACTGCGAGATATTGTTCCTTATTCTCTTCAATAAAAGTACTTATTAAATAAGTATAAAAGGTGCACTCCAATTCAATATTGTTTTCAGTACTATTTTTACAGGTGCATAAAAAGCACCATTTTTTTATATATACATATTTATAAAATTTAAAAAATATTGTATTTAAACAAATTATAAATATTTAAAAAAAATTAATGGATTAAAAAAATTTAAAAAAAAATAAAAACATATTGGTCCCGCCGGGAATCGAACCCGGGACCCTCTGTTTGGAAATGCCAAATGATACCAAAATCACTTTTTACGATCACTTTTAGAGCAATTACTTTTTAGAAGCAATACTTAAGTGATTTTTTGGATGTTGTTCAGAAGTAATTCTAAAAAAGCTGTAAAAATGTAATAACGGATACTTTGGAAGCAATGAAAGAAGTAATTTTTTGAATAACTTCTAAAAAAGCAGTAAAAATAAACTAACGGATACTTGTGAAGCATTGAAAGAAGTAGTTTGTAAAGCATTACTTGCAATTTTTTTTTTGCTGGGTTCGTATATGGAATATTTTCTGAGCAAATATTTGGATTATATCTTGCAAAATGACACTTAATCAATATCTTCTACACGGAAAAAATAAAAAGCGTATAATTATCTAAGTACTTAGGTAAAATACAACTTCAAAAGTATTTTTTGTAAGTTGGCAAAAAAATACATGCAGATTTAGCAATTTTTAGTTTTTGTCAACTTGCGTTAGTTGTTGACATATTCCGTTTTAACGCACTTCAAAAAATGTTAAGTTACCTAAGTTTTTTGTTTTGTAAATTATCTTAGAAATATTGTATTTTAATTAAAGAATTATTTAACTTAGCAGAAAACTTTTAAAGCTGTATTTTACCGAAGTACTTCGACAATTTTACACTTTTTATTTTCGCGTGTATTTTTCATTTGAATTGAAATAATTATGTAGTATTTTGAAACTACAAAATACTACATGAATGAAAGCATTGTGGCAATATCACAATTCTGTAACTTTTTAACAACATAATTCTGTAGTTAAATTATCAACATTTTATAGTAGAAAAAACCTTTGTCTTGTAACCTAGATTACAAAAAGTCTAAATCAGCAAAATCGGTTTACATTTGTAAAAGTTGTACGACCACAAAGCTTTTGTATACCCGGGATGGTCACCTTTGACACTCTGTAGCACACCCTGTGATAAAACAGGGTGGCTACAAGACTAATTTTCTGAAAGCCTAGATATTTCTGTTCAGTTCTTGTGAATATTTTTTTCCGATTGGATCAGAAGAAGATCCATAATTATTACCATTTTTTTTTTTTTTTTGGTTTGAAACTACAGTGTTCTGGAGGATAAAGACAAATTGTGAGACATTTTATGTCATTTTGACATTAAAGCTAAATTTGTACAAACAACATGGAATGAAAATATGGTAGACAAATACGTGGAAAAATCAGTTTTAACCAAGTGGAAAAAAATCTGGTATGATAAAAACAACATAATTAGTGTATGGGTCAATGGAATACGTATGCAGATATCCTTTTTCAAAGTTAAGTTATGTAAATAAGAAAAAAAAAAAAAATAAAGCTTATTTTGCATAGGCTCCAAGGCGAAAATTAACTATCGAAGGGGGGAACTTCTGCAATAAGAGTTTAATTATAGTCGCAATAAAATTTTTCCTCCAGGCGATACGATTTCGAAACATAGGGCCTGTTCGGAAATGCATCACTGCTTTGCAACTGATGCGCATCCATGATTAGTTTGCGATGCTGATGCGTAATTGGCAATAGTTTGCGCATCATCTATTTTTATAATGCATTTTTGAACGTCTGAAGCTTTTATAAAGCGCTAACCATGACTGTTTTTCATTTCCCAACAGGTAAATATTCCCATTGCAATGTATGCAGGGAAATAGATAAAAACAACTAAATACATAAACAAATGCTCCGACAATAATTAATTTTATAAATTTAAAATTCAAGTGCAGCTATTTACTTTTAACTGTCTTTTAACAATATCAAAATTACATGCGCCTATAATGTAGGTTAAATTGAGACAGCTAAGGAGAACCGGTTAGTTTGTTTTAAACAAGAATCTTGTGTAATTATATTAAGTATAAAGTTTAATACAGCCTTGTTTTTAATTATTTATATCGAGGGCTTATACACTACGTATCATAACTATAGGCACACATACAAAAAAATAAATTTCTCTATCGTAGACGTACTTTCATAAAAAATAATTTTGAAGTTAAAAATAATTGCGTAAAAAATTAAATAAACTAATTTAACCCATTTAGTTGGAATATTGCTCTACCTCAATATGATAATAAGGTTGTTCACAAGTGGTGTGCTATTTGTTGTATCGTTGTATCGTCCTAGGTTAGGTTAGGTTGAATGGGAGCCCGCCAGAACGGCGAGTTCACTCGGAGGCCATAGGGCCCATTGTGATTCCCCTTAGTCTTCCCCACATGGAAAGAAATACCACGACCCGAGAAATCTAGAACCATCCCGATCCCCTTAAAAAGTTCGCAAGACAAGACAGAGAAACATCGCTTAGACTGTCCAGGTCGTCGAAGAACCTGCACCCCAGATATCTGATTCGCCGTTCCTTCAGTCCCGGACATTCACAAAGCAGATGATGCACTGTCTCCTCCTCCTCCTCGTCCCACAGCCCCTGCAGTAGTCCGCCTGTGTGTAACCCCAACGCGCGGCCATTTGGCCTATCGCGCAGTGTCCCGTTAGAACTCCTACAAGCATCCCGACCGTCCGCTTGCCAAATCCAAGAAGAATCTTTGTCCTCCCCGGATCAGCTCCTAAAATTTCATTGAAAATGGCAGAAAGAACTGCTGAAACTAACAGATTTTGGGTTTGGCAAATATTAGTAATTTAAGAAAAATAATCAATACTGCCGCAAAAAAATTAATATTGCATTTAAATAAATGTTATATCTAAAGTTTTGAAGAATTTATTTAGATTCCCCCTTCTCCCCTGAAGAAATAAAAAACGAGCCCTCGATATAAAAAAAATAGTTAAGTTGAATTTCAGTTAATGAAAATACTAATTTACGCTGCAAAAATCAGAATAACATTTTTCTGATTTTCTCAGCCTCTTTACCGTTTTCTAAGGGCCATTAATAATAAAAAAAAAAAAATAATCTAAAGTTTGAGCGCACTTACGCAGATAGCATTTCGCCTAACGAGTTTTAATGAAAATTTTCAGTAAGCTAATGAAGTTTTCTTCGTAAACTGACAAAGCTTCATTATTTTTATGAAACTCTTTTTAATAAAACATTTTTTGGGTGTATAAAATTTTTAATAAATAATATGAAAATTTTCATAAAGTTTTATCTAAAACTGCATCAGTTCAATGAAAACTTTCAATGGACGAATTCCAGCGAAACTTAATTGAATCAAGCCTAAACCACATGAACGCAGTGTTGTATATTCTATATTTGTCACTGCCGAGAAATTAAAAAAGTTTCTAAATAAACCAGAGCTGTTTTTAAACAAAACGTAATAAGAATTTTTAAAAAATATTAAATCTTTTCCGCGAAATTCAAGAACAAAGTTTGACAGCACTGCCACTGTCCAAGGGCACTTTCACTATGTGGTTTGGGCTTCAATGTAAAAATTCATAAATAGCATGTACACAATTTTCTCAAATCCATATAAATTTCAATTTTTTAACTTTCAATTTCTGCTTTTTCGTTATTTGTTTTAATTCGAATAAAAATTTCATTGAAACGGGTTCGGGTTCCATGGTATTCTAGTGGAACATGTCGTAGAATTGATGTGGTTTTGAACCGATTGTACACACTTTCTTGAGAGAAGTAAGAAAAGCTAGAGTTCTTACAGAATTAATATGTCAATTGTGTAACACAGTTTTAAAACAAATGCAAATTTGTCTTAAGGGACATGGAAATATAATTTAGTTTTAATTTTTAAACGAATTAAAACAGAAATGAAACATTGTCCATTGTATTTCCTAAAACCTGCCAAACAAAGTTTTAAAAAACACCTTTATATTGGCCTTTCGCGATGTATTTTTAAAAATAGAAACTTCGATATTTTGTTAAAATATTTGCAAACAAATTTTATTAAAATTTGTCGGTCTCTTAAAACAGATGACGTGTCTCGCTGGTGCAATGCCGACTTGCTTGAAGTTCCTCCAAAAAAGGGATTTAAAGGCTTAGAGGTCCTCCTCTCGATTTTTAAGGAATTTGGTGGTATTTTTAGTTAGTATTTGTTTTCTAAGCTTTTCTTGAAATTTTTTAGCCAATGCTAAGAAAATTATTAAGTTTGGAAAAAGGAAAAAGGAAAAATTCCTTATAAAAAATGTAACCGGTTAATCGACCTATTTTAACCGATTATTCGGGTCGAATATTTATTTGAGTTTTAAATTATTTGTTTCGACATTAACCGAAATAGATGCGATTAATCGAGGAATCGGTTAATCGATTAACCGAATTGGAAACACTGATTTTTACGTATGTTTAGTATCCTATGTTTGAGTGTGCTAACAGATAGAAAACCCAATAGGAAATCGTTAGTAAAGTCAAATAAAAATTTTAACAAATCTGTTTTTTGTTTGGACGATACAACAGATAGCACACCCGTTGCGAATAACCTAATTGTCATATTAGATTTTATTTGTTGTTTCAAAAAGGTTGACCATTTTCATGATAGACAATATAATTGTTTCATGGGCATCACTAGAGCGTACCACCTTACAGGCAAAAAAAAAAAAAAAAGTGCGCCGTACACCCTCCAATATGAAGTATTTTTGCAAGGAGGTTTCAAAAAAAAATTATTTTTTTTTTTGCCGAACGTAGGGGTCGCCATTTTACATTTTTCGTTATATCTTTGGCATTTACAGTCGGTTCTCAAAGTATGATACATCGATGTTTTTCCCTCGAGGAGACCAGTGTTTTACTCTAAGGGCCATTGATCTCAAGTATCCCGTTCTAGTAGTTAGCCACAAGATCTACCACAAGTTTCTACCACCCTAATGTCCACCCTAATGTCAGAAAATTAAAGCTCGCAAAAAATCATTAAACTTTTACTAAGGAAGTTTTTCGCTAAACCCAGTAGACATTTTTTTATATATTGGTTGCCGAACGTAGGGCTCGCCTTTTTAAATTTTTTTTAATTGAATTTTTACTATATAGCAAAACACTGGTCTCCTCGAGGCAAAAAATCGATATATCACACTTTAAAATCCGATTTTAAATGCCAAAGCTATAACAAAAAATTAAAAAAGGCGACCCCTACGTTCGGCAAAAAAATTTTTTTTTTAAATCGCCTTCCAAAAATACTTTATATTACAGGGTGTACGGCGAACTTTTTTTTTTGAGGTACGGTCTAGGCATCACCCCAGCCTTCAGTTATCTGATTGGAACACACAAACCGAGACATTACATAACGTACAAAAATTCAGCGGGACGAGAATTTTGTACTTTTGTATATGAACTGTCTGATTTGGTAAAACCAGTCATAAATCAACACTTTTTGAAAAGCAAAATGAAAATAATTGTACAACAAAGCATACCACGGCTGCTCCCATGCAAAATATTTATTTTGTCGGGATAATCTCGTTGTTTTTATAAATGTTATTGACAACGAACACACAAACAGAGGGTACTTTTATGTGCACACTGCAATTGCATTTGAATTAACTACAATTGCAGTTATTTTTAGTTGCAATTGTAGTTAAAACAACTGCAATATCAGTTAATTTTAAATGCATTTGCAGTGTACACTTTTTTAACTGCAATTGCATTTAATGTCACCGACATAATTCTCTGAGTGTATGAGGTAAAATATTGGATATTTCTTTCGTCGTGTGTTGTTTATTAACGAAACCGTGAAAAAGAGAAAATCTATCTTGAAATACACGTATGGGGAATATTATTGCAGTTATCAAAACGCGCAATATGTCAAATTAAAGGGCATATGTCATCATTTCAAAATGTTGCAAAAAAAAGCGTTTTGTATTTTTGGCAAAAACTTTATTACAAAATTTAATTTTTATACAAAAACGTTTTTGCAAATATTTCTGAAACTAAAGCTAACTTTAAAAGTCTAGGGCCATATTCGTGATCTGCGTCCCCAAGGCTATCAGAAATGATAATTTAACTGAGCCTCAGGTGGAATACCAATTACTGATCATCAGTTAATGAAACTAATTAACCCTTTCACCACCAAACTTGAACCGCTGTACACCGAAAAAATTCCTCAGTTGCTCAGTTGAAGATATCCTCAGTTAATTTAAAATAAATAAAAATTAACTGAGCAACTAATATTTGGTTCACAATAACTTTTTTTGAGTCAACCTGTAAATTTTCAATGATCCAATTGTTGATAAATTTACAAAAATATTTAAAAATAAGTCACACAAAAGGGAAACATATTGAAAAATTTTTGGATTTCTGGTAAGTCCTTGTTTTTTTATGGAAATTAAAATTAACATTAATAATTTAAATTTTTTTTAATTGTTTTCAGGAAATTTTTGGGTAAAACAAGATATAAAAACTTTATCCATGGGACAAATTTTAAAAATCTGAGTGCATGATGACAATGGAAGAAGACAAAGTATGGAATACATTTATTAAGGGTATGACAATTGTGATTTAATTTTTGTTTTTTTTAAATAAATATTGTAATTATTACAAAAAATTCCATTTGGTTTTATTTATTGACAACCATAAAAATATTTGTTATTTAAATTTTTTGAATCGGTTATTTGTTACTAATTTAAAATTTTGTTTCATTTTAACTGAAGGCTCAGTTAAATTAAATTTTCAAATTCATATTGGTTAACTCCAACTTAATCGATCAACTGAAGCTCAGTAAGGGGAATTTCACCTGAAGCTCAGTTGAAAATTTAGTAGCCTGTAACTGAGAAATTTTTTCGGTGTAGATTTCCTAGCGCAACTTTTTGAGGACATGAACCTTTGGGTGAGAATCATTTTTATGGTATTTTTGGTATCGGAGAAAAATGGAACTAAAGCTACACTAATAAAAAAATCCCGTACAAATAGGACAAAATTGTGCTGGCGCAAATACACGTACTATTTCCTGTTATTTTAGCAGTACGGTACGGGCTTTTTTAGAGAAAATAACAGAAAAATTAGTTCAATTTAATCAGAACGCGTTTAACAGACTTTTGAACTAACTTTTTTTATGAGTGTATAACATTGATGGACTATCGCTCCTGAATGGGTAAACATTTTTAAAAAATTTTAATTCTCTGTTTGTCTTTAAACTATGGCCAATCCAAAAATATTAAATAATTCTCTGTGTATTTCAAAAAAACTTTTAAAATCAAAAAACCAAAATTTTCAATTTTGAGCTGACCTTGTACTGCTGTGAGACTATCTGGCTACAAATTATGGATATCCCTACAAAGCTACATCTCTCTAGTGTCAACCACAACAGTTTAATTAAAATCGTATCACAAGATTTTCTAAAATAGCAAAAAGTAAAAATGGGACGTATATCAACCATTGGTCGTCAAAGAGTTAAAATTTTATTTAGTTAAAAGCAACGTAATTGTTAGCTGTAATTAAACAAATCTCAAGTTCAGTTGAAAATAACCAAATGAAAAACAACGACCATAGAAAATAATATTTTCATATTAATAAACTCCACTTTTTCCGATATTTAATTAATTTTTTTTAATATAATTAAATATAAAAAAAGCAAAACCATGAACCCAATCTTTAATAAATATTAGTTTTTATAAAAAACACATTTTAGTTCTTTTAACGCTATTTATTTACTGAAAATGACGGTTAAAACAAAGGTATATGCAGTTAAAACGGGCGAAAAAAGTATTTACCTTTAAAAGAACTAAAAATTTTGTCATTTTTAACTGTTGACAAATAACTAACAAATGCAATAAAAATAACTAACAATGTCCTAAAATTAACTGACAAATTTTTACTACATAAATTTTAAATCTGACAAAATGGTTAAAGATAAATGTTTTTTTACAGTTAATTCTTTTGGTATTATAAAAGTATATTTTAATAAAACAACAACATTTTTCCTTTCGACTACAAAAATAAATTTAGTTACTTCAGCCTATTTAAAGTTTTAAGTAAAAATTCCAAACTTCAAGTAAAAATTATGCTTTTATGCATTAGAGATACAATACAAGTTTATGATTTTTATTTCCAAATAAGGAATATATCAATAATAACAAATTAAACTAATTCGGTGTTCACATATACATACGTGTTTAACTCGATTTGACGTGTTTAAGCGTTAAACATGTTTAAATGAGATGTTTTACAGTACATTTTTTCTACCCTTGAACACGCTAAATTATCGTGTTTAATTTTTAAACACGTTGTTAAACACGAAAAGTTTGATATCAATTGGTGTTGAATGACAAGTTTGAAGCAGAAGAAGACACAACAAGAAAAACAAAAAAATTAAAATTTAATAAAATAAACTAAATTTAAATAAAAACTAGTTGAAATGTGTTTTTTTCCTATTAAGGCACATCTACACGAGAGATAAAATTGCTAGAGATAGAGCAAAAAACAACTCTAAATAGCTTAAATCATTCACAATAGAGCTAATTAGAGGTGTTTTTTGCTATATCTCTAGAAGTTTTATATCTCGTGTAGATGTTCCTTTAAAGTGATAGATGAACAAAAAAATTAATTAAACTTTGCTTCCGGTGAACGAAAAATCCAAAAACAGCCATGAAGTCCCTTAACTAAAAATTTAAAAAATCTTGTTACTGACTGGGGCGGATAATGTTATTTCACTTTTTATAGCAATTATAACGTTGGATAATGCCAAAAATTATTAATTATTGCCTCCGGCCGAAGAAAAAATAACTTTTTGGTAAATTTTGTTAAATTATTGGTTTTTTCTTACAATTGTTAAGGAACAGCTGTTCGAGATGTTTAACTTAAACACTTCATTTTTAAGTGTGAACTGAAACTTTTACATAAACGTGTTTAACAATCGTACTCTGAACGTAGTATAAACAAGAATTTTTAAAATTCAACGAAATTTTTTATGTTTTAAATAACTAAAAAAAAACAACTGTTTACTGTAAAAATTCTGTTTTGGTAGTTATTTATTATGATATTAGAAATAACTGATTTAAACAACTGTACTTTTCGTTAGTCGTTTTCTTAAATAACTGGCATAAAATTTTTTTCTAAAAAATGTAAGGTTGTCATAAAAAAATAAAAAAGTAATTTTTAATAAATTAATAAATATCGATGAAATAGAGGTAACATAAAAATTCCGATAACGGTATTGCGAAACTTTTTAGAGCTATCGGTAACGGTATTCAATTTGAAACAGTATTTTAGCGATTAGGGTATTATAACGATAACGGTAGCCAACCTTGCTCAAAATAAACAAATGAATTTGTAAAAATAAGTTATAAAGAACTTTGGCAATTAGTAAAGTTCTTGGGAATTTCAGCATTCTGTTAAATTAAGTAAACTTAAAACTTTATATTCAGCCATATTTTTTTAATCAAAACTAAATTTATATTTAACTTTTTTTAGAAAAAGCTTGAAATATTTGTAATTTTTAATTTTATATACAGAAAAAAACAGGACCCAGCAAAACCACACATTACCAAATAATGGGTAAAGTAATCAGTGCAACTCAGTGCAACTCTATGGCGATACATTACTTTACCCATTATTTGGTAATGTGTGGTTTTGCTGGGTCCTGTTTTTTTGTAACCAGTATACTTACAAAAAATTAAGAGTAATGGGTTACTTAGTTGCTGATAGGGAATGAAAAAGTAATTGGTTACTTGCATTCATCCTACATGGCATTAGAATCCTTTTGAACATAACAAATATCAACAAATAAAATTTTATTAAAAAAATATTTACAAAATTAAAATAAAAAAATTATCGAAGTAATTAATTTTTAAATTAAAACAATGCGTTTTGCAATAGCCATTACTTTGTATTTAATTATAATGCATTATGTAATCAACATTCGGTAATGCATTACTTTATGTTTTAAAATAATGATAAATGTAACGAGCGTACATTACTAAGTAAAGCATTATTTAACCAACTAACGGTAACTCATTATTCTGTGGTTCTAAATAATATTGAAGGTAAGGAGTATTCATTACAAAGTAATACATAATTTAATCAATTTTCGGTAACTAATTACTTTATGCTTCAAAACAATGCTGAAGGTAAGGGTTATTCATTACAAAGTAATGCATTATATATCCAATTGTCGGTAACTAATTACTTTATGTTGAACAATAATTACAACTGTAAGGAGTATACATTACAAGGTAATGCATGAGTTTGTCGCACCCATTACCAAAGTTTTCCTGGGGAGGAATATTACAGCTGTGTAGTTATGCAACTACATAATTTCCAAGTTTCTTGTAAAATATATTCATTGCTGGTAGAAAATATCTATATTTTATTATAAAATTGTAAAACTAACATAGAAATTATGTACTTTTTGTCTTCGTGTAGCATTAATGAAATTTTAGGGGTACTTTTTTTCCAAAACAATTCGATGAAGTGTTGTGTTATTTCTATAGAAATTGCTTTTGTTACAAAAACAATTTACCTACATTGGAAGTTCCCTTTACTTCACCCAAGTGTTTTACGAAATTAGGTACCTACTTTGTAAACATCCATATTTTTACGAACACACGAATTTTTAATAATTTTGCTTTTGGTGTATATTTAAGTTAAAGAAAAAAAAAATTTTTTAATGACTTATATTTTCTCATCTAAAAAGAGGATGGTAAATATAAAGATAAAATCTTCAAATTCTACGAAACTTTCCGGATAAGCGCAATCGTTATTTCTTGTCAATGGCAAATTACGTTTAAATTCAACTTAATATTCGTTCAGTGTATAAACCATATGGTTAGTATAAACAAACACATAACAATCTGGCAATATATAAAACACATGTTTTTGTTTATTAACATTCAACAGTATTCTCTGCGTACTCTACAACTGAGCTATCGAAGATTTTTTTTGTTTGTTTTAAGATTGTTAATAAATTAAAATGGCCACCGAAGAACACAAGCGTTTAGCAAATATTATTAAATCTTGTCATGATTCTTTGCGTATGTTAACTAAACAATATGGTGCGGAAAATGCCTGGCAAGAACACATCAAAGACACCAAACGTCTAAAAGAATATGCAGATGCTATGCATCAACTGGCAAATATATGGGAAGAAAATACAACAAATCATGAATTAATGGCACAAAGTCGTATAAAATGGACAATAGAATATTGTATGGCATATTTTTTCTCTGAACGTATTTATTTGGAAAAACGAATACGGGAACAACGTTTATTGGAATCATGGGATGGTTACGACTGTAGACTATGCCAATGTATGGAAGAAATACCAGAGAAAATTAAAGTATTAGATGTGGGTAGTTGTTTTAATCCATTTGGAAAATCACCACATTTTGAGGTAACAGCTGTAGATTTATGTCCCGCCACAAATGAGGTACTCAAAGGAGATTTTCTTAAAATTCAAGTAGAAGACTTGTTGAAACCACAAATTGCAATAGAAAATACTGAAGTTACGTGTTTACCTAAAAACTATTACGAGTGTGTGGTATTTAGTTTACTTTTGGAATATATACCTAGCTCAGATTTAAGACTGGAATGCTGTCGCAAGGCTTACGCTTTATTAAAATTTGAAGGAATTTTAATAATTATAACACCCGATTCTCAACATGTTGGAAAAAATGCAAAACTAATGAAAAATTGGCGTTATTCCTTGGGCATTTTGGGATTTACAAGAATACGTTTTGAAAAATTACCACATATAACCTGTATGGCCTTCCGAAAAGCATGTGATGCTAGAGTTGCTCAAAGGTGGTCAGAATTACATAAGGAGCCGGGAATGGATTTAAGGCTAGATATACCGCAAGATAATAAATCATTTGATAATTAAAGTTATTCATTTAATAATTTTATTGAAATAAACAAAAATTATAGAAATAAATTAATTATTTAAGCATGGTAATTTGTTTTTCTCGTGAAACTCTTTTACTTGATATTAAAAAATTCCAAATCATAATTGAAATTGCTAAGCTGAACAATTTTTTTTTTATTTAAAAAAAAAAGACACTAATAACAAATCTAAAATGTAACTTTTCTCGCCGGCCAGAGAATGTAAATATGTTTCTTTACAAAATATGTCCCAGAATCTAAAATCTTATCTAAATTTGTGTATGTATATGAGATATCATACTTAGAAAATTTCTTAAATTATTTTGGTGAGGTGAAGTGAACTTTCTATGAAAATTGTTTTTGTAAAAAAAATAATTTCTATATAAATAACGCAACACTTTACCCAAGAGTTTTAAAAAAAAGTCCCTAAAGACAATCTTATAAAATGGATGAAATTTGAATATGTTATAAAGGTACATCTACACCGCATAGAAAACTCGCTAGGCTTTATGAAAATGCAGCTCTGTTTAAGTCTACGAAATTTAATCTCTAGGCCATTAACAATTGCTGTCATATATAATTTCTTTAATTAGTAACAATTTTTACGATGTCTTGTAACATTGTTGAACATTTCAGTTTATTAAATGCATCGTTTGGTATTTGGAGAAAAAAAAATATTCTTTAAAATACAACAATTTTAATAAAAACAAATACTTGACAACTAGAGATGATACTTTTACGATAAAAATTAGTGCCCGTGTAGATGCGCCTTTAGGAATAAAAAAACGAATTAAAATAGTTTGAAGCTAAAAATTTTTTTATAAAATAGACAAAAAAAATTATTTTTGCACTGCACGCGGACGTTTTTTATAGTTGGCTTGAAATTCTTCGGGATGGCCACGTTTAAAATGGGTATACATATTTGATCGAGATTTAAACGTCATCATACAATATGAACACGTATATAAGTCCTCGCCAGTGTGATGAGCAGCAACATGCTCCTTGGAAATAAAATTTAGAAAAACAGCAATAAATTTGAGGTAAAATAAAATAAAAAGAAATTTTTAATACAAACTCACCCTTAAAAGATTGGGAAACTTGAAACTCTTATCGCACATTGCGCATTTATGTGGATTAACTAAAACATGATTTCTTCTAATATGTTTTTTTCTGGCTTCACAGGAAGTGGACACAAAACCACATATACCACAACGATAAACGCCATCTTTAAGAATATGTATATTTAAAACATGTCTTGGTAAATTTTTCTTATTGTACCATTTGCCGCATTCTTTACATTGTTCGCTTACTCTTGGTTCTCTTGGTCTATGCGCAAATGCAGTATGTTTGTAATAAGCAGTTATAGTTTTGGAGATACTACCACAAATATCACACACTACTCGATTTTTGGGATCATGCGATTTAAGATGTTCGGATAATCGAAATTCGGTAGGATATCTGAAATTAAAGGCGTAAAATGTTGAAAAAATAGTCACAAATTATATTTTTTGAGTTTTATCTCACATGTAAATTGTGGCTTAAGGCACATCTACACGGGATAGAAACCTAGCTAGACTTTATGAAAACTAGAGGTGATACTTTTACGATAAAATTTAGTGCCTGTATTAGAGATGACAAAATCAGCGCAAATTCTATGGATATCTATGCCGTGTAGATGTGCCTTTATACTACGTTCATACTGAACCCAATACATATTTTAACAAATACCATTATACAACTGATAATTTAATTAAATAACGATAAAATTTTGTGGAGGAATGTTGTCCAGTGCAGTGATTCATAATCACTCAAAACTATTTAAACTTTTATAGGAATTTTGTTCATAAAACCGCTATTTGTTATCGTTGGAGTTTAAAATTTTGTGTAGGCATTACAGTTGTTTTGCTAACGAGTTAATTTTATATCATAATAAACAACTACAAAACAGTACTTTTACAGTAAACAGTAATTTTTGTGAGTTATTTAAAAAATTAAAATTTCATTGAATTTTTGAATATTCTTGTTTAATTTATATTTGTTATTATTGATATCTTCTTAAGTACTAATTAATAAACTTACTATAAAGTTAACAGAGGCTTACAAAACAACTTATTCATATAAAATTTGTTCCATAAACCTTCTATAACTTTCTAAAGCGTTTATTAATTAAGGGGTTATTTTACAAATAAAAATCAGAAATGCATTGAATCTCCAAAGCATCAGGTGAACCTTTGGGAATTTGTACTTTAAATTTAAAGTATGATAAAGTAATTACACATTTTTTTTAACGAAAGATACAAATTATTTTTTTAAATATATTTTTATAAAATAATTTTTTTTTTCTCTATTTGTTGTAAAATAAATTGTGAATTCTATTTGGAATTTGTCATATTTGATTTTAAAATCGAACAAAAATAACACTCATTGTATTCAAAAAAATTAACTGTAGAAAAAACAGTAGTTCTTACTAGGGATGCCAAACGGGAAATCCCGAATCCCGGGATTTTCGGGATTGGCAAAATCCCGGGATTTTTTTATTTATTAATATGAACGCAAATAAACAAAGTGAGCAATTTTAGTTTACACACGCTTTTCCTTGAATTTTCTCATATTTACAAGAACTTGATGCCAAGATATTAGTAAAATTAGAAATTAAGTAGATTATTCGAGTAAAATATGCAGAATTTGGAAAAAAAATTTTATAATTAGGTAAACATTATTAAGTTCTCATGCGAAAAATCAAGTTTGTTTGTTATTTTACCAGTTTATTCTTCCAAGCAAAATTCGATTTCTGAAACCTTATTTTGGCTGGGACTGTAAGTTTGAATTCTTCCATGAAAATATTTCATAACGATAACCAAATAACTTTGTTGCTGTAATTACACGATTCAGTGGGCAAGGTTGTCGGAACGAATCTGTTTTAAAATCTGCTTACAAAATCCTGGGCGCAAGTGTACTTAAGTACAGGCCTTCATATATTATCCCAGTCAGAAAAATACAAAGGGGAAAGCGATGGTAAGGTACTTTAACAGGTGGTACAAGTACTGGCAAAAATTGTTTTTCATTCCCAAAGTGATAAGGTCATTAGACAAAAGGACCGGCTGTTCAAAAAGCGCCGGAAAAGTACTGGAGAAACAAAATTTTCAACTTTGGCAAAACGCTGGCAAAACCAATAAATAGGTGGTCTGGAATTATATTTTCCGAAATAAAATATAAAAAGAGTTCATATGTATATTTTTTTCGTCCTGCCGTGATATGAACTCAGGCCATTTTTTATAAACCACTGAAATTTTTGTAAAACAAATACTGGCTAAAAGGCTTTTTGCAAATGCTGGCAAAGCGTCCCAAATAAGTCTTCTGCAAGTCATTTATTTTTAACACCACGGTTACCCAGAGGTATGCAGGTACTTGATTTTTTGTACCACTGGCAATTTCTGATTGGGATGTTTCAATATTCATAAAATGCACCAAATTATTAATTAACACCTTTTATCAAACGCTTTATTCTATAAAAAAATTAGTTACATAACATAAAAATTTTTATAAATAAAGGAAAATTTAAATCCCGGAATCCCGTAAAACCCGAGATCGGGATTGTCAAAATCCCGAATCCCGGGATTTTCAAATATCAATCCCGAATAGAATCCCTAGTTCTTACCTATTTAGCAGTTGTTTAAAAATTGTTGCAATAAAAATTTGTCAGTTAATTTTAAGACATTAGGTGTGTTTGGTTACTTTTCCAGTATAGTCCAGTAAAAATTACTCAGCAACAAATTTACAGAGAGTAAGGCAAAATTTACTCTCAAAACGAAAAATATCTAAAAATGTACGCAAACTGAAAAATTGTAAGAATTAGGTAAATACTGCTGCCAACTTCTTTTCTAAAAATATCGCTAAATTAAACTAAAAATCACTAGAAAATAGTTAATTATAAAAAACTTCAAAAAGTTAGCGATAAATCGCTAAATTTCACGAACTTTTCAGGTTCTGTTGAAAAATTTCACAAAAATAGCTATATTTTTCAAACTTCTTAAAAATTTCTTAAAAAACTATCGATACATCTTCGAACTTTTAAGTTTTCCATCAAAATTTAGCGATAAATCGCTGAATAATAATGATTCAAAAATTCTATCAAGGAAATAAATGTAAAAAAATGCTAATAAAATGTGAAGACTGACTTAAAAAAAATCTCGAGTTTTATATTATATTTTACCCGCTAAACGATCTGAAATAGCGCTAGATTTTCCGAGAAAATAGCTAAATTGGCAATAGTTATTAAAATAGCTCATTGCGAAATAAACCTATTCAAATTACACTGTGGAACAAATTCAGGTTAGCAAAAGTTAGGTCGATTCTGAGAGTGAAGGGTGAAAATAGAGGCTAAATTAGAAGACCCGTATCGCGGCGTTTGCTTATGTTAGTTCGAATTTTTTCATATTGTTTATATGGTTTTTGGCTATAACTCGTCGACTAATTCATATTTTTTAAATCTGTAAAAGCCAAATTATTGCTAGAGACATGTGCAACAATTAAAATTTTTAAAAAAATTGATTTAACTGATTTTTTTTTGTTTTTTTTTTGTTTTTTAATTGTTGTTCAGGTCTCTAGCTATAATTTGGCTTTTACAGATTTAAAAAATATCAATTAGTCGACGAGTTATAGCCAAAAAACCATATAAAAAATTCGAACTAACATAAGCAAACGCCGCGATACGGGTCTTCTAATTTAGCCTCTATTTTCACCCCTCACTCTCAGAATCGACCTAACTTTTGCTAACCTGAATTTGTTCCACAGTGTTATTGGATTAATAAATACAACGTAATAAAATGATCACTTACTTACATCTAAAAACTTTCGGGTACGCAAACACACTTATTGTTAGTTATTGTATTATACCCTACACCACAACGTGGACATTTTAACACAATTCCTTTTAACCAGACTGGGGTATTATATAGTCGGCATGACCGACTTCAACTTTTTTACTCGTTTTTAATTTATCTCTTAGTTATTTTTCCACAGTTAAAAATAACAAAATTTCGCGAGATTTTGAATCTTAGAACAGTTGTTGCACGGCATCTGATTAAGAGTTGACGAACTTTGTTGAAGCTTTTTAGTTCATATCCTGTTATATTATTTTACTTCGGTGGGGTTAACTGATATGGGAACACTGAAGGAGGACACTGCGATATGTATGAGGGATTGACAAAACTCATAAATATTATATTTCATAAATTGATGTTGCCTTGGTTGGGGATCGACCCCGCAATCTTATATGTAACGGTCCATTCTTTGAGTAGAGATGCAACCTTGCGGCTGCTGATTCCGCTGCGGTGAGAAAAAACAAATTAAATGACTGCGGATGCGGTGACGGTTGTTTTTATACATACATTCACAATTTCTTTACATGTGTGTGTGTACATTTAGTGTATCTGCCCTACGGGAAATTTTAACAAACTGTCACCGAACTGGCCCCTTTATATGAAATAGACTGGTCACTTTTACATGGCGTTGTCATAGGAGGTGGAAATTGACCCATTGTGACATGCCACAAGACAAATCCCAGGACAGGTCCCTGAAATTGAGAGTCCAGTAACCTGTCCTAGGATTTGTCTTGTGACATGTCACAAGGGGTCAATTTCCCCCTCCTATGAGAACGCCATGTAAAAGTGACCAGTCTATTTCATATAAAGGGGCCAGTTCGGTGACAGTTTGTTAAAATTTCCCGTAGGGTGGGGAGAGCATCAGAGATGGGAAATAAGGTTTTTGTTTCAGTATAGAAACTAGTATAGTATAGAAACTACCCAACGGGAAATTTTAAAAATTTGTCACCGAACTGGCCCCTTTATATGAAATAGACTGGACACTTTTACATGGCGTTGTCATAGGAGGGGGAAATTGTCCCCTTGTGACATGTCACAAGACAAATCCTAGGACAGGTTACTGAACTCTCATAAAAAACAAAGTTCTGGGATCTGTCCTGGAATTTGTCTTGTGACATGTCACAAGGGCTCAATTTCCCCCTCCTATGACAACGCCATGTAAAAGTGACCAGTCTATTTCATATAAAGGGGCCAGTTCGGTGACAGTTTGTTAAAATTTCCCGTAGGGTAGTAATAAACATGAAAAACAATGATTTTTCAAAATAAAAGTTCAATCGTTTCAACTTTTCCAACTCTGAACATCATCAAATATATGGATTATTTTTTGAAAATATGGCAAGATTGTAGAGTGTGAGAATGAAAATATTTGCGAGTATGAGAGAAAACGCAGAGAAATTAAAGGCTTGTTTATGTATTACGAAAACAGTCTAAACGAAAGAAATTGACAATTACTTTCGTCAAAAATACATGGGAAACAAAAACAAATTTTCGTTACTTTGCTTTCGTTTAGAGTAACAAGGGCTAAGTTTTAATTTATAGAGAATCCGCGTGCGTTTTTAATTGTCAAAACTCCATATAAAAAAATAAACGCAGAACAAGCCGCAAGGATGTATTTATTTAGAATTTTGCCACAAAAAAACTAAAATTAATACAGTAAAATAAAAACTAACAAGAATTAATGCAAAACCAATTATTGTCGTTGGTCGACATTCGACCCAGTTGTGATTAAACTATAAAATTCATTAAAAAAACATTCAATAAGTTGGAAGAGAGCAAATTCATTAAAATGAGAAAAAAGTGAGTCTCGAGTTCAGTCGAAAATTAATATCATCGATAGCAGCTGTAGAAATGAAGCGTTTGGTATCAAAGACTAATTTTCTTCAAAGCCGTAGATGACCGCTATTCAGTATGAGCCCTCGATATGAAAAGTATATTCGACTACCAGAATTTCTTTTTTTTATACACAGAATTTACATGGACGAAGTTTAACGAGAAAATAATTCGTTGTTTTGAAATTATGAAAGAAGTTTATAAATTTAGAATAAGTTTATTAAACTAATGAAGTTTACTTCTCAAAGTTAATGAAAAATTTCGTAAATGTTATGAAAAAATTTCATAATTTTTATAAAACTATTTTAATGAAACTTTTTCATTGGGTGTATGAAATTTTCAATAAATAATATGAAATTTTTAACAAAATTTTGTAAAAAAAATGCATTTATTTAATGAAAAGTTTTAATGCACAAATTCCAGCGAAACTTCATTGAATTAACGTAAAAATTCATTAACAGTATGCAGATAATTCCCTGTGCAGAAAAATTTTGATATACATTTTCTAAATTTATCAGGCAATTGAAATTTGATTAATTTAAAACACATAAAAGGTTCATACACAATGCTGTGGTAATTCACGCTACAAACTGGATTTTGTTCATTTCTCCTCTGCACTCACAAATTTTTAGTGTCATCATTAGGGTTTTTCTTTTCCCGGACTTTTTCATTTCCCGGGACAGCGAGATTTTTTTCGGAATTTCCTGGGATCCCGGGAATTCCCGCTCGTTAGAAAATATATAAATTCGACATATATTGTACTTGAAAAACTACTTTTTGGTTAAACACCGTTCGACAAAGTTTATCTCTTGGTTGTATCCATGAGAAAATGTTCTGAAAGGAGGGCTAAATATCCATGTCTTCCACTTTTTCTAGGTCAATTCGTTTAACAATTTAAATCGTGAATTAGTATTTATCAAGGTTGGTTACCGTTGTCGTTATAATACCGTTATCGCTAAAATACCGTTTCAAATTGAATACTGTTACCGTTATCGATACCTCTAAAAAAAAATCTAAATACCGTTATCGTTACCGATACCGTTATTTTTATGGGTAGTCACCGGTATTTTACCGGTATTTATTATTTTATATAAAAATTACAATTTTTTTATTTTATAATCTTGAGTGTTTTTTTTTTTACAAAAAAATTTATAGATAATAATTTTACTTATTAAAACTACCAGTATTGAATTTATAGCTTAAAATCCGTATTTTCGGTACTTAAAATTAAAAATATGCCATGTTTTTACTAGTTTTTATATGTTTTTAACATAATTTTTAATACCGGTACGTACCGGTATAATCATCATCTTTACCGTTACCTAAACAAACGAAATCTGATACCGTTCCCGTTACCCTTACCGTTATTCGTTTCGGTAACCAACCTTGGTATTTATGTAATATATTTATATGGAAGGCTGTCCCAATTTAAAAAAAACTCTTAGTAGTATATTAACTAAATATTAATTTCGCGGTTTAAGTTGTTAAACGAATTGGTATAGAAAAGTTAAAGACACGGTTATATTATTTTGATCCCTTTTTTCAGGATATATTGGAATTGTTAATGGGTGCAAACTTGTGTCGGACCAGTTTTATAGTCAGAACTAAAATCAATTTTTTGCTTAAATATTTCTTATTCATGAAATCCAAAAATGTCTATTTCTAGATATTTTGTTTTTTTATGCAGATTTTCAGAAGTATCCGTCTAGAATTAGTTTTATAAAAAAGTTTAAAAGTGAGCATTTTTCCCATAAATTTTTAGGCAAATTCGCCTAAATTGTTTTATAAAAGTAGACATTAAAATACTAAATAGTTTCATAACTTCAATTAGTTTTCTTGAATAGAATTTGTTTATGCCACAACTCCTTAAAAAGAAATTATTTAATTTTCATATTTAGTTGCATTTTAAATTAGCATACAAAAAATTCAAAATAATTTGAAAAAGCATCTGATGTATTTATTATTTTAAAAATAAATAATAAAATAAAGGAATAGCAATTGAACTTTAAATGAAATTATTTGAAGTAAAAGAAACTCAAAATACTTATGTTAATTGAAAATACGAAACAATTACTATTTTTAACTTTAATCCCTAGTTTGTTGGAGGTATTTGGAACTGAAATAATGATGTTGAAATGTTGTATAAGGCTGGTTTACACTATAAGATTTTCGGTACGATTTTACTTCAGTACACGTGCAAAACATATAGGCAAGGTTGCAAAATCTTTCCGAGAATCTTATAGTTTAAAACAGCTTATATAAATATTGCTTTATTTGAACAAATATCATCATCTTAAAGAAGAAAAAAATTCCCGAAGGATAAGTATTTTAGTTTGTAAATTTGGTAATAGTTAATATAATATTTTTCGGTTTAACTAAACCAAATTCAGTTGGCATCCAAAAACAATTTGGCTTAATTTAGTTTATTAAATTTTAAACCCTAGTTTTTAATTTTAAATATTCTTTATTTAAATGAATGTTATTTTAGTTTGACTCAAGATCATAAATTAATATCACTTTCTGTTTTAAATTATTTTCAAATCAAAGAAAGATGATACAATTTTTACAAGTAAATTACAAAGAATAAAAATTATTGAAAAAATTCGATAAGACCAGCAAGGCAGAATGCGCATTTTCGGCTTTCGCTACAAAGCCATCATCAGTGCCTTTCGCCTTTGAGTGGGTTAATATTTTGATAATTTAAAACAGAAATTGATATTAATTTATGATCTTGAGTCAAACTAAAGTAGCATTCATTTACTTAAAATAACAGATCAACTAAAAACATTTCCCCCATTCTTTATTTAAATTTAAAAAAATCAATGCTTTAAATTTAAATAAAGCTGCTAAATTTGCAATAAAACTAGCTAAAACTACTGTAAAAGACTAAAATAAATCCCGGGAAATCCCGCATAAAATTCCCGGGATTGCGGGATTCGAAAAAGGGCGGGATTCCCGGGAATTCCCGGGACGGGATAAATACTAGTCATCATATATCTTCGTTTCTTCCATTCAAACTGCAGCGCAGATTACTCAAGCATTGTGAATGAACCTTAAACATTTCAAATTTGTATTCTCATTAAATATATATAATAAACTAATTAATCTTTCTAGGTCCACGTTTATTATCACGATTTTCAAATTCTTTAGGATGAAAACGTTTATTATGATTAAAAAGGTTTGATCTGGATTTAAATGACATCGAGCAATGGGCACAACTGTACAAGTCAACACCAGTATGAGTAGCCATGTGTTCCTGCAAATATAAAAAAATTTAAAACTAGCATTGGAAAAAGAAATAAAATGAAATAAAAATTAACAATATTACCTTTAAGAGATGGGCCATCTTAAAGG
The DNA here is from genome assembly GCA_949987735.1 of Leucophora obtusa. Lineage (NCBI taxonomy): Eukaryota > Metazoa > Arthropoda > Insecta > Diptera > Anthomyiidae > Leucophora > Leucophora obtusa. Next base: position 51,394,870 of record OX465299.1, read on the forward strand.
CTTTACCGCATATTGTACACTTATAATTCTTATCTATGATATGTTTAAATAGCTTATGTTTTCTTTTACCCTCTCTGGTTGTGGATATAAAACCACAAATTTCACAACGATGTGGTCTATCCATATGGATATGTAAGTTTAGAATATGTCTTTGCAAATTTGGTGCAGTCGTATACCATTTTTGACATAATTTACATTGTTGCGGTTGTTTCTCAGGTTTTGGATCATGCACGGCCTTTTTGTGCTTAAATAGAGCATTAATGGTCTTTAAAGTTTTACCACAAATATCACAGACAACTTCATTTGTAGGATCATGTTGCTTAAGATGATAGGTCAGGCATACTTTTGACGGATATCTGAAAGAGAGAATAAGTCGTTGTTTTGAAAATTATTAACGAAGTTTATAAATTGAGAATAAGTTTATTAACCATTGCTATTTCGAAAAACACGTCGGCCAAGTGAACGTTTTGTGACAAAAATAGTTTCTACAGAAATAACGCAACACTTCAGCTGAGTGTTTTACAAAATAAGCCCCTAACAGGCCTTAAAATAAATTGAAAATTAACCTACCCAGTGTAGAAACGGTAATGACATATCATTATTTTTTGGACTACCAGTAATGACACCCACTTACCTTCTACAATATTTTAAAACATATAATAATGAGTTACTGATAATGACTTATTTTTATCATTATTTCAAATAGAAAATAATTTTCTAGATTTTTTTGTAAATTTTTTGAAATCTATTTTCAGACTCAATATTTTTTGAACACTGGTAAGGATATATGTATGTAACCACATATTTTTTGATTTTTTGTATGTTGGCGAGTAAGCTTACTTGTGTGCAGCAGGTCAATTATGTTTTTATCTATTAAATATTATATGTCGATATAGCTCAGATGATAGAGCTATTGACTGGCAATCTGTAGACCCAGGTTCGATTCACGCACCAGCAATTTTTATTAAAAAAAAAATACAATAAAAAATATTTTTTTAATATAATTTATTTTTTTGAAAATCTATTTTTAGACTCATTATTTTTGTCAGTACTGGTAAGCACATAGGTAACGATATATTTTTTGATTTTTCGTATGCTGGTGTGTAACCATAACTCATTATTTTTCGCGACATCGCCATATAAAGGTAATAAGAAATGTAATAACAAAAGTAACTAGTTACCATTACCAAGTATGTAGTTACGTAACCGTATATCTGGTAATGATTTTCTACACTGCGTACCTATAACTCTTACGTTTATTTCAATGATATTTTGAGCATTTATTGTGTTTTTTTTATTCTTGGTAGAAACAAAGTGTTTTCTATAGCAGTAGAATCTTGGTAATATAAGTCATTGAACAGTATCCGATTTCTGTATTTAATGTGAAAAATACAGCTCTTCTATGTTTATATCAGGGTGACTCACATACGTGAAGTTTTCTTTAAAAAATCCTATAGGATACTTTAATATTACGTGAATCACCCTGTCGTTTATATAGTAGAGTTGCATTTTTCGATGCGAAAACTTCTTACATTAGATACAGAAACTCAGCGCAGATTTGTATGCTAAAAATATCTCCGCTAGAGGGCTTGGTACGATAATAAAAAATGCAGGAAAGTATTAAGTACAACTCTTTTTCGTTGAAAATTTCGCACGTTTTCATAGTTCAGGAGAAGGCGAATCATTAAATTTAATTTATTCAATAACGATTCGCCTAAAAATGTGTTAAATTTTATCCAAAACCCAAAAAAAAACATCTACTAGTTTTTGTTGTAAGAAATTTTTCAAGTGAAAACTAGTAAAATTTTGACTATTTTTTTGTACCCGAACGGATTTTTGAGTAAAACTAGTAACAATTAGTTGAGTTCGAAAACTGTCAGCTAAAATTTATTTATATATTTGGTGTTGCAATCAGCTGTGTCTACAAACTTGCAAAATGTCTGCCCGCGTACATTTTTGGGAAATTTTATTTTGACAGTAAATTGTGTCTTACTCTCTGTAAGTTAGTACTGAGTAATTCTTACTAAACATACTGAGAAAAGTAAACGAATGGACCTACTATAAAGCTAGTAAAAATATCATGTGTTCGTTCTCAACTATTATTTTATTAAATTTTATTCAAGAAATAAACTAATTTTTATCTATACGCATGCGTTTAATAACTCTAGCTTCAAATTCTTGTGGATGCAAACGTTTACAATGATTATACATATTGGATTTCGATTTGAATGTTGCAGTACAATAAGAACATGTATACAAATCTACACCAGTATGAGTGGCCATATGTTCCTGCAAAGAAAGATAATGTTAGAAAACTTACGAAAATTTAAAGATATTTCAAAACTTACTTTTAAAAGTGCAGGCATCATAAATGCTTTATTACACATTGCACATTTATGACGTTTTTCTGTCTTATGTTTATAACGAATATGCACTAATTTAGCATGTCTAGTGGTGGATACAAAACCACAGATTTCACAACGATGTTCGGTATCGCTGTTATTGTGCATATTACGCAAGTGATGTTGTAAGTTAGCCAAGCTACTATACCAACCATTGCAGTATTTACACTGTTGTGGTGTTTTATTCGGTTTCGGACCATGAACCGCTTTCTTATGCTTATCCAAAGTGTTGAGGGTGTAAACAATTTTACCACATAAATCACATTGCACTGCTTTGGCAGGATTATGATGATGGCGATGTTGAGTTAAATGTCTTCCGGTAGGATATCTAAAAACAGATATTTAAAATTTTCAAAATTTACAATATTTTTTAGATTTACACATTTTGTTTAATTAAAATTGATATTTTGATTTTTTAATTAAAACTGGGATAATCAAATTTGAATACACTCAACCAAAAAAGTCTGTAATGGCTACTGCAAATTTTGCTGTTATTACGGGAAATTTAACAGTTTTTAGCGCTTAGGTTTTCTTTTTTGCTAATTTTAGCAACACATGTCTGCTGATTTGTAGTACAATAAAATTAGTAACCCCTACTAAATTTCAACATAATTGTTGTAAACTGAAATTCAAAATCGATTTGCTAAAATCAGTTAAAAAAATTTACTAAATATCAATCATTTTAATACAATGGAATTAGTATGAATAATTAGTAGACGCTACTAAATCTCAGTAAATTGTTGTAAACTGCAATTTAAAATCAATCTGCTGAAATTAGCAAAAAAGTGTTCTAAAAAATAAACAAACTGTAAAATCTATAAAAAAAAATCAAATTTATTAAACAAAAAAAAAAAAAATTCTTTCATCGTACTTGAAATTTGGAGATACAATAAAATTTTCGGAGTTTTATTTCCAAACTAAGAATATATCAATAATAACAAATATAAACTAAACAGGAATTCTAAAAAATCAACGAATTCTTGTAAATAAAAATTCCTTAAGTATCCATTTGTTGTTAAATTATTATATTTTTTGCTAAGTTTAGCACTCGGTTTTGAAAAATTAGTAAAATATTTTGGTGAAATTAGCAACAAAAATTAGTAAAAAAAAAAAATCCGTGATTTTTAATAAGGGAGAATAGCAAAAATTATTACTAAAAAAATTGTACTAAAAATTAGTAGAAAAATAGTAAAGTGCGATTGATAACTATTTGCAAATTTTTTTATTAACTTTTTTATCTGAGTATAGACAATTCTATATAACAAAAAAGGAAATATAAACTACGGCTTTTATATTATAAAAACCTTTTTCTTAAAAAAGCGAAAGGGAACACAAAAAAATTACCCAATCTACTGAAGAAAATGTCTGTCCTTGTATTTCACATTAATCAATATTAATAAATATAGTTTTGTTAACACATTAACTTTTTCTCTTTATCTTTATAAAATTTAAATATTTTAATTTTGTTTATTGTATAATTTAAATCATATTTTATCTTATTGTGTTACATTTTTATTTATATGCAATCTTTTTTTTTATTTATATGCAAAAATCTTTCGCAGTTGTATTTATAATATGTCTTAGAAGAGCTCTGTTTAAGTACCCGCACTACATCTAATGTCTACTCTGCGACATATACATCTTGTCTGGTTGTTGTCCGCTCTATAAATGTGTTTATCAGCACAATTTTGATAGTAAAATAATTTAGTAAAACATTAGTCGAAAATTAGTTTAGTGCTAAAAAAAAATATATCTAAAACTTTTGCTAAAAACACAATTTCAGCAAAAAAGTTGTTGAAAACTAGTATACTTGATATACAAAACGTTTTACTAAATTTTCTTCTAACTTTTTTTAGTGTAAATGAATGAATTACTGTTTGTATCAAATTGTATATTTGAAAAAAAAAAAAAAATTAACGCATCTTCGATTTTACAAAATATTTTGTTAAATTTAAAAAAATTATTTTAATTCAATTTATTTTTAAAAAAATAACTATTTCTTATCTATACGCAAACGTTTAACTCTACTTGCAAATTCTTCGGGATGAACATTTTTATTATGAGTATACATATTGGATTTCGATTTAAATGTTGCAGTGCAATAAGAACATTTATACAAATCGATACCAGTATGAGTGGCCATATGTTCCTGCAAGGAAAAAAGATTGATTGTAAAATAAAACTGACAAAATGAAGCAAGATTGAGAACTCACTTTTAATAGTATGGGCGCCTTAAACTCCTTACCACACATCATACATTTATGAGGCTTTCCCGTTTTATGTTTATAGCTAATATGTTTCAATTTAGCCACTCTAGTGGTGGACACAAAACCACATATATCGCAACGATGTTCGATATCCGTATTACTGTGCATATTACGCATGTGATGTTGTAAAGTTGACAAGGTGCTATACCAGCCATTACAATATTTGCATTGTCGCGGCGTTTTATCGGGTTTCGGACCATGTACGGCTTTTTTGTGCATAAACAAAGTATTAAGAGTGGCTACAATTTTACCACATAAATCACACTGTACTGCTTTGCTAGGCTTATGATAATTGCGATGTGCCGTTAACCGTCTTCTGTTAGGATACCTATAAAAAAAAAATTTTATTTAAATATGTTCCATCAGTTATTAGTTTTATACCATTTTTAATTCAAATTGATATCAAAGAAGTTCGCAAGGTTTGCTAAGGTTGTATTGTCATATTAAGGAGTGCGCGAGAAATAAATATAACATCCTTTTAGGCCTAGTTTTGTGGATGCCAGTTAAACTTAGTTTAATGCGCTGTTTAGTTAATCTCCAAAAAACAAAAATAAGCCAAATTCAACTGAGCGTCATAAAATGGCGGTAACATTCAGTATTTTATCTGACAATACGTTGCAATGTGGCATCGCTTAAACATATTATTGTCCAACAGCTGTTTTGTGTTGACAAATTTGTAATTTAGTTTAAATTAAACGACATCTCAAAATCAATATATTAAGTTTAAACAATGATTAATCAATAAACAAAGTTTAACTACATCCCAAAAACTCGGCGTAACGCTTATAACTTTAAACTGTTGTCATTATTTTTACACTTGACATTTTTAGGACGTTTGCTATTATGTCTGTTCCCGTACTTTACCCAAAGTAGCCCACAGTGGGCGCTGAGGTATAATGGTTAGCGCGTTGGACTGTTACACATAAGATTACGGGTTCGATCCCCATCCAAGCCAACATCAATTAATGAAAAATAATAATATGTAATTGTAGCGCCCTCTTTCGGTGTTCGCATAGTATTTAGCCCTACCGAAGTAAAATAATATAACAGGGCTATGAACTAAACAGCTTCAACAAAGTCCGCCAACAACTGTTCTATGATTCAAGCTGAAACAAATAAAACGGATTTTCTCCAAGAATCTGAATTCGGATGTAAGAGAGAATGTCGTGTGCAGAGGAGCTCAAAATTCCCAAAAAAGTTTCTGGTCTGGCAAGCCATTTGTTCAGTGTTGCCATTTCAGTGCTTTTGGGTTATTTTTTGGTGCTTTTATCCTTCACCTACCCGGTGATTTTTTGCAAATACACGTTTAAAAAAAGCGGGTATTTACAGTGCTTTTTCAGATTTCTGGCAGTGCTTTTAGTGCTTTTTGTACAGTTTATATTTTTGGTATTTGTTCTCGTTTTTAAAATTTTTCTTGAATTTTCTGTCAAAGTTGAAAAAATAATACGAACTATACAAAAAATATATTTTTTCACAATGTTTGTAGTACAATTTTAAACAGCAACTTCGTTATATTTAAACCTAAAATTTTTTAAATATTAGTTTGGTGCTTTTTTACCCCTTTTTGGTTTTTTTTTACCTTTTTTACACGATTTTACAAAGCTCAAATGTGTTATTAAAATTTTCTAAAAAATTAATATCGTGCATTTTTACCCCATTTTTGGTAAATTTTTACCCTTTTTACCCGTTTTCATAATGCTCAGGGTGCTTTCCTGCCTTCAAGAGTTGGCAACACTGCATTTGTTCTTGTGGTGAAAGGAGCAGGTTTTTTTTTAGAGAAGCAACACTCAGGAAATTCTTCTTATTTATTAACGTGTTGCTTTCTTTGGAGAGGGTATAGTGGAGAAGTGAAAAGTGATAAAAGATGAAGGGCTTCAAATATGACAACACTGTAATTTCGCGAGATGTTAAATCTTAGAACAGTTGTTGCGCGCCATCTGATGAAGAGTTGGGGAACTTTTCTGAAGCTTTTTCAGTTTATAGCCCTGTTATAGTATTTTACCTCGGTGTGGTTAAGTGCCAGGGCAACACCGAAGGACGACGCTCCTATATGTATGAGGGATAGAAAAAACTCAAACATATTTTTTTGATAAATCCAAAAATTAGTTCTAAAAGCGCTCAAAGGATGGGGATAGATTCTCCCTCTTAAAAAAAAAATTTTCTGTCCGAAACTTCTTTCACCCTAATTTTTAATACCGAATTCGATGATGAAGGATTTTACTTTAACTTTTAATTTTTAATTATATTTTATATAAAACAGCGATAAACAGTCTGCCTTTTCATTTTATAATTTTACACAATTGAAATATTCCACTGCAATATTTAATATTCACTTATTGGATTTAATTAAATTACTTACAGTAGAGTGTACAAGATGGAAAATATGTATTTTTATTTGTTAGTTTTGCAATTATTTTTTCTCTTTAAATTTTCGTTCGTATTGTTTTCTGATATTAAATTGACAGAGTGTTTCACATATTTGTAATTTTATTGTTATACTTGTGCTTTTATTGTTATAAGTAAACGCAGACAAATAAATCCAGCTTTTTTTTTTTGATTAAATAAATCCACTTTTTGTATTAAAAATTCTAAATCTAGGTGATTGAAAAAAAAAGCTTATTACTTTTCATAGATTGATGTTGCCTTGGATGGGGATCGAACTCGCAACCATATGTGTAACAGTCCAACGCGCTAACCATTACACCACAGCGCCCTTGTATTATGTAAACTTACCCTTCAGTGATTACTATTACAATATATAAAAAAAGAAAAAAATTGCTGTCGTAATAAATAAATAATGCGCAAAGTTTAAATGCGTCTATTAAAATTTCGCCTACTGTATATATTCTTTACGCTTTTAGTAAGCATGCAAAATAACTTATGTTGAAACTAGTTTCAGTCTTAGGCAAAAATGTTCCCATATTTCCCCAATTTTTTAACTTAATTTTATTTTAACTGGACCTAACAGCATCTGATCAATATTTAGCACATATGTATGTATACACGATCAAATCAAATTACTCTATATCAGATCAGATCCCATGAGACAAATTAATTTATGACATATTTTGGATTATATCGTAACTTTTTTCATCGGGTACATAAAAATCAGCTTAAATATATAAGCAGACCGATCTTTAAGGTGTGCCCGTTAAAAACTGTAACACACACAAAATTGAACAAAATATGACTTCAGTAAATTAAAATTAAAAGAAAAACTACTTGTTGTATTTTTTATAGATTTACATTCTGCGATGAAAGAAAAGTGCGTTCAAAAATAATTTTAACAAACTGTCACCGAACTGGCCCCTTTATATGAAATAGACTGGTCACTTTTACATGGCGTTGTCATAGGAGGGGGAAATTGACCCATTGTGACATGTCACAAGACAAATCATAGGACAGGTTACTGAACTCTCATAAAAAACAAAGTTCAGGGACCTGTCCTAGGATTTGTCTTGTGACATGTCACAAGGGGTCAATTTCCCCCTCCTATGACAACGCCATGTAAAAGTGACCAGTCTATTTCATATAAAGGGGCCAGTTCGGTGACAGTTTGTTAAAATTTCCCGTAGGGTAGCTACAGTACAATTTTTCCCGCTAGGGGCGAAATAAAATCGCTAGATCTGACGAAAAAATCCCCGTTATGGCAACACTGTAGATTTACTTTAAATACGAAAATACAACTACCAACTAATTCCATGATATACATACATTTTTCCATTTTTTTTACAGTGTGTTTAGTGACCTTTTTGGTATTAGCTATCCACTTGTGTCTAAAATTAATAATGATTTTAAACACTGATTTGGTCTTCTTAAGTTCTCTTTTGACCAGAGCCCAGTATCCTTCAACAGGCCGCAGTTCTGGGCAGTTTGGTGGATTGGCCACTTTTGGTACAAAAATAATATTAAGGGTTTTCACAAGGGGTGTGCTATTTGTTGTATCGTTGTATCGTCCTAACAAAAAACAGAGTTGTTAAAAATTAAATTGAAAAAATACAACATTTGAGAATAGCACGATACAACATTTTTACGTATGTTTAGTGTCCTATGTTTGAGTGTGCTAACAGATAGAAAACTGAATAGAAAATAGTTGTTAAACACAAATAAAAATTTTAACAACTCTGTTTTTTGTTAGGACGATACAACGATACAACAGATAGCACACCCCTTATGAACAACCTTATTATTTCGATTGTAGCATTCTATTCTGCTTTTACTGCAATGGCGAAATGCCATATCTGGCCAGAAAAATGTAGATGCGTTATGTTGTCTTAAAAATGGAAGTAATCTCTTTTGAAGGCACTATTTAATATAAATATTAGAGTTTATGGGGTCCAATGCAACAAAAAATTAACTCCTTTTTCGGCAGCTACAAATGGCTTGCCATACTAGCAACTTTTTAGGAAATTTCGATAGTTTTTTTCGCTCGATATTTATCAGGAACATTGCATCGACTACCCGTTATATAAAATTCCTGACCAGGAAGTTGCGAAAGGTCTGCTAAAACGTCATCCATTACACAACAATCGAAGTTTTGAAAAAAATCTGGTATGAGAACTTTTTCTCGTTTTTTGGCATCAACGTTCCTTTTACCATTTCTTTCCGGAACTTTCTGAACTTTAAATGTTTTAGTCCCAGCGATAGCTTTAACTCTGCGCATAAAAGGTTCCGAACACTTCGCGGGCACACATTTTTGGAAACGCCCTTAATAGCTTCTCAAAATTTTTAGTTTTGACTTCTTTTCTGGATCCTTTTGCTTTACCCGTTCCAGGCTTGAAACGCATTGCCTGGTCATGCACACTTAAATTTTTTTATAAGACCACAATGGATTATTTTCAATAGTTTTAATTGTGTTTATTATGCACTGGTCTTTGATTCTCTATTGTAAACTAATAAACCACTCGAATTTGACAAACCGATGCATTTTAAAATCTCCCGTATTTTTTAAAGATATTTGATCAAGAAAAATTAATTTAATAAGGAGGAAAACATCTCAGCACATTATAACAATCAGATTTTTATATGAATTTAAAATTTAAGGAAAGTCAGATAAACGCACAAATAAAGAACAACATATAGAACTTATAATTTTCATAATCATATAAACTCAATTTAACAAAAAATATAACGAGAATTACAATGCAATTAAATGCGTATAAATAAAATGATTGAAAATTTCAACAACCACAAATTTTAACCGACACTTAAATATTTTAGTTCAAAATCTTTCATTACCAAATAAGTGGTTATGTAATAGAAATTCATAGCCCCGCATAACTTATTTTTTGGCATCTAAACTCATTATTTTTGTTTGGCGTGGTCGTTTTTATAAGTAGTCACGCTTACCCGCTCGCTTACGAAAAAACAAGAAATATGTAGTTATGATATTTTGAATTATAAGTGGTTATCCGATTGCTTACTTGATTCTTAAAAATAAGGAGTTAAGCGAATACTATTAGCTTAAGGAAATACATTCAGAAAAATTTAAGTTTTCTCTAGTGTGTAATTTTAGGACGCGTCATAAAAATTTAAACATAAAACATATTTACATATAATAAATAATAATGTATAAAATTTAACTGTGTAAAAAGTACTTATTTAAACTATTACGAGTAAATCATTATTTTATATTTAGAAACAATGAATACAATAGGCCGTTATTAGCAAGTCATTATTTTATATTATAAAATAATGCAAAAGGTAATGATATATCATTTTTGGTAATGCAGATAGTAATGAGGTGTCATTACCAATATTTTGCTGGGTATTGTAAAAGTACGGTTATTATTAAACAAAAAAGGGGAAAAAACTGAAATTACTGTTTTAAATTACCTAAACCAATAACTGACTACTAGCAATAGGAAAAATTAGAATTTAATAATTATTTAATTTGTAACACATTTTTTATTTTTATTCAGAAAAAATTAATCATTTTATAACAACAAACTCTTGTTAAATTTAAAAATTGATTTCCATTTATTTTATTAGAGAAAACGAACTATTTCTTATCTATGCGCAAGCGCTTAACTCTCTTTTCAAATTCTTCGGGATGAACGTTTTTGTTATGATTATACATATTGGATTTCGATTTAAATGTTGCAGTACAATAAGAACATTTATACAAATCTATACCAGTATGAGTGGCCATATGTTCCTGCAAGGAAAATAGATTGATTGTAAAACAAAACTGACAAAATGAAACAAGATTGAAAACTCACTTTTAATAGTATGGGCGCCTTAAACTCCTTATCACACATCATACATTTATGAGGCTTTCCCGTTTTATGTTTATAGCGAATATGTTTCAATTTAGCCACTCTAGTGGTCGAAACAAAACCACATATATCGCAACGATGTTCGACATCCGTATTAATGTGCATATTACGCATGTGATGTTGAAACGTCGGCCAGGAGCTGTACCAGCCATTACAATATTTACATTGTTGTGGTGTTTTATCCGGCTTCGGACAATGAACCGCTTTCTTATGCTTATCCAAAGTATTAAGAGTGTAAACAATTTTACCACACAAGTCACATTGCAGTGCTTTGGCAGGATTATGGTGATGACGATGTTCCATTAAACGTCTTCTAGAAGGATATCTGGAAAAAAAAATTCAAATTTAAACATGTTCCAAAAAATGTTTAGTTTTACACAATTTTCTATTGAAATTGATAATATTTTAAATACAAGTTAAATTATTGAAATGAATTTTTTTAATTTAAACTAAACTATATTCACAAATAATAATTATTTATTGGTTTTGGCATGAACTAAAGTGCCAGCATCCAAAAAATCTGGCAACTTTAATATTCATCCAAATTGCTCGACAGTATTTTCAATTTAACTCTTTCACTACCCTTGTACACTACAGTGTACACATCTTTAAAAGAATCCAAACTACTAAACTACTTATTTTAACATGGTGATGTCATTGGAGAAAAGTCATTAGCCTGATGTTACCTGTAAGTAGTTTATCAACTGTTCTATAAATAGATGTTGAATATATATAAATTTAAAAAAGTATAAAAATTTAAAAACCAAAAGGAGCTGACACGAATTGATCAGCGTACCCCACGATTGTCAGGCAAACACTCTAACTATTAGACTACGACATCACTATGATTTTTAATGCTTTAACGTGTGTACACATTTATTGTGGCAGCTGTTATACATGTCTATTTTTCACAAAATTTGTTGTTATTAAATACTGCTTAATGAACATTAACATTTCTATAAATAGATGTTTAATATAAATTACAAAAAAAAAAAAAAACAATGGAAGCTAACACGAGTTGATCAGCGATCATCATGTCTGTCAGGCAAAAACGCTAAACACTAGGCTACGCCATAGTTATCGTTTGTAATGATTTAGAACATATATTATTTGTTTCAGCTATTGTGAAATAGTAATGTGTGGGGTATAATTATCGGTAACTCATTACATTCAGTTTAAAAGTAATTCGAAGGGTAATGAGATATGAGATCTAAGTAACGCATGTAGTAATGACCAGTCATTACCAAGTTTTTGTTGGGAATATATAAAATTTGATAATGCAAAAAAACTTCATACTTTTTGTAGATAAGTTTGTTAGGATCTTGGAATTCAAATTAAAATCACTTAATAAGACTCATAGAAATAAATCTATAAAAATAGCAGAACAAGTTACTAAAAATTAGTTAAAAATGATGGTGCAGAAAAAACTACTAAAATTAGAAATTTTTTTTTGCTAAATACTAGTAAAATAAGAACAGTAAAATTTAAACTGTTAAATTTATAGAATTTTAGTTATATTTAAGCTAACTTTTAGTTAATTGAAAAAAAAAACAAATTGTACTGTAAAATCTGCATAAAATTTTGCTAAATATTAGTAGACTAAAAATAGCAAAAATAAACTGTTATATCTACAAAATTTTTGCTATTTTTAAGCTAAATTTAGTCGAATGCAAATACCAGTCTATGCTGCTAAAATCAGCAGAAATATTAGCTAAAAAATGTAAACTACTGTTTTCAAAAGGCTCAATTTTTATTTGCATTTAAAAAAAAATCGAAAAAAAACTTCTAAAATTTTAAATTTTTTGGTGATTTTTTAGGCTACTAATTATTTAGCAAAATTTTTTGCTGATTTTAGCAGGTTAATTTGCTATTCTCCATTTACAAAAATTTAGCTCAAATATAACTAAAAGTCTGTATAATTAACAGTTTTATTTTTGCTGTTCCTATATTACTAATACCCAGTGTAGAAACGGTAATGACATATCATTTTTTTTTTGGACTACCAGTAATGATACCCACTTACCTCCTGCATTATTTTAAAACATATAATAATGAGCTACTGATAACGACTCATTTTTATCATTATTTCAAATAGAAAATAATTTTCTAGATTTTTTTGTAAATTTTTTGAAATCTATTTTTAGACTCAATATTTTTTAAACACTGGTAAGGATATATGTATGTAACCACATATTTTTTGTATGTTGGCGAGTAAGCTTACTTGTGTGCAGAGGTCAATTATGTTTTTATCTATTAAATATTACATGTCGATATAGCTCAGATGGTAGAACTATTGACTGGCAATCTGTAGACCCAGGTTCGATTCCCGCACCAGCATTTTTATTTAAAAAAAAATACAATAAAAAATATTTTTTTTCATATTTTTTTTTTTGAAAATCTATGTTTAGACTCATTATTTTTGTCAGTACTGGTAAACACATAGGTAACGATATTTTTTTTTGATTTTTCGTATGCTGGTGTGTAACCACTACACATTATTTTTCGCGACATCGCCATATAAAAGTAATAAGAAATGTAATAACAAAAGTAACTAGTTACCATTACCAAGTATGTAGTTACATAACCACATATTTGGTAATGATTTTCTACACTATGATATGACAATCGAGAAGACTTTTAACAAACTTCTATTATAGTAATATTTAATTTTCGAAACATTTTTCATTTATTGAATTTTGTCCTAATAAGGACAAAATTAATAATGATGAAAAATCATTACTTTCGTATCATAAACAATGATTTTGAGTAGGGATGTGCGATTAATCGATTAATCACACTTCCTGATTAATCAAATATCTGATAAATCAATTAATCGCTTATTCAAAACTTTTAATTTATCAAAAACTTGATTAATCGATTAATCGCACATCCCTACTTTTGAGTATTAACAATAAAATTTCTTTAGTCAATAGTAATTATTGTATAAATTTTGATTAATAAATCCATTTTCCGTTTTCCCCGGGTTAAAATTGAAATTTTCCCGAACCCTAATCGAAATTGATATTTTTAATAACATTTAAATAACACTATAATCACAATTATTATTAGTTTTGTTATAAACTATAGAGTGTCAGCATCAAAAAAAGCTGGCCACCCTAATATAACGGCAAATAGTTCGACAAGATTTTCAAATAAAACCGTACCACAGACCTTGCTCACAACACTATTATAAAACTTTTGATAAGATATTTTGTAACTAATCCTATATTTCTGAAAAAATTAATACATTTTTGATTGAAGAAAAACTCTTTTACTAAATTTTGGAAATTATTTCAAATCATTTTATTAAAGAAAACAAAAAACGAACTATTTCTTATCTATACGCAAACGCTTGACTCTCTTTTCAAATTCTTCTGGGTGAAAATTTTTGTTATGATTATACATGTTGGATTTCGATTTAAATGTTGCAGTACAATAAGAACAGTTATACAAATCGATACCGGTATGAGTGGCCATATGTTCCTGCAAGGAAAGTAATTGTTAAACAAATTCTCAAAACAAGCTTAAAAACTCACTTTTAATAGTATGGGCGCCTTAAATTCTTTATCACACATTGTACATTTATGAGGCTTTCCCGATGTATGTTTATAGCGAATATGTCTTATTTTAGCCACTCTGGTGGTGGAAACAAAACCACATATATCGCAACGATGTTCGACATCCGTATTAATGTGCATATTACGCATGTGATGTTGAAAAGTCGACCAGGAGCTATACCAGCCATTACAATATTTACAATGTTGTGGCGTTTTATCCGGTTTCGGACCATGAACCGCTTGCTTATGCTTACCCAAAGTATTGAGAGTGTAAACAATTTTACCACACAAGTCACATTGCAGTGCTTTGGCAGGATTATGGTGATGACGATGTTCCATTAAACGTCTTCTAGAAGGATATCTGAAAAAAAAATTTTTTAATTTAAACATGTTCCAAAAAATGTTCAGTTTTACAAAATTTTCTATGGAAATTGATAATATTTTAACAATTTTTTTTTAGCAATTTAAATTATTGAAATGCATTTTTTATTTTGAACGAAACTATATTCACACATAATAATTATTTATTAGTTTTGGTATAAACTAAGGTGTCAGCATACAAAAAATCTGGCAACTTTAATATTAATCTTTAAAAGAATATATAAAATTTGATATGCAAAAAAACTTCATACTTTTTGTAAATAAGTTTAAAATCATTATATGTGACCTTCTCCGAGAAAAGGGACCTAGTGTGTCAAAAAACGGGTTTCGATAAAAATGAGAAAAACATTAAAATTTTATTTTTAATTTAACTTTAAATGCGTTCTTCTCAAAACTTCATTTTCACAAACTACACGGAGGAAAAAGACGTTTTTGTATATGTTTGGAGGTGATCAATGTATGTTTACAAACTACCATATATGTATTTGCAGTGTGCTTCCAATTATATTGTTTTTATAGTTAATATACATATATTTCCCGGTAATAATTATATTTGTGGATACAATTAACATATATTTGGAAAAACGGCGAATTTCCATTATTGATACATATAAAGTTGTATGTAGCCATTATAACTTTTGTAGTTGGTAATAATCGTTTAGTTTAGCTAGACTGCATCTAGTCAGAAAATTTAGTGATATTTTTACTTTAATTATTAATTTTATTGTGAAAGATGTGAAAAAATAAAATAAATTAGTATAACCCGACTAAAAAAGTTTTCGTATAATTTTATATGATTTGATATAATTATAAATGTTTATATGTGTGGCTTTATATGACCACATACATTTATATTAACACTTTGGTTTTATAAATTTGTTTGATATGACGTTATATATTAAGAGATATTAAGAGATCAGCAAATATAGTTTAAACATAATTATATATAATGGCGTATAAGCTTCTCTAAACAATCTTATTTCAAAATATATAACAAAGTTAATATAAAATTGTATTAATTTCATGTATAAATTTATCTGACATGATTTTTAATTATACAAAATTTTATAAAGTTTAATTGCACTATAAAAATTAAAAAAAACTCCGAAATTGTGGATCTGGTTTTGAATTTTGCACTTTGACATATACATACATATATAAATGTTTATAATTGAATTCAACTTATATTTTTCAAATAGTTGGGAAAATACTCTTTATTAAACTAAAAATAATTTTCCCCCTTAAATGCATGGTGTAGCCATTTGGCAACATACCGGTTTTTTAATAAAAAAAACCCACTTGATGCACAAAACTGCATTTTTGGGAATTGGGGGCCCCTTCTGTACATAGTGTTCCTATAGTTTAGTGCAGAATTTTTAAACAGTTAGAGTAAAAATCTTGGTATTCTCGCAATAAAATTCATTTTGGCGACAAGAAATTTTGTCAATTTTTTTTTTTCTTATATACGTTAAAATAATCACAATTTAGCTATTTGGCAAAAAACCATATTTTTCAATAAAAATCACCTTTTTTAAAAATAATTTTTTTGGTACTTTTCTTGAAATGTACACGCCTTTAGAAATCATATATAAAAAAATGGTTAAAATCGAAGAGATCATCATTTAAGGGTTAAAAAAATAAATAAGGGGAGAAATTTTTTTTTTCTTTGTGGAATTAAAAGCCGAAATAAATATTTTTACTTTAAATTTAAAAATAAAAATTAGACAAACATATGTTGAAATTAATATGGTTTAAGTTCATTTATTTTTCCGTGAAAAAAAAAAAATAATTGTGAAAGTTAATTTTTTATTTTATAAGAAAGACACACATTTTGTAAGAAAGACCAAAACTCTAACCTATAAAAATTTGTTCCGACAAATTTTTAATTTGTAATGTTTTATTTTGTCAGCTATTTCTAAGTTTATTAGCAAAAATTTTTCTAAACATTAAGCATTAGTATTTAATATGAATGAAATAAGTGATCTCAACAATATTTACTAAAATTTTCTTTGAAAATCTTCATCAAATTATATGTATTTATATATAATTTGATGCAGTTAGATAGACCCATTTTTCGGATCAAATTGTATCAGGTGAGATAACATGCTTATCTCGCTTGATATAATTATATATTCCAATATTCGGATCAAATTAGATATGGACGTATATATGGGTTTATATATGGTGATATATGATTATATAACATCTTTTTTAGTCGGGAAATAAAACATAAAATTGTGTTAAAAAGAAAAAAAAAATATTTAATTGTGTATATTAAATGATTAAGTTATTATAAGAGTTTAATTAATATTTGTTAATAAAAATAAATAAAAAATAAATGAAGAGATTGTAGTTATTGTTTTTCAATGAATGTATTAGATGTAAAATTCAATGTGATTTATAATATATTTAGTTATTAAATAATCGCCAAACAGTAGATGTATTAATTTTAATTTTTATGTTTTTCCATTAAAATATAGAGAAATTTGGAGAGTCGAATAAATACGCCTATTGTTTGTCATATATTAATAATTGCTTTATAACTAAATATATTATTTATATATAGTATTTGCATGGAAACATAATTTGTTTATGACACACATATTATATGTATGCTGCCAAACATATAATATTTGTCGATAGCGTCATTTCATTTCATTTCATCCAAACATTATATATTTACAGGCAAACATAATATTTTTGCTTGCAAACATAATATATTTGCTTGCAAACATAATATATTTGCTTGCAAACATAATATATTTGCATGCAAATATATATTGTTTCTAGTAAAAACACGGCGAATATGTTTAACAATTTCTCCAAATATTACCAACAAAAATATGTTTAGGACAGGCCGTTTTTTTCAGCGTGTAGGTCCCTTTTCTCGGAGAAGGTCACATACATTAGAGCGTACCATCTTACAGGCAAAAAAAGAAAAGTGCGCCGTACACCCTCCAATATGAAGTATTTTTGCAAGGTTTCTAAAAAAAATTTTATTTTTTCCCGAACGTAGGGGTCGCCATTTTACAGTTTTCGTTATATCTTTGGTATTTACAGTCGGATCTTAAAGTATGATACATCGATGTTTTTTTCTCGAGGAGACCAGTGTTTTGCTCTAAGAGCCGTTGACCTCAAGTATCCCGTCAAAATGTCAAATGTCAAAAAATTAAAGCTCGCAAAAAATCATTTAACTTTTGCTAAGGAAGTTTTTCGATAAACCCAGTAGAATTTTTTTTTATATATTGGTTGCCAAACGTAGGGGTCGCCTTTTTAAATTTGTTTTTATTGGATTTTTCCTTTATAGCAAAGCATTTTTCCTCGAGGTAAAAAAAATCGATATATCACACTTTAAAATCCGACTTTAAATGCCGAAGCTATAACGAAAAATTTAAAATGACGACTCCTACGTTCAGCAAAAAAAAATTTTTTTAAATTATCTTGCAAAAATACTTCATATTGGAGGGTGTACGGATAACTTTTTTTTTGCGGTACGGTCTAATATACAAATAAGCAGTTCAACATGGCAATATATAAGTTTGAGCTAACTTAGAGTTACAGCTGTCAAATTCCATACAAAATTGAATTTTTTTAACTTTGTTAACTTTAGCTTATTTCTTTATTGTTAATGGGGGTTATAGTAATATTTACTTTTCGAAACATTTTGAATTTTTGATTTATTGAATTTTGTACTAGTAAGAACAAAATTAATAGTGATGAAAAATCATTACTTTAGTATCACAAACAATGCTTTTAAGTATTAAAAATAAAAATTCTTTATTCAATAGTAATTGTTGTACACATTTTTGATTAATAAATCCATTTCCCGTTTTTCCCCGGATTAAAATTGAAATTTTCCCGAGCCCTAATCAAAATTGATAATATTTTTAATAACACTATATTCACAATTATTATTAGTTTTTTTATAAACTAAAGAGTGTCAGCATCAAAAAAAAAACCTGGCCTCCCTAATATACAGGCAAATTGTTCGACAAGATTTTCAAATAAAACCTTCCCATAGACCTTGCTCACAACACTATTAAAAAACTTTTGGTAAGATATTTTGTAATTAATCCTTCTATTTTTCTGAAAAAATTAATTAATGAAGAAAAACTATTTTGTTAAATTCTGGAAATTATTTCAAATCATTTTATTAAAGAAAACAAAAAACGAATTATTTCTTATCTATACGCAAACGTTTAACTCTAGTTTCAAATTCATCGGGATGAACATTTTTGTTATGATTATACATATTAGATTTCGATTTAAATGTTGCAGTACAATAAGAACATTTATACAAATCGATACCAGTATGAGTGGCCATATGTTCCTGCAAGGAAAAAAGATTGATTGTAAAACAAAACTGACAAAATGAAACAAGATTGAAAACTCACTTTTAATAGTATGGGCGCCTTAAACTCCTTACCACACATCATACATTTATGAGGCTTTCCCGTTTTATGTTTATAGCGAATATGTTTCAATTTAGCCACTCTAGTGGTGGAAACAAAACCACATATATCGCAACGATGTTCGACATCCGTATTAATGTGCATATTACGCATGTGATGTTGTAAAGTTGACAAGGTGCTATACCAGCCATTACAATATTTGCATTGCCGCGGCGTTTTATCGGGTTTCGGACCATGAACCGCTTTTTTATGCTTAACCAAAGAATCACTAGTGTTGACTATTTTACCACACAAATCACATTGCCTTTTATTGGCAGGATCATGATAATGAAGATGTTCATTTAAGCGTCTTTTAGAAGGATACCTGAAAAAAAATTTCGAAAATTTAAACATGTTCCATAAATGTTTAGTTTTACACAATTTTTAATTGAATTTAAATTGGCAAAAGTTTTTTTTTTTTAATTTAAACAGAACTATATTCACACTTATCAATATATTCACTTATCAATTCTAATCAGTTTTTCAAAAAACTAAAGTTTAAAAATCCAAAAGAAACCTGGTCACCTTAATTTTTATCTAAGATTTTCAACAAAATTTCCATATTTATGGCCAACTGATAAATTCTTACTACAAAGATTTCAAAACAACTGACAAAATTGGTAAAAAAAAACTACTGTTTTTACATTTTATAAAAGTATATTTTAATAAGAAAAAAATAATTTTTTTTCTTTCGATTACAAAAATATGTGTTATTACTTCAGCCTATTTAAAATTTGAAGTAATAATTCCAAACCGTTCTCCAGTTATTATGATTTTTATTTGCAAACTAGAAATATATCAATAATAACAAATAAAAACTAAACAAGAATTTTTAAAATTCAAAAAAATTCAACAAAATTTTTTATTTTTTAAATAACTAACAAAAACAACTGTTAACTGTAAAAATACTGTTTTGGTAGTTGTTAATTATGATATTTAAAATAACTAATTTAAACAACTGTTACAAAATTGCAGTACATTTCGTTAGTTGTTTTCTTAAATAACCGGCATAAAAGATGTTTTGCTGTTTTCTATAAAAAACCACTGTAATTACTGTTAAAAACAACAACTACTGATTACTACACAAAAAACTGTCATGTAGTAACTGTCAAACTTTTTTGAGTGTATATTTCTGAAAAAATTATTGCATTTCCGATTGAAGAAAAACTCTTTTGCTAAATTTTGGAAATTATTTCAAATCATTTTATTAAACAAAACAAAAAACTAACTATTTCTTATCTATTCGCAAACGTTTAACTCTAGTTTCAAATTCTTCGGGATGAACATTTTTGTTATGAGTGTACATATTGGATTTCGATTTAAATGTTGCAGTACAATAAGAACATTTATACAAATCGATACCAGTATGAGTGGCCATATGTTCCTGCAAGGAAATAGATTGTTAAACAAAAATCACATTATAAAACAATTTTAAAAACTCACTTTTAATAGTATGGGCGCCTTAAACTCTTTGTCACACATCATACATTTATGAGTATTTTCCGATCTATGTTTATAACGAATATGTTTCAATTTAGCCTCTCGAGTGGTGGAAACAAAACCACATATATGACAACGATGTTCGGTATCAGTATTACGATGCATATTACGCATGTGAAATTGTAAATTAGCCAAAGTGCTGTACCAGCCATTACAGTATTTACATTGCTGTGGCGTTTTATCGGGTTTCGGGCCATGAACCGCTTTTTTATGCTTAACCAAAGAATCACGAGTGTTGACTATTTTACCACACAAATCACACTGCCTGGCTTTGGCAGGATTATGATAATGAAGATGTTCATTTAAACGTCTTTTAGAAGGATACCTGAAAAAAAAATTTCGAAAATTTGAACATGTTCCATAAATGTTCAGTTTTACACAATTTTTAATTGAATTTAAATTGGCAAAAGTTTTTTTTTTTTATTTAAACGGAACTATATTTACACTTATTAATATATTCACTTATCAATTCTAATCAATTTTTCTAAAAACTAAAGAATTTCAACATCCAAAATAATATGGTCTCCTTAATTTTCATCTAAGATTTTCAACAAAATTTCCATAGTTATGGCCAAGTTTGCTTATCGAAACAAATAACGGTAAGGGTAACGGTAATGAAAAAGTACCTTTTATTTAAAAAAAAAAAACGTACCTTTTATTAAAAACCACATTTTATTAAAAAAAGTACCTTTTATTAAGGGGGAAATTTTCTAAAACACTTAGGTGATTTCGTTATTTCTATAGAAATTGTTTTTGTTACAAAAACAATTTACATTGAAAGTTCCCTTCACTTCACCCAAGTGTTTTACGAAATTAGGTACTAAATAAGTACCTTTTATTAAAAAAGTACACGTTATTAAAAAGCACCTTTTATTAAAAAAAGTACTTTCATTTATTGAAAAAAATAACTTTTTCTTGAATAGCATCCCAACAAGCATGGCAATACGAATACGATTCTCCAATCGTATTGCCTGGAAGAAAAATTTTATTGCGGCAACAATCGCCTTCGTATTGCGGAAGATACCCCATTTGGTAGAAAACGTGTCCCGAATGCAATACTTCACAGCAATACGAAAGCAATTCTCCTGGAAGATAAATAGGCGATATTGCTAAATTATCACGTAGAAGATATAAAAAAGTTTCGCAAATAACGTTGATATATCTTCTGGAAGATAGAAAGAAGATATCGCTAGAAAACCACTTATATAATAAAAATATGATTTTATACATTTTTTACTTTTAATTATAAACAAACATAAAAAAATTCACAATTAATCAAATTTATTGACAGGACTCCACTTTCTGGTTTTGAATGACAGCTTCAACTAGCCTTTCATAAATATACATTTATTTTGCAACACATATTATTTCCTGAAAAAAGACATATTTATGCATAAATAAATAAAATAATTAATTTTTGTAAATTTAGTTACGAAGGTTTCTCAAAATTTGCTGATTTCGTTTGTTTTTTTATTGCTTGTATGATGTAGTTATTTTAAATGAAAAAAAATATATTTTTGAAATTTTTTTTGCCGATATATCTTCTAAAAGATAAAAAGCAGATATATTCAAAATATTACTTTGATTTTTTTCAAAATGATAAATAAATGATATTGCCGTAATATCTTCTTAGTGATATATCTTCCAAATGCTTATTGGGATAATTTCTTTGTACACTAATAGAAAAAAGTCTGTATTGCAATTTGTGAAGTTGCGCTAAGTTAGTGGCATAGTTAGTTGTCTACTAGAGTTTGTTAATTGCTTTTTAGCATTGTATAGTGAGTTGCACACTAGCGTTTGTATAGTTTGTGTGTGTGTGTGTTATATTGTTGTATGTAAAGTAATAAAGTGTTAAATAAATAACTGTATAAGCTCGAAATCAAACAAAAGAGTGTGTGTTATTTTAATTGCAAAGAGCAGCAACCCGGTTTAAATTGTTGTCAGCAGTGGAATTGGTTACTTTGATTGCAATAGAAAAGAGCCCGGTTTATTTAAAGGAAATAAAACAATCTTTTTCAAAGGTAAAACCGTAACAATATCAATGTGATAAATTTTAGGTTATTTCTTGTTTATTGAAAGAAATCATAATTTTTGCAGTGTTTGAATTTTCGTGATTTTTGGCAGTTCACTGTGAACAGAAACAACAACGAAATTCATTGAAATAAACGCAGAATGAATATTTGACAATTTTTTTTACAAAACACTTAATATATCTCTTTCCATGCTAAAACTAACGGAAAGTCGTTATAAGGACTCCCTTTGAGGGCATCATATGATGACGCTAGAAAAATATAGGTTAATAGGAAATAACAAATTAACCGGGTAAAACCAGCAAAAAGTTTGCTATATAATTAGTAGACATAGGAATCACAAAAAAATTTTAAAAAATTTTTTATATATTTTTTTTTTAATGCTAATAAAAATTTAGTTTTCTGAAGTCAGCAGTTTATTATTTTTTTTAGCAAATATTCTTGTTGATTTAAGCAAGATAGACTGCTGTTTTCATTTAACTAAATTTAACTTAAATATAACAAAAATTTTGTTGATATAACAGTTTGTTTTTGCTATTTTTAACGTACACTCATAAAAAAAGTCCGTACAAATAGATCAAAATTGTGCTGACGTAAATACATGTGATATTTCCTGCTATTTTCGCAAAATTTTTACGACTTTTTTAGAGAAAATAACAGAAAAATTAGTTAAATTTAATCAGAACGCGTCTAATAGACTTTTGCAATAACTTTTTTTTATGAGTGTACTAATATTTAGCAAAATTTTTTGCAGATTTTAACAGTATAATTTGTCATTGAGTTAACTAAAAGTTAACTCAAATATAACTAAAATTTTGTAATTTATCTTACTAGTACTAAGCAAAACAATTATCTGCTTATAACTTATAATTTCTTCTTCTTAACCTCAAATCTATTAATTTAAAGTGGTAAAAATGCATACAATACAATATTAATTGCAGCTGCCTATAAGACGTTAAACAACACTGTACTAAAAATACAAAATACCATGTAGCAACCCGTCTCCAATATATGCAAGTTGGCTACTCTTGAACGTAAAAACCATACATCAGTGTGGCAACATTTGCGAAAAAGGAGATACGGAGGATATTGGAAGATAAACAAAAATCTAAAAATATATAATGTTTGTATGTGTCTGTGTAATAACAGAAAGATATTTCAATCAATTGAAATATCAATAGAATTTCAATTCATATTTTCTGAATTTCAATTGATGTTTTCTGAATATATATATATTCGTTCCTTTTACTCCTGCAAGGTGCATAGGGCCGCATGTTTTCTGAATATCAATTGATATTTTCTGAATTTCAAATGATATTTTCTGAATTTCAAATGATATTTTCTGAATTTCAATTGGTATTTTCTGAATTTCAAAT
Organism: Leucophora obtusa; assembly: GCA_949987735.1. Lineage (NCBI taxonomy): Eukaryota > Metazoa > Arthropoda > Insecta > Diptera > Anthomyiidae > Leucophora > Leucophora obtusa. The sequence continues at coordinate 51,419,112 of OX465299.1, forward strand.
GATATTTTCTGAATTTCAAATGAAAATTCTGAATTTCAATTGATCTTTTCTGAATTTCAAATGGAAATTCTGAATTTCGATTGATATTTTCTGAATTACAGTTGCAAAAGGTGTAGTGTTTTGCAAATTTATAAAAAAACAAATCCCATCTTTGGCCATACCTGGGACTAGGTTATCATAAGCCAAGAGAGACAAAAATTTATATCAGAATATTTGTGGATCTTAGAAATAAAAGTAGAGTATAACATAGTAAATTCTTGAAATAAATATGTTATTTTTTACGATTTTCATATTTTATCTCATTTCAACATTTAATGGTCTGAGGAAATTGCAATTACTAAAATATTTTCCAACCGACTGAAATAAATAATTTATAATAAGTTCTTTAAGATATGTGATTCTTTTTAATCAATAAATGTCCACTACATTAAAAAAAAAATTATTTAAAACTATAATATAATGATTCTTCAAAATTACAAAAAACTGAATAATTAATATAAATTTAAGAATGAACACGATTGTACTAATTTACTATTAAACATATTTTAAACATATAGAAAAGTCTTATAGAGCATTTTAGGCAGAGATGCACCAACTCTTTGTAGCTCCAGGGGCCATCTGGTGATTGTGCCCCAGAGACAGGCACTAACATAAAATTAATATTTTATCACACTTTTTAAGCATTTATTAAAATTAAATTATTATTTGTCGAAACCTTAGGATCGTAGGTCTAACATAATGAAAAATTATTTTCTTATCACACGATTTGAGGAAGTTGTTGCAAAATGTAGTTGCTTCCATTATTTTTTTGGCACCCAAAAAAACCCATAAACACGTCTATCTGCGACCACATGTGATATAAATTCATCAAAATGGAAGTCAAGGAAAGATAATTGAAAAATGCACAACATATATTTTTTCCAATTTTTTATCTCCTTTAATAGCGGAGAAAAATGGGATTAGTGTATGTGCCCCACGGGAGAAGGATCCCCCTCTACCCTACTTAAGAGCCAGTATTTTCAAAAAAAGCAAAAAAAAAAAGAGATATTTCACCATATAAAGTGTGTTTTAATTTTTCAATGAACTTTGGGCAGACCTTAGCGTTATCCGATCGGCCCCAAATTTTTTATTGGAGGCTTGTAGGCCAAATGGAAACTTTTTCGGCCGGCAATCAATACAAAAATAATAATAAATGGTCTAGTGTCCATTAGGGTTTATGTCCCCGCCCTTTTTTGAATCCCGCAATCCCGGGAATTTTATGCGGGATTTCCCGGGATTTTTTTTAGTCTTTTACAGTAGTTTTAGCTAGTTTTATTGCAATTTTAGAAGCTTTATTTAAATTTAAAGCATTTATTTTTTTAAATTAATTTAAATAAAGAATATTTAAAATTAAAAAATACGGTTTAAAATTTAATAAACTGAATTAAGCCAAATTGTTTTTGGATGCCAATTGAATTTGGTTTAGTTAAACCGAAAAATATTATATTAGCAATTACCAAATTTACAAACTAAAATACTTGTCCTTCTGGAATTTTTTTCTACTTTAAGATGATAATATTTGTTCAAATAAAGCAATATTTATATAGGCTGTTTTAAACTACAAGATTCTCGGAAAGATTTTGCAACCTTGCCTATATGTTTTACACGTGAAAAATCGTATCGAAAATCTTATACTTAGTGTAAACCAGCTTTATGCAACATTTCAGCATCATTATTTCAGCTCCAAATACCTCCAATAAACTAGGGATTAAAGTTAAAAATTGTAATTTTTTCGTATTTTCAATTAACATAAGTATTTTGAGTTTCTTTTACTTCAAATAATTTCATTTACAGTTCAATTGCTATTCTTTTATTTTAAATATATTTTTTAAATATTATTAATTTTTAAAATAACAAATACATCAGATGCTTTTTCAAATTATTTTGAATTTTTTATATGCTAATTTAAAATGCAACTAAATATGAAAATTAAATAATTTCTTTTTAAGGAGTTGTGGCATATAAATAATATTTTAGTGTCTACTTTTATAAAACAATTTAGGCGAATTTGCCTAAAAATTTCTGTGAAAAATGCTCACTTTTAAACTTTTTTATAAAACTAATTCTAGACGGATACTTCTGAAAATCTGCATAGAAAAAAACAAAATATCTAGAAATAGAAATTGTTGGATTTCATGTATAAGAAATATTTAAGCAAAAAATTGATTTTAGTTCTGACTATAAAACTGGTCCGACACAAGTTTGCACCCATTAACAATTCCAATATATCCTGAAAAAAGGGATCAAAATAATATAACCGTGTCTTTCACTTTTCTATATCAATTCGTTTAACAGCTTGAACCGCGAAATTAATATTTAGTTAATATATTACTAAGAGGTTTTTTTAATTAGGACGGCCTTCCATATAAATATATTACATAAATACTAATTCACGATTTAAATTGTTAAACGAATTGACCTGGAAAAAGAGGAAGACATGGATATTTAGCCCTCCTTTCAGAACATTTTCTCATGGATACAACCAAAAGATAAACTTTATCGAACGGTATTTAACGAAAAAGTAGTTTTTCAAGTACAATATATGCCGAATTTATATATTTTCTAACGAGCGAGAATTCCCGGGATCCCGGGAAATTCCGAAAAAAATCCCGCTGTCCCGGGAAATGAAAAAGTCCGGGAAAAGAAAAACCCTAGTGTCCATACAAAAAAGCAGAAACTAGATCTAGTCTGATTTAAAAATTAATGGCCCGTACTATAAAAGAGTATTTTAAATTTAAAGTCGGCTTTATTATACCCTACACCACTATGTGGTCAGGGTATTATAAGTTTGTGCTGATGTTTGTAATTATACCCTACACCACTATGTGGTCAGGGTATTATAAGTTTGTGCTGATGTTTGTAACACCAAAAAATATTGGTCGTAGACCCACCTTATAGTTTCGTAAAGTTTCGTTTTACAAAATGACCCCATTAAATTATCGGGCTATTGTACATAAAAAAGAAAACATATAATTTATATGTAGGTAAATTCAGTGTTAAATAAATTTATTTTGTCAATATGTTTTCAAATTATTTTCGAAGATATTTTTCTTTAGGTGGTATTGTTCGATCAGCAACCCATTCAGCATAATGCCATCGTCTACGATGATGATACATATTAGCGTTTGATTTGAACTTATGACCACAATTAACACAAATATACAAAGGTTCTCCTGTATGAATGGCCATATGTTCCTAAAAAAAAAAAGAACACAACATAAACGTTTAATAGGTTTAATCAAAAAAAAGTTTAAATCAAATCACATTCTTATGGGGTCATTTTATAAAACGAAACTTTGCTTTCGTTTGAACGTTTTTTTATTTTTAATTTTTTTAAATTTTGTAAAACTCAAAAAAAATATGTATATTTTCATTTTTTTCAATCTGGCAATATTATAATCGAAGACAAACTCCTTAATAAAACGGTATTTTATAAGAAGTAAGTAAACGTTTGCAAACGAATATTATGCCATATTCAAACGAACAGAAATAGTTGTCGTTTCCTATTAAAAAGTTAAAGTTTTTGCATAAAAAGTTAGGTAATTGCAATTTTTGGAATAAAAATTTTATAAATATGGGTTTAAAAATATGAAGTAGTTAAATGTGATACTCCTATATTTTTTATTCTCAATAAAAAATAATTCTTTTAGGGTCATATGCATAATCACTTTTTAAATTTATAAACGACTTATAAAACAAATTTTTCACACAAAAATCGTTATAAAAAATCAAATTATTATGCATAAGCACTTAAATTTATATGCAAATTAGTGAAAATTTTGGGCAATTTTAAAAATATCTGATTTTAAATGCGCTAAGACACGATTTAAAAAATTTTTTCTTTATATATAAACTTCTACGTTTGAGACCAAATGAAACAAACTGAGGGTTTCAAAACTAAAAACTGACAATTCGAAACTTAAGGTACATCTTAACAAACCATACCTTGTACTCCTTTGCTATCCGCTAATAGAAGGTTCTTCTTATTTAGGTTGATTTTCTGTACAATATGAAATTTTTCTTAAATATATTTGTTTCATATTATTAGGAAAAAATGTCCAAAAAAATATCATAAAAAAACTACTAATAAAAAAAAATTGCCCCACAGGATTCGATACCTGGACCCTAAAAATATTAGAACTAAAAATAACAACTCATTTACCAATCAGGCTAAACAAACTTGGAAAACTCTATGAACAAATTTTTATTTAAATAATTTGTAATTCCATGTCACAAATATTATTTTTTTTGTCTGGCAATAATAATTCGCAAATGGCAACAAACGCAAACTACTACCCGTTTTATAAAATACCAAATATATTCGTTTACGTTTCAAACGAAAACGAAAAAACGTTTTTCATTCGAGTTACAAAATGACCCCATTACAACATACCTTTAAACAATGTGACCTCTTAAAGGCCTTGTCGCATAAGTTACATTTATGATTACGTAGCGCAATATGTCTAACCGATATATGCCTTTTCAAGGCTCTCGCCGTTGTCGATACGAAACCACATGTCGCACAACGATGTTCTACATCAATATCAATATGGATACTCTGTGTGTGTGCCAATAATTGTTTTTTATTCGAATACCATTTATTACAAGTTAAACATTGTTGGGGTTCATCGGAATGATTATGTCGATGATGAGCATTTAATGTGTATTTATTTATGAAAGTTTTACCACATTTATCACATGCAACCATTTTTTGTGGATTATGTGAAAGTTTTTTGTGGGTTGTCAAAACAGAAGATGTTGGAAATCTAAAATATTAAAACAAAATAAAATTTCAAATTCTACTTACATATTTCAAACTATTTCACGAAGAAGAGTAATTAACAATCACGTATGCAACCAAAAGTTTGTGCTAAATTCATTCTATAAATTTCGGTTAGTTTGCTTCTTATTGCATCTGTTTCCGTACTTTACCGCTGTAACCCAAACCAGCCCAGAAGCGTTCTTGTATTTAACATTGTGCAAAAATTGTTTTTTGGGCTGTTTTGGGTTCCTGCGAGTATTCACGGGAAATGTACGGGAACGCAGGCAATAATAGTCTTTAAACATTTACAGCGCTATTCGTAATGACAATTTAGCATAACGCTAACATGAGTTTTATTCGTTATACTGTTGCTAAACTTATTCTAATATTGTTGCTAAATTTCTTCTAAAGTTCTGTCATTAAACTTCAAAAAACAAAAAATCCCATTCACAATAATAAAAAAGCCTTTGATTTTAAAACACAGGGTTGTCCTAAATCGGGGTGCTAAGAAATCATTATGAATAAACTCTATTCTAACAAGCTGCTAGGATTAAAGCACATTCTAAGGAGTGTGCCATTAAAAAATATAATGCATATTTTAATAAATTTTTCCATGCTGAATATGGTTCGAATCGTGCCAATTTTAATAGTGTTTAGATATGGGCCATGTCACAAAGTCCATCTAATTTTATATTTGCGACATGTAGTGCGATCATAAGGTATACAGTATTTAATAGGGACATTCTAGTTTTTTCTAATTTTATTCTCATTGTCTTTATTTTTAATGAAAAATAAGCACTATCGACCTTGTATCAAATTACATATTAAATTTAGCGAGCACTAATTGGCTCTTTACAAACTGTATATTTTTGGAAATCCTAAAAAATTTCCTTAAATCTTGCGTGTAATTTATCCCCAAATGGTCTCCAGACTTACCATGACAGTGCCTTAGACATGAAGAAATTTTTCTTTGTTTTTAGCGATTTTAAAATAAGGTTAACAACAATGAAATTTTAATACGAAATGCTTTATATTTATGCGAAATGCATAATCCTATTCACTTTAAATTTTCAGTGTTGGTAACTTTATTTTAAAATCTTTTAGAATCACTCAACCCCGTTTAAAATTTGTACGGGTTAACCGAAATAGAGCGAAAATTAAAAACAATTCACATTCGAATTTTTTTCATAATAGCACAATTTTTTATCGTGGAATTTTGTTTGGTCAAATAGATTTGGCAAGTGAATCCCAATCATAACGATATGAAAATATATTTTGTATTTAAAAACTTTTTATGAATATTATCAATGATCTTTTAAATATTTTCTCTCTTTATTATTGTTGATATGAGGCCGTATTATTAGTCTAAATGATTTAATATAAAAACATATATAATTATATATAAAATAATGCTGATTAATATATATAATTATATGTCACATCTATTGTAATATCTATCAAAACCTTTCAAAAAGTAAAATACAAGATAATCTCATATATCCATATTAACCTAAATTAAGCTAGGTGTTTTTATACAATATTATATTAAATATACAATATTATACCATGCCCATGCATGATCATATACAAGTCAATGTTTGATCATGTATTTACATATATATTTCGATTTTCACATGGGCATGCATGATCCCATGTACCATATATCGTATTATATCATAAACAATCGCATGTATACGATAATATATTTTCATATACGATCCCATTTTCATCTGTGTTTTCAATTTATTTTCTGGAATATTTTTCTTTTGGCGGTTTTGTTAATTCCGCAGCCCATTCAGTATAATGCAAACGTCTACGATGATGAAACATATTTGCTTTTGATTTAAAGGTATGGCCACAATCAATACAACTATACAAAGGTACTCCCGTATGAGTGGCAGTATGTTCCTGAAAAAAATACACATACAAAAATGAAGTGATAAAATAGAATTTGAATCAGAGAAATGAAGACAACATACCTTTAAATCTCGTAGCCTCTTAAAGGCCTTATCGCATATAGAACATTTATGATTTCGCTGTGCAACATGCCTAACAACTATATGTCTTTTTAAAGCTATAGCCGTGGTCGATATAAAACCACATGTTGAACAACGATGTTCCACATCAGTATTGGTATGCATATTTTGTATGTGTGTTTGTAAACAGGATTTATTTGAATACCATTTTTTACAATGTTCACATTGTTGGCGTATTTTCATAGGATGCGGTTCATCAGAATGACCATACAGATGATGGGATTTTAATTGTTTATTTTCTTTAAAAGTTTTACCACATTTGTCGCAAATAAAGTTTTTTTGTGGATTATGTGAGTGCTTGTGAGCGGTCAAACTACGTAATGATGGAAATCTAAAATATTTAAAATATTCAAATTAACAATTTCAAAATGTGATCACGAATTGTAATGATAACGCTAATTAATAAAATTAGGAATTTTATTAATGTCAATTAAATGATCTGGCAATTTATGACACTTCAGGAACGAAACATAATTAAACTAAGAGAGATAGAGTTTAAATTTGGTATGTTTACTTAAGAACAAAGTTGTTTAGTTAACCCTTTTAATGTGTTTTTTGTATTCAAAGTTTATCTAGATATAACCCAGCAAAATCTTTCATTACCAAATAAGTGGTTATGTAATAGAAATTCATAGCTCCGCACAACTTATTTTTTGGCGTCTAAACTCATTATTTTTGTTTGGCGTGGTCGTTTTTATAAGTAGTCACGATTACCCGCTCGTTTACGAAAAAAGTAGAAATAAGTAGTTATGAGATTTTGAATAATAAGTGGTTACACACATGCTTACAAAAAGTTGAATTATAAGTGGTTATCTGATTGCTTACTTGATTCTTAAAAATAAGGAGTTAAGCAAATACTATTAGCTTAAGGAAAAAAAAATTCAGAAAAATTTAAGTTTTCTCTAGTGTGTCATTTTAGGACTCGTCATAAAAATTTAAACATAACCCAGCAATATTTTCATTACCAAATAAGTGGTTATATAATAGAAATTCATAGCGCCGCACAACTTATTTTTTGTCGTCTAAACTCATTATTTTTGTTTGGCGTGGTCGTTTTTATAAGTAGTCACGCTTACCCGCTCGCTTACGAAAAAATGAGAAATAAGTAGTTATGAGATTTTGAACAATAAGTGGTTACACACATGCTTACAAAAAGTTGAATTATAAGTGGTTATCCGATTGCTTACTTGATTCTTAAAAATAAGGAGTTACACAAATACTATTAGCTTCAGGAAATACATTTAGAGAAATGAAAGTTTTTGCTAGTGTGTAATTTTAGTACTCGTCATTAAAATTTTAACACAAAACATATTTACATGTAATAAATATAAATGTATAAAATTTAACTTCGTAAAAAGTACTTATTTAAACTATTGCGAGTAAGTCATTATTTTATATCTAAAAGCAGTGACTAAAATAGGGCGTTATTAGGAAGTCATTATTTTATATTACAAAATAATGCAAAAGGTAATGATATATCATTATTGGTAATGCAGACAGCAATGAGGTGTCATTACCAATATTTTGCTGGGAAAACATATTTACATATAATAAATAAAAATGTATAAAATTTAACTGTGTGAAAAGTATTTATTTAAACTATTACGAGTAAGTCATTATTTTATATTTAGAAACAATGAATACAATAGGCCGTTATTAGGAATTCATTATTTTTTATTAAAAAATAATGCAGAAGGTAATGATATATCATTTTTGGTAATGCAGATAGTAATGAGGTGTCATTACCAATATTTTGCTGGGAAGATTTTCCCCTAATTTTGCAGCACAAACAATATGGGTGTCGTATGAGTTATATAGGTTTATATTAATCTAATATCGGTCATACGCCACCTACATTGCTGTGGTACAAATTGAAAAACAATTGTTAACTCTTTAAGAACACGTCATAAATCCGGTGAACATTTTTCAGCCAAACTTTGCAGATATATAGAACAATGTTCATGTGGGCCATAAATCGATACATACATAACTCGATTTTAAATTTAAGCGTTGTTACTTTGGAAGAGATGTTAACGATTTTCGCTTTTGCAGAATTTTACAAATTTTGCCAAATTTTATTAAAAGCCGCAGCACACAGAGAAAAAATATGACATTTTCCAACTGAAATTCGGTTACATCTACTAAAATAGGTTGGTAAAACTGAATATGGTTATCACAACAAAATTCGGTTTATACAACTGAATTTTAGTTGCAATACCCGAAATATTTAGGAATCACATTCCAATATGGTTTCACCAACAGCATTTATTGGTTGTAGCAACCAAAATAGTCTTAGCAATTCGGTTGGCAATTTTTTTTTCCTGTGTGTAATATGATTAATTATAAATTTATTAATTTAATTAGTAATATGTTTCGGAGCTAAAACGATGTATTTAATTAATTTTATCCTGCCGGCATCCTACGGATCCTACAACCAAAACATGTGTTTACATTGAAGAGATGATTTGGAAAAATCTTCCGAGTGAGAGAAAAATTAATATATCATCAGTTCGACGCACATGCCAAAAAGTCTTTATCGAGAAAAATGATAAAGACGGTTTACGTTTTCTCATTTTTGTATGCAAGATTGGCAGACAGATCAAATTCGATACTGGGTATTTCAAATATTATAGAAGACGTCGTGAAACGTGTTCAGTGGGTCAAACCAATAATAAGCTGACGATATACATATAAAGTTATTATATCCTCAGCACATAGGCTAGGGCAGGGCTGGCAAAACTATGGCACGATTGATTTTAGGTGGCACGCGAAGTTTTGTTAAATATTTTCAAAAAAAATTTATTTTTTTTAAAGGGATTGTAAATCGCCTTTTAATATAATTAAAATTTTTATTTTTTGTTTACAGAAATATGAATAATAACTCGCAAATTCGTTCTTGAGAAAATTTTCCAGCAATAGGTGTATTGGAGAATTAAAAAAGCTGAAATTTTTTTAAATAAAATTCTGGGAAAATTTCTTAGCATTCTAGATTAAATAAAGTCTAAATATTTCGATGAGAAAAACGAGGTGCCAGAAGATTGGACAAAAATTTGATCTAAAAAATAAGAGTTTTTCAAGAGGGAAAATAGGAGCTACGAAATAACATCCAGTGAAAGAATATCCAAAAGAAGAAATGAAATAACCTCCAATTATATAAAAGCTAAAAATAAGTTTCATAATAAATCCCAAAGGAAAAAATTATATAACCTTCCATAAAATAAATAGGTCCTAAAAAGTTATCAATTAATTTAAATTATACATACATATATGTAATGTTAATCCTCTAGTTTTTCTGTAATTTGTTCATGTGCTGCCTGACAAAAAAAAATCAACAATAGGCATTTCCAAAAAAATAAAATATAATAATCTACAAACAATTGTAATTTTAGAGTGTTTACCTACTTTTTTTTATTTTTTTTAAGGTTAATAAAATTAAATAACCACAAAAAAACAATGCAATAACTCCCAAAAAATATGAAAATGAAGTATTTGAGGATGAAATAAACACCCAAAAAATTAAATAACCCCCATAATGTTTAACTCATATTTTGGCGATTATTTCATTATCTCCCTTTGGGGTTTATTTCATAAGTATCTCCGAGTACTTTCAAATCCTACACACAAACTGGCTTACTTCACCCAGGGTATGGCCGCATTGTAATGGCCCACAAGCCACTACACACAAGTATAGTGGCATGTAAATTAGACAAAATTTTTGAAAATTTTCAAATATTTTAAGTTTTATATACAATTGTTATACACAAGTATCCCATATCGTAAGTACACACATTGTGAAGTACACGAAATCGATTACTTACACGTTTTTCTAAAGGGTTATTACAGTTTTAGAGTTCCAAATCACAAAATATTTTATTAAATAAGAGAGAAAACCTAAAAATAAGAAAGAACTAATTTTATTTGTTGTGGAAAATGGACCTTTTATGCATTTTAAGACAAAACTTTTAGATCTTTTCTACTAATATTATTGTCAAAAAAATATGACGTTTTTAAAGATAGAGACAAAATGTGGAATTCTGCAATAAAACAGTCTCTTGAAAGAATTTTTACATTTTTATTTAAAAAAAAATTAATTATTTTGCCAAATGTATTTCATAGGAACGATAAAATTAATAAACATTAAAATCATAAAAAATCCGTACAAATAGTTTGAAATTATTTATGCAGAATCTTTAGTAAAGTTGAGAATCATGGTCTGCTAAATTTAGGCAATGATGCGTTCACATCTGTTTTTAAATCCCGAGATTTCTAGTTAGGGCTACGTTTTATGGATTAAAAAAAAAATAACATTTTTGAAATCGTGAGACAATTTCCTTTAATTTGAGTACGCACACTTACATGTTACTATGGCCCCCCGTTTTTTGCCCCCCACAGGACTCCCGGGGCCGAGCCCCTCCTAAAATTAATTTAGATTTTTTCTTTTTTAATTCCAGAGGGGGTCATATTTTTTTTATTTTTTTTAACGAAACTCCATAAACTGCAGTTTAGCCAACAATATTTCTAAAAACTATTTTATTCATTGGCGGAGTACAATTTACATTGTTTTATGGAAAGATCTAATGCTAATTATGTTAGTAAACTTGTTTTTTTGTAACGGCGACAAACTAGAAGCAAGAGTTTTCAACATTTTGATTGAAGGAAGACATGCACTTTCTAATGTTTTCTTCATTGTTATGCTTCGCGGGAAACAAAAAATAGAACCACGAAACACTCCCTATAATCATCATATTTTGTGTTTTTTTAGGTTATTTTTCTAGTCAGCTGTTGACCAGCGTTGCCATTTTTTCATGCAAATACTTTACAAATTAAGCGAAACGCAGTGTTGTTATAAAAAACTCGAATCTGGAAACTAGCGTCATATAGGCTTAAAGCTCTTGTATACACTCATACAAATAAGTCCGTAAAAATAGCAGAAAAAGTTACTAAAAATTAGTTAAAAATGATGCTGCAGAAAAAACTGCTAATATTAGCAGAATCAGTTTGCTAAATATTAATAAAATGAAAACAGCAAAAACAAATGTTAAATTTACAGAATTTTAGTAATATTTGAGCTAAATTTTTGTTAATTGCAAATAACAATTTAACTTGCTGAAATCAGCAAAAAAAATTGCTAAATAATAGTAGAATGAAAATAGCAAAAAAAAAATTGTTAAATCTACAAAATTTTTGCTAAAATTTTCTGAAATCAACAAAACTTTTGCAGATAACTAGTGGACTGGAAAAAGGTACAAAAGGAGCAAATGAAATGAAAATTAATAAATAAAAAATAAATGTGTATTTAAAAACATACTTGGGACCAGTTTATTGAATGTGTCAATTAATTGAAATTTTTCAATTGGCATTGTTCAATGCCTAAATGCCCATTTATAATTGATGAAAGAAGTATATGTTTTCATGTTTTAATAAAAGAATAAATTAAGAAAAAAAATTTAAAATTCTCGTATTTCTTATATTTTTTATATTACAATGCTTTTTCTTCAATTATGTGTACATTTCATTACCATTGTTTTCATCAATGCAAATTGAAAAAAATTTCATTGGCATTGAATGGTGATGAAATTTGTTGGCTTGAAATTTAGATAAAGTAATGCCAATTATATTTCAATGCCAATGAAAATTTCCCAAGAATGATTTTTTGTAAAAGTGGTAATATTTATAGACAATAATATGTTAACCATAACAAAATGTATTTCAGAGACCCTTCTTCGATTTTCATTGTTTGCTGATCGGATATGTACTTCCGAATTTATTTGGGTTTCCATTTTCACCTCTAAAGCTCGTCCAAAATAAACCTTGATCTTTAAAAATTAATGTATTAGGATAAATAGAAACTTTTCTCATAAATTTTAATAATTTAGTCATTTTATTAGGAAAAATTTTCAACCATTTCAATTTAGTTTTATTTAAAAAACTTTTTGCATTATTTTTGGCGAGTTAAAAATATGCAGTAATTTTTATGAGTCATTTAACATTCTGTTTATAAGCGCTCCAAAATTGGTGGTTTAGTTTACAAAAAATTTGTAAAATTAGCAAATCTTCTGTTAAAAATTAGTAACTAAAATTCAGCAAAATACTGTAAAGTTAGCAAATTTATTGTTAAAAATTAGTAACTAAATTCAGCAAAAAAAAATAGCAAAAAAATTTGTAAGTTAGTAATGTGGAGGTAGCAAAATAATTAACTAAAAATTAAATTTTAACTAAAAATTAGTTAAAAATTTGTTAAGTTGAAGTACTAACAGTTTTACTAACTTTTCTACAAACTTTTTTCTATGAGTGTAATTTCTTTATTGCAGAATTTAAGAACTCTGAGACATATTTTTTATAGAACATTTTAGAAAGCATAAATGATAAGAAGATTAAGAAAATCTTAAGTGATTAAAATAATAATAATAAAACCTTGTTTTAACACAAAAATCCTTTTGTATTTAAAATAAATAATAAGAATAAAAAAAAAACATTAAACATAAGTAAAGTAAAAGTAAATCTTTAAATTCATCAATTTCACTTTATTTTAAATCATAATTCCTGTTTATTTTCCCTCGCCTTTTCAGTTTTATGTAAACGTTTAAGATGATGATATAGATTCGATCTACACTTAAATGTTGTAGCACATAAATCACATTTATATAAAGCTTCTCCAGTGTGTGTGGCCATATGTTCCTGGGAAAGAAAAACACAATTAAAAATATTCCACCAATTACAATCATAAAGCAATAATACTACATTAATAGTGAATTTAAACTGAGTAAAAACTACCAGTTTTTGTTTCCTGTTTGTTTTACTTGTCAAAATTTATATGAAAAAAAAACAAGCAAAAACTAGTTTTGTTCGAAAACTAGGTAGGTTTTGCTCAGTCTAAATTCAAAAACTATTTGTATAGAATTTGACAGATAAACACAAGTAGTAAATGTAGTATCAGACTCAACCAAAAAACTACTAAGTAGCTTTTGAAAACTTCTGGTATTTACTTTTCAAATTTCATACAAATTTTGAAACAAAAACACAAAATATTTGGAAAACTACTAGGTTTTGTTTGTAGTCTAAATTCGGTTTTACATAAATCATACATACCTTTATATTTTGTAATCTTTTAAATTGTTTTCCACATATATTACATTTATGTTTATATTTATGTTCATCATGATTAAATCTTATATGCATTTTTAAAGCTTTCGATGTGGGCGATACGTGACCACAAACCGTGCAACGATGTTCAACATCAGTATTTGTATGTATATATTTTACATGACTATTTAATGTATATTTTCCGGAATACCATTTTTTACAAATTTCACACTGTTGTGGAATTTGGGGAATTTTTGGTTCATTTGCATGATCATGTTTAATGTGATATTGTAAACCATCATTTCTTCGAAATGTTAAACCACACTGATCGCAGATATGACGTTTCTCAGAACTATGTGATTTTATGTGAGCATTCAAAGTAGTTTGTGATGGATATCTAAAATATTGAAGATAACAAAATTGATAGAATTGTATATCTATGTTGGTCAATAAAATTTACACGAAATTTTAACTAAAATTATATATTTTTAAAAAAAAATTAAACAATTGTTTTCTGGGTTTTATTAAAATTTCGACTAAAATCAAGATTTCAATAAAAATTTCGTGTTAAATTCTAAGAATTACCATAAAATTGTGAAATTCCGGTAATCTTGTGAATTTAGAGACTTATCCAATACAAGACTGGCTATGTTTGCTTACTTTTTGGGTAAAGTTCGATAAAATAAGAATTAACAAAAAATACGCTCACAAAGTAAAAAAAATGTACAAAAGAACGCGATCGCGAAAGCAACCTTAGAATATATAAATTATAACAAATATAAACTAAACAACAATTTTCAAAAACCCAACGAAATTTTGTATTTTTAATTATACAAATAAAACTTATCTGTTTACTGCAAAAATATTGTATTGGTAGTTGTTTATTATAATGTTAAAAATAACTGCTTTAAACAACTGTTACGAAAGACAGTAATTTTTGTTAGTTGTTATTTTAAAAAACTGTGATAATAGTTGTTTTGTATTTTGCAATGTAAAAACAATTTTAATTACAGTTAAAAACAAATACTCAAACTGTTCTTTAGTAACTGACAAACTTTTTTATAGATTATTCATTGAGAAATTCGCACCGACATGCGCAAACCGAAAAGTAATTTTATTAGACATTATCAAGTTTAAATACGAACAAAAATACTCGTACCTCGGAAATTTTATATTTTTTAAAGCAATATACATACACAACATTTCAACATCAGTATTTCAGCTCCAAATACCTCCAAAAAAACTCGGCATTAAAATTAAAAACAAAATGATAATATTTTCGTATTTTCAATTGATGTAATACTGAATTTAGACTAAAAAAAAACCAGCTGGTTTTTGTACAAAACTAAATTGCAAAAGTCAAGTCATTTACACAGGTTATTTAGTTTTTCTTTGTCATAACACTTTTTTATTACACACTTTTCTTCCTTTTTTTATTTTTAAATTAATGTAAAAAAATTATTGATATATTTAAAAAAGAATAACAACACACAATTTCAAACTAAACTAGAAATATTCTTAAAAAATTAAAATATATTTTTTTGACACTTGCTTTACTTCTATATTCGTTGTAACAGGGTGTACCGAAAATTAACTATAAATGATACCGGGTGTATAAAAAATGCACATTTCAGATATTTTGACTTGGTTTTTGGTAAAAACCAGGTAGAATCTGGTTTTCAGTTTGTAGGAAAATTGTATGGAAAAACTAAATTAATTTTGCAGTTTTCGGCTCAAAAACTAAAAATGGCCAAAAACTACTAGTTTTCGCCTAGTCTAAATACACTATAAGTGTTTTGAGTTTTTATTACCTACTTCAAATAATTTCATTTAAATTTCAATTGATATTCCTTTATTTCAATTGTATATTTCAAATTTTATGTTTTTGTTAGATTAAATATTGTTGACCTTTGGTGTTGTTATATTTTTAGTATTGTTTGGCTTTAGGTCAAAAATTTTTAAAAAATAAAAATCCAAATATTTTGTATTTTATTTTTTAATTTTCCTCTGAGATATTTAAAAAATACAATATATTAAAAAATTTATTTTTGAAAAATACTCACTTTTAAACTTTTTAATATAAATAGACGAATACTTCTGAAAATCTGCATAGAAACAAAATATCTAGAAATATAAATTTTTGGATTCCATATTTAATTAAAAAATCGATTTTTTAATAGATATCGAGGTTTTCAAGTAAACATACGTCGGATATATTCATTTTCTAACGAGCGGGAATTCCCGGGATCCCGGGAAATTCAGAAAAAAATCCCGCTGTCCCGGGAAATGAAAAACCCTACTTGGAATACATTCCTTTTACGAGGTTTTCGTCAGAAAAATAGATGAACTTTTCAGAGTTTTCTATAAAAACATGGCGATTTTGCTAAGGAAATTTTATGAGAAGGGAGGGAGCCATTTTTAAAGTTTTTTTGTATGAAAAATTGTAAGCATAATATAGAAAGTGTTTTTCAAGGTTAAGAGTTTGAAAATGTGTAAATAAACAGCCGAAAATTAACGGGTCCCTTGCCCACCCCAGAGAAATGGTCTAGGTACGCCTATGGTTGAATGACAAGTTTGAAGCTGAAGAAGGCATCAACAAGAAAAATAAAAATTTAATAAAATAAACTAAATTTAAATAAAATTTGTCTTTTGTCACAGTTTAAATGTTTTTTTTTTTTCTTCTTTAATAAAGTGATAGACGAAACAAAAAATTAAATAATGTTGCTTCGGTGAACGAAAACTGTGGAAAAAGCCATGAAGTTATTCCTTAACTACACCTTTTGCAATTGTTATCCAGAAAATATCAATTGATATTTAGAATTTCCACTTGAAATTCAGATAATATCAATTGAAATTCAGAATTTAAATTTGAAATTCATAAAAGATCAATTGAAATTCCAAATTTCCATTTGAAATTCAGAAAATATCAATTGAAATTCAGAAAATATCAATTGATATTCAGAAAAACATAAATTGAAATTCAAAAAATATCAATTCATATTCAGAAAATATCAATTGAAATTCAGAAATCGTCATTTGAAATTCAGAAAATATCTTTTGAAATTCAGAAAATATTAATTGAAATTCTGAAAATATCATTTGAAATTCAGAAAATATTATTTGAAATTCAGAAATTATCATTTGAAATTTAGAAAATATCAATTGTAGTTCAGAAAACATCAATTGAAATTCAGAAAAATGTAAACAGAATTTTTAAAAGAATCCGGCCAGGAAGATAATGTTATCCCCTACAAAAAATTTATATATGGGTTTTATCAAAATACGTTTGATTAAAATTTATTTTACTCACGCGAGTGAGAATTATTGAAAATGTATGTGCTTGAATGATTTTATGTAGACTAGTAATTTCTTTCTTGTAACAAATTATGGCTCTATTAGACATTAAAACGCAACTATGATATTTAGCGTGTTTTTTAATCACCTGGATTTAGAATTTTTCATACTAAAAGTGGATTTATTAAATCCAAAAAAAAGCTGGATTTAATAAATCCATAATAAAAGCACAAATATATGAAACAGCCTATTAATTTAATGTCAAAAAAAAAAAAATACGAATAAAAATTAAAAGAGAAACAAAAAAATTGAAAAACTAACAAATAAAAGGTTTTTATTAAATTTTTTTTATGAAATATGTTTAGAAAAAAAAACTACACCTCACCAAATACATATTTTTAATCTTGGATATGGAGAAATAGCTGAAATAGGAATGGCAATTTTTCACTCTACAGTAAGTAATTTAATTAAATCCAATTAGTGAATATTAAATATTGCAATGGAATTTTTCAATTGTGTAAAAATATAAATTGAAGTGATAAAACTGAAAAGGCAGACTTTTTATCGCTGTTTTATATAAAATATAATTAAAAATTAAAAGTTAATGTAAAATCCTTCATCATCGAATTCGGTATTAAAAATTAGGGTGAAAGAAGTGTCGGACAGAAAATTCTTTTTCAAAAAGGGAGAATCTAACGCCATCTGTTGAGCACTTTTAGAAATACTTTTTGGATTTATTAAATCCAAGTGATTAGAAAAAACGGCTATTAATAACTATTATTTGGCTTTAAATGTTAGCCTCACATTTTGGAGCCATAATTTGTACCAAGAAAGAAATTAGTGTACATAAAATCATTCAGGCACACAAATTTTGAATAATTCTCCCTCGCGTGAATAAAATGAACTTTACTCCCATTTATTAATCAAATTAATAAATTTTAAATTTGAAAATTTTAGAGAAAAGTGTGATTTTGGCCAATAATTTAGATAATAGTATTAATTTTGGTGTTTTTAGCTAGCTGTAACAAAATCACTTCCGATTTCTTTTAATTCTGATACAAGAGATTGTTTTCCGAAAATTTTGTAAAATCCGACAGTGTTAACCCTTTCGTTACCAAGGTTAAAGGTGAAATTTTTTAAAATTTTCGATTTTTCTTAGAAGTATATCAAAACAAAGTTGTGCAAATAACTCTGTTAACATCAAATTTTATACATAGTAACAAACAATTATAAATTAACCCTTATTGGCACATGGGGTCGAAATGACCCCAAATTTTTAAAATGTAAAAACTGCCATTTGGAACGAAAATTGATATAAAAACCTTTAAGCATTTTATAGAAAAAAATCAATATTAACCTGTGTCAAAATGATCAATTTTTTATATTAAATAATGCTGGTTGGCTGAAAAATGTATGTAGTCAGTCTAGATTATCCCGGGTAAAAATCTTAATTTTTTTTTTTTTTCAATTCAATTTCAATTTATTTCTTATAATATTTATATTACTTACATTTGACTTGGAAGCAAAGAGTTTAGGAACTTCGTTCCTTTTCTACTTAGATATATAATTTTTTTTTTTTATTTTATGAAATTTATGTACATTCCCAGGTAGAAAATTACAAAGGGGCCAGCACTGGCAAAGCACCGAAATGGGTGGTATGAGTGCTTGTTAACAGCGCTTTCCCAACACCCAAATGATAACACCGTTCCACGGTGGTGCCAATGCTTTACCAAGCCCTGGGAAAGCACCCATAAACATAAAAATCAAATGCTTTGCCAACGCTCAAATAAAAAAATTAAAGTATTTTCCTGACACTCAAATGATAACACCGATCTATTTAATGCTTTGCAAAGTATTGAGATAGTACCAAGAAACATAAAAATCAAGTGTTTTCCCTGCCACCAAATTATGAGCCCTCATCACTGAAGAATTTTAAATTACTCTAAAAATAGAGGATTCTTGGAGTTATTGTATTGTCAAAAATTATTTAAATATTCACTCTTTTGGAGTTTCTTTTTCAAAAACAAAATAATGTTATAGGAAAACAAGTGCTGGGAATTCACCCTTTTAAAGCGTTGGGAAGGCGTCCAAATTTAGTGCTTTGCCAGTACTTCTTTTTGTAAGACCGCGGTCTACTTGCGCTTTGCCAGTACTTCTTTTTTGTTACCACACATAATTTCCACCTGGGTTATTATTAAACGGAAGGAAAAAAAATTTACAAAAACCTTTATGAAAAAAATCTTAATATGGTGTTATATATAATTATATCTTATTTGATAAGTCCCATATACAATAACATACAACTTGATCCGAAAAATGGGTCATCTACATGTGTCTAATTATATCAAATTAGATATAACTTGATACAATTTGATCCGAGATTTATCCATATCCAGGACATCAAATTATATATAATTCGATATAAAAATATTTGATTTTATATAATTTTGTCTGATACTTGGTATACTTTTTATTAATACTAGCTATTAAATTGGCACTGAAATGTCTATAGTTTGAACAATTTAAATCCCAAGTTGAAAAATAAGGTCAACCCTAGTGAGTACAGTTAAGTTATATAGCCGGTTAAAGTTTTCATATTTTGGCCAACACTGTATATAATAACACGCAAAAGAACAGTATAAGTCTTCTGAGCTTAGTTCTGTGCTCGGATGTCTAGAATGCAAATTTAAGTGGTTTTTTGTAGAATAATTTACCCCATATCTGCATTTTTTTATTGGCCATTTAAGTCCTGTTTTTTAAAGGTATAATTAGTTTGAACATAACGTGAAGTGGCGAATCAGCCGATTTGTTTTTGTTATATGAAAAAGCATTTGAGTCGTTAATTTGGCTGTAACATAACGTTCCGTGCCGATTGAACCTGTTGAAAACAGAATTTTTGTTCGCCGTTAAGTGACAGCGAGTTGACAGCTGAGATTTTGAGATCTGCGACGAATGGCTTAAACCAGCTAAGCCGAGCGGCCGTCTAATTTTTGTCACCGCCACAGCTTTTGGCTCACAGCCAGCTAACATAGGGGTTACACGATCAATTTTTTCCTTTCAAGTTTTAATACACTCACACTTTTTTTACTAACACACTCACATTTTAAAAATTGAACAGCAACTTGATATAAATTTTTTCTTTCAAGTTTTGAAAAAACTTGACGGTCAAGTTTTAAACAGCTGATCAAATTTCTTGTAAATTTGTTTTTCTTTTTACAAATATTGTGCCGCAATAAAACACTATTGATAAAATACGGAGTGTGAATATTTCGGTATATCGACGAAATGATTTAAAAACAAAAATAAATAAAAAACCAATTTCTGCTGACATGAAAATGTCTGTGGAAGATGTGAAGAAAAAAATAGTCTTTTCGAACAGCCTACAGTGCGCAAAAAGCCCACAGAGACGAGCAATTTTAGTTCTTTCCTTGACGACGGCATCTTGAAAGCAAAATTGACTATCAAGTTGCATGCAGCCTACGTCACAGCTTCAAGTTCACCTGAATTTGACAAGCAGTATGTGTTATCAACTTGAAAGCAAAATCTTGATCATGTAACCTCACTGTAAGAAAAACAACATTAAACAGCTGATACGTTGTTATGGAAGAGACTAACTACACAAAAGAGCCATCCGGCACGGCACGTTACAAAAACATCACGGAACGCAAAGACTAATGGAGCCTTAAGAAATACCAAAAAAGTCCCCTTCAACTGGCATTTTGAGTATTTTAAAATATTGCACGAACTCGGAGATGCTAAATCGTGTAAATAGTCAATTGCATTTTATCAACTATAGTCCACTTAAAAAGAATAATAATGAGAACACTATTTCTTGTCCTGGATGATTTCTATGCCGGAGCAGTGTATTAGAAAAGTATAGTAAATCCCCTATTGGTTTGGCGTCGTGAGAGTACAATCAAGTTACATGGACGTTTAAAGTTTTAATTTTTCGGACGTAAAAATTCTACACAATGAAATTTTTTTAGTGAAATTTGCCTCACTTTAATTCCGCTTTTGATGACCTTTTTTTGTATTTCTTGAAAAAACGACTTAAACCCAGCAAAATGTTTCATTACCAAATAAGTGGTTATATAATGAAACTAAATTTTTTTACTACTTATAATTCGGCGTCAGTACTAGTTCTTTTTGTTAGGCGAAGCCATTTTTATAAGCAGTCTAGCTTACGCGCGACTACTAATTTATTTATAAAGATAATCTGAATTTGGTAACTACTTATTTTTTAACCACTAGTAAGTATATAAGTCGTTTTATTTAACAACTTGTAACCACTTATTTTTTAACTGCGTATAAGCACACGAATAACTACTTATTTTGGTAACTACTTATTTTATATACTTTTGTAATGCAGCGGGTAAGCGGGTGCAAAAATTTTGTGCGTTTTTTCATGCAGCGAATATGGACAACTACTTACAAAAACGACTTTGTCGAACAAAAATAATGAGTTTTGACACCGAATTATAAGCAGTAGACCCTAATTCTAATTTAAATATAAGTAATGAGCACCCATTACTGAGATTTTGCTGGGAATAACCCTTATATAGTCAAAATGTTCTAAAAAAAATTCTCATAATTTTTCATTGTGGACTCCAAGAAATACGGTTTTATGTGTATTTTAATTAATACAAATTTTGTTTTTTATTATTTTGTTTTGTATTAAATATTTTTATAATTTCTACATTCTCGTATAAAAAAGATTAGATATGTTTAGATCTAACTAGATATGATTGAATCTAATTAGATACGGTGCCAGATTTGATCAAAGATGATCAAATATGGCATATGTGATACAGTTTATGACCAGATCTGACCCAATATAGTACATCTTTGCATATCTAAAGCTATCTGGAAAATTGGTTGATTTTCATAGGCAGATATGAGCAGATCTGATTAAATTTTGTACCGGAGCTGGTACCAGATTTGCTACCAGATATCCATTTATGCTGGCTCCAAAATAAAAATCTACAATAAAATTTAGTTTGAAGATCAGTAAAAAGATCGTTTTATACGTATAAGTTCTTTAGTTTTAGTTTAAAATCAAAATCAAATTGTATTTGGTCATATATGGTGCGCCGGATCTGCTTAGATCTGATCAGATCAGATCTAATTACATCTCCAATTTGTCCACATTTCTGAGATCTAATTAGATCTGATACAATTAGATCCACTGGGATCTGGTCAGATCTGATTTTTTTTACACTGGTAATTAATTTAACTTCGTTTATATATAATGGAGAAGTTAAATAGAGAATTATAACCTAATATAAATATAAAATTTGTTGTACGAATATCAATAGTATTGTTTCTTATATTGAATCAGTGTGTAGTAGATTTCAATTTATTTTTACTGCATTGATTTTGATTTTACAATATATCTATCTATTCATATCGTGTTGGTAATTGTGACCGTTTTTGTAGTTAATGTTATCACTATGTAGTCGTTTTTTAAAAGTTAAAAATAACTAAGTTTTTAGTTATTTTTATAAATAATAATGTCATCGCCATTTCAGGTACCTTTGTAGTTATTTTAACTGTAATTTTTGGTTCATTTTTGTCTGTATAATTCCCTGAGTTTAAGTTTCTATTTTTGTTTTTAGTTAGGCACTTGGTAAAATTTCACAAGTTTCTGTATATGATTTTTTTGTTGTGTTTACAAAAAAAAAATAAAAATGTAAAAAATTAAGGTTTCTATTGCAATGATTTAAAAATTTTATTACAAAATTTTAATTTATATAGCAAAAGACGGCTTAAAATTAAAAAATTTTCAAAATTTTTTTTATAAAATTTTGGTAGTTATTCCTGGCGCCTTGTGTCAGCCTTATGTAAACGTTTACGATGATGATATAAATTAGCTTTACACTTAAATTTTGTACCACATAAATCACATTTATGCATAGCTATTCCAGTATGAGTGGCCATATGATCCTGGAAAAAGAGAATGTGAAAAATCATCCAAATAATTTAATTCAGGAAAATTCAAAAATTTCTACATACCTTTATATATTGTAATTTTTTAAATTCTTTTCCACATATATTACATTTATGTTTAGGTTTACGTTCATCATGATTATTACGTATATGATTTTTTAAAGCTTTCGATGTGGGCGATACATGACCACAAACCGTGCAACGGTGTTCAATCTCAGTATCGGTGTGCATATTTTTTATATGACGATTTAATGCATATTTGTTGGAATACCAATTTTTGCAAATTTCACATTGTTGTGGTATATCGGGAATTTTTGGTTCAATAGCATGATGCTGTTTAATGTGATATTGTAAGTTATAACTTTTGTGAAAGCCTAAACCGCATTGTTCGCAGATATTACGTTTTTCAGAAGTATGTAATATTAAATGAGCATTCAATTTACTTTTGGATGGAAACCTAAAATATTGAAGACAACAAAATTGATAGAGTTGTAGTTCTTTGTTTCTAAGTTTTGAACAAAATTTTAACTAAAATCATACAAGAATTTTCTAAAATTTCTATTTTTTTCTTTTGGGAAATGTTTTTTTTTTTTTTTTTTAATTTTGCCAAATATTTGCTAACTGTTACAAACTTTGGCTAATTTTTTTAAAACTATAAAAATTTAACAAAAATCTAAAAATTTGAGCAGTTTTTCGTAATTGCCACAACAAGAATTTTCTCTAAATTTTAGCTAATTTCACAATTCTATAACTTCACGTAATCTTTAACAAACTTAAAAACTTCGTCTTAATTTGCCTAAAATTTTAAATAATTTTAGTCATTTATACGGCATGATGCGTTAGGGGGTAATACAAAATAAATAGTCGTTCTAAAGTTATTTTCTTTCGTTATTATCACTATAAATATAATTAAAAACTTGAATGTTAAAACACAACATACAAACGTTTACTTTACTACTACTAAAGGAGCTTTAGTCATAGCAGAAACAAAAACATAGAGAAAAATAATAGCTTTGTAATATGAAATAAATAAGTAAAAATGTTTGAGTTGATAAGTGCATTTACAATGATGGAGTACTCCAATCTGTAGCAAATTTAGTTCATTTCTCTTTCTTACTCTTTCGTATTTGGCTATCTTTTTTTATTCCACTCCAGACTCAAAGTTGTGTGACTCTGGAGTACGGATTTGTTGCACTCTAAAGGTGCGTTTACAATGACGGAGTACTCCAATCTGTAGAAAATTTTGTTTTTTTCTCTTTCATACTAACACATTTTTGTATTGTGCTATCTCTTGTTATTCCACTCCAGAGTAAAACTGGTTTGACTCTGGAGTACAGATTTGCTACACTCTGGAGTTAACATTGGTCTGTTAACTGTTTAACATGACAAATATACCCAAAAAAAACACATCTCTAATTTTTTCACATATCTAAGTGTCAACAAATTAAAAAAAATAATAACAAAATATATTAAATAAATATGAAATTTGTGGTGTTTTCGGTATGATTTAAAATAAAAAAAATATTTAAATTAAAAACCGTAATAATTCCGGCAAAAAAGTGGCGAAAATATGAAGTAAGTACTAAAATGTCAAATAAGTTTTGAAGTAACTCGACTCTGCACATCGAACAGTTAACATTTTAATCTGTGCTGCAGAGTAGAGTCACTCTATCATTGTGAAAGCACCTTAAGAGTTAACATTGATCTGTTAACTATTTAACATGACAAATATCCGTTAAACAACACATCACTAATTAGCTCACATCTCTAATTGTCAACAAATTAGAAAAAAAAAATTTTAAAAACGTAAAACAAACACAAAATATTTTTGTTTGGAATTTTATAATAAAATAAAAAATTGTTTTAAAATGTACAGAAATAAAGCCTAGAAATTCGCGAAAGAAATATAAGTATTTAAGTGTCAAATATTTTTTTAGTAACTTCACTCTGCATTGTGAACAGTTAACATTTTAATCTGTGCTGCCGAGTAGAGTCAGTCTAGCATTGTGAAAGCACCTTACTTCTCTAAATGTTTTTCACTTTGAAGTTAACACCCAGTAGCAAATGGTCGAACTAGTTCTAAAATATACTAGTTTCTTGTCTAGTAATTACATAACTAGTTCTCAAAATAATCATTTTGAACCAGTTGTGTACTAGTTAAATACGATCTATGTAGAGACTGTTTAAAAAAATTACCTGAATTAAAATATGAGATTTGAAATTATTTTTTTTGCATTTATATTTAATTAAAAAATCAGAGTTCGTAAATAAACACTTAAATTTTTTTATTGTGAATTGAATTGAGGTGTAAATCAACTGGTACAGTACTGGTGCCAAAGAGTCAATCCAGAACTAATTTAGTAAATTTCTTATAAGAACCAGTACAGCTTCTTGTTTTTCTTCCAAAAACAATAATCTTTAAGAATTTGTATACCTAATAGTTTCATTGAAACTGTGCAGAGAAATACTACCTTTGTTTGTAATACGTGATACATTCTGAGTTTGCAAATAAACACTAAAATGTTTTATTGTCATTAGAAATCATAAACACAAAATATTTGAAATTTCATTTGGTAAATGGATATAATTATCTCAGTAAGAGGAAACTATCGGTCTAATCTGCGTTTTATCAAAGGAAAAACCTCTGTTTTTTTATCTATATAATTCAGATACAACCAACTGGTACAGTACTATTTCCAAAGAGTCACTTCGGAACTAGTTTCGCGATTGTCACATTAGCACCAGTTTCGCTCCCTATTTTTTGTCCTTAAATTGTAATTTTCAAACTAGTTATACAACTAGTACCAAAGTGGGAGTTTGGCGACAATTGCCCCCATCCCTATGACATATCCATGTTAAATTCTACAGTTGTTTGTATGGAGAGGCGGTAGAACTCGTACTAGTTGCCTGGTTTAAATAAACTACACCTTTTGCAACTGTAATTCAGAAAATATCAATTGAAATTCAGAATTTCCATTTGAAATTCAGAAAATATCAATTGAAATTCAGAATTTCCATTTCAAATTCAGAAAACATCAATTGAAATTCAGAATTTCTATTTGAAATTCAGAAAACATCAATTGAAATTCAGATTTTCCATTTGAAATTCAGAAAATATCAATTGAAATTCAGAAAATATCATTTGAAATTCAGAAAACATCAATTGAAATTCAGAAAATATCATTTCAAATTCAGAAAATATCATTTGAAATTCAGAAAATATCAATTATTATTCAGAAAACATCAATTGAAATTCAGAAAATATCAATTGAAATTCAGAAAATATCAATTGAAATTCAGAAATCGTCATTTGAAATTCAGAAAACATCAATTGAAATTCAGAAACCGTCATTTGAAATTCAGAAAATATCATTTGAAATTCAGAAAATGTCAATTGAAATTCAGAAATCATCATTTGAAATTCAGAAAATATCATTTGAAATTCAGAAAATATCAATTGAAATTCAGAAAACATCAATTGAAATTCAGAAAATATCAATTGAAATTCAGAAATCGTCATTTGAAATTCAGAAAATATCAATAGAATTTCAATTGATGTTTTCTGAATTTCAATTGATGTTTTCTGAATATCAATTGATATTTTCTGAATTTCAATTGACATTTTCTGAATTTCAAATGATATTTTCTGAATTTCAAATGACGATTTCTTAATTTCAATTGATATTTTCTGAATTTCAATTGACATTTTCTGAATTTCAAATGATATTTTCTGAATTTCAATTGATATTTTCTGAATTTCAAATGACGGTTTCTGAATTTCAATTGATATTTTCTGAATTTCAAATGACGATTTCTGAATTTCAATTGATATTTTCTGAATTTCAATTGATATTTTCTGAATTTCAATTGATGTTTTCTGAATAATAATTGATATTTTCTGAATTTCAAATGATATTTTCTGAATTTCAAATGATATTTTCTGAATTTCAATTGATATTTTCTGAATTTCAAATGATATTTTCTGAATTTCAATTGATATTTTCTGAATTTCAAATGGAAAATCTGAATTTCAATTGATGTTTTCTGAATTACAATTGCAAAAGGTGTAGTACATAACTGGTTCTGAACTAGTATTTTTTGCAACTGGGCATATATACAAAAAAAGGAAATCTCCATTATAACCTAGAGAGAACCCCATAACGACAATCTGATGATATTGATTGGTTGCACTTGTAAATAAATTAATTGTCAACCATTGGTTCTAGGAAAGTTTTTTTTCCATAAGTTCTTTTTTCTATTTGTTGTAATACAAATATTTCAAAAAATCACCATTTTTGGCACTTTATATGAAAAAATCAGCGAAAGGCTATGTTTTTTCTTTTTGTGAACCTTCCATTTTAGGTATAGGATGTGTTGAGTGGACTTTTGTAAAACACTACGAGGAACATTTTTGTGGAACATTCTAACCCTCTAACTCTTCAATGAAAGGGAATTTTTTGGCCCCTTTTTAAAAAGGGATAAAAAAGACCCCTCAGTTGAAGAGTTAGAGGTTTAAAATATTCCACAAAAATATTCCACGTAGTGTTTTACATAAGTTCGCTGAACACATCCTATAACTAAAATGGAAGATTCCCATGGTTTCTACCTAAAATCCAGATTTGTGGGACATTTGAGCACCAATTCTGAATAAGTACGAAAGTGCCAAAAATGGTGATTTTTTGAAATGTTTGTATGGGGAACTCCCCAGGGGGTTCCAGAGGGTGTGCCACTGGCACGGGTGGGTCGGCCCTCCAAAGTTAGTGGGGGTCGGTCATACATTTGGACTCGATTGGGGCACTCTAAATGGGTCAAAGTGGGATTTTTCAAAATTTGACCCTACGGGTCAAAAGTTGGGACATCAGAATTCGTTTTAGAGGTATGGTTCCTCGGGCAAAGTTTCTTATTTTGATCCCTAGAATACGATTTTCGTTGTCACTTGAGCGATTTTTTTGCCTCTCTAGAAATCGACCGGCCCTAATATGTATACAGTGGTGGCCACGAACTTAACACAATTCAAGTTTTTTCTAATTTTATTGTTGTTGCCTTTATTTTTAAAGATTCAAATAGTGGCTAAATTCGCCACGAAAGGCAAGGAGATGTTTCAGAAAATTGTACAGAATTTTAACGTAATGTTTGTTTTCTCATTTTGTCACTTGTTTTAAGTGGGCGTGGCTTTTAACGAAAAATTAGCGATATCAACCTTATATCAAATGACATAGTAAAATTTAGGCAGTACTGATCGGTTCTGTACAAACTGCATATTTTTGGAAATCCTATAAAATTTCCTTAAGTCCTGCATTATTTTTATCTACAAATAGTCACCAGACTTATAATTGCACTACATTAAACTTGTTCAAATTTTTCTTTGTTTTTAGCGATTTTTAATAAAGTTAACAGCACTGAAATTTTAAAGTGAATAGTTTTATGATTTTCTTACCACAATGTAACAAATGAGTCAAAATTTTTTTACGTTATAGTAAAAAGCATTTCATGTTAAAATTTCAGTGTTGTTAACTTTCTTTTAAAATCGCTAAAAACGAAGAAAAATTGGTCATGTTTAAAGTGGTGCAATTTTTTTTAAATTAGATTTTTTAAATTAAAATAAAAACTTTTAGAAGTAAAAAAGCTCAGAAAATATTAATTTAATGAAAAAATTGAATAAAACATATCAAAAATTGTTTTTGATCAAATATTACATTAATCTCGAATATATTATCTAATCTCGAACTTGGGTCTGATATTAACTAATATATCGTTGGCTTGCCCACAAGAAGTGCTATGTTTTTGGTTTTAACAGGATTTCAGGAGAGCGAAAAAACTGATTTATATTATCCTTTTAAGATATTTTATTGACATCATATGCCCTAATGATTCACGACCTTATTTATTACAATCATTATTAAGGCATATGATGTCAATAAAATATATTAAAAGGATAATATAAACCAGTTTTTTCGCCCTCCTGAAAACCTGTAAAAGAACACATAACACTACTTGCAGGCAAGCCGACGATATTGTCATATAAAAATAAAATTAAAAATATTTTTCGTATCTATTTATATATAAAATTTTGAATGGTTTTATCAATAATATATTCCCATATATATACAATTTGCAATAAAGCAAATACTGATATATGATTTAATATGATTACAAATGAGAAAAATTTCAAAAAAATTTCTAATATATCATCATATAAAAACATAATAGGTCGCACACAATATTTTATATTATCATATATTTTAATATTAAAAAATATATGTTATATATACTCTTTTTTACTCGGGTGGTTAATATTTTACGATCTGTACAATACCAATTATTTTTTATTTCCTAATTTAGATGTCCGGAGTCAAATAAAACGATAAATAATAATTTGAAGCCAATTTGATTTTCGCGAAACTAATTATTCTAGATTGAAAAACTTTTCGTTTTCGATTTTCATCACACCCCAGAGTGTGTAGGACCCAAAATCCTGCTGCCCTCCAATACAAAGTTTTTTTTATCATTTAAATTAAATCATATCGTATTGTATTAATTTATATACAATTTGATCGGGACAAAATTCGGATATAAGCTTATTATTTGATATAACTTTGTATCCTTGTAAATACAATTATATCCGATTTGATACAATTTAACATAACCATTTTTTGGATGGAATTATATCCAGTTACATATTGCAAATATATCCATTCACATATAATTTTATATAAACTTTTTTACTCGGGAAGTTATAAACACATTAATTTGCCAATCAGACTAGATCTAGTTTCTGCCTTTTTCTATGGACAGGCTTCATCAGTGATTTTCCATTAAATTGTATTATTGTTTATATTTTATTGTCAGATTGTCTCTATATGATAATTTTTTCAATAACACGTCGGCTGTAGAAATCGAACCCATGCACTCCTACATTACAAACGTAACTATACTAGAGTTCGACAGCTTTGCCATCTAACACACGTAAGGCCTTGAATGTAGTGTAGCTAATTCATAGTTTCCTTTCCTATTCAGCCTTCTGCTATTGTTTTTTTACTGTCAGAAGTGATGAAACAGACCCATACAAACATTTTATTTTAAGATTTTTGTTTATTTATTATGTAGAAACGGTAATGACATATCATTATTTTTTGGACTACCAGTAATGACACCCACTTACCTTCTGTATTATTTTAAAACATATAATAATGAGTTACTCATAATGACTTATTTTTATCATTATTTCAAATAGAAAATAATTTTCCAAATTTGTTTGAAAATTTTTTGAAATCTATTTTTAAACTCAATATTTTTTAAACACTGGTAAGGATATATGTAACCACATATTTTTAGATTTTTTGTATGTTGGCGAGTAAGCTTACTTGTGTGCAGCAGGTCAAGTGTGTTTTTATCTATTAAATATTACATGTCGATATAGCTCAGATGGTAGAGCTGTTGACTGGCAATCTGTAGACCCAGGTTCGATTCCCACACCAGCAAATTTTATTAAAAAAAAAAAAAAATACAATAAAAAATAATTTTTTTTATATAATTTATTTTTTAGAAAATCTATTTTTAGACTCATTATTTTTGTCAGTACTGGTAAGCACATAGGTAACGATATATTTTTTGATTTTTCGTATGCTGGTGTGTAACGACAACTCATTATTTTTCGCGACATCGCCATATAAAGGTAATAAGAAATGTAATAAGAAATGTAATAACAAAAGTAACTAGTTACCATTACCAAGTATGTAGTTACATAACCACATATCTGGTAATGATTTTCTACACTGGGTAGTACAGTGTTGATTTTCAAACGCGTCATATAGACCAGCTGCAATTAATATTGTAATTAATATGCATTTTTTATTAATTTTAGTAGGTTTGAGGTTAAGAAGAATAAACCTTTTTTCTTTGCTTCGAAAATGTCGAATTTTTTTCCAACAATGTATCATTTGCGAGAAGTTTGGCTTAACTTCTTCAATTTGAAAAACAGTGCGGCTGAAGCACATCGATTGATCACCAAAGCTAATCGTGAATATGTTCCATCGACTTCAACGTGCGAAAGATGGTTTGTGCGGTTCGGAAGTGGTCATTTTGACAAGGAAGACAAAAACCACCCAGCCAAAAAAGTGCGAAGATGATGAACTGGAGGCATTACTCGATGAAGATTGTTATCAAACTCAAGAAGAACTTGCAAAATCATTGGAAGTCAATCAAGCATCAATTTCAAAACCTTTGCAAACAAGAAAAACGTCTGGTATATGCGACCAGACATAAAGCCGTAATAGTCCATCATGACAACGCGCGGCCACATGTTGAATGACCAGTTAAAAACTATTTAACTATTAATGCCTCACCCGCATTATAGTCCAGACCTTGCCCTGTCCGACTACCATTTGTTTCGATCGATGCAGAACGATCTTACTGGAATACGCTTCACTTCAGAACAGGGTATCCGAAATTAGCTTGATTCGTTCTTGGCCTCAAAAAAAAAAAAAAAATTAGCAGTTCCTTTGGCGCGGAATCCATAGGTCATAGCTACCGATGACCAATACTTTGAATATATTTATATTGTACCAATGTTTCACAATAAACTCCCTAAATTTGTCAAAAATCCCGAATTTTTAAGTTTTACACCCAATAACTTTAATTTGATGCGCTAAAATAGATTTGGCTTTTAGGAATAAAACTCATATTAAAATAGGAGTTAATTCTACAATATAACTATTTATTAAAAGTTAATAATAGCTGAGTAAAAGAACGATTTGAAAATGAAAACTCAGTGTTTCCTTTATTTTGATGCTCACGGTATGTGGAACAGAGCTTATGTGATGACAATGGCCCATAATCCACACCAAACCGCGACTATCTGCGAATGATTGCCACTTGGTGGACCTCGTGTGGATTTGTATCGTCCCAAATCCAGCAATTTTGCTTGTTGACAAGAGAACACTCATTTTGACAATTAAGTTTTATCACTTTCATACGTTGCTCGACGCTGTAACCTGCCATGGTCATTTGTTTTTATTAATGTCCGATCGAATAGTTCAGCCAGAAAATGTATTTGGTCGGTAATCGTTATGTTGAACCATAATGGACTAACTTTGCTTGTGGAAAAATATTTGTTGGGCCGATTGGCAGTCAAATAGAAAGTTGTACTCAAAAGTGATTCCAAATTCGGCACTCAAACTCGCGCTATATCGGCTCAACAAACATTTCTGCAGTACCAAAAATTTTCCCTAATACCTCCAAATAACAAAAAATCGTCTAAATGTGGCTCAATGCAGGACGGAAAGTAGTCTTTCTTGTCGGGAAAATATATAACAGGATAAAACATAAAACATAACTGCCATGAACTGTCAACATCTAGTCGTCTCTACTGTGGGACTCGTATAAAAGCGAGTTTAAAAAATTCAAATTAAAACATTTTAAAAAAAATGGGAGATACCTACTAGGGATGCCAAACGGGAAATCCCGAATCCCGAAATCCCGGGATTTTCGGGATTGGCTAAATCCCGAATGCCGGGATTATTTCTCAAAAATCCCGGGATTTTCTTATTTTTTAATATTAATATAAACGCAAATAAACAAAGTAAGCAATTTTAGATTACCTACGTTTTTTCTTGAATTTTCTAATATTGACAAGAAATTGATGCCAAGATATTGGTAAAATTATAAATTAAGTAGATTATTCGAGTAAACTATGCAAAGACTTTGCAGAAAAATTTTAAATTTTGGTAAACATTATTAAGTTTTTGAGGAACACATACGAAAAATCAAGTTTGTTTGTTATTTTACCGATTTATTCTTCCAAGCGAAATTCGATTTCTGAAACCTAATTTTGGCTGGGACTGTAAGTTTGAATTCTTCCATGAAAACATTTGATAACGATAACCAAAAAACTTTGTTGCTGTAATTACACGATTTAGTGGGCAAGGTTATCGCAACGAACATGTTTTAAAATCTGCTTACAAAATACTGGGCGCAAGTGTACTTAATGACAGGCCTTCATATATTATCCCAGCCAGAAAAATACAAACGGGAAAGCGATGGCTAGGTATTTTAACAGGTGGTACAAATACTGACAAAAATTGCTTTCCCATTTCCAATATGATAACGTCAATAGACAAAAGGACCGGCAGTTTAAAAAGCGCTGGAAAAGTACTGGAAAAACAAAATTTTTAACTTTGGCAAAACGCTGCCGAAACCAATAAATAGGTGGTTTGGAATTATATTTTCCAAAATAAAATTTAAAAAAGTTCATATGTATCTTTTTTTGGCCTTGCCGTGATGTTTTGTAAAACAAATACTGGCAAAACGATTTTTGCAAACGCTGGCAAAGCGTCCCAAATGATTCTTCTGCCAGTCATTTATTTTTAACATCGCGGTTACCAAGTGGTATGTAGGTACTTGATTTTTTGTACCACTGTCGATTTCTGACAGGTGTTTCAATATTTATAAAATGTACCACATTATTAATTAACTACTATGTAATAATTATAAAACGCTTTATTCTATAAAAAAATTAGTTACATAACATAAAAATTTTTACAAATAAAGGAAAATTTATATCCCGAAATCCCGGGATCCCGAAAAATCCCGTAGACCCGGGATCCCGAAAAATCCCGATTTCGGGATCCCGAGATTTCATACAAAATCCCGAATCCCGGGATTTTCAAATATCAATCCCGATTGCCATCCCTAGTACCTACTGAGCCAAAGTTGGGCCGGGGTTATTTTGCCTGGAATAAGCAATATTTGATTTATGAATAAAATCATATAGGACCCTGCAAGAGATCGCTTAAAATCGCAATACATTTAAGCTCAGAAAGGATCTTTTAATGGCGACTAGGCCGTAAACATGAAAATATTTTAGCCATTTTCAATGGGTTTCGTGATTGGATACAAATTTGGTATATACAAATTTCATCTAACCATCTTCGGTATTGTAGTTTGATTACAAAATGTCCTTTATTTCAAATGGACAGACGGATGGACGACGGACATCGCGAAATCGACACAGAAAGTAAGTGCACAGAGTGGTGCAGGATATAAATATCGCTCTGGTTAAAGTCGGCTAAAACCCTCTATCCAGATCTCTCCATATTTAACCACCTTTCATCTCTCCTCTACCCAAAGAAAGCAAATAATTTATTATTAGAAATAGTAAATTAACATTAGGAAGTAGTAAATTATTCTTTATCGTAAATTTGACAACTTTCTATGGGTTAAACTTCAAAAATCATGCTATTTTACAACGACAGCATTCTAGCACTTAAACTGTGAATTCCTTCATTGTTACGAAATTACATTAGTCTAGTATAGAAAACCCTGTTAATTTTCTGTAAGAAAATATCCCGAAAAAACGGGACTTACTAAACACGTTAATCTGGTAACACTACAATTAAGTATACACCACAGCATATGCTATAACGTTAAACACCATAAATAATGTTAAGTGTTATAATCATAGATACTGGAAGCTTCTAGCATGATCTACAACCTGGCAGTTAAACTATAAAAGCTCGAACTTAATGAGGGAAGTCGAAGTTGATTATTAACACTTGTGCTGTTTAGTTAGTAGCGCTCTAGTAAATCATTGTATTAAAATCATTAGAGTTTGTGTGTGTGTGTTAAACTGTTGTGTATAAAATAATATAGAGTTAATAAATAAGTGTAAAAGCTCAGTATCAAACTAAAGAGAGTTTGTGTTATTTAAATAGCAAAGAGCACCAACCCGGTTTATCTAAAGGAGATAAATAAACAAACGTTTTAGAAGGTAAACGTTACGTAATAGGAAGAAATTCCTAAGCGTTGCTTCTCTTTAAAAAAAAATAGGAAAAACATTAAAAACAAACCTTTTAACTAAAAAGAATACGAGAATTATAAGCAATTAAAGCATACGAGAAAAATAAAAAATATTAGAAACAACTGCATATTTTAAATGTTACAAAAATGCAGTAGTTTTTGTAAGTTAAACTTTAAAATAACCGTCAAAATATATCATAGTAAAATAACTTCAATTACAATTAAAAACAACTTCTACTGTTTACTGCACAAATTACAGTGATGTAGTAACCGCAGAACTTCTTCTGCACTACAAAAGTTTAGCGATGAGCAAAATCAATCGCCAAAACATAAATTAGTGTAAGCAGGCTCTATGTAAGTCGCTCGTTGTTACACGCTCTTTCACTGGCTCTGGCTGACATTTCAAGAAGTTAAATTGCTGTTAGCGGCTTTAGTTTTTTATTATATTTTTCATATTATGTATATTTATTAAAACAATATTTATTAAAATTTAACTATAAAACTTAACCTATCAGCTTCTGATAAAAATTCTTGAAATATCGGGCAAAGCTAACAGAGGTAGAGACGCATGCATACTCTTGAGATTCTATGCCTTTAAAAGGCATATTATAGTAAACTTATGCTAGTGAAAACCAAAAAACAAACAAAAAATAATAGTAAATATTTATCCAAGTCCTGAATTTAAGATATTTATTTTAACTTAATTAATTTTCATTTGCTGTTGTTATGGGTATTTGCGATTTTGGAAAATTCTCCTGTTGTAATCTTATTTGCTTTTCCAGGGCAACTTCAGCCTTATGTAAACGACGACGATGATGGAATAGATTTGCACGACACTTGAAGGGCATAGCACAAACGTTACACTTATACAAAGCTTCTCCAGTATGGGTGGCTATATGTTCCTAAAAAAAAAACAAAACACACATAAACGGAGGTTATAAAGTGAAAAAAATTCATAACAAAACTAAAAGCCAAATAAAATTCTTACCCTTATACCTTGTAACGATTTAAATTTCTTCTCACATAAATTACAATGATGTTTGTATCTAGTCTCTTCATGTTGATTCAATATATGTTTTTTCAATGCCTTGGCCGTGGTCGATACATGACCGCAGGTGGTGCAACGATGTTCAACATCCGTATTTGTATGCAAATGTTTAACGTGTTGCTGCAATTGCCCCTTACACGAATACCACTTGTTACAAAATGTACATTGTACTGGAATTTTTGGAGGTTTCTTCTCTCCGCCATGTGTGTATTTAAGATGTTTGTTCAAATGACATGTCTTTTTGAAACATAAGCCACATTGATCGCATATGAATGGTTTCAGTGTAGTGTGATTTTTCGCATGGACCTTCAAACATGATGGGGTAGCAAATCTAAAATATCAGAAATATAGAAAAAATAATTGATATTCTCTATTTAGAAATATATATTTTTTATTCTTACATATAGAAAAAATTTGTAAATTTTGATTTTTCTTTTTTAATATAAATTTTTTTTTACTATTTTTTAAAAATATTCGAAAGTTTGTCGAATTTAATTTTTTTTTTTTAATCTTTTAAATGTTTTCGAAAATGCAATTATTAGTTTTACATTTCCAAATATTCAAAATATTTCTCGGTTACAATTTTCAGAACTTTGTAGTTGATTTTTCGTACGCATTTATCTACACTTACAAAATGTTTCAATAAAACTTTGATTAAATTAATGCAAAGTTTTATAGTATTAATGAAAAGCTCTATAAATTGTATTAAACTTATCTGAAAATTTCGTTAAATGTATTGTATTATTAGAAATAAAATATTTCATAAAAAGTTGTATGAAAAAATATATTAAAGAATGAGGGTATGTATAGTTGATCTTTTTAATTAATAAATGAATGTTTTTCGTTCGTGGTGTGTTAAACGAAATTGTTCGAATTAATGGCAACTCTATTAGTGCAAGTATTATATATTTTGACGTTTATCCTTTATTATTAATTTTCTTTTATGATTTAATGTTATACTTTTTTGAATTTACTTTTTCTTTAGTCTCTGCCAAATAATGCACGCGAATAAAATTGAATGTAGAAGAGTCCAAATTAATTAAATTATTCCAATAGTTCGAATCGAGATCATATATTATCAAATTTTCTTTTATAAATTAAGGAATTACATTTACATGTAAAAATCTTTCTTTAATTTGAAAATAATTTAAAAAAATTTTTTTTGATGATTTATATACAATACTATGATCTCAAATCGAACAAAAAACATTAATTAAAATATATTAGGGGTTTTCATATAAACTCGTAAATGCTTTGTAAACCTTGTATAAATACAAATCATATTTTTTTATGTATGGTGTTTGACATTAAACTCATAAACATACCGGGTTTACACCGTTTACAAGTAAAATACGCTTTTATATGAAAACCCCTATTAATTTGATAAAACTTTTGTACCAACAATCCGGTACGTAATGAAATGTGGCCAGAATCATAAGACTATTAAATGTCCAATTAAGCAAAAGAGCGAACAATTCAAATGTGCGCTTTGTGGCCGAAAACTCACAGCAAGCTACAAAGGTTGCAGGTAAACAAAAAACTCAAAGTGAATTAATTTTCCCACTTAGGAATATAAAATCGAATGTGATAACAAGGACCATATAATTAAAAGATTTCCCAACTCCCTCAGACACTGTTCAATGCCTCTCTTTTATTTTTTTTTAATATTTCAATGTGTTTTGCATAGACTAACCTAATTCGATACAAATTTTAAATTTTCGAAAGAAAATATCGCCTGTACCCTAATACTGTGCAACACAGCAACAAACTCCATTTCATACTTAAGATTGCATCAAAAAACTCAGGGAAGTAATTCCCTCTCTGTTATATATGCTCAATCAACAACATCTAATTCTATGCTCGTTAATCTCGCCACGCATTTTATTTCATATTAGTAATATTATTCCATCAAGCAACATCATCTCGGAAAACATTTAAATCTACAGAAGACCATACATCATCTACTGCACTACAGCTAAAACAAATATAAAACGATCTAATAATGATACCACAATATATTGTTACGAAATTAGATTAGTCTAGTATAGAAAACTCTGTAATTTTCTGGAAGAAAATATCTTGAGAAACGGAACTTACTTAACACGTAATCTAGTAACACTACAATTAAGAATACACCACAGCATATGCTATAATGTTAAATGCCATAAATAATGTGAAGTGCTATAATCATAGAAACTGGAAGCTTCTAGCATGATCTCCAACCTGGCAGTTAAACTCGAACTTAACGAGGGAAGTCGAAATTATTAAGATTTGTGCTGTTGAGTGTGTTTAGTAAATCGCTGTATTAAAATCATTTGAGTTTGTGTGTGTGTGTTAAACTGTTGTGTATAAAATAATAGAGAGTTTAGTTTGAAACTCTCTTTAGTCAGTATCAAACTAAAGAGAATTTGTGTTATTGAAATAGTAAAGAGCACCAACCCGGTATATCTAATGGAGATAAACGAACGTTTTAGAAGGTAAACATAACAATTTGTGTCAGCAGTGGGATTAGTTATTTTGATTGCAATAGTAAAGAACCCGGTTTATTTAAAGGAAATGAACCAACGTTTTTAAAAGGTAAAAAAGTAACAATATCAATGATACATATAAAAAAATGTTAGCAGAAAACTTAGTAAAGCCGTTAGTAATTCAGCTTTGCAAGTTTTTAACTAATTTTTATTTAAAATTGGAATTTTAGTTAAAAATTGTGCTATTCCGACTTGACAGAATATTAATATTTTTGCAAATATTTTTGTTGAATGTTCTGGACATGAAGATACAGTATGATGTCTGCTCGAATAAACACGTTTTAAAGTGTCGAAAGAAATACTTCACTCCATCCGATTTACTCACTCCTAATGCCACCTACTTCCGCGCGAAGATGGAAAACAATCCCATATATAAGCAGGAGCTTCGAGCATTATGTATGTATATTAAACTTATTTCTTTGAAGAATACATTATTGTTAAGCAGTTTTTATCTTAAAATTTGTAAATTTTTGACATTCTCCCATACTGATTTCTTTCATTTATTTCATCTCCTGGCCGAAAAATGTGAGAGGATGTTCTAAGATTTCTTTTTTTAACCATCACATTTCCGAAGTTTTATGCAAATCGGAGAGATTATTTTCAAATACTTTCCTTTTATGTCAAGAACGAATTAACTGATTTTAGTGAAATATGGTACTTCAACAGATAGACCGAAATCGATAGATCATCTCCGCTTGTTAGAAGAATCGAGAATGTATATAATTCATGGATACGAAATGGAAAACTGACATACTCTCCTGCACAACAGAAATAACCAAATCAAAATTATAAAATAATTTTAAATCAATTTAATTTCTCCATAATATTTTTTATTTATAATGAACCAGCCACTCTTATCAATAAATCTTTTTTTGTTTTGTCTTTATGCAAACGATTAATATGTTGATAGAAATTTCCATTTGATTTAAATTCAGCATCACATTCAGCACATTTATATAAAGGCTCTCCAGTATGGGTAGCAATATGCTCCTAAAATGGCAAATAGACCAACAAAAATAAACAATTAAATCCCTATTTCTCTAAAATTCATTATATTTACTCTTAAAGCCAATAATTTTTTAAATGCTTTATCACAGAATGTACATTTATGTGTCTTTTCCTTTTTATGACGGTTGAACAAATGTCTGCGCAGAGTTTTGGCCGTTGGCGATACGTGATTGCATACCTCACAACGATGTTCTCGTTCGGTATCTTCGTGTACATTTTTCATATGCTCTCTTAAAACATAGCGACCAGTAAAAAATCGCATACATATTGGACATTGTTGTGGCTCATTGTCGATTCGTGGATTCTCCGTATGTTTGACATTAATATGGTTTTTAAGTATGCATTTATTTTTAAATGTAGCACCGCAAAAGTCACATATACAATAGAATTTTTCATTGTGAACGCGTAGATGAGCCGTAAGTTTAGATTTGGTAGTAATTCTAAAAACAAATAAAATGTTAGGATATAATCAAAAAATGTTGATTGCTACAATTTATATTTACAGTAAATAAAAAATTTATCCAGTGGGATTTATAATAATTGTCGATCAGGATTTAACTACACTAAACAAATATATCACAAATTTTTTTGTAATATTTTATTAGTCGTTTTTTTATTGTTTTGATAGTTATTTTTACTACATTGTAGTTATTCTTTTAATTTTTATTAATGATTACGACCTTTTAATAATGCTCTGAAAATGTAATATTCGCTGGGACTAGTGAAAATATTCCCGGCCTGAAAGTACCTGTCCCGTATCTGGTGAAAATGGGACTGAACCAGGACATTCAGGTGATATAAATATTAAGAGTATTTAAAGTAAATTTGCTTTAATAAAAAAATTAAATTGAAATATTTTATACAGAGAAAATAGTTATTTTAATAAGAATACATTTTTTATTTATTTTTTATTTTATGAAATAGAAAAATTACTCGGCTAAAAGAGAAGAGTAATAAAATTAAAAAAACTGTTAATCAGTATTTTATGATACAATTTTGAAATCAAAGAAAGCCGAGGGTTGTTGAAAAAATTATCATATAGAGACAATCTGACAATAAAATACAAACAATAATGCAATTTAATGGAAAATCACAGATCTAGGCAGAAACTAGATATAGTCTGATTTGAAAATTAATGTGTTTATAATTTTTACAGGAAAAGGTTTATTCTTCTTTTTAACCTCAAACCAACTAAATTTAAATTAATTAATAACATGCATATTAGTTTCAATATTAATTGCAGCTGACGTTAAAATAACACTGTACTAAAATACATTATGAAATTTGCCCAGTGGCAACCCGTGTCGAATATACCTATACGTAAAAACCATATGTCAGTTTGGCAAAATTTGCGAAAAAGGAGACACGGAAGAAATTGGAAGATAAATAAAAATCTTAAAATAGGTGTAGGGTTTGAAAGTACTCGGAGATACTTGTGTGAACTTACTAGAATCCCGAGTGCTTTCAAACTCTACACACAAGCTGGCTTACTTTACCCAGGGTATGGCCGCATTGTAATGGCTCACAAGCCAATATACTTCGTAAGTACACACAAGTATAGCAGCATGTAAGTTAGACAAAATTTTTGAAAAATTTCAAATGTTTTTAGTTTCATACACAATTGTTATACACAAGTATCCCATATCGTAAGTACACACAATGTGAAGTACACGAAATCTATTACATTGTGTGGACTTACACGTTTTTCTAAAGGGATGTTATACTCTACATTCATTTCCAAGATCTATAAATATTCAGATATAAATTTTCGTCTCTGTTGGAATATACAAACCTAGTCCCAGGTATGGACAAAGATGGGATTTTTATTTTTATAAATTTTTAAAACAAAATATATAAAAAGTGGTCAACACATAGTTTTTTTAAATACACCTCAGAGAATAATTCCAATGAAAATTACACATATCCCTCTTTTAACTGAGCAGTCACGGTGTTTTAAATTTGAAAACTTTAGAGAAAACTGTGATCTTGTCCAACAATTTAGATAGGTATTAATTTTTGTGTGTTTGCTAACTGTAACAAAATCACTTCCGATTTTTTTTTAATTCTGATACAAGAGATTGTTTTGCGAAAATTTTGTAAAACTTCGACAACGTTAACCCTTTCTGTACCAAGTTCAAAGGTGAAATTTTTGAAAATTTTCGATTTTTCCTGAAAGTATATAAAAACATTGTGTTGTTTCTTGCGGAATTTGGTGAAAATTGTTCAAATAGCTCTGTTAACACCAATTTTATATATAGTAACAAAAATTTAGGAATTAATCCTTATAGGCACATTGGGTCAAAATCACCCCAAATTTTTAAAATGTAAAAAAAGTGTAATTTGACATGAAAATCGACATAGAAACCTTTAATTAAGAATTTTCAAGAAAAAAATCAAAATTAACCTAATTGAGAGCATGGAGTCAAAATGACCCATTTTTATGTTAAATAACACAAGTTGGTTAAAAAATTTATGTAGAAACCATAACCGATTTTGGATTTTTATGCATTGCTAGAAGGAATACAGGTCGCCATTTTTTCGCCCTTCTAACGAAGGTCCACTCTAGTTTACCCTCCTGCACAATAGAAATAACCAAATCAATATTAAAAAATCATTTTCATCAATTTAATTTTTCCATGATATTTTTTATTTATAATGAACTAGCAACTCTGATAAATAAATCTTTTTTTGTTTTGTCTTTATGCAAACGATTAACATGTTGATAGAAATTTGAATTTGATTTAAATCCAGCACCACACTCAGCACATTTATATAAAGCTTCCCCCGTATGAGTAGCAATATGCTCCTAAAAAAGTAAGAGTGACAAAAATCAATTAAATACAGTTTGTTTTTGAAGATCTGAATTTTCATTATTATATTTACCCTTAACGCCACTAAACGCTTGAATGCTTTTTCACAAAATGTACATTTATGTGTTCTTTCCTTTTTATGCCTGTTAAACAAATGTCGACGTAGAGCTCTGGCCGTTGGCGAAACATGATTGCATACCCTACAACGATGTTCTTTTTCGGTATTTTCGTGTGAATTTTTCATATGCCCGCTTAGACCTGCACGACCAATTAAAATTTTTAAACACACTGGACATTGTTGTGGCTCATTATCGATCCTTGGATTTTCAGTATGTTTAACACGAATATGTTTGTTAAGTATAGATTTATTTTTAAAGATATCACCGCAAAAGTCACAAATACAACACAAATTTTCATTGTGAATGCGTAGATGAGCACTAAGTGAAGATTTGGTGGTCATTCTAAAAGCAAAAGTAAAATTTTGAGTTATATCAAAAATTATGAATTTCTACATTGGATATTTACAGAAGATAGAGAATTTATCCAGTGGAATTTATAATAATTATTGATCAAATTTAAACCACACTGTTTTTAGTTAAAAGCTTAAAAAAATAAAAAAACACTTAAATCAACTTAATAGTTTCGACTAAAGAAAAAGGATTTCAGACGACTGAACAAAATCCATTGAACTTAAGTATGTAGATCAATCTTGATCTAACCTGAACGTTAAAAAGTGCAATATATATTTTTCTTAATAACTTTTTACACCTTTAATAAAAATAATTTTTCTTGATCAAAATATCTTGAGAAATATGTGGGATTTTAAAATGCATCGGTTTTTCAAATTCGAGCGTTCTATTAGTTTACAATTGAGAATCAAAGACAAATGTAGAAAACAAATTATTGAAACCATTCCAAATAACACATTTTGGACTTACAAAACAAACTGCAACAGATGTATGCGTTTCCAGAGTGGTCAAAAAGTTCAACAAGGATCAAATAATTGAAAGAAGTCCTAGAAAGTGTAAAGCAAAAGAACCCAGGAACAAAACCAAAGCCAAAAAGACGAAGAATATATTGAGGACGGCTCCAAGCATTTCCGGCCGCGAAAATGTTTTAAGAATTATAGATGGATAAAGCCATGAACTCCCCAACAAAAAAAGAGATTCCCAAGCAGTAGAAAAAGCACTACAATTGATGATCTAGATGTACTTCTTTTTAAGCATTAACACTAATGATTTTAACATTGAGTTGTCATAGGAAAGGAGTACTTCCACTTCAACATTTTTTCAGTACCCTTTGAACGAGTGCAAAAGAAGCTCTTTTTCACCAATTAAAAGTTTAAAAAAATTGTATTTTTTTTTTTATTTTGCAGAAGTTTTTTATTGCCGCCACCGGGTATCGAACTCTACCGCTGAGCTAATCTTTGATATGAAAGTTGACTGGCATAAAAACACCCCAGTGTAGAAAATCATTACCAGATATGTGGTTATGTAACTACATACTTGGTAATGGTAACTAGTTACTTTTGTTATTTCATTTCTTATTACCTTTATATGGCG
Organism: Leucophora obtusa; assembly: GCA_949987735.1. NCBI lineage: Eukaryota > Metazoa > Arthropoda > Insecta > Diptera > Anthomyiidae > Leucophora > Leucophora obtusa. The sequence continues at coordinate 51,463,024 of OX465299.1, forward strand.
ATGTCGCGAAAAATAATGAGTTGTCGTTACACACCAGCATACGAAAAATCAAAAAATATATCGTTACCTATGTGCTTACCAGTACTGACAAAAATAATGAGTCTAAAAATAGATTTTCTAAAAAATAAATTATATAAAAAAAAATATTTTTTATTGTATTTTTTTTTAAATAAAATTTGCTGGTGCGGGAATCGAACCTGGGTCTACAGATTGCCAGTCAACAGCTCTACCATCTGAGCTATATCGACATGTAATATTTAATAGATAAAAACACAATTGACCTCCTGCATACAAGTAAGCTTACTCGCCAACATACAAAATCTCAAAAAATATGTGGTTACATATATCCTTACCAGTGTTTAAAAAATATTGAGTCTAAAAATAGATTTCAAAAAATTTTCAAAAAAATCTAAAAAATTATTTTCTATTTGAAATAACGATAAAAGTAAGTCATTATCCGTAACTCATTATTATATGTTTTAAAATAATACAGAAGGTAAGTGGGTGTCATTACTGGTAGTCCAAAAAATAATGATATGTCATTACCGTTTCTACACTGGCACCCCTTTCAGATATATTGTGCTTTATTCTCTTCAATAAAAGTACTTTTTAAACAAGTGCAAATGGTGCACTTCAATTCAGTATTGTTTTCAGTTCTTTTCCATAATTTTTATTTCATATATTTTTAAAAATTGAAAAATTAAAAAAATATTGAATTTGAACAAATTAAGGGCCTGTTTATCTATTACGAAAATAGTCTTAACGAAAGAAATTGACAATCACTTTCATCAAAAATATATAGGAAACAAAAACAAATTTTCGTTACTTTGCTTTCGTTTAGAGTATTTTATAAATATTAAAAAAAAATTTTTTTAATAAAAATAAAAAAATAAAAATAAAAAAATAAAAAAATAAAAATAAAAAAATAAAAACAATTAAAAATAAAAACAATTAAAAATATATTGGTCCCTCCAGGAATCAAACCCGCGATCATCTGTTTAGAAATACCAAATGATACCAAAAGCACTTACAGCAATTACCCTTTAGAAGCAATACAAGCAATACTGGATGTTGTTCAGAAGTAATTCTAAAAAAGCTGTAAAAATATGCTAACAGATACTTTGGAAGCATTACTTCCAATTTCTTTTTTTTCTGGGTCGTAAATAATTGGCAACGATTATTTTGTGTGTATTTGATTTTAATTTATAATAAACAATTATATCAAACGTTAATTATATGAAATAAATAGAAAAACATTGGCCTGAGCTTATAAACTCAATAAAAGTTTCAAAAAATTTAAAAATCCCTGATAAAAATGAGTAGGAAGAAAAAGATATGCCGCCTAGATGCAACTTAATATTTTTTATGGCTTGTTGAAAAGGGTTAAAACTCCAAGTCCAAAAAATGGCTAAAAATAGCTAGGAAGAAAATTTAATGACTAAATCTTCCGTCTAGATGCAATATAATAAACAATTCTATCAAACGTTAATTATATGAAATAAATAGAAAAACATTGGCCTGAGCTTATAAACTCAATAAAAGTTTCAAAAAATTTAAAAATCCCTGATAAAAATGAGTAGGTAGAAAAAGATATGCCGCCTAGATGCAACTTAATATTTTTTTATGGCTTGTTGAAAAGGTTTACAACTCCAAGTCCAAAAAATGGCTAAAAATAGCTAGGAAGAAAATTGAATGACTAAATCTTCCGTCTAGATGCAATCTAGCGATTTTTTTATAGCTAGATGAAAAAAAATCGCTATATCTAGCTGGAAAATAGCTAAAATGGCAACCTTGCAGATGAGGTATAGTCCAAATTGTTAAGCAATATTCTTTAATTTCAACATTTTAGTCATTAATATGACATGATTGGTTAGGGCAGGGCTGGCTAAACTACGACACGCGTGTCAGTAGTGGCACGCAAGTGGATTTTAGGTGGCACGCAACGTTTTGTTGGATATTTTCAAAAAATTTAAACTATTAGAAGACCAGCAAAAAATTCAGTTAAATGTTAAATTTCGCTAGAAAAATGTGTGATTTAACTCCATAATGGTGAAATTTTTCATAGAGCTTGTAAATCGTCTTTTAAAATTAATAAAACACTGTATTGCCACCATTTTTTGTTTAAAGAAATATGGTTAATACAGAACTCGCAAATTCGATTATCAGAAAATTCTGGGAAAATTTACAAAAGTCTAGATTGAAAGAAGTTTAAATGGGTCATAGAATAAAACTTAGCAATTACTTCGAAGTAATTACTTTGAGCTTAGGAATGGCTTTTAACTCCAAATTTACCAATTGGTTGGTAGAATAGCATGAAATGTAACGAAAATTAAAAAATTAATTTTCTAGTCTACTCCCAAGCAGACTAGATTTGTGAAGTAATTGCTTAAAAACCCTGTATTCGCCCCTATTAGTAATAACTATTTTTTATTCATATGAGCTAATGTTTCGATGAGAAAATGCCTCATAAATAAAAAGTACCAGAAAATTACACAAAAATGAAAAACAACTTGTAATAAAATTGGATCTAAAAAAAAATTTTTTTAAGGGAAAATAGGTGCTACGAAATAACCCTCAATGAAATAAAGGCTGAAAATAAGTTTCATAATGAAATAACCTTCTTTGTTGGAATTTGAAATTGGGCTTTGATCGTGTCGCAGAGCCATTTCAACTGAAATACAAATTTCTCTGTTCAAATCCATAATATTCGCTTTTTATTCATTATTGTGATGATTTTAACAAAATCAAATTTTTGCTCGAAGCACATTTTTGAACTAGTTTCTTAAGTACTTAAATAATTGATGGTGTCCAATAATTAAACTTTTTCTAACGATATGCAATAACCACCAAAAATGGAATAACCCCCTAAAAAAATTAAAGGGCAATAAAGTTCACACTGTTTGAATTTTATTTCGTTGGGGATTTTTTCATAATGAAATAATCTCAATATTTAAATATTAAATAAACTCCCAAAAATTAACCCTTTCACTACCGACTTTTTGTTTGCGGAGGTATCATTATTTTGACTTCAGATTCTTGTTAAGAGTCCTCAAATTAGAAAAAAAAATATGTAGCATATTTTGCCCCTCCCCCTCCTACCCACCAAAAATAACGTTCGAAAATTGATTTTTTTCAAATTTCTGAGCCCCGTTTTACCCCTTAAACAAACGAGTAGCCAAAAATCCTTTGGTTGGTTTTCTTCTTGTCATAAAACGAATCTGTATACCAAATTTCAAGTATCTATCTTCATTAGTTTAGGAGAAACACCAAAACCCCCTTTCACGGAGATTATGATGTATTAAAAAAATTATACTTCATTAACAAATATCGCGACCATATTGCCATGTTAAACTGCTTATACATATCAGAGACTATTAATTATAGAGATAGGAAATCAAAACGTACACTACTTACCGATAGAGGGCGCTGAAATTTAGTATTACCTGAGCAACTATTTAATATCAATTTAGTATCAGCTGAGCTTATATTTAAAAACTCAAAAACTGCTGAAAACTCCTTAAAATAAGGAAAAAAACAAACGCGGAATATATTCAAATAATAAAATTTGATATATTTGTTTTGTATTTTTTCCTTTGTTGTTTGTTATTATTTAAATTTAAATAAAAAAAAAAAAGAAAATTGTCAATTTTTTTACAAAGTCCCATCTAGTGATAACGATTTTTTGATAACTTATTTTTTTGGTGATGCCATACCCCTGATACATATAATGATTTTTATTTGAAGTCCAAGATCATAATAAACTTATTTGTAAAAAGTATATAGTTTTTTTTGCATTATTAAATTTTATATTTTGTTTTAAAGATGTGTACACTGTAGTGTACAAGGGTGGTGCAAGAGTTAAATAACCGTCAAACATTTTTACGTCATTTCTTGGATGTTATTTAATTTTTTCCTTTGGGGGTTATTTCATGGCGGTTATCCGTAGCGCTGATAAATATGTAATATGTAAGAGAAATTTTAAAAAAATTTTAAAAAGGACTTTTAAAAGACAACTTAATTTAAATTTGTCCGTTTCTGGAACGCAGCGAAAAAAGTCTTGCCACACCTGGGTTAGGGTGTAATATAAAAATAACAAGTAATCCTTGTAAAATTTCTTTACTTTTGTTCTAATGACTATAAATAGAATTAACAGCTTGAATGTTAAATACAACATACAAACCTTTGCTTTACTACTAAAGGAACTTTGGTTAAAGCAACAACTATAACAGAAAAAAAATAGTAGCTTTGTAAAAAACATGTGATTTTCGTTGTAATACATAAATAACTAGTAAAAATGTTTGAATTTATTTCTCAATTTATTATTTACTTGGGAGTTTACATAACATAATTTCAGGAAAAATCGAAAATTTTCAAAAATTTCACTTTTGGCCTTGGTAAAGAAAGGGTTAACGTTGTCGTAGTTTTACAAAATTTTCAGAAAACATTCTCTTACATCAGAATTAAAAATAAAATCGTGATTTTGTTACGGCTAGCTAAAAACACAAAAATTTATACTGTTATCTAAATTATTGGCCAAAATCACAGTTTTCTCTAAAATTTTCAAATTTATAACGCCGTCACTGCTAAGTAACACACAAAAAAATAAAAACTAAATTCAATCATGAAAACCGCCTATTCAATAAATGTTATCGTTGAAATTCCCCCAATCACAAAAATTGTCCATTCAATTAAAAATTTGTAGCTCTTTAATTGAATAAATTTTCAATAAAAGAGTGATACATTTGATTAGGAGTTTTATTGGTTTTTTTATATGTATTTGATTAAAAATTAATTCATTGGATTAAAAATTTATCAATATTGTATACCTTCTAAATAGCATTATATATGCATTTGATTAAAAATTAATCGATTGTATTAAAAATTGATAAATATTGTATAAATTCTAAATGAGACTCTAATCAGCTGGATAAAGTGGTAGTTGTCATGCCAACTATAAAAAAAAAATATTTCTTTATTTTTAGCTTGATTTCATAACATTGAATTTTATTAAAATAAAACCTGCATGCAATTTTCATTCATTTGATAGATTTATTTATACTTTTATGAAAGTTTCTCTCACAGATATTAGTTTTCTTCTTTTTTCTGAGGCATAAGGACTCTGTCAAATTTTTTTTGAAAATTATAAAAATAGTTTGTTTTTGTTTAAAACTAAATAAAATATATTTTTATGTAAAATAATTTTTAATTTATTTTTTCCGATTTTTTTGTTTGATTTTGAATACTTTAGTTAAACAAAATTTCAAAAATTACATTATTAGTTTCTAATAATGTTTTGGAATAAATGAATATTCAGATTTAATATGGCAAAATTATAATATTTAGCTAAATAAAATAATAAAATTAACGAGAATTTATAAAATTTTATAAAAATTAATTTAAAATATCTGTTACTAATACATAAACATTTATAAAAGCAACCACATAAATAAAACAAACGAAAAACAACAACAATATGTTGATGTTTTTCTCTTTTTTTATGAGATGCTTTTGAGCGATAGAATAAAAAAAATGTCAAGCAAATTGCAGTTTTGAGCAATTATTTAATCTATTGGATTAATTTTTAATTGACACCTTTTGAAATAATTTAACAAATTGTTTTAATTGAAAAAAGTTTAACAATATTTTTTTTGTGTGTAAAAGAAGAGATATGTGTAATTTTCAGTAGCATTATTTTCTGAGGTGTATTTAAAAAAACCCTTTGCATTGACCACTTCTTTTTAATATTTTGCAAATTTGTAAAAAAAAAGTTCCCAACTTTGGCCATACCTGGGACTAGAATAGCATAATCCAAGAGAGACAAAAATTTATATCTGAATATTTGTAGATCTTAGAAATAAAACTAGAGTATAACATTGTAAGGTTTTGAAAAAAATATTTTATTTTTTTTTACGATTTTCATAATTTATTTCATTTAATCCCTACAATACTCTGGGGTAATTGCAATTACTTAAATATTTTCCAACCGATTTTGGATTTTTATACATTTTGGATCTTTATACATTACCAGTCTAGATTATGATTCTATTTACATTTTCCACAAATACAGTTATTTGAGAGCCAGTATTTTCAACAAAAAAAAAGCCAAAAAAAAGTAACTTTCGCCCTTGTAAATCATAGTTCAAACTTTAAGGCCGATGCGGCACGAGTTCCCGTTATACGATCACCTTAATTTTTTGGACCCAAACGAACATTTCACAACAATACCCAGCAAAACCTTGGTAATGACTGGTCATTACTACATGCATTACTTAGATCTCATATCTAATTACCCGTTGAATTACTTTTAAACTAAATGTAATGAGTTACCGATAATTATACCCCACACATTACTATTTCACAATAGCTGAAACCAATAATATATGTTCTAAATCATTAAAAACCATAACTATGGCGTAGCCTAGTGGTTATCGTTTTTGCCTGACAGACATGAGGATCGCTGCTCAACTCGTGTTAGCTTCCATTGTTGTTTTTTTTTTTGTAATTTATATTAAACATCTATTTATAGAAATGTTGATGTTCATTAAGCAGTATTTAATAACAACAAGTTTTGTGAAAAATAGACATGTATAACAGTTGCCACAATAAATGTGTACATAAGTTAAAGCAATAAAAATCATAGTGATGTCGTGGTCTAATGGTTAGAGTGTTTGCCTGACAATCGTGGGGTACGCTGATCAATACGTGTCAGCTCCTATTGGTTTTTAAATTTTTATACTTTTTTAAATCTATATTCAACATCTATTTATAGAACAGCTGATAAACTACTTACAGGTAACATCAGTGTAATGACTTTCCTCCAATGACATCACCATGTTAAAATAAGTAGTTTAGTAATTAAAAGGTAACTAGTGAACACTTAAGATTTCAATACCTAAAACTCATTACATGGTAATGAAAGGTTTTGCTGGGTAGGAATATTAAAAAATCATTTTCATCAATTTAATTTTCCCAAGATATTTTTTATTTATAATGAACTAGCAACTCTTATCAATAAATCTTTTTTCGTTTTGTCTTTATGCAAACGATTAACATGTTGATAGAAATTTGCATTTGATTTAAATTCAGCATCACATTCAGCACATTTATATAAAGGTTCTCCAGTATGGGTAGCAATATGCTCCTAAAATGGCAAATAGACCAACAAAAATAAACAATTAAATCCCTATTTCTCTAAAATCTTAAAATTCATTATATTTACTCTTAAAGCCAATAATTTTTTAAACGCTTTATCACAGAATGTACATTTATGTGTCTTTTCCTTTTTATGACGATTGAACAAATGTCTGCGCAGAGCTTTGGCAGTTGGCGATACATGATTGCATACCTCACAACGATGTTCTCGTTTGGTATCTTCGTGGACATTTTTCATATGATCTCTTAAACCGCTACGACCAGTTAAAAATCTCATACATATTGGACATTGTTGTGGCTGATTGTCAATTCGTGGATTCTCCGTATGTTTGACATTAATATGGTTTTTAAGTATGGATTTATTTTTGAACGTAGCACCGCAAAAATCACATATACAATAGAATTTTTCATTGTGAACGCGTAGGTGAGTGGTAAGTTTCGATTTGGTGGTAATTCTAGAAACAAATAAAATGTTAGAGTATAATCAAAAACTATTGATTGCTACATTTGATATTTACAGTAAATTGAAAATTTATCCAGTGGGATTTGTAATGATTGTCGATCAAAATTTAACTACTTTATTTTCTTTATTTATTTTAGAAAATTACAGTTTAAAACTTAAAAAACCGGAAATAAATATTGTAGTTTGGGTTGAAGGAAAACGCGTTAAAAACTACAGATTTCTTGTGTGGTGACCTTTTTTGTCTCTTCGACTTCGTAATTTGTACACTTTTTAAATGGTTTCTAAACAAATTTTTTGAAATAGTAGTAATATTTTGTGGGCAGTGTTTTATTATTTTAATAGTTATTTTTACTATATTGCAGTTATTTTTTTAATAGGTAATCCTACACTCATAGAAAAAAGTTTGTAGAAAAGTTAGTAAAACTGTTAGTACTTCAACTTAACAAATTTTTAATTAATTTTTAATTAAAATCTAATTTTTAGTTAACTTTTTTGCTACCTCCACATTACTAACTACAAATTTTTTTGCTATTTTTTTTTTGCTGAATTTAGTTACTAATGTTTAACAATAAATTTGCTAACTTTACAGTATTTACAATTACAGAAGATTTGCTAATTTTACAAATTTTTTGTAAACTAAACCACCAATTTTGGAGCGCTTATAAACAGAATGTTAAATGTCTCATAAAAATTACTGCATATTTTTAACTCCCCAAAAATAATGCAAAAAGTTTTTAAATAAAGCTAAATTGAAATGGATAAAAATTTGTCCTACTCATAAAATATCTAAATTATTAAAATTTATGAAAAAAGTTTCTATTTATCGTAATACATTAATTTTCAAAGATCAGGTTTATTTCGGACGAACCATTTTAATATGAAAATTGTGATTAAAAGTATCTCTGGGGAGCAAGTGGAGTTTACGGGGATGACCCTAATTTTTTCCCCCCAATATTGTACTTTTTAAACTTATTTAAAGAATACGATATTTTTAATCGGCCACACCATCTTTCCTGTGGATGGAGCTTTAGAGGTGAAAATGGAAACTCAAATAAATTCGGAAGTACATATCCGATCAGCAAACAATGAAAATCAAAAGAAGGGTCTCTGAAATACATTTTGTTATGGTTAACATATTCTGGCATGTGATGGAAAACGATCGATTTTGATATCGATCGATTTGGATAAAAATTAAAAATTAAATAATGAATAGAAAAGGCAAAGAAGTTTTAAATTGTTTTTAACCGCTTTAGTTGCATGAGGTGTATCGATTTACGTCGTCTTATCGCTTTTAAATTAAAAATAATACGAAATATTCAGGATTGAAATTTAAAAAACGATCGATTTGAAACCGATCGATTTTCATCACATGCCAGATTATTGTCTATAAATATTACCACTTTTAAAAAAATCAATCTTGGGAAATTTTCATTGGCATTGAAATATAATTGGCATTACTTTATATCAATGTCAATGCCAATGAAATTTTTTTTCAATTTGCATTGATGAAAACAATGGTAATGAAATGTACACATAATTGAAGAAAAAGCATTGTAATATAAAATAAAATATAAGAAATACGCGAATTTTTAATTTTTTTTTTTCTTAATTTATTCTTTTATTAAAACATGAAAACAAGTACTTTGATCAATTATAAATGGGGGCATTTAGGCATTGAACAATGCCAATTGAAAAAATTTCAATTAATTGACACATTCAATAAACTGGTCCCAAGCATGTTTTTAAATACACATTTATTTTTTATTTATTAATTTTCATTTCATTTGCTCCTTTTTTACCTTTTTCCAGTCACCTAGTAATCTGCAAAAGTTTTGTTGATTTCAGAAAATTTTAGCAAAAGTTTTGTAGATTTAACAGTTTTTTTTTTGCTATTTTCATTCTACTATTATTTAGCAATTTTTTTTGCTGATTTCAGCAAGTTAAATTGTTATTTGCAATTAACAAAAATTTAGCTCAAATATTACTAAAAGTCTGTAAATTTAACAGTTTTTTTTGCTATTTTCATTTCATTAATATTTAGCAAACTGATTCTGCTAATATTAGCAGTTTTTTCTTAACTAATTTTTAGTAACTTTTTCTGCTATTTTTACGGACTTATTTGTATGAGTGTAACTACGATCTTTTAATAACCCACCGAAACCTTCTACTACTCGGTAAAGACTTTGGTAAGAAGAAGTAAAGGTAACCTCTTTGCTATTAGCTATTATTTTAACAAGGGCATGTCCATCGAGGTAACTCCTTACCTAGGAATATGTTATTCTGAGCTTTCAGGTAAGGAGTTTTCAAACACATTTTGTTTAAATTGCAATTTTTAAACCGAATATCAATTTTAAATTCACAGATTTTTAACAAAAAACTAAATTTCTGAAATTTTATAGAAAAGCCAATTATTTATACCCATAAAACATCCAAACGTATGAATTTAGTAATACTAAGTAATGCAAGGATAAGGTGTAAGGGTCCAAAGTAATGCAAGGGTAAGTGGTTTGATATATTACCAGGTAATATACATAGTAATACACTCACAAAAGGTTGTCGGTAGAATATACTAATAATGACACTTAAAACAAAGGTATATGCAAGTAAAAAGGCGACAAAGGTTATTTACCTAACTAAAACTTTTATTATTTTTAACTGTTGAAAAACAACTAACAAATACCTGAAAAACAACTAACAATGTCGTAAAACTAACCGACGATAAATTTTAAAATTAAACATTACCTTATTTAACTGATCTCTACGGATCTGTCCCGAGACAGGCCCATATTTATTTTTGGGAGTATAGGTGGCTTATAAAGATTGATAAGTTCATAGTATCGAACTTTTGTCCATTTTGCTCTATCTCGATTAGTTTTCGAGATATAAGGCATTTTGTGATTTTACAATAAAAAATTATGAAAATTTAGCGCCAGCTCTATGTGATATTGATAGCAGAGACACAAAAATATAAACTTTGGGAAATTTTAATTAGCTGAAATTTTTGTAAAATTAAGGAACATAATTAACTAAAAATTAGGATGCAAAGTTAGTTCAAATACGGATGAAAGTAATTGTTATGCTAAATGGGATTTACAAAAATATTAGTTCAATCCTAAATTTTAAGACAAAATAACAGAAAAAATCAGATCATTTGCGCCAGAACGCGTTTAACAGACTTTTGTACTAACTTTTTTTTATAAGTGTAGGAATATATCAATAATAACAAACATAAACTAAACAAGAATTTGAAAATTCAAAGAAGTTCAACGAAATTTTTTATTTTTTAAATAACTAACAAAAACAACTGTTTAGTGTAAAATTACTGTTTTGGTAGTTGTTTATTATGATATTAAAAATAACTGTTTCAAACAACTGTTACAAAATTACGATACTTTTCGTTAGTTGTTTTCTTAAATAACCATCATTGTTTTGCATTTTTCCATAAAAAACAACTGTAACAACTGTTAAAAACAACAACTACTGATTACTATACAAACAACTGTCATGTTGTAACTGTCAAACTTTTTTGAGTGTATCCACATGTTACCAAGGTTTTGCTGGTAACAACCCTACGGGAAATTTTAACAAACTGTCACCGAACTGGCCCCTTTATATGAAATAGACTGGTCACTTTTACATGGCGTTGTCATAGGAGGTGGAAATTGACCCCTTGTGACATGTCACAAGACAAATCCTAGGACAGGTTACTGAACTCTCATTTTCAGGGACCTGTCCTGGGATTTGTCTTGTGACATGTCACAAGGGGTCAATTTCCACCTCCTATGACAACGCCATGTAAAAGTGACCAGTCTATTTCATATAAAGGGGCCAGTTCGGTGACAGTTTGTTAAAATTTCCCGTAGGGAATGTAAAAAAAATGTATTATCCGCATTTTGAATTAAATTTGAAGTTACCCTGTGGGAAAACAGAGGTCAGTTGTTATTGGAGCAACTGTTCCGTGACCGATTAAAACTGGACCGGACTGAAAAGACCTGTCCCATTACTAGTGAAAATAGTGCCGGTCTGAAAGTAACTACCCAGTTCTGTTTTCACCGGCCATCGGAGAGGTCACAGGATAGACCGGTCCTGTTTTAATCGGTCAGTCACGGGACAGGTGCTCGAACTACAAATGACTTCTGTTTTCCCAGAGGGTAACTACAAATTTAATTAAAAATGCGGATATTACAATTTTTAGATCATTATTAGAAGTACCCGTCACTGGGGATATAAGTCGGAAATCGGGGGGCTAAATCTGATCATCATTGTCACACTAGTGCATTAATGGTGAATTGTGAGCAAACGCGGCACCCATCTAGCAAACAGCTTCCTCAAACCCAAGTGATAATTTAAAATCGAAGTCGCAGAGCCATACGATATGCATATGGCATCGACAATCTCGCACCGTTTCACTCTCCGCTCAGCTAACACCATATCCTGAATTTTTTTACGTTTTCTGTAGTAGTGACCTCAACTTGCCGTCCAAAACGTTCGGAGTCACTAGTGCTTGTACGAACACAACGAAACTCACACTAATAGTAAAAAGTTTGTTAAAATTTTAGTTCACACTACTGAAAATTTTTTAAAATTACCTTGCACAAAAAACCGCTGAAATTAGCAATTATTTTTGCTAAATATTAGTAAGATAGGAACAGCAGAAATAAAACTGTTAAACATACACAATTTTAGTTATATTTGAGTTAAATTTTAGTTAATATAAAATAACAATTTAATCTGCCAAAATCAGCAAAAAAAAATTGGTTAAATAATTAGTGGACAAAACCACAAAAAATTTTAAAGGTTTTTTTTCGATTTTTTTATTGTTTTTTTTTATGCAAATAAAAAAATTCTGAAATCAGCAGTTTACAATTTTTTAGCAAATATTTATGCTGATTTTAGCAAAATAGACTGCTATTTGCATTCAACTAAATTTAAGTTAAAAATAACAAATATTTTGTAGAAATAACGGTTTTTTGCTGTTTTTAGTCTACTAATATTTAGTAAAATTTTCTGCAGATTTTACACTATAGTTTGTCATTTTCAATTAACTAAAAGTCAACTCACATATAACTAAAATTTAAATTAAAAATTTAATTTTATTTAATTTTTTATTTAAATTTAAGTTTTATATTTGCTGTTCTTATTTTACTAGTATTTAGCAAAAAAATCTGATAATTTTAGCAGTTCTTTCTGCATGGTCATTTTTAACTAAGTTTTAGTATTTTTACAGAATTAATTCTATGAGTGCAGTAAACCACTTTTTTACAATTAAAATTACAAGCTCAGAAGAGTTTGCTCAAAATTTGACGGTAGTCTATAAATGTAGTTGACTGAAGTAGTGTTATTATACCCTACACCACTATGTGGTCATTATACCCTGCACCACTATGTGGTCAGGGTATTATAAGTTTGTGCTGATGTTTGTAACACCAAAAAATATTGGTCGTAGACCCACCTTATAGTATACCGATCGGTTCAGAATTTTTTTTTATTTCGATTTAACGATGTCCGTCTGTCTGTCTGTCCGTCCGTCCGTCCGTCCGTCCGTCCGTCTGTCTGTCTGTCCATGCAATCTTGTACGCACTCTACAGGTCGCACCTATTAAGATATTTCGATGAAATTTGGTACATAGACCTATGTTGGCCCAAGGACGAACAAGTTTGATTTTTTTGAACATCGGTCCATGTTTAGACCTAGTGCCCATATAAGGGTCCTACCAAAATTATATTGTTTATACACTGCAGGTCGTAAATATTAAGATATTTTGATGAAATTTGGTACACAGACCTATATTGGCCCAATAACGCAGCCTATTGATTTTGGTGAACATCGGTCCATGTTTAGACCTAGTGCCCATATAAGGGTCCTACCAAAATTATACTGTTTATACGCTGCAGGTCGTAAATATTAAGATATTTTGATAAAATTTGGTATACAGACCTACATTGGCCCAGTAACGCAGCCTATTGATTTTGGTGAACATCGGTCCATGTTTAGACCTAGTGCCCATATAAGGGTCCTACTAAAATTATATGGTTTATACGCTGCAGGTCGCAAATATTAAGATATTTTGATAAAATTTGGTACACAGACCTACGTTGGCCCAAGGACAAAGCCTATTGATTTTGGTGAACATCGGTCCATGTTTAGACCTAGTGCCCATATAAGGGTCCTACCAAAATTATATTGTTTATACGCTGCAGGTCGCAAATATTAAGATATTTTGATGAAATTTGGTACACCGACTTATGGCAGCCGAAGGACGAAGCCTATTGATTTTGGTGAACATCGGTCTATGTTTAGACCTAGTGCCCATATAAGGGTCCCCCCAAAATTATATTGTTTATACGATGCACGTCGTAAATATTAAGATATTTTGACGAAATTTGGTACACAGACCTATTTTGGCCCACGGACGAAGCCTATTGATTTTGATGAACATCGGTCCATGTTTAGACCTAGTGCCCATATAAGGGTCCTACCAAAATTATACTGTTTATACGCTGCAGGTCGCAAATATTAAGATATTTTGATGAAATTTGGTACACAGACCTATATTGGCCCAATAACGCAGCCTATTGATTTTGGTGACATTAGTTGGCTTTTACCCAGACTGGTGTAGGGTATTCTATAGTCGGCATGCCCGACTTTAACCTTTTTACTCGTTTTTAACTAACAACGTGGGAAGTTAAAAAAAGTCACGAACTTATTGAGCCGCCCTCGTAGTTAAAATAAATGAAATAAAATAGGCAATTATTAAATAAAAGTAGATACAGTCACGCACGTCCACGTTCTGCAATTAAACGTCTATTGCGGCACGCAGCAAATTATGTCAGTAAAATTAACTGGAATTGCAGTTAAAAAGTGTACACTGCAATTAAACTTACATTTACTACAACTGAAGTTTTGTTTACCTGCAATTGTAGTTAAAATAACTGAAAGATCAGTTAATTTTAAATGCAATTGCAGTGTTTACTTTTTTAACTACAATTTCAGTTAATAATAATTCAACCTTAAGTCATACTCCAGCTCACAGAATTCTGACGAAATTTTCTATGAAAATTTGAGCGTGTTTCGGTAGTCGTCAAAATTGAAAAATTTGTCTAAACACGAACATTTATTTTCATAAATTAACTTTTCTCTTACTTAACCGCGGGAACACAAATAACCTAGAGCAACAACAATTTACAGACAATTTGGCCAATATTAACGTTTTTTTTTGGTAAAATAGGGTTTCCGCGGTAAAGTACGTGGAACAAAGCTAAAAGCAATAATTTTTATTTTTTAATGTTTTTATTTACGAAATTTCAAAAACTAATTTGAACTTGTAACATTAATCAATAAATCTTTTTTAGGTTTATCCTTATGCAAACGTTTAACATGCTGATAAAAATTTGAACACGATTTAAATCCAGCACCACACTCAGCACATTTATATAAAGCTTCCCCCGTATGAGTAGCAATATGCTCCTAAAAAAGTAAGAGTGACAAAAATCAATTAAATACAGTTTGTTTTTGAAGATCTGAATATTCATTATTATATTTACCCTTAACGCCACTAATTGCTTGAATGCTTTTTCACAAAATGTACATTTATGTGTTCTTTCCTTTTTATGCCGGTTAAACAAATGTCGACGTAAAGCTCTGGCCGTTGACGAAACATGATTGCATACCCCACAACGATGTTCTCTTTCGGTATTTTCGTGTAAATTTTTCATATGCCCACTTAGGCCTCTACGACCAATTAAAATTTTCAAACATACTGGACATTGTTGTGGCTCATTATCGATCCTTGGATTTTCCGTATGTTTAACAAGAATATGTTTGTTAAGTATAGATTTATTTTTAAATATATCACCGCAAAAGTCACAAATACAACACAAATTTTCATTGTGAATGCGTAGGTGAGCACTAAGTGAAGATTTGGTGGTCATTCTAAAAGCAAAAGTAAAGTTTTGAGTTATATCAAAAATTATGAATTGCTACATTTGATATTTACAAAAGATAGAGAATTTATCCAGTGTAATAATAATTATCGATCAAATTTAAACCACACTATTTTTAGTTAAGTGTTGTTTACTTTATATAAAAATCGCTTAAAACAAAGAAAAGCGCTGTCATGTTAAATCTAGCCATCATTAAGTCACGCCTACTTAGAACGGGCAGCAAAATTAAAATATAAACGCTACACTAAAAATGTCTACAATTTTCTGGACCATCTTCCAGTTCTTCGGGGACAAATTAATCATTATTTTGATCTTTAAAAATAAAAGTAAAGGGGATAAAATTATAAAAACTTTAATTGTACACTCAGATAAAAAAAGTTAGTAAAAAAATTTGTAAACAGTTTCCAATCGCACTATACTATTTTTATACTGATTATTAGTACAATTTTTATTTTTAGTAATCATTTTTGATATTCTCTTATTACAAATTACGGATTTTTATACTAATTTTCGATGCTGATTTCAGCAAAACATTTTAGTAATTTTTCAAAACCGAGTGCTAAATTTAGCAGAAAAATATACTAATTTAAAAATATTTTTTTTTTTTTGATTTTTTACAATTCTTGTTTAGTTTATATTTGATACTATTGATATATTCTTAGTTTAGAAATAACACCCAGTAAATTTTATTGCATCTCCAATGCATAAAACGGCAATAACTGGAGAACCGTTTGCAATTTTGACTCCAAATTTCAAGTACGATGAAGTAATTATACGCTTGTTACAACCGAAAGAAAAAATTTTTTTTTTTCAGATTTAACAGTTTTTTTTATTTTTTAGTACAATTTTTTGCTAATTTCAGCAGATTGATTTTAAATTACAGTTTACAGCAATTTACTTAAATTTAGTAGCTGCAACTAATTATTTATACTAATTTCATTGTACTAAAATTATTATATTTAGTAAGTTTTTTAACTGATTTTAGCAAATCCATTTTGAATTGCGTTTTACCTAAATTTTACTAAAATTTTGTAGCGGCTACTAATTTTATTGTACTGCAGATCAGCAGACATGTGTTGCTAAAATTAGCAAAAAATACCGCTGGCCTCAAAACAGTTAAATTTCCCGTAATAACAGCAAAATTTTCAGTACACATTACAGACTTTTTTGGTTGAGTGTATGTATTTACAGGTCTCCAAAATTAAACGAGAGATACGCAAAGTTTAGTTTTGACACAATTTTTTACTTTCACCGCTTAAATCACCAGTAACGGTCATGAGTTGGTTAAAAGTTTGTATGAAGAAAATATATTTGCATCTAGTTTAAGAATTATAGATGGATAAAGCCATGAACAATTTTTCAAGTTAAAATTGAGCACATAAACGGACTCGCCGGTTTACACTGGAGTTTTCGCATTTAGATTGCTAATTTAATAATTTTTCAGCGTAATAATATTCTTGTGTTTATAAAAAAATAACCTTAATGAAACATTGGCCCAACGTTGGGCGCCATTCAGTCAAAGAGGAGTTGCAAAAAAGTTATAGACATGTTTAAAAACTTTAAAAATTATTTTATTTGTTACCGCTTTCTTACGCGACAATAATCAACAGCATCGTTGCGGAAAAGCGGAAAGCAAATAATCACCTAATAAGGAGTGGATGCGAAATAAATTGTGCACGGACTTTTAAAATACAAAAAAATTTTAAACCCGTAGTTTTAGTAGTGCTGGTAAAAAAAAAATTATTTTAAAAATCTATTTTTTGAAATCAGCAGTCTACTACATTTTATCTATTTCTGTTGATTTTAGCGAAATATACTGTTACGAGGGTGACCTTATATTGTTTGCCTTGTCCTCATAATCATAATAAAAATTTATTTAAATCACTTTATACAACGCAATTTACTGCTTCTAATATATACATTAGAGTGTCCCAAAACTACAAAATACCAGTTTTATTGGAAATGGTCCCAAATGGAAGAAATCGATTTTTTTTTTGGAAAACGTTAACCCGTGCCGAAAGTTGGACGAAAATGGCCCATTTTGGAAAAAAAGTGTTTTACTATTAAAAATTCCCAAAATTCGAAATTTAGAAAAAAAATTATTTTTTATTCCATTTATTTATTTAATATAGTCAAAATGATTCAGACATGGAATTTTGACTTCATCGGATATCATTAACCCACTTTAGCCTGGAATCCAAAATGACCCACCAATTTGATAAAAATGCAAAAACGTGTTTTTTTTTTAAATTAATTTTAAAGATTTTTTAAAATGCTTAACTTGGAGATGTCGATTGCTATTTGTACCACATAATAGTTGATATTAAAGAAAAAAAATAAATTGGAGAAATGATAATTCGAGTTTGTGTTTGGAGCGACTGCTTTCCAGGACATTTTACAAAAATTGCTCATTTTGTCAAAAATTAAATAAAATTTTAAAGTTTTCATAAAATTTTACAGTTTTCGGAAAAACATCACTTAAATATGGTTAGACTATAATTGTCTTTATATTTGTTTAAAAAATCTTTAACCCTTAGTGACCTGGGATCATAAAAGACACATGAAACTTAATATTAATTATGACTACGAGATTGTAAAGCCATTAAATTGATAAAAAAAAAAATCTCAACTGGATAAAAATAATTATTTTATGTAACGTGATCCATATGGGGTCAATTTTTATACTTTTGGCCAAAAACGCCCCACTAGGAAATTTACAGAATAACACCTTTCATAATTTTCGGGAAAATATCACATTGAATGAATTAAAATTTTCTTTTTTCTACTTGATAAAAATTATTATTTTGAGTAACTTGATCCATATAGGGTTAATGTTCTCACTTTCAGAAGCTCACTTCGAAATTTTCAGAATTATTTTTTTGAATTTTTTAAATTCAACTTTTGGTGATGGAACTCCATCCTTTGCAACTGTGAAACGCTGGTATAACAAATTAAATCACGGATGTCCTTCGATCCAGGACGAATTTCGAGAAGGTCATCCAAAACCATTTGTATGCCAGAAAACATTGATGCTGTGCAAAATCTGATAATGCAAGATCGTCATGTGACATACTCTGAGATTGAGGCTACCTTAGGCACAAGTTCCACCAGCATAAATAAAATATCAATATCAAAATTTAGCCGTAAAAAAGATTTGTTCTCATCGGATTCCTCAAAACTTAACAACGGCTCGATTGGTGCAAACAAATGCTCAAGAAATACAATAGCAGAATTCCAGAAGACGTCTATAAGATCGTTACAGATGACAAATCATGGATCTATGCATATAAACCTAAAACTAAAAAGCAGTCGACTGTATGTGAATCTCATCATGAACGAAATCCAACAAAAGTTGTTCGCTCTCGAAGCACTTCAAACAAATGGTCTGCTGTTTTTTTTTTGGAAAAGGTGGTCATGTGGCAACAGTGCCGTTAAAACAACTTAGAATAGTTAAATCTGAATGGTACACCACCATTTGTTTGCGAGAAGTGTTCGGATAAATGAGAAAAACCAACCCCCAAAAACGAATAATTCTTCACCTTGACAACGCGAGTTCTCACACATCGGTTCAAAGAAGTGAATTTTTGAGCAATAAAAATAACGAATTAATGGGTTATCCGCCGTACAGCCCAGACTTGGCAGCAATTGGCTTTTTTTTGTTCTCATACATTTAAGATAAACTTCGTGGACAACGATTTTCGTCAGCAGAAGTAGCATTCAAAAACGATGTTTTGGAGGTCTCTCACGCGGAATGGAAAAAATTCTATGAAAAGTGGTAAATAACTTGTAACCTAAAAAGTCTCAAAAAAATTTTAAATCTTCGAAGTTTTTTTTCATTTTTTTTTTAATGCAAAAAAGAATCGAGCCTTTCGAAAACAGCAGTTTACAATTTTTTTAGCAAATATTTCTGCTGATTTTAGCAGGATAGACTGCTATTTACATTCAACTAAAATTTAAATATAACTAAAATTCTGTAAATTAAACAGTTTTAATTTTGCTGTTCTTATTTTGCTAGTATTTAGCAAAAAAAAAAAAATCTGCTAATGTCAGCAGTTTTTCCTGCAGCATCATTTTTAGCTAATTTTTAGTAACTTTTTAGGCTATTTTTACAGATTTATTTCTATGAGTGTAGTTAAAAAAGATTTTATAAAAAAATATATTTAGGAAATCTTCAATAATGGATACATTTTATTTTAGAAAATGTTCAGCATTCACAAAGAAGTTCAGCAAAATAAGTTACTAAATATAAATTCAAATAATATTTCTATTAGAAAATATAAATTTCTATTCAAATCTAGTTGGAAAATAAATAAATTTTTACTTCGAGAAAGTGTATATCACTGTGTATATATGTGTATATATCAAGTGTATATATGTATAATTTTATTTTTTTTCCATTTATGAAATTTAAAAACTATAAAATATTTTTTGCTCATGCTATTTTAATCAACAATGCCCTTTTGGGTTTCTCTTTATGATGACGTTTGATGTGTTGATAAAAATTTGAATTTGATTTGAATTTATAACCACACTCAGCACATTTATATAAATCCTCTCCAGTATGAGTAGCAGTATGCTCCTAAAAGAGAGACAAAAAACTAATAAATATTGTTTTTCAGAATCGTTTGAATATCATTTAATTACTCTTAAAGTCAAAGCATTTTTAAATGCCTTATCACACATAGTACATTTGTGTGTCTTTTCCATTTTATGAATGCGCAACACATGTGCCCTAAGTGCTAAGGGCGATGTCGATACATGTTTGCATACCTCACAACGATGCTCCCGATCGGTACTTGCGTGTAAATTTCTCAAGTGACAGCTTAGACCTCTACGCCCGAGAATCAATTTAGAACATATTGGACATTCCATTGGTTTATTATCCACGTTGGGATTAACCGTATGTTGAACATAATGATGTTTTCTAAGTATATATTTATTTTTAAATGCATTACCACAGATGTCACAGATACATTTGAATCTATCACTATGCCAGCATTGTAGATGACTGTTAAGTATAGTTTTGGTGGGATATCTAAAAACAAATAAAATGTTGGGGTAATACAATAGAAAATGATAGCTAAATTTGATATTTACAGAATTGAGAATTTATCCAGTGGGCAATTAATTTAAAAACTATCACGCCAAACTAAAATAATGAATGATAAATAGAAGTGTTAAATTCGGATTTATCGTTTTTTTTTTTTATCACAACATTTTAAGTAATTACCGAATTACCAAAGAACGATACGATGGCGGAATCGCTATCACCTTAAATATCCCAAAAACGATATATTCCAATAAGATTATAATATCGTTTTCGAAAAGGTTTAACGATAAAGTATACTTCAAAATATTCATTATTTACAAAAATTCAAACAGTTTTCAGAAACAAATAAAATTTATAAAAACTTGTAATATTTACTTCGTTTGGCTATTTATACTCCTTTTTATTGGAAAATTATGGTTGCAAAATCTAGGTGAGTTCGATTTTTCTTCTGAATATGGGTGAAATCAAAAAATGTGATAAATTTTTTGGCCAAATTTGTGAAAAGCAAAGACGCTGGCAGTCCGTCTCCGATATACACAAGTTGACCGCACTTGTACGTAAAAACCATACGTCAGTGTGGTAACATTTGTGAAAAGGAGACAAAGAGGAGATAAGAAAATAAACAAAGAAAATTTAAAGTAGAATATTTGTATGTCTGTTTGATCACTTCTGAGAGCAAAAAACAATAACAGAAAGCTGAATCAATCTGAATCAATTTGAATCAATCTGTCTGTCTTCTAGAATATTATTTAAAAATGGTAACTTATTCCTATAAATACTTATTTTGAAATTATTTTCGTTATTTAAGTCGCTAATGCAGATATAGAGTTCTGAAATAAAATGTTTATATAATTTTATGATAATACTAGCAGATATGTAGTTTTGATAAATATAAAAATTATGCATTATTAGGAACAAATGACCATGTAAATCTTTCTATACTTTTTGTGGAAAACAATATTATGTGCCTCCAAACATCAACGAACACAGAATTGTTAATCAGGGATGGAAAAGTCTCGTTTTATTGAAATTAATAATTCAAGAACTATTAAATATATCCATATCTTATTCCAAAAATTTTGCATTATATTCGTTTGCAAAATGTTAATCGCTCATTAAGTTTCTTAATTCATTTTCTGCGGCATAAATCCTTTTATTCACAATCCGCCATTATTTGGAATTTTTTTCAATGCGGTGTATTTTAATCCATAATCCAAGTTTAGTGGCTAGTTTGCAAAAAAAAAAAAAAAAATGCGAAACAAATTTTGCGAAAAGGATAATTTTACACCAATATATTCCTTTGCAGAATGTCAAGTTGATTAGCTCTTCGAAGTCATTTTCTACACTTTTTCGCATGCCGCCGTAATTTAGCAATTTTTTAAGTGTGATTTCTTAAAATTTATAATCTAGGGATTGCAAAAAGAAAATCACGAAAAAAAATTACAAAGAGGAAATTTTTTGCATTAATATATTTCTTTACAAAATGTAAACCGCTGACTAAGATTTTTAATACAATTTTTGTACCATAAAGACTTTTTTTCGCGTTCCGCTATTATTTTGCAAATTTTCGTGTGCGGTTTTTTAAATCTATATTCTAGGGACTATAATACACATTTCATAAAACAAAGTTTGGTGGTTAGTTGCAAAAAATAAAAAATTGCGAAAAATAAAATTTGCAAAACATAAAATTTTTGCATCAATATACATATTTCTTGCCGCTCTTTTGACATTTCTCTTCAGTAAGGTTTGCCATTTCATGATGGAAAGATATACGAGCCAACAACGAGTCGAAATTATTAAAATTTACTACCGACATTCGGAGTCAGTGGCCTCAACGGTAAGAGCGCTACGTCCAATTTATGGTCGTCATAATGAATGGCTTCGTCAATAAACAAAATATGCGTTATTGGTTAGACAGCAATCCACACGTACTCCATGAGTCATCATTGCATCCCGAAAAAATTACGGTTTGGTGCGGTTTATGGGCCGGCGGCGTCATTGGGCCGTACTTCTTCCGTGATGATCAAGACCGGCACGTTACTGTGAATGGGAATCGCTACCGTTCAATGATAACCGAATATTTTTGGTCCCAATTGGATGATATGGACTTGGAGGACATGTGGTTCCAACAGGACGGCGCCACAAGCCACACAGCGAATGTCACAATCAATTTATTGCAAACCAAGTTTGGAGAACGTGTTATCTCACGAAATGATCCAGTCGATTGGCCGCCTCGGTCGCGCGATTTGACGCCGTTGGACTATTTCCTGTGGGGCTACGTCAAATCTATGGTCTATGCCAACAAGCCACCGACGATTGATGAACTTCGTACGAATATCGGCCGATTTATGCTTGAAAACCGTCGAAAATTGGGTTCAGCGTCTGGACTTCTGCAAGCATGCCCGTGGTGGCCATGCAAAAGAGATCCATTTCCATACATAATGGCATCGTACCTTCTTTCACAGGAATAAAGAATTTCATTGATATCCAAAACCGTTTTTGTTTTATTTAAAAAAACTTTTGTAGCGCTCTTATTGAAGAACCCTTGGGAATATAATACCAATTTCCACACCAATTGGCAATACCGCTAAAGTAACGTTATCGATTCAAAACCCTTTCAACTGACTACTGTCACACCTAAAATACCGTTACCGAAATAACCGAAATACCGTTATCTGAAATAACTGAAATACCGTTATCCTTAAAATACCGATACCGAAACAAATAAAATATCGATACCCTTAAAATACCGGTACCGAAATAAATTAAATACCGTTATCCCTAAAATACCGTCACCGTTATTTTTAATTTTCTGCTTTTGCTAATTGCACATGGTTATTGAGTATTTTTCCTACTTTAAGTTGGAAAATTAGTTCTGTTTTTAATCTCGTTTATTTTTTGTAAAAAAAAATTTGCTTGATACTTCGAAATAACTGACTACCGTTATCCTTAAAATATCGTTACCGTTATCAAAAACCCGTTAACCTTAAAATATCGTTACCGAAATAACTAAAAAACCGTTATCCTTAAAATACCGATACCGAAATAAATGAAATAGCGTTACCCTTAAAATACCGTTACCGAAATAATATCAAATAGCGTTACCCTTACCGATAACCGCATCGTTTCGGTTACCATCTATGGTTATAACCAGGGCAAGGACTTTCATGCAAATGCATGTTTGTAGTCAGTGGCCCAAAAATGATTTTGACCAAAAACTTTCCGAATCAAAGAATTTGCAAAAAAATGGCATCGATTTGTTGTTGCATATTTTGTTATAAATGCATATTTTTGCATATTTTGCTTTTAAGTGCATATTTTATGATTTTTATTGCATATTTTTGCATATTATTATTGCATATTTTTAAAAATTTTTAAATATGAAATTCAATTTAAGAATTCATACTTTAAAACTAAAAAATTCTAAAGAATTAATTATTTGGAAGCTCTGTAGGTAATATAACACTACACTAGAAAGAGACACATTTTTTATAGATGTAATTTTAAATTAACGTTTTCGGGTGTTATTGCTCACAAAAAGAAAGTTGAAAAATTTTATAAAAATTATTTTAAGGAAACTTGTCCCCGAGCAATAATTTCTGGCACTTTTTTCGAAGTTACGAAAGTGAGTACGATTTTATAGTACACATATTTAAGTTCTATTTTATAATAAAGTTTTTTTTCAGGTAAAATGCCACACACAAAAATATATTTAACTATGTGTATTTGAAGACATATTCAGTGTGTTCGTTTACTCGAATTTCTTACTACTTTTACTACAATTGCAAAGTTTTGTTTACTTTTTGTATTAAATTTTTCCAGCTGTAGTAAATATAGTAAACGAACAAGCTTAAGCGTGTTCGTTTAATTTCTAGTCTAAATTTTTTTGATTATTTCACAGGAAAATTGTAATTTGCAATTTACTTAAATTTCACTCATAAGTATATTACTAATATTTTGGATATTTAACAACTATTTTTTTTTTTTTTTTTTTTTTTTTTTAGCAAATTCTGCTGATTTCAGCACTTTTTATCCCAGAACCGTTTAACTAATTTTTACAAACTTATTTCTACGGGTGCAGTTTTCGTTTTATTTGTTTTTTTTTTCATACTACAACAAATAAGTAATAAGATTTATAATAAATTATTTTAATTTAAAGGGTTTCTTTTTTTTTAAACTAAAAATATGATTAAACAAAAAAATCCCGAAATCCTGTTAAATTCCGTGTTACCGATAAAAGCCGGGATCCCGGCATACCGGGATCTCAATTTTCAAAATTCTGAATCCTGGGATTTTTAAAACCAGTCCCGTTCAGCCTCCCTAGTTCCAAATGTTTGCTAAATCTGGCCATATACTTGCAATATTATTGTACAATTTCCCGTTTTAGTTCTTTAATCTACTACCACACATGGTAATAGAATAAAGAACTACAGCGAGAAGTTGTACAATAATATTGCAAATGTATGGCCAGCTTAATATAAACGTTTAACATCATGTCTTCACATTAGCAAACAACTTCCCTCAATAAAGTAAGCACAGACAACAATACTGACCGACTCATAAGATTGTTCATAGCAATTTTATACAAAATAACCCATTAAATTATGATCGTATTTCGTTGATTAAATCAATTTAAATATAGAGATACAACCTTGCGGTTTGATCTGCGTTTATATTTTTTATATGGAGTTTTGACAATTAAAAACGCACTGCGGATCAGTGTTGCCAACTCCTGAAGGCAGGAAAGCACCGTGAGCATTATGAAAACGGGTAAAAAGGGTAAAAATTTACCAAAAATGGGGTAAAAAAGCACGATATTAATTTTTTGAAAAATTTAAATCAAGAATTTAAAAACAAATTTTAACTTTGAAAAATCGTGTAAAAAAGGTTCAGAAAATTACCTAAAAAGGGGTAAAAAAGCACCGAATTAATATTTCAATATTTTTAAGTTTATATGTAACGAAGTTGCTATTTAAAATTGTACTACAAATATTGTGCGAAAATGTAGTTCTTGTATAGTTCGTATTATTTTTTAAATTTTGACAGAAAATTCAAGAAAAATGTAAAAAAACGAGAACAAATACCAAAAATTGAAACTGTAAAAAAGCACTAAAAGCACAGCCAGAAATCTGAAAAAGCACCGTAAATACCCGCTTTTTTAAAACGGGTATTTGTAAAAAAATCACCGGGTACGGGAAGGAAAAAAGCACCAAAAAATACCCGAAAAGCACTGAAATGGCAACACTGCTGCGGATTCTCTCTAAATTAAAACTTAATTTAATTTCTCTGCGTTTTCTCTCATACTCGCATATTTTCATTCTCACTCTCACTACAATGTTCCCATATCAGGGATGATAAATGGGATTTTCAAAATAGTACCAACCTGCTTAAAAAATAGTACTTTTTCGACCTCCATAGTACCAAAAATATTTTTTTTATTCTACACCACTCTATGGCTGTATTGAGTTGATGCTTATAATGTCAGTTCGTATGTCCCTATAAAATGAACGATCTTTATAATTAAACTACAGGTCGCATTTAAAAAGATAATCTGACGAAATTTGGTAAATAAGTTTGTACTGCATCGATTTCTAACGCTATTGAAAATGGTTAAAATCGGTCCATGTTTTGACCTAGTAATTATGAAAAGATCTTATCTGATATTGAATGTCTTGGTGTTTAATGGTATAACCAAATCAAAGCGATTTTATACGATTTCTTTCACGGGACTTATATAATTTTATTCGATAGTTAGGTAACGATCATTCCGGTAAAGACCCTGGCTCAAATTTGGCGTTGTTCCTCCCGGCTCTTTTTTACAGCGTTTTGTACTCGGAAAAGTTCGAAAATTTACGAATATTTTATTTCTTTTTCGTATTTTTTTATTCTTTGCTATTTATTCCCTATTTAGACTTAACTTTTAGACTAGTATCTAGGTGAAAACCAACGTGTAAAGTTAAAAAAATAAAAAACCCCGAAAAAATCAAGACGGTCAAGCCGATATTTACAATTGGGAAATTTGAATATCAGACGTAATAGATAGCATAAGCCCGGAACTACGATCCCTTCCACTGTCGGAAAAATCGATATTTGAACTTGTTAAACTTGTTTCTATAGAATTAAACCATGCATTATGTGGTATGGAACAGAGAAACAAGCCAGCCGCCGTGAGCCGTTTAAGCCGCCGCCGCCGGTCATTTTTGTCTCAGCCGCCGCCGCCGATTTTTTTCGGCTCATTTCGGCTGGAAGTATCAATTTTCCAAAATAAAAAAATTAAAAACAAATGTCATTTTTAAAACAAATTTTCTACTTCATCGTTTCCTGAACCATCAAGAGTATTTTTTTTAGTTCAAAAGAAATAAAAGAACCAGTTTTATAGTTAGAGCTAAGAAGGATTTTTGTCATAAATATTTCTTAAGTTGGAAGTTTTGCTTGAAAACTTCTGACATATTTCGCTGAAATTAGGATATGCAATTTTAGCTTAATTCGCACAAAACCGAATTCAGCTTTAGAAATTGAATATATATAATTCCATCAAACCATTCCTTTATAATTAATTCATATGTTTCATTTCCAAAGTTTAATATTAAATAGAATGCATTCTTATGTTGAATACATTCCTTATAGAATTACAATAAATTTAAATAATTAATTTCTTCGAGTTTATTTTGTGACCAATACTTTATTTATAGAATTTTCTATCCACGGGCTAATTATGGTCAATTAAATGTTAAAATGAAATAAAAATCAAATCCTTTTCACTCGACGTTTCGTTGACGGTATTTAAACTTCTTCTGGAGTGCGAATTTTATTAATTTGATTTTACTTTTTTACATTGTCAAGTATTTTATTTAAAATTGAATAAAAATTGGACATCACAACACGCAATTTAATAAAAACTTTAAATAAATAATTACAACCTAAATAAATTACAGTTTCACCTAACGACTAATATCACAGAATTTTCC
The DNA here is from genome assembly GCA_949987735.1 of Leucophora obtusa. Lineage (NCBI taxonomy): Eukaryota > Metazoa > Arthropoda > Insecta > Diptera > Anthomyiidae > Leucophora > Leucophora obtusa. The sequence goes on from OX465299.1 coordinate 51,490,600, forward strand.
TATTTTTTTTTTTTTCATTAATTCTAATCTTTTACAAAATGGCTTATCAATCAAGTAATTTTATTCAATCCGTAAAAGACTAAGGTATGAATATACCAATGATTCTGATAACAATTTAGTTTATAATTACAAATTAAATAAAAATGTGGCTTATTTTAGGGATTTAATATTGATATCAAATAATAAAAATAATGAAGGTAATTAACCAAAATTTAAAGACGCAAACATTTGTTTTAATATTTTAAAAACCGAATAAAACTTGAAAGATAATTATAAAAATAATGAATTCATTAAAGAATTCATTCACTATGCATAAAAATTAAAAGAATGATGCCAGTGAATGAATTCATAAGGAATGGTATAACCGAATGATATATTAGTAAATTTTAATTAAAAATCCAAAAGTGAATTAAAGAATTAATTCATTCGAATCTATGGTCGTAGGTTTGGTTAAGTAGATCACATCACATTTTTCAGAAATTTCAGTACACCTAAAATTATTATCAAAAGACACATTTTTAAGACATTGCGGACGAAAAAAATGTTAAGTAAGTTATTTCTCGGCCGACTTATTAAATTGGGGAGATATTTACAATAATCGACGCTATTCTGAGTTCCGAATTCACAAAAAAATTCTAAAGTGAAACATTCCGGATTTTTTTGCTGTTCCGTGATCCACATCCGAATTATTTTCTTCGTTTTATTTCGTGTTGAAAAAGCTTGGTGAAAGTAAAAGGAATATTTTGTTGCAAAAATTGATATGTTAAAATTTATTTTAAAATTTTTCAGTTTGCTAAAATTTGTTCGAAACAGTCAATTTCCGACATTTTGAATTTTGTGTGATTTTACAAAACTACTCTAATTAAAAAGTTTTGGAATTCAGAACAGGGGTTATAGTGTCAAAACTCTGTTTTTGAGCGACTTCAAGCACTTAACAATTTTAAATTCAGCAATTTTTCAACCGACGTTTTTGGAAAGACAAAAAAATTTGCTTTCCAAATATATGTATATAGAATTATTTATTTGTAACTGAAATATTTTGAAATATTTTTTAAAAAATATTGACGGCTTTTTTACAGTATTAAAAAATTCTTTACTATTGTAATTTATTCTGAAAGTGGGTTTAGTTTTTAGTAAAATCAGATTCTTTTGTTTAAATTAATTGAAAATTGAAAAAGTTATCGTAATTTTTCTAAACATTTAATTTCAGCTATTATAAGACATCTCGATGTTCTTGTTGGCACACTCATTAACGTTAACTTTTTCAATTTTCTTATAAATGCAGAGATTCCATCTTTATAAATAAATGTATAACTTTGACAATTTTAAAGCGATTAAAGTAGAACTTCATTTTACTCTGAATTAAGAATAACAAATTTTTTAACAAAATATTGTAATTAAAAGCCGTCAAAATTAAACAAAATAAGAAAAAAATTAAGAAAATCAGTTTTATTTGAAAATATTTCCACACAATTTTGTTGAATATATAAACATATGTATATATTTGGAAAGCCCAACTATCTCACCTTCTAGGTCCGTTCAAAAACTAAAAATCCTAAATTTGTAATTTTTATCGATGAATTTAACTTAAAATTATTTTTTATTTGATAATTCCAAATTTTTTGTACAATTTTCTACTGCTATATTTTGGAAAAAACCTTAAACATCTTTAAATTACGTGTATAATGTTCTATCAAGCCGATCAAGCCGCCGCCGCCGCCGATTATTTGGTTGCGCCGCCGCCGCCGATTTTTTCCGGCTCAACCTTAATCGCCGCCGCCGCCGCCGATTTTTTGCTTGCGCCGCCGCCGCCGATTATTTTGATCGGCTTGTTTCTCTGGTATGGAATATAATAACTTTTTGCTGACGTTTGATTCAGATTTTTATTTGAATGAAGTCCCTCAAAGTCGAATTCAATTTCATTTGAAAGCAAAAATTATTTTAAAGGGATTTAATCAATTTAGCTCGTTTGATTTATTAAACCATTAAATTATCAATTAACATAACCCTCGATGAACCCAACTTGTTAATTATAACAATTTAAATTTTTTTTCGAAAAATTTAAATTCACCTTATTTTTAATATTTTTGTGTACTTATTTTAAAAATTTGTTTCAGAGAATTACGTTTCCATCAATTTTTAAATATTTTACCTTGGGTTTTTCAATACTTTTTTATTTTAAACTCTGAAGTTAGTTTCTTCATTTTAAACACAATATTTGGTACGAAAATTAAAAAAAAAAAAAAAAAATATGAAAATTTATAAATAGTACTAAATGAATCATAGGAGTACCATTTTACTTTTGAGGTTTTAATAGTACCATAAAAAGTACTATAGTACCAACTTTATCATCCCTGTCCCATATTTTCAAAAAACAATCCCGATATTTGATGAGTTCAGAGATGGAAAAGTTGAAACGATTGAACTTTTATTTTGGAAAATCATTGTTTTTCATATTATGTTATTATTAAAACGTCTTGTATATCAAGTTTACGAGTTTTCAGCAATTTTTTTGCTGAAATTCCGTTTTCAGCAAAAGTTTTAGTTATATTTTTTTAGCACTAAACTAATGTTTTACTAATTTATTTTGCTACAAAAATTGTGCTGATAACCGCAATTATAGCGTGGACGACAACCAGATAAACAAATGTAGATGTCGCATCTTGTATGGATATAGTACACACAACGGAAATGATTAAAAAGAAAAACAACTCTACACAATTTCTATATTTAAATTTTCAGCAAATAAATTAACTAAAGTAAAATTTCGCTACAAGTTTTTTGAGTTTTTTTCAGTCTACTAATATTCAGCAAAAAGTTTAGTGATTTTAGAAAGGATTTTTTCATTTGCCTTCGACTAAGTGTTAGCAAAACTTTTGCTGAAGATTACTATTTTTTACGTTTTGCTGAAATTACCAACTTTTTTGCAAGCACGCTCCTGACTAAAAATTTGCTGACTCAGCAACATTTTTTGCTGACTTTACTGATTTTTTTTTTAGTGTAGTTTCGAACTCATTTAGCCTATGATTTTAATTTAATGATATTTGCCGAAGTTAAAATGAAAAAAAATATAAAAAATTAAAAATTTTTCTATACTGATACAAAAACCTAATTTCCCATCGCTGGTGCTCTCCACACATACAGGCAAATAAAGTGTGAATGTGTGTTTTAAAACAACCGTTACCGCAGCCGCAGTCATTTAATTTGTTTTTTTCTCTCCGCAGCGGAATCCGCAGCCGCAAGGTTGTATCTCTACTCTAATGAAGGTCAATCTAACTGAATGAGGTGTCTAAAGAAAGCTATTAAAAGGAGATAATTAATTTATATGAAATAGGGTTGTCAGATCACCTTAAAAACTCTGGTTCATTCATAAAATTACCAAAAATTACTTTAAAAAACATATAATTAAACATAATTAGCATCAGTGTTGCCATTTCAGTGCTTTTCGGGTATTTTTTGGTGCTTTTTTCCTTCCCATACCCGGTGATTTTTTATAAATACCCGTTTAAAAAAAGCGGGTATTTACAGTGCTTTTTCAGATTTCTGGTAGTGCTTTTTGTACAGTTTATTTTTTTGGTATTTGTTCTCGTTTTTTCCAATTTTTCTTCAATTTTCTGTCAAAGTTGAAAAAATTATACGAACTATACAAAAAATACATTTTTTCACAATTTTAAATAGCAACTTCGTTATATTTAAACTTGAAAATTTTGAAATATTAATTTGGTGCTTTTTTACCCCTTTTTGGTTATTTTATGAACCCTTTTTACACAATTTTACAAAGCTAAAATGTGTTTTTAAATTCTTGACTTAAATTTTTCAAAAAATTAATATCGTGCTTTTTTACCCCATTTTTTTGGTAAATTTTTACCCTTTTTACCCATTTTCACAATGCTCACGGTGCTTTCCTGCCTTCAAGAGTTGGCAACACTGATTAGCATTCTTTAAATTTTGGACAAACGCGGTTATAATATTTGCTACTGCAGCCGAAAAAATCGAAGCTATATTTTTTGGCATATTTTTAAAAATTCATTGCGAAATTTGACTCCTTTTTACACAGCTAAAAATATCACCCAAAATTTAAGTGACAAAAATAATTGTTAAAATTCAAATTCCGTTTCAACGACATTTGTAACTGAATCAATTAAATATTTTGTAGATATGACAAATTTGCAAGTGTTTTTAATTAAACTTGTTTGTTGAAACTCAATAAACGTGTATGCTGAAATGCAACAACTTCTTTGTTGACCCGGTCATTATCGTCAATTCGAGAAAGTTAACTAATTTGTTAAAATCATAATTTCGAACAAAAATATTGTATTATTTTTCCTGAAAAACCATTTGAATATCAAACAATCAAATTAAAAAGGGATACAACAATTGTTCCAAGACCGAATGTGATGATTAGGGCAAGGAAATTCCTAAATACTTATCCGAATCATCAAATTTAGAACAAAATGGCATCGATTTGTAGTTGCATATTTTTGCATATTTTGACAAAAATTAATTTTTTGCATATTTAGACTTTAAATGCATATTTGGTGCCTTTTTGATGCATATTTTGTGCTTTTTAATGCATATTTTGTGCGTTTTAATGCATATATGTATATGGTTCATATTTTTAATTTATAGGAGCAATTTATAATTTGTAAAAAAAATATAAAAAATTGATACGTTTTCGTGTCTTGTTCAATCAAAATATTTATTTTTTTTTTTCATTATTTAAAAACAAAATTTCTTAAAAACCTGACCTATGGAAAAGCTTGGAGTTCTATGTCTATTTGCAAAATAACTAACTTACATATATTTTTATATTTTAAAGTGTCCCGACTAAAAAAGATATTATATAATCATATATCACCATATATAAACCCATATATACGTCCATATCTAATTTGATCCGAATATTGGAATATATAATTATATCAAGCGAGATAAGCATGTTATCTAACCTGATACAATTTGATCCGAAAAATGGGTCTATCTAACTGCATAAAATTATATATTAATACATAAAATTTGATGAAGATTTTAAAATAAAATTTTAGTAAATATTGTTGAGATCACTTTTCATTCATATTAAATACTAATGCTTAATGTTTAGAAAAATTTTTGCTAATAAACTTGGAAATAGCTGACAAAATAAAACATTACAAAAATTTGTCGGAACAACTTTTTCTAGGTTAGAGTTTTGGTCTTTCTTATAAAATGTGTGTCTTATGAAATAAAAAAAATAACAATTAGTGTTATTTTTGTTCGGTTTAAGATCAAATATTACAAATTCTAAATAGAATTTACAATTTTTATTTTACAACCAATAGAGAAAAACTTATGAAAAAAACTTTCCTAGAACCAATGGTTGACAATTAATGCATTTTCAAGTGACACCGCTCACTAACACTCATTGCAAAACATCTTCAGATCAACTAAAAATCTACAATAAAAAAAATAACTTTCAGAATTAATTTTTTTTTCACGGAAAAAATAACTGAACTTAAACTATATTTATTTCAACATATGTTTTTCTAATTTTTTTTTTTAAATTTAAAAATTGCAATTAAACTTTATAAAATTTTGTATAATTAGATATCATGTCAGATATAATTATATATAAAATTAATACAATTTTCTATTAACTTTAAGTATATATTTTGATATAAGATTGTTTATAAAAGCTTATATGCCATTATATATAATTATGTATGAACTATATTTGCAGATCTCTTAATATATGGCTGGAGACCAAATCGCATATGATTATATATAACGTTATATCAAACATATTTATAAAACCAAAGTGTTAATATAAATGTATATTGTTATATAAAGCCACGCATATAAACATTTAAATTTATATCAAATCATATAAGATTATATGAAAACTTTTTTAGTCGGGGTGTTATTTTTGCAAAAATAATCGTTTTTGGCGCATATTTTCTATGTTTTTAATGCATATTTTTCTTTTTTAGCTGCATCTGCATTTTTTAGGCGCATATTTCTGATTTTTGAGTGCATTAAATTCCTTGCCCAAGTGATGATGTAGTTCATATCATTCAAAAGAGTGAATCGTTCAATTGAACTAGTTCGTTTATGAACGACAAAACTCTATTCGTACACACGCGTAAACGCTTACAAAAGTACTAAAAGTGACGAGTGACAAGTGTGGGCGCTGTGGTGTAATGGTTAGCGCGTTGGACTGTTGCACGTGAGGTTGCGGGTTCGAGCCCCAACCAAGGCAACATCAATTTATGAAAAATAGTAATATGTATGAGTTTTTTCTATCCCTCATACATATCGCAGCGTCCTCCTTCGGTGTTCCCATAGCAATTAACCCCACCGAAGTAAAATAATATAACAGGGCTATGAACTAAAAAGCTTCAACAAAGTTCGCCAACTCACCATCAAATGTTCTAAAAAATTTAACATCACGCGCAATTACAGTGTTGCCATATTTGAAGCCCTTCATCTTTCACCACCTTTCACTTCTTCTCTATCCCCTTTCCAAAGGAAGCAACACGTTAATTAATAGGAAGAATTTCCTGAGTGTTGCTTCTCTTTATAAAAAAAAAAAAAAAAAAAAAACTAGCAACGGCAAAAACTAGGTAGTTTTTGCTCAATCTAAATGCAGTATAACTAAAATTCTGTATATTTAACAGTTTTACTTTTGCTGTTCTCTATATTACTAATATTTAGCAAAAAAAAAATCTGCTAATTTTAGCTAATTTTTTACAGATTTATTTCTATGAGTGTGACCATGGTTTCCGAATTACACTGTGGAACAAATTCAGGTTAGCAAAAGTTAGGTCGATTCTGAGAGTGAGTGTTGAAATAGAGGCTAAATTAGCAGACCCGTATCGCGGCGTTTGCTTATGCTATTTTTATGTCGAATTTTTTATATGGTTTTTTGGCTAAAACTCGTCGACTAATTGATATTTTTTAAATCTGTAAAGCCAAATTATAGCTAGAGACCTGATTCTGCTAATATTAGCAGTTTTTTCTGCAGCATCATTTTTAACTAAATCAGCTGTGGATCTATTTTTCAGCCACATATTTCGCAGTTTGTATGGAAGGCCGCATACAGGTACTCCAACTCGGTGCTTTTTAAAGTATTCCCCCCCCCCCCCCCCCCCCTAAAATCTATAAGAAACGGCTAAAAGACACTTTTGTGTCATTAAATAAGACCCATTATTTTCTTAATTTGTAATATCTTAATTTATTATATTTAAAATTAAAATAATATTAGTAACATAATACAGTAGCTGACATAACGTTTATTCACATGCCATTTTAATCATTAAATCTTTTTTGGATTTCTCCCTATGGAAGCGTCTAATATGATGATAATAATTTGAATTTGATTTAAATGTAGCAGCACATTCAGCACATTTATACAAAGATTCTCCAGTATGAACGGCTATATGCTCCTAAAAAAGAAGGAAAAAGCAAGCAATTAAATATTATTGTATTTTAAAACCCCACAAAATTCTATAATTACTCTTAAATCCAATGGCCTTTTGAAAGCCTTCTCACAAAATGAGCATTTATGTTTCCTTTCCTTTTCATGACGGAATATCTCATGTACTCTTAGTCCCTTGGCCGTTGTCGATAAATGATTGCAAATCTTACAACGATGTTCGTGTTCCGTATCTTCATGCAAATTTTTCATATGAGCTCTAAGGCCTTTAAAGCCTCGTAACACTTTAAAACATACCGGACATTGTTGTGGCTCTTTATCAAGGCGTGGACTGTCCGAGTGTTGATATTCAATATGTTTTTTGAGAGTAAATTTATTTTTAAATGTATTACCGCATATATCACACATACAATTGATTCCAGCAAAGTGGGCGGGTAGGTGAGAATTAAGTTTACGTTTGGTGGGATATCTAAAAACAAACAAAATTTTGGGTAATATAAAAAATTTTGATTGCTACATTGATATTTACAGTACAGAGAATTTATCCAGTGGGCAAATAAGTTAGAATATCACGGAATTTATTGTAACTAAATTACACGAACGTTTTTTTTTTCTCGTTTTCAACAAGGAATTAACTTATTTTATATATGATCCTTTTAGTTTTGCGATAAAAATACTTTTCAATAAACACAGCTAAACTTTAGTTATAAGTCAAGTTAAAATCAATTACTTTTCGAAGTTAATGCTTACATTATTTTTTAATTGCACTTTAAAGTGGTTATGCATAATAATTTGAAAAACTTATAGCACGCCCAGCAAAATATTGGTAATGACACCTCGTTGCTGTCTGCATTACCAATAATGATATATCATTACCTTTTGCATTATTTTGTAATATAAAATAATGACTTCCTAATAACGGCCTATTGTAGTCATTGCTTTTAAATATAAAATAATGACTTACTCACAATAGTTGAAATAAGTACTTTTTACAAAGTTAAATTTTATACATTTATATTTATTACTTGTAAATATGTTTTGTGTTAAAATTTTTATGACGAGTTCTAAAATTACACACTAGCAAAAACTTTAATTTCTCTGAATGTATTTCCTGAAGCTAATAGTATTTGTGTAACACCTTATTTTTAAGAATCAAGTAAGCAGTAAGCGGATAACCACTTATAATTCAACTTTTTGTAAGCATGTTTGTAACCACTTATTATTCAGAAACTCATAACTACTTACTTCTCATTTTTTCGTAAGCGAGCGGGTAAGCGTGACTACTTATAAAAACGACCACGCCAAACAAAAATAATGAGTTTAGACGCCAAAAAATAAGTTGAGCTATGAATTTCTATTATATAACCACTTATTTGGTAACGAAAGATTTTGCTGGGCGTTTATAAAATAAACTTTGTATGAAAAATTTGTTATATAATAACGATATACAATTCTGATAGAAAACACAATTCCCTAAATCTTTTGAGAAGAAATTTTTCGTATGTTTACGGTTTACGAGCGAGAAAGTGTCGAAATTAAAATTTCGAAAAATAATAATTTCAAAGCAAACACAATTTTCAAAAATCTAAAAAGCATATTTAAGTTCACTAAAAACTTTCCATAATGAACTCAAAGCAAGATTGAAGATATAATTTCTATAATAAATGCTTATTTGTTCCAAGGACACATAGGGTTCTATCAGGATACCTTTAAGGGGGGTATCGACTCTAGGAAAAATTTTGTTTTCGATTATCGTGCCTAGTCCTTATCGTGGCCTTTTTTTTGAATTTTGGTCAAATAAATTTTATATCCCCGAGCAAATGTGTTTTCTCTTGCCTTTTTTGGAATTTTTATTTTGTGTGGTAACTTTGTTAAAAAAAATTTTAAAATAAAAATCGAGCCACGATAAGGACTAGAGAATTTATTTGGGATTAACAACCACTTTACATTTTTATTTTCCGGTAATTAATGAAGGCTGCACAGTGACAGCCGATTTTGCCTTTTTTAAAAAAGGACAGTAATGAACAGATATTTTTTAAAAATACTACAATAATATGGTTTTTTATTAACACAATAAAATATTTAAAATATTGTTAACTGAATGTTGTTACAGTATTTACCCCCCTTAAAGGATATCGTGTTAGCTTGAAAACTAGTGGACGGATGTTTATGAAATTTAGCAGAAAGAATACTTAGTATTGATAGCATAGCTTTTTAATTTAAACAAAATATGTTGAAGTTAAGGTACGTTTTCGCTTAATTTCGCCTTTTCCGAAAAACGAAAATCGCTAAATCTTTTTAAGTAGGGGCACGAAAAATTTTTGACTGGCAATTATATCTTGGCAAGTGGAATAATTTAACCTTTAACCTACTGATATTTATGCTTTATAGTTTTCAAGATTCAATCTAAACTTATGTTGACGATATCGCCTATATTAGGCAACGAAACGAAATTTTGTGGAAGAACTTATAGTTTTTTTGTGCCGAACACATTTTATAAATTTCATTGCAAAACAGAGTAAGACCGCTATAGATGCTACAAAAAAATGGTTGATTTTAAATTACCTATTACTATTAGAGATGGGCGCGTGACACGAAATTTGCGTGATTCAAATTATAGCACTCATGTGAGTCGTGCGTGAGTTAAAAAATGTTCGTGAGTCGTGCGTGAGTTTGCGTGATTATATTAAACCAGATTGCAATATTTTACAATTTTGGAAAAATGCCAAAGATCTTCCTCATTTTTTGAGGCCAAGATCGGATCAAGCCAATTTGGGATACCCTGTTCTGAAGTAAAGCGTATTTCAGTGAGAGCGTTCTGCATCGATCGAAACAAATAGTAGTCGGACAGGGCAAGGTCTGGACTATAAAACGGGTGAGGCAAAACTTTCCAACCCTATTTTCTAAATAGTCATAATCAGAGAAGACAAAATTGCTGTTTTTGCTTTTTATGCTTTTTATTACTTGTTTTACTCATGTTTGCTTCTTTTAGCTTTTTTGGATTTTCCGTTTTTAGCTTTAAAATAGCTTTTTCTTAAGATTTTTGAGCTTTGAATTGCTTTTTTTAAGACTTTTTGCCGAAAAATATTTTTTTCCTCAGAAAAAAATTTTTTTTTTAACTTTGAATTTTTTTTTTGAATTTTTTGTTTTTCCAAGTTTTTTTACTTTAGCTTTTTTATTGCTTTTTTTACAATATTTTTTTGCTTTAAACACATCGGATTTTGCTTTTTTCTATCTTCTCTGGTCATAATAGATGGAACCCTTCAGGTCCCACCAAGTACAGTCATTACCTTGGCGCCATGGATATTCGGCTTTGGTTGGTTGGCTGGACTTCACATTTCTTGCGCTTCGGGTTGTCGTAATGGATCCATTTTTCATCGCCATTAATAATTCGATGCAATACTGACTTCTTTTTATGGCGTTCAAGCAGCACTTCGGATATGCAAAATCGTCTTTCAACGTCTCTCGGCTTCAACTCGTGTGGTACCTCGGGGCTTTTCAATGAATCCTGCTGATTGCAAAAGTTTTAAAATTGATTTTTCAAGTTCATCTTGAGTTTGACAATAATCTTAATCGAGTAATGCCTCCCATCATCATCTTCAAACTTTTTTTGGCTAACCTGGGCTGTCTTTGTCTTTCGTGTCAAAATGACCACTTCTGATCCGTACAAACCATCTGTCGCACTTTGAAATCGATGGAACATATTCAGAATAAGCTTCGGGGACCAATCGATGTGCTTCAGCTGCACTTTTTCTTCTAAAATGCCAATTAAGTTATTAAAGACACAAACCATGTGTAAAAGATACGGCATCTATTGCGAATCCCGCATTTTTAAGTTATACACCTAATAAATTTTTAACAAAATTTTTTTATAGTTGAACTAATTTTAATTCTCCTTAATTACCTAATTAAGTTTGTAAATAAATAAAACTTTTGTTCAATAAAGAAAACTTCCTTAACCCTCATCGGTCGCTCGAGAAATACATCTAATCGGTCCCATTGTATGCGCGCGCATATACATATATTTTTAATTGTAAAAAAGCTAAAAAAAATTAACAACCTTTTATGTTTTGTGATTTTTTATGTTTATTATATTTTGTTTACTATCATATTAATACATTTAAACTTCATAAATGTAGATTTAGAATGAAATTAAAATAAGAATATTACATATATTAAAAAAAAAATTGAATTTTTAACTTTTGTCAATTATTTGTACATTTTTGTTATTTTTATATGTGCAGATGTAACATCGGCCTCGTTTTGATGTACTTGGTAAATGGCGAATCTCCCAAATTATTTGAATAACACTGGAGGCATCATTACAGTTTTGGCCATACGTTGTTCGCGGTCATCAAATCGAATGCAACCATAGATACGCTTGAACATTTTTAAAGACATTGTTGCTCTAAAGATTGGCCGACCAGTTTCTTCATTCCACAGTTTAGTGACACATTCACCGTATGACCGATACACACCAGAAAGCAGCAACAATCCAAAGTATGCGTGCAGAGTGTCCAAATCAATGTTTTCCCATACGTCTTTGTACTTTCGCACACCATATAAATTCGTCATGTTCAAAATAATATTCTCAACCGATCCAAGGAGCATGTGAAATGCAGACGAAACATCAACTATATTAGCAGCTGCTAATGCTTTTGGACCTTGAATTATAACAAAAATGAAACATATAATGAACATGAACCCATAACAAAGAGGGTAGGTTTTTACCTGAAGTGAAATTTTCTGCACGTCGAAATGAATTTCTTCGATTTATTTCAAATGGTTGCGATGAATATTCAATTTTCTTATTTTTTGAAAAATATTTATTTTCAGGATTTGCTGCATTTTCTTCTGCTAAAGTTTGCTCAAGTGGCTCAATGTCGTCTTTATCCGAATGCACGCTAACTTCACTTTTATCATTCTCCTCGTCTGATAATGCAAAATCATCGTCACTATTGCACGGAGATTCGCCCGCTTCGCTTTCCAAATCAAAATCCATTTCTAGTTCATCTCGCTGCCTTCATTCACGTAAAACTCTATCGATTTTTTATCAAATACTTCGAAACACAACCAAAATTCAAATAAATGCGCAAACAAACTTCACTTATGTGAGTTCCAGAACAAACTAAATTTCATAAAACGAAAATATAAGAGCGTCCTATAAATCCACACACAAAAATAAGCGGCAATTCCAGGTACCTGCTTATGTGTATGCGCGCACATACCGATTCGTAACTATAACTGCACAGGCAAATACAGTAAGGGTACAATTCAAAAACGGCTTTTTTTGGTTGTTCAGGCAAAATAATTCTACTTTGCAAAATACAAGGTCATTCCGCTGAACCGTTTTTATTTCATTCAAGGTTAAAGATCAAAATTGTATGCGTGCGCATACGGGGGACCGGTGAGGGTTAAATCTAATATAAAAAACAAATTTTGTATTTTTGGTGTGTATTTCGTGAGCGTGATTCAAATTAAGATCAATCACGTAAGCGTGAGCAAGCATGATTATAAAAAAATTGTTCGTGCGTAAGTCGTGCGTGATTATTTTTCATTCTTGAGCGTGAGTCAAAATTCACTCACGCGCCCATCTCTAATTACTATTGTAGGGTTCTAATAATAAAGATTGATAAATAAAATTTTGATTTTTTCAACAATATTTGAAAATTTCCAAGATGCGATTAAGATTTAGACGATTTTTTTTTAAATGTTGACGATTTTGCGCCCAATTAAACTGGTAACAACGTTGGATTATGTCATTACCATACAAATTTCACATTAGTAATGTCTGGGAATGACATAAGCCAACGTTAAAAGCTTGCCACAAAAGCACAGCTAATATTACCATGGATGGTAACCGAAACGATGCGGTTATCGGTAAGATTAACGCTATTTTAGATTAACATTTTAAGGATAACGGTATTTACGTTATTTCGGTAACGGTATTTTAGGGGTAACGATAGTCAGTTGAAATGGTTTTGAATCGATAATGGTATTTTAGCGGCATTGCCCGCCAACCCTGAATATTACTTTAACTAATTTTATTTTCTGTTTTAAAGCTGGCAACACTATTGTTTATTTTCTCTCTTCTCTCAATAAATTGTAAGTGATGCACAAATTTTGTTAGCGATTGCCTCAGTTAGCTATAGGAAGGGAATATTTGTTAAATGAAATAAGAAAATAAATTATGTGTATGATATGTTAAAATGTTATTAAATCATTTTTGTTTTTTTAATTATAAAACAAACAAAAAGGCAATTTTTGAGACACATTATCCTTAAAACACCGTTATTGAAATAACCGCAAAACCGTTATTCTTAAAACACCGATGCCAAAATAAAATGCCGAAATGAATGAAATCTTTCAAAACAACAGAGTAGTATATTGGAAGATGACAAAACAAATTGTGGTAAAATTTTTGTTGTCGTTTTTGTTTCTTTGATATTTTAAATGTTTAATAACACTCCTAGACGAAAACAAGAATATCTCATTGAGTTTGTAATTTAACCTAACAAATATTTCTAGAAATTCTAAAAACGTCGTCCCCTGACGATTTTCTTAAGCAAGAATGAAATCCGGATAGGGACATGCCTTCAACAGATCATTTTTCACAATTTGTCAAATAAGTTTTGGGATTTTAGAACATTTAATTTCTTTAACGCAATTAATGTATATGCCGATAAAAATAAATTTAAAAAGCAAATTTTGTTTAAAGAAATACCCGTTAGAAAGACGTCTTTCTTAAATTTAAGTTTATAGTTTTTGTTTTATTTATCAGATATTATAAGGCCAGATAAAATTTGATTTGATTATATATGCTGTGCCAGATCTGGCTAGACCTAATCCGACCTCTACGAGTAATAAGTCAAAATTGTCCCCAATTTTTAGAACTAATTAGATCTGGTACAATCAGTTCTGATTAGATTTGATCTTTTTCGCGGGAATGTTTATTCAATTTTACGAAAAACTTAGCTGGAGTCAGAAAAAACATCGAAAAGTTAAGAGTTTTTATTAAAATCTGACAGTTTTGCTTGAAGTTCTTTCCTTATTAGCAATTGTGTAAGTGAAAATAATATAGGGCCAGTTTTTAAGTGAACATTTAAGTTTCGTTGAAAATAAAGACTACTATTTGCTCCATTTAAGTGAACTTTTTAAATAATTTTTTAACCTGGGTGGTCTAAGGATTAACTTAATCGTAACTAATGATTTAATCACTTTAAAATCTTAAATACTCCAAAAAAAAACACTTAAATTCTACGTTTTTCTTAAGTATTTACTAAGGGTGTTTTTTAGGGCCGATAGAAATTTAAATTGTAAAAAATAACACAAAAAATTAAATTTTAATTCAAAAAAATTATTTTATTCCAAAGATCAATACATGGCATTAACATTTGAAAATTATTTCGAGCATATGGCCACCGCCGCTGATCTTGACGAAGCGAATTTGGACGCCAATTTTCGGCCACTTTTTCGAGCTTTGCTTGCCGTATGTCACAAATAACACAAACAATGTTGGCCTCCAAGGCGTCAATTGTTGCTGGTTAATCAGCACAAACCAGTGACTTCACGTGGCCCCACAGGAAATAATCGAGAGGTGTCAAATCGCACAACCTTGGAGACCAATTGACCGGTCCATTGCTCGAAACCAACTTATCGTCAAATTTTGATTACAATAAGTCTATATTTGCGGTTGCCGTATGGCACGTAGCGCCATCCTGTTGAAACCACATCTCGCCCGGATCAATGTCATCCATATTTAAAAGCAAAAAATCATTAATCATTGTGTGGTAACGATATCCATTGACCGTAACGCGAGCTCTGGTTTCATTTTTAAAGAAATAAGATCCAATGATGCCACAACGTATAAACCGAACGAAACGGTGCATTTTTCTGGATGTAATGGTGCCTGTAGGGTCTGTTATGGATTGGTTTCACTCCATTTATTAACAAACCTGTTAAGCCAAAAATGAGCCTCATCGCTGAACACAATTTTGCGTCTATAAGTTGCGCGAATTGATGACTGATTTTCAAAGTAAATCTGGATAATTTGGTAGTGTTTTTCAAGCGTCAATCTATTCATGATGATTTGCCAGAATATGCTGATCATAAATGTCAAAAAGTGAGCGCAGTCTAACAGTTCGTTTGACAGCTAACCCTTTCGTAAGTTCTATCGAGCTTAAAAAAAACACCCTTTATAATACCGGCCCATAAAGTAATAAAATTATGACACTGTAAATTAAAAATTTTTTTTATAAAACAACTTAATTTTATTTTCCCATTTAATTTGACTACTGCATGCCGAAATGTGTTGCAGCCATAATTTGTGCATTTATTAAGGAATTTACGTGTATATCTGGCAAATCAGATTCAGGAAGAACCGCTAAAAGATTTTCATGTGATTCACTATTACTCGAGCCAATAAAACGACGCTTGATACGTATTTTATGACCACCTGATTTAGCCTGTTTTATAATATTTGGAGGCATGGCCTGTTGCTTATAGGCGGCATATTCAGCTTTATGTAAACGTTGACGATGTTTATACATATTAGCACTAGAGGAAAATGTCATCGGACAATTGGGACAGGTATATAAAGCTTCACCAGTGTGAACTGAGATATGTTCCTATTGCAGAAGAGGAAGAAAAAGATAAAAACAATTTACAATTCCTATTTAGTTTCCCAAATCCTCACCCTTAAATCTTGTCCTCTCTTAAAAGCCTTTTCACACATATTACATTTAAATTTCTTTTCACATTTATGATTCAAATATATATGTCGTTTTAGAGCACGATTTGTTGTCGAAACTTTATTGCAGATATGACAGCGATGTTCTTTGCCAACATTATCGTGCATATTTTTCATATGAGTTTTCAGACCAGAATCATTCCGATACCATGTATTACAAATGGTACAGTGTGCTGGTTCGGGTTTTATATCGGAATGCTCAGATTCTTCATGTTTTTTCATATTGTAATTATTTTTGAATGTTTTGCCACATTTATCACATATTTGTCGTTTTGTTGGATCATGACTATGCATATGTTCACGTAATTTACCTTCAGAAGGTAATCTGTAATGAAAACAAGGGCAAGAGTTTAGTAATTTTTGATGAATTTTTTTATAAAGTAATTTTTGTTCTCTTACCCTAAGTGGCTTTTGTTTTGGACGGGAGTAATTGACGCCAATCACATTTCATAAGAAAAATCACAATATTATTATTTATGAAAAACTTAATTACAAACTAAAATTTTCATTTATAATACATATTTAGAAAACCATTTTAAAAATATAAAATAATAAATTCTAATTTAGAATTTTAAGAAATTTGTGAATTGAAATATTGTATAATATGTATGTATTTTTATTATTTTTTGGGAAAACTACACTACATCATTTTGAAACATTTTTGGCCCGCTAAACACCAATCTGGCAAAAACTTTGTTGTTTGGAGTTTTGCCTATCATGGAACTAAACTTCAAAATGTTAAAAAAAAATGTGGAAATGGTAATGACATGTCATTATTTTTTGAACTACCAATAACACTTTACAACAATTTCAAACTTTTTAAAAAATTACGGGGTTCTGACAATGGATTTTGGGAGAGGCGTTTTGAAAGATCACATCGCAATTTTATTTTAGGGGGGTTAAAGTTTCATCCTTTGTGCAGCATATCTAGGGTGACCATTCCTACTGATTTGATCAGCACATGTACTGGTCACGTGTACTGATGAAAAAGTCGTGTACTGATTTGTACTGATTTTTTAAAATTTGTACTGATTGTACTGATTTTTGGCATTTAAAATAAATATTAAATTTTTTTTAGCGAAAAAAGCCAAAATGCAAGTACAATGTAGTTTTTTTATAGGATAAATTTGTATGAATGTGAGCGGTTTTCTCTACCAGAAAGTATTCAAAATGATTTTCCTATATGTAAATTTCTTAATCTAATATGTGACGCGCAAAATAGAAAGGGACCTAAGGATAGAAAGGGACCTAAGGTCAGGAGAGCATGGGATCGGTCTCATTCGATGCTCAGATGTTTTCCACAAAAAAAAAAAAATTGATTTTTTACCCTAGGTCCCTTTCTCTATGCGCTGTCACATAAGTAGTTTCATACACAGAGAAGATTCGTGGTGACAACCGAATCCATCAAATGGTTCCATTTAGATAATAGAAAATCAGTTGAAACAACAGTTATTTGACTGTGATAAAAATATTTTAATTATCCGGTTGTCAGAGCTACTGTCAGAATGGTTCTGTTTTCTGAGTGTAGGAAGCGACGTCAAAAGTTGAAGATTTTGACGTCGTCTGAAGAAATATATGTGGGTATTTCTATGGAAAAATTTTCGAATCATTTTTAAAAATGTTACGTGTTTTTTGTAGAAACACGTAGCTAAAATGTGAAGGTCAGAAATCATGCAGAAATTAGCAAAGAGAAAAAAGATTTGTTCTGACAACTAAATTTGTAGCCAATCGATTGGTTAATTTGTACCTACAGAAAATTAGTTTAGAAAATGCAATTTGATCGTGACGACAGAAATTCGTTGGCTGAATAAAAATTCGGTAGAATTAAAGTTCATACTATACTGGTGTCATATTAAACTCCATTCGTAGCATGGCTATATTTCATCAATCTGTTACAAAAAAAAACTAGAAAAGCAATAGTAACAGATCATTGAAATTTCTAAATAATGGGTTCGTTTCCTGTACTTAAAAAACTGGATTTTTTCATGGAAAAAAAGTTTTTTTGGTTTGTGGTCTGTATAGGGAGAAATGTGTAAGGTTTTTTAGGATGATTAACCGAAAAATGTTGTTGCCATAACCAAACCATTCGGTTGACAACAAATTAGGTTGGTTGCATAATCATTTTTTGATGATGATATTTTTTTAAAATTTGAACTGATTTGAAGTCAGAGACAAATGGTCACCCTAAGCATATCGGTATATGAAACTATGTGTTCTTTACATCTGAGATGTAGGGTATGTTCAGCAACTTTGTAGAAAATATTAAGGCAAATATTTTTTTGAAATATATTAACCCCACATAACGGTAAATAATTGGCTCTATTCTAACAGATCGTAAAAAACACCCCTAAAAAGGGGTAGGGTGGGGATGAAATGTTCTACAAAAAATGTTGGCCATATGTCAGAACACACCAAATCCCAAAACTTAACACAAACAGCAAAAACCAGTCAAATTCAAGATTGCCCATTAAGGGGTAATTTAGTTATTGTTCACATATGTAGGTCATCCCATCTCTGACGAGAAGGTTTGACACTCAACTGCCGAATGCTTTTGTATCTATGTCACTATGACTTCAGTTTTGTTGCTTATAATCTTCTTCATTCTTTTTGTCATTATCTTTTTGCCACTCAAAATTGCCATAAGGGAATTTAATATTTTTCGTTTTTTAATTGTGCCACAAGGGAATTTGTAAGAATAAAAATGCTTTACTTTAGGGTTGTGATAACAGAAATAGGGTTGAAACAACCGAATTTTTAGTTGCAGCAACCGAACGATTCGGTTGCAACCAAATTCGGTTGGGACAACAAATTTTTTTTGTAGGTGTAGGCTTAAGGAATACAAGGTTTTATTTTTCAATAGTAAATTGGAGGATATATATAAATTTGAACTTGAAGTTTTTCCAGATGAGCCATGGGTGCCAAAACATATCTGCCGAAATTGCTACAACGGCTTGATCTGTGGTCTAAAGATAATACAAGTTTTGATTGATGTTCTTAGCAAGACAATAATTTTGTTAAATTACTACCTGTTCGCAGTCCAAATCTACGTTGGGGACTTGGTACAAGCGTCGAAACAGAAAATCATCTCTAAATTTGTACAATCCGAAGCAACATCAAGCCCAAAATTAATGTCACAAGAGCATTTAAATGATTTGGTGAGAAGGTTGTGACTATCAAAAAATAGTGCAGCCGACTTGAAAAGCCTTAATTTTTCGAGTTTCAGAACGCGTCATCATACATTTATGTTTTTAATGCATTTGTCTTTTTTAGACGCATTTTGTAGCAGGGTTCGTAATGAACGCACATGTGCGCACATGCACAAAAGATTTGTTTATACTTTGTTTATACTTTGCAAATTTTTGTTTATACTTTGCATTTGCACATGTGCAAAAATGGATACAAAATCGCCAAAATTGAAAAAAATCGCCGAAATTAAAAAAGAACTGTCAAAGTTTTTAAAAAAATCGCCAAAAATTAAAAAAAAATTGACAAATATGAAAAAATCGCCGAATTTAAAAAATCTTTAAAATTTAAAAAAATTGCATAATTTAAAAAAAAATTATCAAATTTTAAAAAAATCGACGAAATTTAAAAAATCGCCAATATTGGTAAAAATAACAAAAAATCGTCAAAATTTGAAAAGTCGTCAAAAATTTTAAAAAATCTGCAAAAATTAAAAAAATTGCCAAAATTGAAAAAATCGTTAAAAATTCGAAAAAATCGCTAAATTGAAAAAAATCGTCAAAATTTGAAAAAATTCCAAAATTTGAAAAAAAAAAAAACACTAAATTTGAAGAAAAAAAGTCAAAATTTAAAAAATTGTGAAAAATTTTACAAAATCTTCAAAAAATTCTAAAAATTTTTTTAAAAAATCCCAAAAATTAGTAAAAAAAAATCGTCAAAATTTGAAAAATCGTCAAAAAAAAATTTAATATAAAAAAATTGCCAAAATTGAAAAAATCGTTAAAAATTCGAAAAAGAAATCGCCAAAATGGAAATAATCGTCAAAGTTTGAAAAAATTTCCAAAATTAAAAAAAAACACTAAAATTGGAAAAAAAAAATCAAAATTAGAAAAATTGTGAAAAATTTGACAAAATCTTCAAAAACTAAAAAAAAAATCGCCAAAATTGAAAAAAATCGTCAAAATTTGAAAAATTTCCAACATTAGAAAAAAAAACCAAAAATGGAAATTTCGTTTTTTAATAACTGGACGATTTTTTCAATTTTGTCTATTTTCACAAATTTTTACAAGTTTTTCGATTCTGGCAATTTTTGCAATTTTTTCCAATTTTTGGCGACTTTTTGAAATTTTGGTATTTTTTCAAAATTTTTCAATTTTGGTAATTTTTCAAAATTTTCCGGTTTTTTCCAATTTTTGAAGACTTTTTGAAATTTTGACGATTTTGGTAATTTTTTCAAATATTGACAATTTTTTCAAAATTTTTACGACATTTCGCAATTTTGGCGATTTTGTCTAATTTTTGACGATTTTTTTTTTAATTTTGACATTTGGCCAATTTTTTCAAATATGGACGATTTTTTCAAAATTTTTACAAAATTTTCCGATTTTTCCAATTTTTGACGACTTTTTGAAATTTTGACGATTTTGGTAATTTTTTCAAACATTGTCGATTTTTTCAAAATTTTAACGATATTTTGCAATTTTGGCGATTTTGTCTAATTTTTGATGTTTTTTTTTAATTTTGGGCAATTTTTTCAAATATTGACGATTTTTTCAAGATATGACGATTTTTTCTAAATTTTTCAATTTTTCGTGTTTTTTTTTTCATTTTTGACGATTTTTTAAAATTTTTGCATTTTTTTTCTTGTTTTGGCGTTTTTTTTTTTGATATTGAAACTTTTTCAATTTCAGCAATTTTTTGAATCCATGTGCGCGCACATGTGTGCACATTTTGCACATACACATCTTTATGTGTAATGTGCAAGTACCAATCTGCATTTGCACATGTGCATGTGCGGACAGCATTCGCACATGCACATTTTGATGTCCATGTGCGAATAGTATTTGCACTTGCACATCTTGATGTGCGAAGTGCAAAATATTTTCGCACATGCACAAGTGCAAAGTATAAAGTCAAATGCGCACATGCACATGTGCAAGTGCGAAGTATAAACAAAAATTTTTACATGTGCATATGCGAAGTATAAACACAAATTTGCACATGTGCAAGTGCAAGATGTGCGAAAATGTGCGCCCATGTGCGTGCAAATACGAACCCTGTTTTGTAGTCGCATATTTTCGATTTTTACGTGCATGAAATTCCTTGTCCTAGTAATTAGGAATGCCGAACGGGACTGGTTTTTACAAATCCTTAAATTCAAAATGCGGAGAATTAAGATCCCGATATTTTTCTGGATCCCGGGATTTATCTTGATCTTGAAATAAACCCTACAAATAAAATAATTCATTATGTCTTATTATCGTATTTTTTTCTTATAGTATGAGACAATGAACAAATTACACAAAATTTAGCCTCATATAAATAAGTATGTAAAAATAGCGGAAAAATCTACTAAAAATTAGTTAAAAAGGTTCTGCGATAAAAACCTAGATAGAAAATTACAAAGGGAACAGCACTGGCAAAGCACCAAAATGGGTGGTATGAGTGCCTGTTAACAATGCTTTCCCAACGGCACCACCGTTTGACGGTGGTGCCAATGCTTTACAAAGCGCTGGGGGGTTATTATGTAATTCGATTCGAAACGGAAATGCTTTCGAACAGAATTTTCACATTGAAAATAAAGTACCAAAAAACAGTTTTTGATAGGGTAAAATATTGAAAACGTGTATGAGATTGTCCAGCATACACTTTTTTAGAGTTTGCTGTTCGGTTTTAATCGAAACCGAAACCGCGGTTTTCCAAGCCTCAAAACCGAAACCGAAAACCGACAAAAATAAGCCGGTTTTTAACAAATACTTTAACTAATTAAAATAATTAATTAAATTGCATATTATTGAATCTTGAATTTCAAAAAGGCTCAGCTTCTATTTTACAAAATTTTGTATTTAATTGTAATAAACATTTTTTACATTAAAAATTGCTTTAGAGTTTTTTGTTATTGTTATTACGGATAACATAAACTAAGGCTTATAATGTTTAGAAAGGTGGTTTAAGAGGTATTGAGTTTCACATATTCAGTTCAGATTTTCACCGCGTATTTTTCAAAAAGCCTTATTTCGTATTCCGCGAAATTTATAAAATTTTAACTTTATATTGTTTAAATTTAAACTCTTTAAAATACAGCTTTAGTTGCCGAAAAAAATTAATTTATAATGGGTTTCTGCGTTTATTTCTTCTTCCGGAAAGGTTTCGAAATGGAGTTATTGCCTTTAAATATTCGAGTGAGAAATTCAATCGAGTTTTAAAAGATATCTTGGAGGTATTAAACTATTTAATTTTTATGCATATTTAATTATCATATATTTAGTTAGAATATTGTTATATTTAATTGTTTTAAAACAATTCTATTATATCACAAGAAAACCGAAAAATAACCGAAACCGCGGTTTTTATAATTTTGAAAAACCGAAACCTCGGTTTCCAAATTTTTCGGTTTTTAGCAAACTCTACACTTTTTCAATGTTTTCCCCCATTAAAAACTGGGTTTTGGTACTTGATTTTCAATGTGAAAATTCTGTTCGAAAGCATTTCCGTTTGGAATCGAACTACATAATAACCCCCCTGGAAAAGCACCCAAAAACATAAAAATCAATGCTTCCCTAACGCCCAAATGATAACACCGAAATGATAATGCTTTGCACAGTATTGAGATGGCACCCAGAAACACAAAAATCAAGTGCTTTCATTGCCACCAAATTATGAGCACTCATCACTAAAGAATTTTAAATTACTCTAAAAATAGATGATTTTTCGAGTTATTGTATTGTGAAATTAAAAATTATTTAAATATCCACTTTTTTTGAGCTTCTTTTTCAGAAACAAAATAACCCAGGTAGAAATTATGTGTGGTAACAAAAAAGAAGCACTGGCAAAGCACAAGTAGACCGCGGTATTACAAAAAGAAGTGCTGGAAAACTACTAAATTTGGATGCTTTACCAACGTTGACAAGGGTGACTTCCCAGCACTTGTTTTCCTAAAACATTATTTTGTTTTTGAAAAAGAAGCTCGAAAAAAGAGTAGATATCTAAATAATTCATAATTCCACAATACAATAACTCCAGAAATCATCTATTTTTAGAGTAATTTAAAATTCTTCACTGGCAGGAAAAACACTTGATTAACTAGCATAATTTAGCGAGTTTAAAAAAACTTTTTGAACTTTTTGAAACAAATTAAGTGGAATTATAAACAACGCAAAACATGATATTTTATAGCTTTTTAGATGTAGATTACGATTTTGAGGTCTAAATTTAAAATTGTGCAACGCTTTTGGTGGTAATGCTAACATTATATATTTTGAATAAAGAAATATTACCGTTTGGTATTGTTATTAGGTGTAAGTTGGCATCACTGCCAAATAGAAGTAGTTTTAAAAAATCTGATTTAAAAGCGCTAAGTTGGCATCACTGCTGTGCAGGCCAGCTTATTCAAGAAATAAATAGAAATAGTTTTAAACGAGTAAAAAGGTTAAAGTCGGGCATGCCGACTATACAATACCCTACACCAGTCTGGTTAAAAGCCAACTAATGTTTGGATCCGAAATTAGACCTAGTGCCCATATAAGGGTCCCCCCAAAATTATATTGTTTATACGCAGCAGGTCGCAAATATTAAGATATTTTGATGAAATTTGGTACACAGACCTATGTTGGCCCAAGGACGAAGCCTATTGATTTTGGTGAACATCCGTCCATGTTTAGACCTAAGGGTCCCCTCAAAATTATATTGTTTATACGCTGCAGGTCGCAAATATTAAGATATTTTGATGAAATTTGGTACACCGACCTATATCAGCCCAAAGACGAAGCCTATCGATTTTGGTTAACACCGGTCCAATTTTAGACCTAGTGCCCATATAAGGATCCCCCAAATTTGGCTTGATTACAAACTGCAGGTCGCAAATATTAAGATATTTTAATGAAATTTGGTTCGCTGACTCACATTATAGAAATTTTTGACACAAGTCCCATTTTAACCCATTCGAATTTCGGATCCAAACATTAGTTGGCTTTTAACCAGACTGGTGTAGGGTATTGTATAGTCGGCATGCCCGACTTTAACCTTTTTACTCGTTTCAATAAAGAAATAAATTATAAACTAGAAAAAGTTTTTGCGGCAAATTTTTGTTAATAAACTTTGAGGTGGCTGGCAAAATTCGTTCTCAGTTTAACTAAACCATCCCAAAAACTCGTCCTAAATATAATATCTTCAATTTAAATAAAATATGGTCTTTGTGAACGTCTCAATTTATATTTGACTTTTTTAAATATGAATTACAGCAAATATGATTTTTGCCCCCTTTATAAAATTGACTTTAAATTCAATTGAAATACAGGTTTCTGAATAAAGTTTATATCGAATTTACATTATGATCGAAATCGAGTTAAAGTGAAATCCCAATTTCATTTGGATTTCAGCGAAATCTCATCGAAATCCAAATTAATATCCAATTTTACTCTCATATTTGCAGAAAAGTAGGGAAGTTTGCAGAAAAAGTGGCAACATTTAACAGCTGTTTATGTCATAAAAAATGAATAAATAATAAATTTTAATAACTTTAAAAAATTAAGGAAAAACATAATAAAGTCTGTTATTTTTAATTTTGTATCCGACGAAAAGAAACTATGAAATATCATTTGATGGCGCCGGCAAGACCACTGCCAAAACATTGAATATTTTAGCTTTCTACAAATCATCCCTATAATTAAACACATTTCTTAGCAAATATAACATTGTATCTTTCATAATATAAATGATTTTTGTGTTCCGCCATAAAAAAAATGGTTTTTAGAAAATCTTTTAATTTTGGTTATTTTTTAAGTTTAGTTTATTTACAAAAAAATTGTTGTTGGCCGATCGAAATCCCATTCATCTGTCAAATATTCTAATGTAAACGATATAGATTTCGAATTGGATTTCAAAACGAAATCTTTTAATTTTTTTTATTTTTTAAGGTTAGTTTGTTTACAAAAAAATTGTTGTTGGCCGATCGAAATCCCATTCATCTGTCATATATTCTAATGTAAACGATATAGATTTCTAATTGGATTTCAAAACAAAATCTAGTGAACATTTAACTTTGTAAATTCGCTATTAAACATGATTGTTAAAATAATTTTCAATTTCGTAGAAAATTTCATAAAAATTAAACTAAATGTATAATTAACACTAAACTTATTTTACTCACCTTTTTGGAATATTGTTTTGCAGACAGATTTAAATCATTTCCCAAATATTATTCCCTATAATCAAATTGTTTAAAAATTTTAAAAACTTCCTGTATAAAAACTTATAAATTTTAAAAGATTTAAAGAACTATACATATTTATTAACGTTTATTTTTCGCTCGTTATTCGTGCATTTTGTAAAGTTGTGTATTTAATAATGGCAAAGACGATGATGGATGAGATGGTAAATGTAATTCATGTTGTAGCGGAGGTGGTGATGTTGGTTGTGCTACTACCATACGTCTTTTAGTACGCACTGTATTGGGAACAGATTTTGCCTGTTTTATAATATTTACAGCCATTGGTTGTTGTTTATGTGCGGCATATTCAGCTTTATGCAAACGTTGACGATGTTTATACATATTAGCACTGGAAGAAAATGTCATGGGACAATTGGGACAAGTATATAAAGCTTCCCCTGTATGCACAGAGATATGTTCCTAAAAAAATAAAGAATTTAAATGATAAATTAGTAAATTATGGAGTAAAATGCCTTTGCTGTTAACATACCCTCAAATCCTGTTCACGTTTAAATGCTTTTTCACACATATGACATTTATATTTTCTTTCACATTCATGATTTAAATAAATATGCCTTCGTAGTGCTCTTTGATTCGTTGATACTTTCTTGCAAATTGTACAACGATGTTCACCGCCAACATTTTCATGCATAAATTTCTCATGTGTCCTCAAACCGGACAAATTTCGATACCAAGTATTACATATTTTACATTGTTGTGGTTCTGGTTTAACTTCGGAATGTTCAGCATTTACATGTTTCTGCATACTAGAATTGCAGGCAAAGGTTTTACCACATTGATCACATATTTTTTGTCTATTTGTATCATGACAGTACATGTGTTTACGTAGTTTAGCCTCTGATGGCCATCTATGGAAAGAAAACAGAAGAAAATTGTTAGAAAATTTTAACTGAACGCGATAGTTATAGTAAAATTTCTCTTACCCTAAGTGGCTTTGGTATTGATGAATTTTTTTAAACGTAATTTTTTTTTTGTATGTTTAATTTTCACTTTATTTATCCAGTGGAAAATTATCTTTTTTTATAATTTATAAATGTTTTTTTAATACTTTAAATGAGATTTTCTTAAGACTACGAGTATACGAGTATATCGTTAACTTATAGGGCCAGTTTTATAGTCAGAACTAAGATCGAATGATTACTTAAATATTTCTTAAGTGAGAATTTTGTTGGAAAAAGAAATATTTAAACAAAAAATCGATCTTAATTCTGACTAAAAAACTTACCCATAGTACTTTTAGGATAATATATTTTTATCATACATTTTTAATGACTCTTATTTGAATTATTTTTTTATAATATATAATTTCTAAATATTTCTTATAATTTTCTGAAAAATATTGGATTTGTTAATCTATAATAATATTTATAGATTCTGTAAATCTTTCCCAGATAACTAAATTTATGTCTTTCTTTAGGCGTATGAGCAGGGTTCGTATTTGCACGCACATGTGCGCACATTTTCACACATCTTGCACTTGCACATGTGCATGTGCAAATTTGTGTTTATACTTCGCACATGCACATGTGCATGTGCAAATTTTTGTTTATACTTCGCACATGCACATGTGCATGTGCGCATTTGACTTTATACTTTGCACTTGCACATGTGCATGTGCGAAAATATTTTGCACTTCGCACATCAAGATGTGCAAGTGCAAATACTATTCGCACATGCACATCAAAATGTGCATGTGCGAATGCTATCCGCACATGCACATCTCCATGTGCGATGTGCGAATACAAATTCGCACATGCACATGTGCAAGTCCAGACTGGTACTTGCACATTACACATCAACATGTGTATGTGCAAAATGTGCACACATGTGCGCGCACATGGATGCAAAAAATCGCTGAAATTGATAAAAGTTTCAATATCAGAAAAAAACGCCGAAACAAGAAAAAAAAATGCAAAAACTTTTAAAAATCGTCAAAATTGAAAAAAAAAACACCAAAAATCGCCAAAAATTTTAAAAATTGCCAAAAATGAAAAATTTTGAAAAAATCGTCAATATTTGAAAAAATTGCCCCAAATTAAAAAAAATCGTAAAAAATTTCAAAAAGTCGTCAAAAATTGGAAAAAATCGAAAAATTTGAAAAATTTTAAAAATTGAAAAATTTTGTAAAAATTGAAAAATTTTGTAAAAATTTGAAAATCAATATTTGAAAGAATTGCCCAAAATTAAAAAAAATCGTCAGAAATTATACAAAATTGCAAAATATCGTAAAAATTTTGAAAAAATCGACAAAATTTGAAAAAAGTACCAAAATCGTCAAAATTTCAAAAAGTCGTCAAAATTTGGAAAAAATCGAAAAATTTGAAAAATTTTAAAATTTTTTAAAAATTTAAAAATTTTGTAAAAATTGAAAAATTTTGTAAAAATTTTGAAAAAATCGTCATAACTTGAAAAAATCGTCAATATTTGAAAGAATTGTCCAAAATTAAAAAAAATTGTCAGAAATTATAAAAAATTGCAAAATATCGTAAAAATTTTGAAAAAATCGACAAAATTTGAAAAAATCGTCAATATTTGAAAAAATTGGCCAAATAGTCAAAATTTAAAAAAAATCGTCAAAAATTAGACAAAAATGCGAAATATCGTAAAAATTTTGAAAAAATTGTCAATATTTAAAAAAATTACCAAAATCGACAAAATTTCAAGAAGTCTTCAAAAATTGGAAAAAATCGGAAAATTTTGAAAAATTGCCAAAATTGAAAAATTTTGAAAAAATTTTGAAAAAATCGTCATAACTGAAAAAATCGTCAATATTTGAAAATATTGCCCAAATAGTCAAAATTTAATAAAAAAAAATCTTCAAAAATTAGACAAAATCGCCAAAATTGCGAAATATGGTAAAAATTTTGAAAAAATTGTCAATATTTGAAAAAATTACCAAAATCGTCAAAATTTCAAAAAGTCGTCAAAATTTCAAAAAGTCGTCAAAAATTGGAAAAAGTCGGAAAATTTAAAAAAATTGCCAAAATTGAAAAATTTTTTAAAAATATCAAAATTTCAAAAAGTCGCCAAAAATTGGAAAAAAATTGCAAAATGCCAGAATTGAAAAAGTCGTAAAAATTTGTGAAAATCGACAAAAATTGTTTCTCGAATATTTTTCCTTGTTCCAAAACCGTTGTCCGTTTTCATCTAACTCATTTAGTTTTCGAGATACGGGAGATATTCCAAATAAAAGCCCTTTTCGCTTAGTTTTCGAGAAAAACGCGATTTTAAAATCTGGGAATGCAAGTCAAAATCTAGTTTCGCTATCGGGGTATTGGTGGTGAGTTTTGAACTTTGGTGCAGTCACTTTTCCTCTACCTCTTCTAGTTTTCGAGATATGGACGATTTAAAAATCTAGCAATGCAAGTCAAAATCTAGTTCCGCTATCGGGGTATTGGTGGCGAGTGTTGAACTTTGGTGCACTCAGTTTTCCTCTACCTCTTCTAGTTTTCGAGATATGGACGATTTAAATTTTATATAAGCGATTTTCGCACTTATTTTTCCAGATGATGCGAAAATCGCTTAAATAAAATTTAAATCGTCCATATCTCGAAAACTAGAAGAGCTAGAGGAAAACTGACTGCACCAAAGTTCAAAACTCACCACCAATACCCCGATAGCGAAACTAGATTTTGACTTGCATTGCTAGATTTTAAAATCGCGTTTTTCTCGAAAACTAAGCGTCGTAGAGAGAAAAGGGCTTTTATTTGGAATATCTCCCGTATCTCGAAAACTAAATGAGTTAGATGAAAACGGACAACGGTTTTGGAACACGGAAGTCATAGTGAGTCATCTGTGAAAAAATAAGTGCGAAAATCGCTTATATAAAATTTAAATCGTCCATATCTCGAAAACTAGAAGAGCTAGAGGAAAACTGAGTGCACCAAAGTTCAAAACTCACCACCAATACCCCGATAGCGAAACTAGATTTTGACTTGCATTGCTAGATTTTAAAATCGCGTTTTTCTCGAAAACTAAGCGTCGTAGAGAGAAAAGGGCTTTTATTTGGAATATCTCCCGTATCTCGAAAACTAAATGAGTTAGATGAAAACGGACAACGGTTTTGGAACACGGAAGTCATAGTGAGTCATCTGTGAAAAAAATAAGTGCGAAAATCGCTTATATAAAATTTAAATCGTCCATATCTCGAAAACTAGAAAAGGTAGAGGAAAAGTGACTGCACCAAAGTTCAAAACTCACCACCAATACCCCGATAGCGAAACTAGATTTTGACTTGTAGTGCTAGATTTTAAAATCGCGTTTTTCTCGAAAACTAAG
The DNA here is from genome assembly GCA_949987735.1 of Leucophora obtusa. NCBI lineage: Eukaryota > Metazoa > Arthropoda > Insecta > Diptera > Anthomyiidae > Leucophora > Leucophora obtusa. The sequence continues at coordinate 51,520,450 of OX465299.1, forward strand.
CGTCGTAGAGAGAAAAGGGCTTTTATTTGGAATATCTCCCGTATCTCGAAAACTAAATGAGTTAGATGAAAACGGACAACGGTTTTGAAACACGGAAGTCATAGTGAGTCATCTGTGAAAAAATAAGTGCGAAAATCGCTTATATAAAATTTAAATCGTCCATATCTCGAAAACTAGAAGAGCTAGAGGAAAACTGAGTGCACCAAAGTTCAACACTCGCCACCAATACCCCGATAGCGGAACTAGATTTTGACTTGCATTGTTAGATTTTAAAATCGCGTTTTTCTCGAAAACTAAGCGTCGTAGAGGGAAAAGGGCTTTTATTTGGAATATCTCCCGTATCTCGAAAACTAAATGAGTTAGATGAAAACGGACAACGGTTTTGGAACACGGAAGTCATAGTGAGTCATCTGTGAAAAAATAAGTGCGAAAATCGCTTATATAAAATTTAAATCGTCCATATCTCGAAAACTAGAAGAGCTAGAGGAAAAGGGCTTTTATTTGGAATATCTCCCGTATCCCGAAAACTAAATGAGTTAGATGAAAACGGACTACGGTTTTGGAACAGGGAAGTCATTGCGAGTGATCTGTGAAAAAATAAATGCGAAAATGAATTTTGCGATTTTTTTTAATTTTTGAAGATTTTTTTCAAATTTTCACCATATAATTTTTCATCGTTTCTAATTCTGATGATTTTCATGATTTCGAATTTCTGACAGTTCTGCCATTTTCGATTTTTTTTTTTTAATTTTGACGATTTTTTTTAAATATTACTTTTTTTAATTTTTGCAGTTTTTTCAAATATTCGCGAATTTTTCAAATTATGACGATTTTTTCAACACATGACTATTTTCAAATTTTGGAGATTTTTCAATTTTGGCGATTTTTCTGAATTTTTGGCAATTTTTTTTTGACGATTTTTTCCAATTTTTGGGCTTTTTTCCAATTTTGGAAATTTTTTCAAATTTTGACGATTTTTTTCAATTTTGGCGATTTTTTTTTAATTTTTGAAGATTTTGCCAAATTTTGACTTTTTTTAAATTTTAGAGTTTTTTTCAATTTTTTTTCCATTTTGGCGATTTGGCTGAGTTCCAAAACGTCATTTGCAATGCAGCTGAACAAAGTCATGCATTCGTAAACGCAATTGATGCGCATATAAAAAGCAAACTCTGCATCACAAATGTTGTTGATGCTTTGTTGACATGTTTTTATTACAAAGTAAGCTACACACTTGTTTGCTTTGTATAGAAACAGTAGTAAAACCGCAAACACTGCAATGTGTTTTGACGTTTAGGAACTCACCCTTTTTTCGAATTTTTAACGATTTTTTCAATTTCGGCAATTTTTTTAAATTAAATTTTTTTTGACGATTTTTTCAAATTTTTGACGATTTTTCAAATTTTGACGATTTTTTTCCACTTTTTGGGATTTTTCCAATTTTGGAAATTTTTTAAAATTTTGGCGATTTTTTTTAATTTTTGAAGATTTGTCAAATTTTTCACAATTTTTCAAATTTTTACTTTTTTTTCGAATTTAGTGTTTTTTCAAATTTTGGAATTTTTTTTTCAAATTTTGACGATTTTTTAAAATTTTGGCGATTTTTTTTCCAATTTTTAACGATTTTTTCAATTTTGGCAATTTTTTTAAATTTTGCAGATTTTTTCAAATTTTTGACGATTTTTCAAATTTTGACGATTTTTTCTGATTTTTTCCAATATCGGCGATTTTTTCAAATTTCGGCGATTTTTTTAAAATTTGAAATTTTTTTTTTTTAATTATGGAATTTTTTTAAATTTTAAAGATTTTTTTAAATTCGGCGATTTTTTCATATTTGTCAATTTTTTTTTTAATTTTTGGCGATTTTTTGAAAATTTGGACAGTTCTTTTTTAATTTCGGCGATTTTTTTTCAATTTTTGCATTTTTTTTTTTAAATTATTATCGATTTTTTTTATATATTTGCGATTTTCGACAATATTAGCGATTTTTTTCTAATGTTAGCTGTTTTTTTAATGCACGTGCATATGCACTTGCACTCGCACATGTGCATGTGCGAATTTGTATTCGCACATCGCACATCGCACATGGAGATGTGCATGTGCGAATAGTATTCGCACATGCACATTTTGATGTGCATGTGCGAATAGTATCTGCAGTTGCACATCTTGATGTGCGAAGTGCAAAATATTTTCGAACATGCACATGTGCATGTGCGAAATATGAAGTCAAATTCGCACATACACATGTGCATGTGCGAAGTATAAACAAAAATTTGCACATGCACATGTGCATGTGCATCTTTTGTCTGCACATCAATTTTTGCACATGTGCATGTGCGCACATGTGCGTGCATTACGAAGCCTGCGTATGAGCAATATTTACAACACTCACACACCAACTGTGCATAACTTATACTTCTTAGCAGGGATGGGAAATGAGATTTTCGTTTCGGTATGAAAAAATTTTTTGACGCTCAGAGTACTAATTAAAAAACAAATGTTTTGCAATTTATATTGTTTACAAAAAATGATATACCCAGGTGTAGAGACAGTAATGAGGCATCATTAATTTTCAAAGTACTGGTAATGCGAGCCATAATATAAAATTTAAAAAACCACCCGATTTTCGGTGTCAGCTGTAATTTAAGAAAAATTCTAAAACTTTAGTTTTTTGATTGGCTGAAGTCAGGGGTATGGCATCACCAAAAAAATAAGTTATAAAAACATAGTTATCACTAGCTGGCACTTTGTTCAAAAAATTGACAATTTAATAATAATTTAATTTAAATAATAACAAACACCAAAGCAAAAAACAAACGGATATCTCAAATTTTATTACTTGAATATATTCCGCGCTTGTTTTTTCCTTATTTTGTTGAGCAGTTTTCAGCAGTTTTTGAGTTTTTAAATATAGACTCAGCTGATACTAAATAACTGCTCAGGTAATACTAAATTACAGCGCCCTCTATAGGGGCGCTAAAATTTAGTATCACTTGAGCAACTATTTAGTATCACTTTAGTATTAGCTGAGCCTTTATTTAAAAACTCAAAAATTGCTGAAAACTGCACAAAATAAGAAAAAATCAAGCGCAAAATATATTTAAATAATAAATTTTGAGAATTACTTTTTTTTCTTTGCTTTTTTGTTTGTTATTATTTCAATTTAAATAAAAACAGAAAATTGTCAATTTTTTTAACAAAGTGCCATCTAGTGCTAACTATGTCGTTATAACTTTTGTTTTTGGTGATGCCATACCCCTGGTTGAAGGAAACTTTCAATGTAAATTGATTTGTAACAAAAAGAATTTATTTAGAAATATGTCAACACTTCACCGAAGTGTTTTAGAAAATAATCCTTTAACACTCGTATCTTCAAATTTCAAACAATTTTATGTATGTATTGAAAATTTACCATATACTGAAATTAATTGTTCGAAAGAAAGTTCACTTAAAAAAAATTCGTATCGAAAAAACTTTAGATTTTAGTCTAGAGATATTTCAAAGAAGAATTTACATGAAAAAAGAGTCCGATATGAGATATACATCCCTTCGAAAAACACGTTACATTTATTAGTGATTTAGGAAAAACTATTGTAAATAAAAATATTTACCAGATTCTGTGTTAGTTTCCTACAAAAAAAATTATCTGAATAAATTTTCAAATTTATTGATTTAGATAATGAAAAATAACGTATTTTTGAACAATTGTTGCTATATTTCCTATTGAAAACAATCGTCATTTTGAAGAGGAAAATCGTCATTTGGCTATTCTCGATAGAGATGAGCGATATTTTCAAATATTTCAAGTCGCAGTTATTCGGAATGTCGTTCTTTTAATATTTTTGTACTATTCTTTCTTGCAAACTTCATTGTGCACAGTAATACATGTTTTTTTTTTTTAATAACAGTGACTTGCTTTCAAACTCTTCTGCATAAAATGTCTCCTTCTATCATGTCTTTGTTACCGGTCGCAACTATTCTTCTTTTTAAGGCCCAGTTTTTAGAAAGTGGATTATCTTTAAACTTAGTTTAACGGAGTTTGTAACTGGAATACTGCTTTTAAAATGTGGTTTATTTTGTTTTATTTCAATAAAGAAATAAATTATACTCGAGAAAAAGATTTTCCGGCAAATTTTTGTTAATAAACTTTGAAATGGCTGACAAAATTCGTTTTCGGTTTAACTAAACCAATTTTAACTGACATCTTAAAAACTCACCATAAATATTATTTCGTTTATTTATCAGAAAATCGCAGTCTTTTCCATAGAAAAACCGTGATCACGATCACAGTTTAAAGCTGCGTTTACATCTGCACTGAAATCCCGAGATTTCGATATTCACCACTCTGAAAATGCAATGACGAAAAGATTATAGATGTTAAATTTTGAATAAAGGTTTTACCAAATCAGACAGTTCATATACGAAAGTACAAAATTCTCATCCCGTTGGTTTTTTGTACCTTATGTAATGTCTCGTTTTGAGTAGGAAAGTTATCATTTTCTTAGCGGACAACTGAAGAGTAGAGTGATGTCTACGAAACAATTGTATTGTCTATCATGAAAATGATCAACCCTTTTTGAAACAACAAATAAAAATCTAATATGACAATATCATATTAGAGTTTGGACTTGAGGTAGAAGAATATTCTAACTAAATATATGAAAATATAGAAAGTCCGAAAAAACAATTTTTGTATTTTTTAATGCAAAAATTAAAATAATTGTTGAAAATAAGCACACCACGGCTAAAATCTCATTCAAATATTTATTTTGTTTTGAGTTTAAAATTAGTTGTTTTTACAAAATGTATTGACAACAGACATACATATAAATAGTACCCAAAGGGTACTTTTATGTAATTGTTGCTTTCAAAAAGGAGTTGATTTATAACTGGTTTTACCAAATCAGACAGTTCATATACGAAAGTACAAAATTCTCATCCCGTTGGTTTTTTGTACCTTATGTAATGTCTCGTTTTGAGTAGGAAAGTTATCATTTTCTTAGCGGACAACTGAAGAGTAGAGTGATGTCTACGAAACAATTGTATTGTCTATCATGAAAATGATCAACCCTTTTTGAAACAACAAATAAAAATCTAATATGACAATATCATATTAGAGTTTGGACTTGAGGTAGAAGAATATTCTAACTAAATATATGGGAGTACACATATTTAGCTCTAATAAATATATTTTCCAAAAAATTAAAGTTTATATGCATATCTTCACTGTTTTTTCGTAGTGGTGAATATCGAAATCTCGGGATTTCGGTGCAGTTGTAAACGCAGCCTAAAAGAACAACGATTTGCAAATCACATTCACTGAGAAACAATGTTACTTAAAAAGCGCCAGATCGCCCATCTCTATTACAAACCCGTGATCACGGTCACTGTTTAAAAGAACGGTGATTTGAAAATCACGATCACTGGTAGTAGCGTTATTCAAAAATCACCGGATCGCTCATCTCTAATTCTCGATAGTAAAAATCGTCAAAATGACGATAAATTGTCAAAACTGGCAACATTGATTAGAGGTTAACAGTGTGGTTTTAATCTTTTTTTTTGCGGGTACAAAGAATTAATTCCTTTTTGGAATGAATTCCCTAAAATTTAATTTAAGGAATGAATTCATTAATAAGAAATAAGCAGGAATTAATTCCTATAAATTAATTCAAATTAAAGAATAAATTTATGAAACTCATTCCGTAAAGTATTTGGGAATCACATTGCAAAGTAACTTGTCATGGGAAATAGCTTCAGCTATTGGAATTTTATACAAATTAAAAAATAAACTGGATGTTAAATCAAAGATGATAATATTTCAATTTTTTATTCAATTACATTTGAATTACCTAGCAATTATATATGCTTACAATAAAAATAACGTTTCCCTGAAATCTCTTCAATACATGCAGAATAAAGCATTAAAAATTATTTACAAACTACCAATACTGTATTCAGCTGTCCCATTGTATAAAGATGTAAGCAAAACAATTTTACCAATTTATGGATTGCATGAGTATCAGGTTTTAATGTATGTTTATGTATTAACCATATTGGTCACTAACATTTTTTCAACAACAATTAATTTTAACACACGAAATAGAACAAATTTAAGAATTTCTCGATATAGATTAGAAACTACCAAGCAACGCATTGATTACGTTTGTGCTGTAAAATTTAATAATTTACCTATAGATTTAAAATCAATCAATTGAATTTCATTATTTAAATCGTCTTGTAAACAACTTTTATTTAACAACTTCGAAACTTTTTATACTTATTGCAATTTAATAAACCTTTAACTTTAAGTTAACTATTTTATTTGTACTTTCGACAATGAATTAATTTGCCAACTTGCCTCAATAATGCCTATAGGTCGCTGAGGACTAAATTGAAATGTATTAAAATTATTTTGTATAAATAAAATCTTTTCTATAAAAAAGTTTTTACTATGGAAAACAAACCAAAAAAATAAATACAAAGCAAAGCTTAAAAATTAAAGAATTCATTCACTAACGAATTCATCCAACACGAGTTAATTAAATTTTAATTCAAGGAATTCATTCCCTTGTACATTTAATTCCCTGAATTAACTTTTTCGTTTAATTCCCTAAGCAATTAACTTTTTCTTTTAATTCCCTAAAGAATTAACTTTTTCTTTTAATTTCCTAAGGAATAGATTAATGCAGCAGACGGATGATTAAATATAGCAGTCGTCAGCATACGAAACAATTGTGGAGATGGAAGATATGACATGTTAAAATGGAAACGAATTGGTAAGAGAACAGTTAAATACACGAAAAAGTAAAAACTAAAGTACACTCGCGAATAATGTCAATTGACTGTCCCCCTTGTTATCATTTCGGCACCTTTACAGTACCGTAAAAGCAGAAAATACGGCGTTGCGCCAGCACCCATCGTTTTAAATTTCAGTCCAAACTAGAAATTATATCATTTAATAATATCATTCATTATATCATTAATAATGTCGTAATATTCACAGTGTTGAATGCATTCTTTAAATTCAGGGCAACTACGACAGTACGATGAAACGGTTTCTGATCAATACATTGTATAACATGTGTTACTTTTTCACTGAGCGTAATTTTGATGTTGTGATTTTTAAGAAAACCGTGTTGATGAGTAATCAAGTGAAAATGCTGCTGAAGTGAAAAAAATTTGGCTTAATTGTTAATTTTAACTTAAGTGTGAACTATAATTCCGGCTGTAAGTCTTACTTTGTGTCTTCAAAGCCTATGGATTTATTTTTAAGAAAAATCTCTAAAGAGAAGTATTTAAAATTTGGAGGTTTTAGATGGAAAATATTTTCTCATGCTATTAAGGTTTTTTTATTGGAAAAATCTTCAGAAATTCAGAGGTTTTCTATTGGGGAAAAGGCAAAAAAAATCCCAGAAAAAGGGAGCTACCTGCTATTAGCTTAAATAACACAATCTCATTGCTTTAAAAAAATAGCTTTAATAGCATATCAACAGTTTCACGCGCACAATAAAAATCCTTCTATGAAATAAAAAAAATGATGAATTGAAGTAACTGACTGCTGAGTTTGTGGAACATCCATATATTACTTTCAAAGATAAATTTTTTATATTTCAAAACTTTTTAACTTGTATGATATTTATTAAAATATAATATTTACACTGTATATACACATTGGATTTGAAAAGTAGAACTTTTCACTTTATATTTTTTTTTCCTTAGTTTTTTTTATAATACTTTATGATATAGAGAACATTTTTAAAATTCAATTTGAATTAAATCTCGCTTTAAAACAAACTAAATTCAAATTTGATGAAATACAAAAGTAATAATTTTTGTAATATTTATAAATACTAGTAAAAATCTATTGATTTATTCCTACCCTAAGTGACCTTAAATTTTTTATATGATTTTTACAGTATTTTAGCTATTGTTAAAAACATTAAAAGTAAAAAACTATTAATTGGATTCCTTATTAAAAATATTTAAAATTAGTTATATTTTTATTTTCAACTAAATAAACAGTCAGAAATAAAACTAAAAATAAGAGCTGAGAAACGAAACTACGACTTTACATGAAACATACATTTTACAATACGTCCTCTAACTTTTAATGTAATGCCATGTTATAAGACATATTTATTTGAGGATTAAATATCGTATGAGGAGCATTTGTTAATGCTGATATAGGCATTGGTGTTATCAAATGTGAAGGAGTGGTAGCGCCAGCACTACGTTTTAATTTAATAACTTTACTACCCTGTTTAGCTTGTTTCATAATATTGGGTGGTATAGGCTTACTACGATCCGCCTCCCATTCGGCACGATGTAAACGTTGCCGATGTTTATACATATTGGCATTAGAAAAGAATGTCATGGGACAGTTGGGACATGTATACAATACCTCTCCGGTGTGTACTGAAGTATGCTCCTGGGAAAATTAAAAGCACAATATCTAAGAATTAATTTAAGTTAGTTTGAAATCATTACTTACCCTCAAATCTTGCGCTCTCTTAAATGCCTTCTCACACATGGTACACTGGAATTTTCTTATACATTCATGATTATGATAGATATGCCTTTTCAGCGCTCTAGCTGTTGACGAAACCTTATTGCATATATGACAACGATGTTCCATTTGTATGCCATCGTGTATATTTTTCATGTGTTGTTTAAGACCCGATAAATGCCTCAACCATGCACCGCATATTTCACATTGTTGTGGTACTGGTGCCGGTTTTGGTATATCTGAATGTTCTAGTTCATGATGTTTCTTGAGACTGTAGGTGCTCTTAAATGTTTTACCACATTTATCGCATATAACATTACGTTGTGGATCATGTACGCTGCGCATGTGATCCTTTAGTTTTGTTTCAGTTGGGCATCTATAAGAAAAATAAAAGAAAAGGTAGAAATTATTGAAATTTTTAAAAATATCGACATAACTTACAAAGAGATAGGAGATGTTTTTTGTTCAGAATCCGTAATTATGTTTTGATATGATATTTTACATGTTTTGTTAATTTGTTTTTTTTTTTTTTCTTTTTTCAATATCAGACACTATTTTTAGTTTTGAACTCCACAATGTTTTATGTAAGGACGAAAATTTAAATTCTTTTTAAAAATAAATTTATAATTCGCTTAAAAATTACATATAGATATTAACAAATTTCAAAGAGATCTGCAAAAAAAAATTTAAATGAGTATAAGAATTATAGTTGAATAAAACTGATCATCAGCGTAATTCTAAATTTGGTGACATAAAATGTCCATATAGATCAACGGTTTCCACAATTAAGACATATATCACGGCCACCTGTGTGTATAAAAGCATTATTTTCTAATTTTAATGTTTCAAAAAATGGATAAAGCTATGATTATATAACATATAACTACTAGCAGTCCATCTGGAATACTGCTACGGAACTACAAGGGGCGCAAACTCTCCCCCGTTAAGCTGCCATTGATATAGATGATTTTTGGTTCTTCATTACACACATTACACACAAATTTGAATTATTTTCGTTATAAATCATATTAAAAATATTATTTTAGATGGTGTTTCTAGGTGACGAACTTAATACAATAATATAATATACGTCTTGTAGAGACACCCCGTTAACATCGCCCGTATTTCGAATTCACTTTAAAACCAGAAATAAAAATTTGTAATAGCAAAAAAAGATTAGCAACATTGGTGAGAGAAAAAAATCGCAACATGATCGAAAAAAAAAACGCTACTGAAAAAAAGTGTAGGCCCAGAATAAGAGCGAGGATGCCAGAAGCTGTTGCTATGAAAAAAACTGCCGAAATAACAGCGCCCAGCGGCAACGACAAAAGTTATCATGGAACAAATATAACAAAGAGACTTTATTACTTTAAGGACTACTAGTTTACTGCAAACTTAAAATACATTATCAAACGACGCACTGTGGCATATATTTAGAGTAGGCGACTAACACCCTTATTCTAAACTTTATAATAATAACAAAATTCTGACAACACAGACCATTTACCTCAGTGTTGTCACAATTTTGTTATTGTTATAAAGTTTAGAATAAGCATGTAAAAGTCAATTTGTTCAGTAGCTCAGATTTAGCAACTATGTACCTTACATTAAAGAGGATACTTAAGAACCTCAGGAGTCAAAAATTCCAAATCTCTGCATCTTACCATCAATTTGTTTTTTGTGGAGTTACAGATTTTATTATAAATTACGAAGTGATATTTTCTTTGTTTTCAAACAGATTTATTTATTGTAAAGTTTGTTGGATTATATGGTACATAAGCTATTAACGCAATTAAAGTCTGAATATTGATATTCACTCATATATTCTTGTTGTTGCTCGTGGATCGACATGAGAGCAGATCAATAAGTGTGTGACTTTTTGAATTATTCTCAGTTTTTTCAGCAAAAAAAAATTATTTTTGAACATAGTCTCCTTTTAGGCACTTAGTCCAACGTGTCTCCAATTTTTTTATTCCTTCCAAAAAATAGGATTTCTCGAGGTCCTCAAAATACACATCTGTTTGAGCAATAATTTCATCGTTGGAGCTAAATCTCTTTCCACCGAGCCATTTCTTTCGGTTTGGAAATAAAAGATAGTCACTGGGGGCTAAATCTGGAGAATATGGCGGATGAGGTAGCAATTCGTAGCCCAATTTATGCAATTTTGTCATTGCGACTACACACGAGTGCATCCATGCATTGTCTTGATGAAAAAGAACTTTTTTCTTGGCCAAATGTGGTCGTTTTTTTTTTAAATCGTCGTTGAATCGGTCCAATAAGTTGGCATAATATTCGCCGTTTGTTGTTTTTCCCTTTTGAAGATAATCGATATGGATTATTCCGCATGCATCCCAAAAAACTGATGCCATGACCTTGTGGGCCGACAAACCCTTCTAGGCCTTCTACGGAGCCGGTTCACCCGGAGAAACCCACTGTTTAGACTGCTGCTTGGTCTCCAGTGTGTTGTAATAAAACCATGTTTCATCCACAGTTAAAAAACGCCGCAAAAATTCATTCGAATTGCGTTCAACCCTCTAATGCTCTTTCTTCTGATTACAATAATATTTAATCCATATATTTGGCGTTGAAAATCTACCATGGAACAAATATTAAAATTTTAATTTATCGCTTTATTTAGGCAATATAGCACAACAAAGGTTGAAGACGCATCTTGAAACCCAGTGGTCAAATACAGCGACGTTCTGTATTTCGTAGTGGTTTCAAATCGATAGTGAAAATTAAATCGATATTACTCTTTCACTGTGTCACAAAAATCGAATGAAATGATAATCGATTTCATTTCTCATCGATTTCATTTTAGCTTTGTTTCAATAAACAGCTGTTTTGTTTTATTCTTCTTTCACTGATATTGTCATTTTTAAACAAAAATTCAAAAGCAAAGCAGGCGAAAATTTTAACCGTTTATTCTAAGAATTTCTAAAAATATGAGTTTTGCTTTTGTGGTTTCGGTAATTTTTTTGGAAAAAGAAAAAATTAAAGAAGAAAAAATAAACAGAAGACGTCTTCTATATTGCTCAAACCCATTGGAGTTATCTGAACAAGCGTATGTACAAGCATATAAATTCTTTTATGTGTTCAAACTGCTAATAAGATCATAAACTATCAGTTTTATAAGTTACTTTAGACTCAGCTAAAACACGATCACCTTTAAAAAATCCTTTTGCTAAATCGTTGTGCGCCTCCATAAAGTTTACGATTGCAGTTTCTTGGGCTGCATTTTTGTGTTTACCCCTATAAAATTTTATCAAGAGATATTATTTTTCTCAAATTAAGTTTTTTTAATTTAAATATTTTAGTTACATTTTTTTTTTTATTTTTAAAATTTATTTTTAATGAAAATTATTGGAATTTACCGCTTACTGTAGCTTTTGTCTCTGTTATAGACACTTATAGCAAAATTCACATGAATTTCACACAGCTAACTGACAGTGATTTGAAATCGCACAAAACAACACAAACTTCGATTTGCATGACACAGAATTTCACCTCAATTTCGTTGGGAACAAAGTGAAATCGTTTGAATCGAAATGAAATCGTTTTAAAACCATTTTTGTGAAATTGGGAACATAAAATAGGTGAATATTTTCATTTTCACCCAAAAATGAAATATAGAACGTAGCTGATAATTTCGGTTTTTGTTGTAAATAATACTATCAATAAAATAAAATTACGTACTGAAAATTGTTGATCAATTGTTGTTATTACAAAAGTTATAGCGATTTTCGCTTTTTGAAAATTACGAAATTTGGCGAATTTGGCACTAAACATCAAGGACGAAATTAGTTCTGCTTACTACTTACTACCTCAAAATATAAAATTTGTGTTTAATTTAAAAAAAAATCTGTTGGCTAGTTTTGGAGTGAGAGAGATATTTGTAAAACGTATCCTGGCGTTATCCTGTGAGTCCCGGCGAAAAATTTTTAACTGATTTTACAATTAGAGACTTTAAACTAGCTTTGTTGTTATCAGTAATGTACGCCAGATCGTAAATGTATTTTTGCCAATTTTTCAAATATTTTTTTCTGTTTTAAAAAGTTAATTTTTTAAAATTTTCTAAATTTTCACTTTACATGCTTCTCGCTTGAAAACCGTTCCGTATACAAAAAAAAGTTTGAAGACCAAAAAGTAGACAGTTAAGTTTTCTATGGTTATAATACAACTTGTTTAATAAAATATTGTTATTTACCCAAAAACTATCTAAAATCTGAAGACCGCCTTTAGGCGGCCTTGTACATTAGAGGGTTAAATAACTTCAGACAATACTTCGAAGTTGTCACACGATTGCGTTTTTGGTCAGTTGAGAGCAAACGCAGCACCCATTGCGCGGATACCTTTCTAAAACCAGACTGATCATTTAAAATCGAATTGATCAGTCTGGTTTCGGGTGTATTGACATCAATTGAACGTCCAGAATGTTCATCGTCACTAGTGCTTGTGCGACCACAACATAACTTAGTAAACCACTTTTTACCATTAAAGTTGATGGTGCCGAGTCCACATAGTACTTATCAAGCTTTCCTTGGTTTGAGTGACGGTTTCTTTTTGTTTGATAAGCACTCGAAATTTTTCTCATCTTTACAAAAATCCACAAGGTTGTATGCTTGGAACACCTGTTAACCGCAAAGTTAATGACGGAACTTGCTCAAAATTAGATAGTAGTCTATTAACAGAAGGTACTTGACCAGAACAACTTTGAATTTCATGTAACTACAAGAGAAGTTCGAAAAGTCACGGATTTATTGATCCGCCCTCATATCTTAAATTAAATCTAAGACATTCTTCAAAAATTATAGGTTTTTGGACGCCTTTCCTCAAAATGTACCACTGCGCGACAAACTAATGGGTTACTATATACACATATGGTGAAAAAAATAAGTGCTAAGTGTTTAATTTTAGTTAATTAAACTGAAAGTAAACATGACAATTATTTTTTTTTTATTTAATACGGCAATGCCTTTACAAGTAAAAAAAGAAACTGGGGCTTTCCCGTTGTTTTTACTGTGTATCAGTTTTGTATAGGTGTGCTTTCAATAGTTGGTGTGCCAACAAGGCATCATTTGCGGGAAATTTTGCTTTACTTCTTCAATTTAAAATAAAAGTGCAGCTGAAGCACATAGATTGCTCACCGAAGCTTATCCTGAATATGTTCCATAGATTTCAACGTGCTAGGAGATGGTTTGTGCGGTTCAGATTTTGACACTGAAGACAAAGACCGCCCAGGTCAGCCAAAATTTCGAAGATAATGAATTGAAGGCATTACTCGATGAAGATTGTTGTCAAACACAAGAACTTGCAAAATCATTGGTAGTCACTCAAGCAGCAATTTCAAAACGTTTGCAAGCAGCAGGATTCATCCAAAAGCAAGGAAATTGGGTACCACACAAGTTGAAGCCGAGAGATGTTGAAAGGTGATTTTGCATGTCCGAAATGCTGCTTGAGCGCCATAAAATCGCTTTTACATCGAGTCATTACTGACGATGAAAAATTTATCCATTAAAACCCAAGGCCTGTACCAAAAACAATTAATTCGTTTGAAGCGAGCATTGACCGAAAAACGCCCGGAATATGCGACCAAATTGAAGAAAGCAAAACTTGCCGCAAATGATGCTTTGTTGGCACAAAATTCAGTTCAGTAGTGATTGTCTTTTAAACAAGTTCATTTTTATTTTTTCTTCCTAATGCAGTCTAATACTGCTTGTGTTAGTTGCTTTAGAGCTGTTGGTAGTATATTTATTAGATGCATAACATGCAGTGGTCTATTCCATAAAGGGTGTTCTGGTGTCAATAGTGATCGTGATTTTAATGTTTTAATTTCATCAAGTAATATTGTTTATAACTGCAATAAATGCGCTAAAGGATCTAATAATTTGATTGCTATGATAACAATTTTGTCAAATGAAGTAAGAGAATTAAAAAAGTTATTCAATGCCTGTATATACAACAACAATGCAGTTGAGAGTGCTTCTTTTAAAAATAAAAACATACATGCTGAGTCAAGCTTAAATTCAAAAAATAATGATTTACAACTAAAAGGTCGTTCAACTCTGAGTGATTCCTTTTCTTCAAGTTCTGCTAATTATGCTTTTCGTAAAGATGTTGTTGATACTACTGAACCAAGTAATAATGTTTTAAATTCTAATATGCGAATACGTACAGCTAGTTTTTGTCTTTCTTTACATGATGATGATGATATTCATAATGATGTTATTGCTACTATTAAACCAAATGATGTTATTGCTGCTACTGAGCCAAATGCCGTTTTAAATTCTAAACGAAGAGCTAGCATTTGTTGTTCTCAAAACTCTGACAATACTGTTAGCTCAGCTTCAACTGCGTACTCTCAAGTTTTTAATATATATTTATTTAGCATAAGTGCTATTGATTATACAATTTAATAAATTTTAAACTATAAATTTATGGATTTTTTTTGCATTAAAAAAATTGTTTTACATATAGTACAATTCTACGTTTGAACACAAAAAAATTAGTTTCGTTTTTTAATTCTAATGGAATTGCATTAAATAATTTAAGACCGTTATAAAATAAAAGGTTCTGATAAAAATTTGTTGTACTAAAATTTAATCTAAAATGAGAAATGTTGCGTAAATTATACGGTTGTACGTCCGCTACATAAACCAACTGCTTCTGCATATAATTCGGCAGCATTCCATTTTTCATTTTAAATACGAATATTAAAACGTTCATCACCAGCCTTTGATTAACCGACAGCCACTGCAACTTATTCAACATGTCCCGTATGTGAGATAATCTGTGACAACGCAATATGCTTCTCATACCTTTATTCTGCAGTTTTTGAAGTCTCTCCTTCATTAATTGACTACCAAGAAATAGTAACGTTGAGCAGTATTCAAAATGAGGTTTTATTATGGTATTATATATTCTTATAGATGTAATTGTAGAAATTTTTCTACGAATTCTTCTAAGGAAAGCGATTTTTTTTGAAATTTTTTTACAAATGTAGTTAAAATGCAAATCAAATTTCAGTTTCTTGTCTATAACGACCCCAAGGTATTTAATTTCTTCCACCTTTTCTATAGGTACACCTTCGATAATTATATTTTCATCCGTAGTGCCATTTATCACCATAGCTTTTGTTTTCTGTGTATTTAGTTTTAATTTGTTCATTTTCAGATATTTTTCTACTTCTTCCAACTCACTATTTAGAATACGAACACAATCCTCTACGTTTTTACCGCTTATATAAATGAACGCATCATCCGCAAACATACATACTTTTGCCTTCTTTAATACTTTTTCTAAGTCATTAATGTAAATTAAAAACAGTAGAGTTCCCAAAACTGCCCCCTGAGGCACTCCAATATTGACCGTTCTTACAGTAGACATAAATTCACCACATTTTGTTCTTTGGGTTCTGTTTTTCAAATAACTTTTAAACCATTTCAGTTCAACTCCTTTTACGCCATACTTATTTAATTTGTCCAATAAAATTTCTCTATTTATTGTTTCAAATGCACGTTTCAAGTCCAAGAAAATCGCAATAACACAATTTTTATTGTGTATTTCAGTTTTCCATTGAGTTATTACCAGATTTAGAAGTGATTCACAACTGTGTTGGTGTCTAAAACCAGATTGTGTTTCATTCAACAAGTTGTTTTTTTCAAAGAATTTATTCAATTGATAGTGAACTATTTTTTCCAATATTTTGCTTACGGTCATCAACATATTAACTGGACGAATTTCATGAGGATCTTTAGTATTTTTTATTTTTTGAATCGGCACTATACACGATTCCTTTAGGCAATCAGGAAATGTCCCCGTCTGTAAGGACGATTCAATAAGACTCTGTAAGTGTGTACCAACAATATCATAATTATTTAGTAGCATTTTTGCTGTAAGGAAATTTTGATCTTTTTTATTATTCATAGATTTCATAGTATTTTTTAACATCTCTATATCAATAGCATCAAATTTAAAATTTAAATGTGGATTTTCTTCGATAATGTTCTCATATTTTATAAATGGTATACTATCTATAATTTGTTGCACACTTGTAATAAAAAATGAGTTCAATTCATTAGCGATTTCTTGTTCATTAGATATATTTTTACCATTTACGTGTATTTCCTGTATTTTAGAATTATCTTTTCTAAGTACAAGTGATTTTATTGTTTTCCACATACTTTTTTGATCTACACAGTTATTAATTTTGTTGTTGACATAAGTGTTTTTAGCAATTGAAATTTCTGATTTGTACTTATTTCTGTATTTTCTGTAATTGTTCCAATGAAAATCTCCATTAAACCACACTGCAGTTTGGTATAGTTGTATTTTTATGTCCTTCATACGTTTTAAACGATTAGTAAACCAATGATTTGTTGAAAAAGTTTTTGTTCTTTTAGTTGTAATCATTGGGGCAATAGCAGCATTTACACTTTTAATCAAGATATCAGACATTTTATTATAATCAGAAGTTGTGGAGCCACGATTAATTTCACTGCAAAGCAGGTTGTTACGAAAGCTTATATTATCAAAAACTAATGTTTTTATCTTTTTTACGTTTGAAATTGCAATTTCTTTTTGTAATATCCCAGTTAACAATACTGGATGGACTAAAGTTAACTATAAAAAAAAGAAACGTAAGCATGTGGTGTTTGGAGATAATAATTCCAAAGACTTAGAAGTTATCGCTAATCAAAAATGGGTGCATATTTCCTCATTTAAGCCCAGCGTAACAGCAGAACAAATCCTGAGTTATGTTGCAAAAGGTGCTAATATTTCCAAAACCCATCTAAAATGTTTTAAATTGGTTAGAAAGGAAATTGAGCAGAACACATTGAGGAGTGTTTCTTTTAAAATTGGGATCTCCGCTGAATTATATGATAATCTATTTGAGCCTAACTTGTGGCCTACTAATGTAAAAGTGCGTCCGTTCTTGTTCTTTCAAAAGCCTATATCTTAAAACATGTATAATATTAATTAATATTTATAATTATTTTATAGTTTAATCATAGTCTGTAAGGAAATGATGTTCCATAGACTGAATAAAGAATAATAATAATAATAATAATAATAATAATAATAATAATAATAATAATAAATTCGCCATTTTCGAATAAAAAAAAAAACTGTTGTTTACACTATTGCGTTCAATGACTAAATGAGAATAAATGCCAGATGTTGACCCTCCAAAATGCCATATAAGTTATTAAAGGCACAAACCATGTGTAAAAGATACGCCATCTGTTGTGAATTCCGCATATTTAAGTTATACACCAATATTTTAAAAATTATAAATTGTATTTGAGAAATTATCAAATGTATTTTAGAAATTATTCTTTATTAACTATTAGTCAATAATTATTTTTTATTTATTTATTAAATAAAATAATTAGTCAATAATTTCTGAAATACATTTGGTAATTTCTGAAATAAAATTGATAATTTCTGAAATACATTTAATAATTTCTAAAATACAATTAATCATTTCTGAAATACAATTAATAAAAAATACTGACACTGATAGCAGCTGTGCAAATTATAGTAGGACGCTGATTTGCTGATATCCACTGGTAAATAACACATCTGCTGAAAAGTCGGTAGGATAACCAATAAAACAACATTTTTGTGGCAATATTCGACTTTATTCATCGACATAGTCTCCTTCAACAGCGAACATTTCGATACCTTTTTTATAGAATGATTTATCTTTGGCCTCAAAATAGGCCTCAGGCACTTTTTTGTTCTTCATATGGCGCGGTTTTTTTTTGCAATTTCCTCCTTCAAACGCACCAGTTGGGCCATGTCGCGATCGCTATTGAGGTAATCAATGTATAAAATTCCAGCCGCATCCCAAAATATTTTTATTTCTCCGAAACAGCTCTCAGAATCATCGACACGTTGTTGTTTTCGGTACACTGTGAGCAAACGCGGCACCCATTTCGAAAACAGCTTTCTCATGGGCAAATGTTCATGCAAAATAAAGCCGACACGTTCCTGCTATATCTTTAAGGTATCAGCTATCTTCATTTTACAGTCTGCCAATACGATTTTGTGAACTTTTTTGATCATTTCCGGTATCATCACCTCTTTTGGGGGACCAGACAGTTCGGTGTAATCGGTGTTTGTACGACCACGTTTAAAGTCAGCAAACCACTTTTCTACTATTTGTCTCGATTTAGCAGAGTCCGAATAACACTTCGGACTCTGCTAAACCAACTCCTTCTGGTGTGCGGTTTTTCGAAGTACCTACTTATCAAAACTAACAAAACCCCATTTGGATTTTTAATTTTTTCTATCTTTTTTCATCATTTTTGGCCCAACGCTGCCCAAACTCTGGGAAATTCAGTGAATTAAATTTCAGAAAAAATATTCCTTATAATATAGTTCTTAATTCTTTAGAACATTTTAATACTGGAAAATACTTTTTTTCACATTTTCCATATGTATTTTACATGGAAAATTCGAGATTTTAGATTATCAATTATGTGAAATTTTTTTTCGATAGATGGCGTTGTTGCAAATGCATATAAAGCTTGAATTATATTATAAGGAATATTTTTTCTGAAGTTTACTTTACTGAGTTTCCCACAGTTTGGCAGCTATGGGCCAAAAATTTAAAAAAAAAAAGAAAAAATTAAAATTTTTAAATTTTTTGTTGTATACTTTTTTCTCCTAGTCTATAGCTACAATTGTGCCTAAGACAGGAAAACAAAATTCCAATTAGTTTCCGAGATATAGCCGTAAAAATTGCATGTTCTTCGAAAAAATCAAGTTTTAGCCAAAATATTCATGAGGCTATAAAATCCGAGCAGCAGCTAACTAGGAAAACCCAAATAGGGTTTTGTTTGTTTCGATAAGTACATCGAGAAATTCCACACGAGAAAGAGTTAATACTCGATGACTTCAAAAATGTTGCACTGTGTTATCAAGCTAAGCTTTGGCTTGAACGGTGTTTTTGCCCATTAGAAATTAATGATAAATCAACACACGAATTTGAATCCATTGCTTTCAAAATCGTAAAAGTAGCGTCACTAAAACAGCTGTAACTTGTTCACTAATGAACGAATTGTAATTAAATTTTGACATGTATCATCTAAAGGTTGGTAATTCCAAAAAATAACACGGATTTTTCATTAGTGGCGCCACCTGTTTTCAGCTGATATGTTACATATATATATATTTAATCCTTTAATTCCCAGTGGAACATAGGGCCGTTACATACTTAGGGTCAAATGCAAATTGGACGATTAATTCGCATTTCTTTACTTTAGTAATGTATTTAAAGTTTAAAGTAAACTATGAGGAATATGAGAGGCATGAAGTCTCTTTGTTATATGAGCTCCATGATAACTTGCCGTTGGCGCTGTCCGTCGTTATTTTGTGTGCAATTTTTCTCAGAGCGGCAGCCTTTTGTATCCGCACTTATTCTAGACCTACACTTAAATAGATTCCGTGAATGACATAGATTCCGTGAATGACATAGGTTCTATAAAAACTGAGAATATATTCTTAATTTACATACGCGTTTGAGTCGCCTTAACAAAATAGCAAAAAAAAAAAAAAAATAACATATTAAAAAATTTTCTGCAAATCAACGTTAAGAGGTTGGAAAACTTTTCCTCTTAAACTAATCGTTATGAGAAATTTTTCCAAATAAAATTTTAATAAAAAAATATTTGAATTTATTTTCATTGAAAATAAAAAATGTCGACAGTCCTGCATAAGGAGACTTAAGAACACATAAAAATGAATTTTCAAAAATTCTAATAAAATGATCGGAATTGATTTGAGTAAATTTTCTTCAAATTCTTTGTTTTTATCTTTGAAAGTATTTATCAGATTTTAAAGTGAAATGCAAAACATGGACGTATAATTTGCAAGAACAAGTCTATCAGCAATAAAAAGTAAAATTTTAAATATTTTTTATAAAACAAATTTTTTCACAAAATATTTCTACTTTTCTCGAAAAGCTTAATATATCAATTTTACCTGGAAAACAAAATCAAATGTCTCTGTTAAAGTTTTAGAAATTACACTTAATACTCAGTTTTCATATTATACTTTGTGGCTTACGAAACGAAAACTCAAATTCGTTCTCTAGAATCTGTAATATTTAATTAGTTCAAAATTTTGTTTAGGAAAATCAGGTATATGTTTGAGCTTATGACCTTATTTAACCTTTTCGTTTGCACCACTAAATTTGGTATATTTCCCAAGTTTTAGCAAGGACGTTGTTTTTTAAATGTGTAATATTTTGTAAATTATCTTAAAACTAAATCAGTAAAAAAATAAACTAGATTATCATTATTTTGTTTATGGTAATATGTTTGAAAAAAAAAATTTTCGACTTAAATGTAATTGTTAATATTTTATATTTTCTGTGTTGATAGACGAAGAAACTTTGATTTTATTTTCATTTCTTTTTCATATGTAGTTTGTATTCTTAAATAATGGCCTTGATTTCTTAAACGTTTTTAAAATATTAACTTTTCTCCATTTCCATAGTCTTTGAATAAGTTGTTATAGTTTTTTTTAGATTGTAGCTTTAAAAAAATGTTTTCTTATTTGTATTTTCTTAGTTTTGTTAACTTTCTAAAGAATTTTTTTCTTATTAAATTTTTCTTTGTATATTATTTTTTTTTTTCATCTTTTTATTGGCCAATTTGTAAGTCTTCCAAGTTTTTTATTTATTTTAAAACTGTGTTATTCATTTTCTTTAGTTTATTAGGCCACTTAAGGTAGGGAATTATAGTTGTTTAATTTTTCTTTTTCCTGTGTTCAACAACTTTTTTCTTAAACTATAAATTATATAAAAATTATTGTACTCACTTTTTCTTACATTCAGGACATTCAAATTTAAATTCTTCACGCGGTACATGTTTAGCGACCATATGATGTTCAAATGAAGCTTTCGATACGAAAGTCTTGGAACATTTTTCACACTGGAACGTTTTTTTAGTTTTTGATGGCGGTGGATTGGGTAAATGTGTTAGTTCATGCGATTCTAATTGTGTAGAGTCACGACACACCTTTTCACATGTTTTACATTTGAAATGTTCGGGATTATAGTGAACCATAATATGTTCAGCGAGGAATTTACGTGTGGCAAAACGACGACCACAACATTCAACAAAACCATGATCATCATTATGATCGGTACGAAAATGAGCACGCATATCGCCGAATGTATGCACGAGTAGTTCACATTTGGGACAACGTAATTTTTCAAAGAATTTGGTAATGATATTGTCAAATTCCGCCTGTTGGGCTTGACGTGCTTCGATTTCTTCGCGGGACATACGCTTTGGTTCCACTGCTGGTTTGTCACGTTTTTTATATTTTTTAGGAGTATTACGTTCTTTTTTCTTAATAACAGCAAATTTCTCTTTTTTATTGTTAGCTTCACCCCAATCGGAGGCATTGGACGCATCAGAATCAAAATCTTCATCTGACGAATCATCGGAATTTTTCTGATAATTATCGTCCTCGTCATCATCATCGTCGTCATTACCACCATTATCATTATCATCATGTACATAAGCATCATCATCGTATTGATCATTATCGCCCGTGGTAAATTGATTAAATATTGCTATGTCTTCGCCAGAAGTTTCAGTTTTAATTTGTGGCACTGCTGTGGTGGAAGTTTGTGCTGCTGTAGAACATGATGGTTCCTCTTCTTTTTCGGGTTCTTTTTCATTTTTTACTTTTGTCGCTTCTTGTTGCTGTTGTTTTTTCGAACGTTTCGCACGTGGTGTTGCTGAAGTTTTAGCCGGTTTATCTAAATCTCCCTTACGTGGTCTACCTCTTTTTTTATTACTTTTATCATCGGATATATCTAAAGTTGTAGTTAATAATGACTTGTTTAAATCATCTAAAGATTCCGAAGTATTAAGGACATCTTTAACAGAAGGTTCGTTATCCGCGAACACATCTAAATTTAAATCTTTGTCATTCGCAGGAGATTGTTCTTTTTTAATACGCTTCGCGGATACCTTTGGACTTTGTTCTCTTGCAGATTGGCGACCTCTCCTATTGGATCTTGTGGGTCTTTCATTAGCTGCCTCAGTTTCTAATATTTCAATTTGTGGTAACAAATCCAAATCATTCACCTCAACTTTAACCTCCGAATCGAATAGACTATCATCCGGCAAACAAATATCATTTTTGAAAGGATCTTGTGCCATCGAGATAAACTCTTCAGACTTAAGCATGACATCCTGATCATCTATAACTATGGTTTTAACTTCCAAATCTTTGTGAACTTCTTCTACTCTTTGATAGAGTATATGAAAATCTCTTACTACTTCCCAACATGTCATACATACTTTTTGCACATATTCACTATTCCGGTTTGTCTAGATACAGAAAAAATGCACGCATTACAAAAGAAATCTTTGAAAAAAAAACATTTTAAATGTCCCTATAAGTCCCCTACTTACCTTCAACCAAAAATGTTTATTAATTATCGCACTAATATTTAATCGTTGTCCCTCATCTCCAAATATTTCCAAAAACTTGGGGCCCGGTATTGTTGGATATTCCAAGCATAGCAGGCATTTATTAACCACCATGTTGTTTTTATTGTTTGTGTGTCGTCGTCGTGTTTCGATTTTTCTTTTTTCACTTGTTTTCTTGGGTTAAATTTTTATTTATTTATCGAAAGTTTATGTTCTATTGGTAACGTACACATTTATTTTCATTTTTTTGTTATAATTTTTAAAATATTTGTTATATTAAACACAGATTTTTTTATATTTACACATGAAAAACTACACAAAAACGATTTTTTTCTTTTTCGACGCTACACAAGCCAAATTTTTAATGAGAAAACAAAGTCGAAGGAAAATTTTTTGAGGCGCCGTCCTACTGACATTCACTATAAACTAATAACAAACAGGGCGATTCATAAGTGGTGCTAATTTTTCAGATTAGAGGTAAATCACTTCGTGATTAATCACAGCTAGGTCGACAACGACAGCGAGAATTGCCTTTCGATATCGTCGACCGGCCTGCAAAATGTCACATGTGTTTTTTAATAGATTTTCAGGAGAGCGAAAAAACTGTTACAAAATCTACTTTTAATATATTTTATTGGCATCATATGCCTTAAAGATTCACGACCTCATTTAGTAAAATCATCATTAAGGCATATATATATATATATATGTTCCCTCGGTTCCTATAAGGAGCATAGGGCCTTGATATGATATGAGACATAAGATACCAATGAAATATCTTAAAAGTAAATTTTGTAACAATTTTTTCGCTCTCCTGAAAATCTATTAAAAAACACATGACATTTGCTGGCCTGTAAGATGTCTACCTATATTGACCCTATTATTATAAATTATAAGTACTAGATTTTATGTTTTTTCATAGATTTCTTAAAAATGAAATTTATTTTTTAAATTTACATTATACACATTTGGTGCAGCTTACGTCTCTATCCAATATCAATTTACAATATCGGCACACAATAAAATTCAATATCTGCATTCAAAAAAAAAACAATAAATTAGATAAGTTTTAACTGATTGTAACTTATAGTCTTGAGCAGCCATGGATCTGTGCGAATATGAAACAAATCACACGTGAAACAATGACAAATTTTATTTGTTAAACAACTAATTGTGTCAGTAAATATTTCTTGTTGTTGTTGTTGTTGTAACGGCTTCAAAATGTGAACTTGTAGTTAATAATTCTCATCTAAAGCCGGAGTGGCAATCCTTGCTCGGATAAATTCGAAAATTCGAATACATCCGAATCGTTCCGGCACATAGTCCGATTGCCGTGGGAACCGGGTTATACCGCCCATACTCGGTCGTCAGAGCCTCGTTAGCGTTAACAGGGGACACCATGTCCAAGGTGGACTGTGGGTGAGGTTGGCATTTGGAAACAATTTCCCTTGACCCCCGTAAATATTTCTTAATTGCATTCGCTTAAAAAAAACCATCTGTAAAACCCATATGTAATAATTTTAATAAATCTTACCATCTGATGCATGTGACTTGAAGTGCTTTGGTTAATGGGGTGTTAGGACGGATTCGCGCTGTTGTGACTTATTTTTTAGCAGCTGAAGTGCTGAGGTGTGTTTTTTTTAATAATTTGTGTTCTTTTTTTTCCAAAAACAAGCTATTACCGGTGAAGTCCGTACTTAACGGTACGGAAAAGGATACAAAAAAAAGGAATTTAAAAATTGTTGTGTTCGAAATTCGATATACGCTCCGTTTGTGTTTCGGACTCGCACCTGCTTTGGCGGATACGTGCACACGAACTTTTAACGTGCCATAAATGCCGGATTTATGATTCCGTACGTTGCGGACAGTAATCAGGTCTTTATAAAACATATTTTTTAATTTAATTGGGTCCAATTACTGAATGTCCAGTTAAAATTTTGAATCTTTTTTAGGTAAAATATTCACTAAAATAAGTCGTGGCGCAGCAAAATATTTTTCTAACCCGGTGTCTTCAAATGCAATAAATTATATGATATGAAATGTCAAAACCATTGCAGCAAAACGTCAAAATGATATCAATTGCAGAGTGGTGGAGAACACTTTTCCATTCCTTTTTACCAAATTTTTTGTTGTTTTTCTATTACAAAATTAAAATGAAAACTAAAAGTGACATTTGATCTCTGGCATCATTGGAAGATCCGATGGCATGTCAGCGATATCATGATATTGCAATAAAATTGAAATTGAGTGTCTTCATTTGAGATGAGAGCATTTTGACAATTGCTTGCTATCGTTTTATTGCATGTCAAGACACAAGGTAAGCCCGCTAAAAACTCAACACTTCTCCGGTGGTAATCTGGTAACTTTAATTTTGTTATCAGTTCACGAAGCTTATTAAACTAATAGAGAAAAGAGGAAGACCGCCCTCGCATTGTGATTTTGCTTTTGAAAACGCGTTTATTTATTTTTGTTAATTTTTATAAAACTTTGAATTGTACCCAAATGGAAACAAAAAAACTTGAATATGATTCCTCCCTAGGAGGCTCGGTAGTGCTGGGTACCCATATGCCAACCTATAAATATGCAGCATCTGCCTTAAAAGAACTAAAAGAGTTGGTAGGGTCAACGAAGCAAAGTAATTCTAATAAATTAGTATTCCAAAAATTACCCAAACATATGAGACGCCGAGCCATGTCACATCACCCCAAAAGATTGCCTAGAAAATATAGAGCAGCTCACATACATCAAATGTCCAAATCGGGTAAACCACAAGCCACAAAAAGACCTTCAAGGAAATATCGAAGAAGACCACAAAATTTACTACGGGACTACTTGCGGAGGCAAAGGAAACATAAATGGTTGGAAACACATATATGGCATGCCAAACGTTTTCATATGATCGAAAAATGGGGCTACAAGCTGCCCTATGCCAGTTGTGATAAAACATATCGAGCATGCTATAGAGCCTCCGCAGAACACTGCTTATTGCAAGATATTTCTTTTTATGCCTGTATAGAAATGAGCGGTAAAGTGGAGGATTTAGCTAAAGGTTTTGACCGTCTTACCAGTAGGGAATGTGGTTTGTCTGTTACAGCGAAGACTTTTCTTACAGGTAGAAGAGAAGGTTGTGTGGATTTTTTCAAAGATGGACAATATCCCTGTGATGCTTTGGGAAAAGTTAGCTTTTTATGGCGTTTTGAAGATAAGAATAATAAAGAAAATAATGGTAAAAGAACTCTATGGTTATGGCTACATCCTGCGGCCTACAACCTGATTATAGAAGAATTAATTAAAGTTTTTGAATTAAAAAATCAAAAATCTACAAAAGTGCCTTTAGAAAATGTTCCAAAAATTTTGGAAGAGTCTACAAAAATAGAAGAAAAAACTAGTAACAAAGTTCCCGTTAAAAAACAAAGACGTTTACAATTTATGACCAAAACAACAGCACGTTTAAATACTGCGCTATATGCCAACTCGGCTCAAACTATAGAACTTCGAGAACTCCGAGATACTTTAAATAGATTTCGTTTAACAGGACCTCTGGCACAAAGTATTTTACAACAGGCATTTAAAGTTAAAGATTTAACAAATCCATCCGAATCTTGGATTTCCGAGCAACTCGATAAAAATACCAATTTTTTACTTTATCATAAAAATCAAAAAGAGTTTTGGGAAAGATGTCGTGAATTTATAACATCGCCCGGAGAATTGTTATCAAATATGATATTAGCTTTGAATATAGAAGATCCACGTCTTCATAGGCCTCAAAAAAGATCAAAAGCAATATCTTTTCAAAAACCTCAAGCCTTTTTTGATCCCCAACTTCTCTTGATGGATTGCATACCTCTACTTAGCTCTTCTCCTTTATGGTTGGATGATTGTAGAAATCATATATCATCTACTATGTTAAGTACTAATGAGTATTGTTCTCTTAGAGCTAAACATGTCATAGTACCGGGTAAACCTTGTAAATTTGAAGATTCTATGCAACCAATTCCAGTGTTATTAATACAAAGGCCTGGCGCTCAAGATTCCAATTATAAGCGTTTATCTTATGGTTGTGGTTGGGATATTATAGCACCAGCAGGTTATGGCATGCCTATATGGTTATCATTAATAATGTGGGGTGCAAGACCGGGTGGTTTAAGAGAATTCGAGTCCGTAGCCAGAGAAATGGGTACCGAACAACATTTACCCGATACAGTAGGAGGTAAGTGTTAGCTACCCAGGTAGAAAAATACAAATGGCACAATGTCGGCCCGGTATTGCAGACGGTAGTACATGTACTGGCAATGCGTCGGATTTTCAACTTTCACTGTACTGGCATGTTGTCGAAATGATAACACTAATAAACGCTTGGCCGTAGTTATTTCCCAACGTTTGCACAGGCTTGGGATTTTTTTTTTTTTTTTTTGGTATTATCCCAATACATTTAATAACAAATTTAGTAGTTTGCTAGTACTTTACTGTCCTTTTAGTGTACATCACAGATTTTTAATGTATTCTTTCGAAACTTCACAAGAAAAGAATGGTCATGTCTCTATTACATAAATAATTGTGTAATAGATGCAAAAATATGTACATATAATTTATAAAATTTTTAATTTTAATAAATTAAAAAAGGTCGTTAATTTTCACAAAACAGTACTGGCAAGGCACGTTTTCAGTAGTACCGGCATTTCTTAAAAAAGAGTGCTCTCCCAGTACAATTTTTATTTCAACGTCGGCTATTGGCAAAATGGATTGCAATTCATTTCCAATTTAAATGAATTTGGTAAAGTGAATTGCAATTCATTTCCTATTCAAATGAATTGAATTGATTTTGAATCAATTCAAATGAATTAAAAATGAATTCCTATTCAAATGAATTGAATTGATTTTGAATCAATTCAAATGAATTAAAAATGAATTCCAATCAATCAAAGTAAACATGGTGTTTGGAGTTTATTTCTTCAAATATTACTTATTTTGGTTTTGACATACGCTGAACGACAAAAACACAGAGGCAATTAATAATTTCATTGCAATTCATTTTTCTAATTAATTTGAATTAACTCAAAATCAAGTCAATTCAAATGAATTGGAAATGAACTGCAATTCATTTTGTCAAATTAATTTGAATTGAAAATGAATTGCAATTCATTTGAATTGGAAATGAGTTACAATTAATTTTTGCCAAATTCATGTGAATTGATTCAAATATCATTCAACTCGTGATTTTTGTGAAAAGAATTAATTCAAAATTTTACTAATTCAATGCATGAATGATTCGCGAATTAATTCAAAAAGTAATGATTCATTTACAGCTCTGGCAGGGAATAATTGAATAACAAAAAAGTTGGACATGTTCGGACATATATCTCTGAATTTGCCTACAAAAGAGCGTTAATTTCTATTTTTCTTTGAAATCGTAAGCAATAAATTTAAAAAACCAAAATTTTGTAATTTTTGATCCCACTTTTTAACCTCTAATCGTGAGATTGAGTAGCTAAAAAAACGTGTACTTTATTTTTTTTTACTCCGTCACACTCCAGAATCTAATTAAGATACAGCACAGAACACATTGGGATACCTTCTTTGTAAGTCGTTTTTCAAAAGTCCAAAACTATAATGTATGGTATCCTAGACATGTAAATTACAGACTGATATAAAATAACAAGCTCCTGGGATAGAGAGTATTAATATAGTTTAAACCATTGTTTTATATCCTGTTTACTATCTTTTCAGGCCTTCAAATTGCTGGAGATCGTTATAATGAACTACACTCAAAATACTTTCGTTTACCCCCTAATAAACGTTGTAATTATCGCAAATTTTCTATTGTATCGCCAAATCGAATACCCTTCCAACAGCTTTTACGTGATTGGTGTACCACCCCCTCAACGCCTTTAAACGTATCAACTAATATGACAATTAAAAATTTTTTTGTTCTAAGAGATCGTCAAAAATTACAAGATTTAGTTGATTGTGTTAAAAAATGTAATGTCTACAAATTTCCACAAAATCTACTAAACGGTTGTTCAATACAAATAAAATTGACTATGAAATCTAGAGGTAACCCAAAGGATTTTTCGGTGATATGTTTGCCCACTAAGAAAGATTTAAAAAGAAATTTAAAACAGATGAAATTTGACAACCAAGAACCGGTATATGTGGAACCCTTATTAGCCGATCCCAATGAAAAAGAAAGAAATCAATTACGTTTACAGCATAAAAAGTTGTTGAAACGTTTAAGAGCGCAACGAGTTAGAGAGAAAAGAAAAAAACAGGTGGGAGTTCTTGAATCAAAATATGTGAATCTTGTAAGGAAATATTTTAATGATTATTTTTCAGGAATATAGTACTACCAAGGTGTATATAAGACCAGCTGGTACTTCATCATTGTGTTTGGAACAATTCAAGAAAATGTCGAAGTTGTGGCTGCCTGAAGATACTTCCACTTTATTTAGTGTACGCAAACAAGGTACTCGTGATTGTTTTGGTTATGTTTCCTTGGCCCAGTTTTGTTTAACTGAGGGTATAGTGGGTTGTATAGGTTACGTTACGATTGAGGGTTTAAAAGAATTACTAAAAGTATGCCAACAATGTCATTTAAAACAGCCTTTATGTTTAATACGTTCAACTAATAGCCGTAATTATCGTTTTGCTAAATTTCAAATAAATTTAGAAATATAAAAATAAAGAAAATTTTATATAAATTCGTTACACTCATAACAAAGTCTTGTTTATTAAATATTATTCTAATCATACTCGTTATTTGTATCTGAGGTTTTTTTGTAGTTTGGTGGTAAATTTCCCGAATATTTTTTACGAGTTTCTTCTTCCCATTCTTTGGGATGGCCATTTTTACGATGATTATGCATATATGAACGGGAATTGAAAGTTCTTGGACACCAAGGACAGGTATATAAAATATCACCGGTATGTAAAGCCATATGTTCCTGGAATATTAAACAATTTATAAATTATACTAAACGTTTATTTGCCTGAAATTCTAACCAACCTTTAATTCTTGTGCCTTCCTAAAAGCCTTTTCACAAATTGTACACTTATGTTTGAGACCCATTTTATGATTATATGATACATGTGATCGATGTGCCTTAATCGTTGGTGATACTTTCGAACACATTGGACAGATATGTTCTCGTTTTTCACCAACTGGATGTTGAGCTTCTTTATGACGCTTTAGACCATTTTTGTTTACCACAACTAGACCACATATATCACAACTTATAGTGGGTGCTGATTTACCTTCATGTTCTAGCATATGACGTTCAAACATTTCTTTACATTTTAAAAATTTACCACATATGGTGCAGACTTGGACGTACTTTTTTTAAATGTACCGTGCGTATATGTGTAGAAAGTAAACTATTTGTGCCAAAGCTAAAAGAAAATGGAGAAAGATTTGAAAATCGGAAAAATTGCTGACATTTGGGAAATTGTCATACGTTTCCCCTCATACAATCCTGCAATGAAAAACTAATGATAAATTGTGGAAGCTCTTCCAATTGTATAATGCAATAAACATAAGAATTTTATTAAAAAAAATCTAGTGCGCGTGCCAAACTTTCTTAAAAAGTGTTAATAATAACATCAAATAAACATACACTTACTTAAGTATTTTTTATGCGGTAGAAGCGTTCCAACCGCATAAAAAAGAACTCTAATTCCATACAAAAATGGAAGAATTTCTATACCTTAGTATAACTCTCTATTGAGTTTTAGGGCTTTTTCAGTATCTGGTTCGTAAAGAAAGATTTGATTTTGTAACGTATTTAGCGTCTGAAGAATTTCTCCAACTGATTTTAAAGTGATTTTAATATACAAAAATAAAATACAATAACACATAGGAACATGACGCACCAGCATAGTTTTCTACTGAAAAGTTCTTAAATTTACAACAGTATCGGTTCTTTCCTATGAATTTTTTGTTTTTCAATTCAATGAACGTACTTTTTTTTTTAATTCACTGAACGTAATTTTTTTTAATTAACTGAAAGTAATTTTTTTTAATTCACTGAACGAAAATGAAATTGAACGAATTCAGTAAGGAATTAATTCACTTAATTTAATAAAAAGAACTATTGCAAATAATTCATTGAATTTGTTTTTTGTTGAACGCGTTAAGTTGAATGAATTCAGTAAATTACTTAAGAAAAGGCATTCATTCAATTCTAAAGAAAATTGAATTCGATTAGTAGTGAATTCATTCAAAAACGAATTAATTCTTCAAAGCTCTGTTAATGAGAGTGTATTAGTCCCAGCAAAATATTGGTAATGACACCTCATTGCTGTCTGCATTACCAATAATGATATATCAATACCTTTTGCATTATTTTGCAATATAAAATAATGACTTCCTAATAAGGGCCTATTGTAGTCATTGCTTTTAAATACAAAATAATGACTTACCCGCAATAGTTTAAATAAGTACTTTTTACAAAGTTAAATTTTATACATTTATATTTATTACTTGTAAATATGTTTTGTGTTCAAATTTTTATGACTAGTTCTAAAATTACACTCTAGCAAAAACTTTAATTTCTCTGAATGTATTTCCTGAAGCTAATAGTATTTGTGTAACTCTTTATTTTTAAGAATCAAGTAAGCAGTCAGATAACCACTTATAATTCAACTTTTTGTAAGCATGTTTGTAACCACTTATTATTCAGAAACTCATAACTACTTACTTCTCATTTTTTCATAAGCGAGAGGGTAAGCGTGACTACTTATAAAAACGACCACGCCAAACAAAAATAATGAGTTTAGACGCCAAAAAGTAAGTTGTGCGGAGCTATGAATTTCTATTATATAACCACTTATTTGGTAATGAAAGATTTTACACGTACGTGTTTCTCTTTTTACCAAAATTTACACAGACTTTTTTTCGGGTAAAGTTTAGTAACTTATAAGACGAACAGCTGCTACAAAGATAAACAAAAAACAATTGTGAAAATAAACTCAAAATTTTAATTAAAGTAATTTTGACTTAGCTGCACAACCAACTTTTGCAAGAATTTTTGTGCAGGTAAGCCAAAAACGCAGCTAAGTCAAATTGTTTATCTGCGTTAATGTGCAGGTATATCAATACGAACTGAAAACAAATGAAGCTAATGATGACAACTTTGTGCTTTGCACCAAATCTTGCGATTTTTATGGTTTAAAAACGACTAAAGTAGGATATTTTTGTCACAAAAAAAGTTAACAACACATTTATTTTATGTGTGTTTTTTTCCTAGAATTGAAAAAAAAGAAAAACACAAGAGGCAACTAACGGTGATCTTTTTTATGAAAATAATGTAAAACTGCCAAAAATATGAGGTAGTAATCTTAAATGCGCAGGTACAAAAAGTGCACTTAAAGAAGACAATTGCGTACATAATTTTGTAAAATAGAAACGAAACCAACCAGTTATAGCAAATGTGCACTTAAGAAAGAGGCAGTTAAATCAAAACTACTGTAAATAAAGAAATTCACAAAAGAAACTTATTGTTTTATAAGAATTAATTGTATAAAATCAAAAAGAATTTTTAAATGCAAATAAATATGTGTATTTGTGTAATTTTGCAAACTGAAATTATACGCATTTTCACATTATTCTTTGAAATAAATTTTTGGGCTAAAAAAGTGGTTTTTTGCGTTTTGGGTAGTTTTGTCATTTGGGTAATATTGGGTAATACTCTCATTTTATCGAACTTGTCTAAAAAAAGTAAAAAAAAACACACCTATTGTTATAGAAATCCCATTAAGCATTTTCCTAATGTAAACGATATGGATTTCGATTTCAAATTGAAATCCTGTGAACATTTTAACAATGTGAATTTCGTATTAAATATTCCAATGTATTGTAATAATAATAAATAAAAAAAAAATATATCGTGGGAAAAAGTATTTTCAATTTGTTAAATAACCCAGTCAGAAAAATACAAATAGGAAGGCGGTGGCAAAGCACTTCAACAGCTGGTACAAGTACTGGCAAAAAGTGCTTTCCCGTTCCCAAAATGATAATATTATTAGACAAAAGGACCGGCTGTTCAAAAAGTGCCGGAAAAGCACTGGAGGAACAAAATTTTTTAACGTTGGCAAAACCAATAAATAGGTGGTCTGGAAATATATTTTCCAAAATAAAATTTAAAAAAAGTTAGTATGTATTTTTTTTGGTCCTGCCGTGATTTGAATCCAGGCCATCAGAATAGTAGACGATTGATCTACCCACTGAGCTAACGACACATATAATACTTGGTGGCTAAACACACAAATGAGTGATAACAGCTGGAATTCAAAGCCGGCTTTCGTTGCGAACGGATGTAAAATTAAAGTGCTCATCGAAAAAATTAAAAAACCGAGCTAAAGTGCTACTAAAAAGATTAAAAAAAAAATATATATAGAAATATTACTTGCTTAAATATTGTTTCTAAATAGAAAACTTGTTAAAACAAGAGGTGAATATACATAATTAAACAGAAAAATTTAATTTCAAATCAGAAAAAAAAAAAAATTCATTTGCCACCAAAATATTTAAAAAAATGGTAGACACTCTCTGTGATGATTGTTCGTATGCAATTAAAACAACAAAATTTGTTAAATGTACAAACTGTTTCTCCAAATACCATTTTCATCCCTGCTGTTCTGTAACGGAGAAAGCATATTCTAGTATGACCAATGATCAAAAATCTAATTGGAGATGTTCAAAATGCAAAAAACGTTCAAATTCTGTCAGCGGTCTACAAAAACAACAAAGAGATGATGACAACGAAGATGAGAAAGACGAAGCAAAACGTTTCAAAGGCTCAATTACAGTAAGCTCTGTTAACACCAAACTTTGCTCAGTGCAGTCTGACGTCACAGAGCTCAAATCAGACTTAAAAGGGGTACAAAGTGCAATGGAGCAAATAGCAACAAATATGAACACTATGAAACTGAATATTTCAGAGGAAATACGAACTGCGCTGTCAACAATTACCAATAGCCTCAATACATTAGTTGCTCAGGTCAGTGAACTGAACAAAAAAGACGAAGAAAGGGATAAACAAATCAAAACGATGGACACCCGTATAAATAAACTAGAGCAACAAATGATCGTCAAAAACATTGAAATTAAAAATGTGCCAACAACAAACATTAGTGACCATGAAGTTTTAAAAAAAATTGCAAACTCTCTTAATGTTGAAATAAACGACCACGACTTAAGTAATGTCTACCGTTTGAAAAAACAGGAAGGAAAAATAATAATTGAATTCTCTTCTTTAAACAAAAAAAGAGAAATAATGGGTAAAATCCAAAGACATCGAGTTGATGGAAAAATAATAAACGAAGATTGTAACAGCTACATCTATATTAATGATGAACTGACACCCTACAACAGGAAACTTCTTTGGTTAGCTAAAACAAAAGCTACTGAGTCGAACTGGAAGTTTGTATGGGTCCGTAATGGTAACATTTTTGCAAGAAGAAACGAAAACTCCCTTGCTATTATAATTACAAATACTGCTGATATTGAAATAATAACACCAACAATTTAATCTTTCACTTCCACATTCCATATAAAAAAAAGAAAAAAAAAAATCAAAAAACTTTTTATTTTTTCAACTATTTTTTTTCTTCTTTCTCTTTTTTACACCACAAAAAAACAATAAAATTTTAAAATGTATAGCAGCCAAAGTATAGACAACTTTAATGAAATTGATAAACAACTTTTAAGTTATCCTTTGTCGTTGATCTATTTAAATATTCGTTCTTTGCGAACTAATTTTATTTCTTTTCTGGCAACAATTCACAAAATTATCCACAATATCAAAATTATTATTCTCGTTGAAACTAATATAACCAATAATGAAAATGATTTATACACAATAGCAGGTTTTAGTTCACATTTTATAAATAGAGAAGGGAATGGCGGAGGAATAGCCATTTACATCAAAGAAAATATAACACACACACTAATTGCTTCTGATACTAAATCGTTTGAATGCTTGCATATTGATATTCACATCAACAATGAACATTTATCTATCATATCAGTATATAGACCACCAAGTCTCAACAAAAATGAGTTCGTAAAAGAAATCGAAGAGAAGATTAATGCAGTAAGAAAACAACAGAATGCTCTTATTATTGGGGATATGAATATAAACATCTCTGAACATACTGCTATTACAACAAAATACCTTGACATTATGTCGGCTAATGGGTTTCAGTGCTTAATAAAGGAGAGTACAAGAGTTGATATAAACAGAAGCACACGCACATGTATCGACCATATTTTTATAAGAAACAAACAAACGACTCAAGTATATTCTTCAATAGTTAAAACATGCATATCTGACCACTACACTCTATTCTGTTGTCTCTCTAATAAACATAAGGATAAAGATGCTCAATTAAAGCTTTTACAGGGTGAACACATTAGCAGCTACAAAGTTAACCATCATATACAAAACACTAATTGGAATGATCAGCTCAACGAAAGTAATAATGTTAATGATATTTATCAAACAATTTATAAAAATTTTAATGAAATATATTCAAATTCGAAAATAAAACCAGTAAAAAAAATAAGAAACGCAAATCAGTGGATGAATCAAGAATTAGTAAAACTTTGCGACAATAGGGATAAACTTTATAAAAAATGGTTAAATAATAGAAATAATAGTACATATGAACAAGAATATAAAAAATTTAGAAACTTTTTAAACAAAAAACTTTTTTATGCTAAAAATAATTATTATAAAAACAAGTTCTTTGAAAACCAGAAAAACATTCGCGTTACGTGGCAACTAATAAACGAAATTATCGGAAAAAAGACTGCTAGTATTGATGAAACAATAAGAAAAAATTTTAAAAACGAAAACACAACCGAAATAGCTAACAACTTCGCAATAAATTTTAAAGAAAATGTGGAAAATATTGTACATAATTGCAACATCCAAACAATTGACAATAATGTAAGAACAATTCAAAACTCAATGTTTATTGAAAATACAAACGAAGAAGAAATTTTCTGTATCCTTAACACGTTAAATATAAAAAAAGGCTCTGGTGTTGATGAAATTCGACCTAAGGATTTAAAAAATAATGCTCACGTATTAACTCCAGTTATCACTAAATTTGTAAACACCTGCTTTGAAAAATCTGTAATACCAGAATTACTTAAAACATCGCTGATACGACCAATATTTAAAAATGGTAAACATAATGATTATAATAACTATCGCCCAATATCCATATTGCCAGTCATTGAAAAAATACTGGAAGAAGTGGTTTGCAGAAGACTTGTAGATTTTATACAAAAATACAAAATAATAAACGAAAACCAATACGGCTTCCAAAAGGGCAAAAATATAAATATGCTGCTGGGAAATTTTTCAAACCACATAAATGATAATCTTAGTAAAGGTAACCACTGTCTTGCACTATTTATTGATTTTAGTAAGGCGTTTGACACTCTTTCTCATAAAAAACTACTCTTGATGTTAGAAAAAAATGGAATTCGAGGAGACTGTTTAAATTGGTTCAAAAACTACCTTGAACTGCGATCATACTGCGTTAAAATTAACAATACCCTCAGCACCAAAACTTCGTTAGAATATGGGGTACCTCAAGGCTCTAAGCTTGGACCAATACTTTATATAATCTATTCCAATGATATGTTAAACACACTGCGGAGAAGTGCCACATTTGCATATGCTGATGATACTGCCATAATCGTTGCCCACAAAAACATTGAAACTGCTATAGAAATAATGCAAGATCAGCTAACTACTGCTCAAAAATGGTGCCATGATTTTGGATTGTTAATTAATGCAAGCAAAACTAAAGTAATGCATATCAGACCGCCACACCTTCAGCACAAAAACATAAAGTTGAAATTCCACAGCATCGAATGTATTCACAAACCAACGGAAAACGTTATCAACGACAAATGTTCTACCTACATTGGATTGGTACAGAATTATAAATATCTAGGAGTCAATGTTGACCACAATTTTAAGTGGAAACATCACATAGAGGTTCTTCGAAAGAAGCTGCGTAAATCTGCATATATGTTACACCATCTGAGTAATTGTTCCACATACAGTGTTCTCCGACAAGCCTACTATGCACTGGTAGAGTCACATCTTCGTCATGGAATCACGGCGTGGGGATGTTCAGCTCACTGCAGAATATTACAACAGTCGCAAGATAAAATTCTAAAAATTTTATTAAAAAAACAAATACACAACAACACATTATATAACAATACAAATAACACTCAAAACAACCCAAACAACAACATGCCTAACAACCATACATTACCCAACAATACAAACAACGCTCGAAGAAGACACAACGCCAAAATCAACTTGGGCAAAGAAAGTAATATGCTTAACATTAAAAACATCTATAATACAACACTAGTGAATGAATTTTATAATGATGGAAGATTCCTTCATCGCATTGACCACATCCACAATACCAGAAGACGAGCAGAAGAAAGGTTTAAAGTTCCCAAACATCAAAACAACTATGGCAGAAACACCCTACATGTCACACTTCCAACTGTAATGAACATGGTTCCAAAAGAAGTTTTAAGAATAAATAACCAATACAGAAGAAAAAAATTAGTAAAGAAAACTTTTATGAATTTGCAATGAACTCTATACAAATATATATATTTAAGAAAAAAAAAAAAAAGAAAAGAAAAAGAAAAAAAAATGTAATTTCGCAATGAAAGCATTAATTAAAATGAATTATTAAGATTAGTTTTTTTTTTCCTGCAGACAAGCACTTGGCTTCGCGAGACTAATTAAATTAATTTGTACAAACAAGAAAATTTTTAAATAAATGAATGAATGAAAAAAAAAAAAAAAAAAAAAAAAAAAAAAACCAACTACTGGCTGTGCTAGTACTGGCAAACAGTTTTTTTGGACTAATTTGCCACCGTTGGGAGAGCAAAAAAAAATTGGTCTTAGAGGAGCTTTTCCACAAACAAAAAAATTAATTTTATAAAACAAAAAAAATTTAAATTTAAAAAAATCAAAAAAATTTTTTTGCTTGCAACCCGATTTTAACTCGGAACCTTCTGACTACAAACCCTTTTTAACGAAGCGTTAGCATTTTTATAAAATCATTGGTCTACCAGAGAATTGATTTTTGTACCGCTGGCAACTTCTCACTAGGTAGCATTGGATAACTAATGGTTGCAAACCTTGGCATAGCACTCTAAGCCCATTCTTTGCCAGTGGTTTTTTTTTATAAACCACCGAAATTTGTGTAAAACAAATACTGGCAAAACGCTGGCAAAGCGTCCCAAACGAGTGTTCTGCCAGTAATTTATTGTTAACATCGTGGTTACCCAGTGGTATGCCAGTGCTTGATTTGTGGTACCACTGGCCATTTCTGACTGGAAATGGTTAAAATCGGTCAATTCCGAAATTGATATTATAAATTTCGTAATTGAAACACATTTTTTAAAATTGTTTGTGTTGTCGTAGCAACTCTCGTGAAAATTCCCTAGCTAATAATCCCAGCAAAATCTTTCATTACCAAATAAGTGGTTATATAATAGAAATTCATAGCTCCGCACAACTTATTTTTTGGCGTCTAAACTCATTATTTTTGTTTGGCGTGGTCGTTTTTATAAGTAGTCACGCTTACACACTCGCTTACGAAAAAATGAGAAATAAGTAGTTATGAGATTTTGAATAATAAGTGGTTACACACATGCTTACAAAAAGTTGAATTATATGTGGTTATCCAATTGCTTACTTGATTCTTAAAAATAAGGAGTTAAGCAAATATTATTAGCTTAAGGAAATACATTCAGAAAAATTTAAGTTTTCTCCAGTGTGTAATTTGAGGACTCGTCATAAAAATTTAAATCTCTATATATAAAAGAATAACGTGACTGACTGACTGACTGACTGACTCAACATCGCCCAGCCCAAACCGCTGAAGCTAGGAAGTTGAAATTTGTTATGTAGGTTCCTCTTTCGGGGTAGACGTCCACTAAGACGGGATTTTTGGAAATTCCTACCGGAACGGGCAAAAAGGGGGAAAGTGTCCCCCTTGACGGCCTACCAAAACCCCTTTGGCTAGAAAGCTGAAATTTAAGATATGTGTTCCTTGGAGTAGGGGCTAACTTTTCTGGAAAGTACTTTCTAGAATTTTGGACAGGGACGTTGTAAAAATGGGGGTTAAAAAGGGGAAAAAGGCCCCCCTTGACGGCCTGCCCAAACCGCTGGAGGTAAGAAGTTGAAATTTGGTATAAAGGTTCCTCCACTATCGTAGACACCACCAAGACGGGAGTTTTGGAAATTTTTACAGGGACGGGCAAAACGGGGAAAAAGTCTCCCCCTTGACGGCCTGCTCAAACTGGTGGAGCTATGAAGTTGAAATTTGATATGTAGGTTCCTCGACCGGTGTAGACGTCCGTTGAGACGGCATTTTTGGAAATTCTTATCGGGAGGGGCAAAAAGGGGACAAAAAAAGTACCTTTTCCCAATAAAAGTACCTTTTCCCAAAAAAAGTACCTTTTCCCAAAAAAAGTACCTTTTTCCAAAAAAACTACCTTTTTCCAAAAAAAGTACCTTTTTCCAAAAAAAGTACCTTTTTCCAAAAAAAGTACCTTTTTCCAAAAAAAGTACCTTTTTCCAAAAAAAGTACCTTTTACCAAAAAAAGTACCTTTTTCCAAAAAAAGTACCTTTTTCCAAAAAAGTACCTTTTTCCAAAAAAAGTACCTTTTTCCAAAAAAAGTACCTTTTTCCAAAAAAAGTACCTTTTTCCAAAAAAAGTACCTTCTCCCAAAAAAAGTACCTTTTTCCAAAAAAAGTACCTTTTTCCAAAAAAAGTACCCTTTTCCAAAAAAAAAAGTACCTTTTTCCAAAAAAAGTACCTTTTTCCAAAAAAAGTACCTTTTTCCAAAAAAAGTACCTTTTTCCAAAAAAAAGTACCTTTTTCCAAAAAATGTACCTTTTTCTAAAAAAATGTACCTTTTCCAAAAAAAAAAGTACCTTTTCCCAAAAAACATACATTTTTCCAAAAAAATAACTTATTCAAAAAAAGTACCTTTTCCAAAAAAGAGTACCTTTTCCCAAAAAAAGTACCTTTTTCTAAAAAAATGTTCCTTTTCCCAAAAAATATACATTTTTTCAAAAAAATACCTTTTTCAAAAAAAGTACCTTTTCCAAAAAAAAGTACCTTTTCCCAAAAAAAAGTACCTTTTTCTAAAAAAATTTTCCTTTTCCAAAAGAAGTACCTTTTCCAAAAAAAGTACCTTTTTCCAAAAAACATACATTTTTCCAAAAAAAAACAACAACAAAAAATCCTCACCTTAGGGGCCGGTAAAAACCCCTTCGGCTAGAAACCTGAAGCTTAAAATGTGGGTCCCTGGAGTGAGGGCTAACTTATTAGAAAGATACTTTTTTGAATTTTGGACAGGGTCGTTATAAAATGGGGGCTCAAAAAGGGAAAGTTGCCCCTTAACGACCTGTCCAAACTGCTGGAACTAGGAAGCTGAATTCGGTACTTAAGTTCCTCTCAGCCTACTCAAACTGCTGGAACTAGGAAGCTGGAATTCCCTGTCGATGGATTTTCGGAAAATCCTACCGAGAGGGGCACAAATAGTAAAAGTTGGCTAGAAACCTGAAATGTAAAACATATGTTACTTGGAGTATGTGCTCACTTACCGAGGAGGTGCTTTTTGGACAGGGACATTGCAAAAATGGGTATTAATGAAGCGAAAAGTGCCGCTTAAAGGCCTGCCCAAACCGCTGGAGGTAGGAAGTTGAAATTTGGTATTAAAGTTCCTCCTCTATTGTAGACATCCGCTAAGATGAGATTTTTGGAAATTTCTACAGGTAGGGTCAAAAACAGGAAAAGTTTCCCCCTTAACGGCCTGGCCAAACTGCTGGAACAAGGGATCTTAAATTGGGTTCCTTCTCCAACGTTGACGTCCCCTAAGTTGGTATTTTTGGAAATTCATACCGGGAGGGGTAAAAAGGGAAAAAACTTCCCCCTTGACGGCCTGGCCAAACTGCTGGATATAGAGACCTAAAATTATGTATGTAGTAGGTTCCTCCTCCAACGCAGACGTCCTCTAAGACGGAATTTTTGGAAATTCCTACCGGGAGGGGTAAAAACGGAATAATTCTCCCCCTTGATGGCCTAACCGAACCCTTCGGCTAGAAACCTGTAATATATAATATGTTTTCCTTGGAGTATGGGCTAACTTATCGACAAGGCATTTCTAGGACTTTGGACAGGAACGTGGTAAAAATGGTGGTTCAAAAGGGGAAAATTGCCCCCCCCCCCCTTAACGTCTACGTCTTTAGCTAGAAACCTAAAACTTAAAGAACAAGTGTATATTAAACACTAAAATTAAGAAACTAAATAGAAAACGAGTGGGATTGAAACACTACACA
The DNA here is from genome assembly GCA_949987735.1 of Leucophora obtusa. NCBI lineage: Eukaryota > Metazoa > Arthropoda > Insecta > Diptera > Anthomyiidae > Leucophora > Leucophora obtusa. The sequence goes on from OX465299.1 coordinate 51,561,820, forward strand.
AGTGGAATGAAATGGATATAAACGTTGAACGAGCGGAATTGAAATTATAGACAATGCAAATGGATTGGAAGAGGGAATTACCTGTTCAAACACTATCAACGGAATATGAAACTTATGTAGCATTGAAACATACTCCCCAAAAAGTTAAACAAATTTTCTGAAAGAGAAAAAACCTTAGAAAAGGAATGGAACTTATATATTCCGATATTTAAACTTCATGAAACGAAGCACCGGTGGAAGAAACCGACGCAGTAAATTTTCCAACTGAATTTGTGAATTTACTTGAATTGCCAGGTCTACCTTTACATAAACTGGAATTAAAAAAAAAACTTTAAGACACGCTAACAACGTAGCTTTGCCCGCTATTTTTAATATTATAAAATGCTTTCCAACCCTGCTTTACGTTATTTATTTTCATTCAAAACACAAATGAACAAAACTACTTACGGGTCTATCTACCTAAGTTCGCACTTTACCAAATTATCTTAACATACACACGTATATTGCAATTTATTATGGATTCATTACTAACAATCCACTTTCATGAGAAAAAGTGATCAAATATTTATTTTAAACCCATTGTTGTGCAGAATTATTTATTTGTGGTGGCTGGGTGAAGGCTTTAAATAAAAAAACTTTAAATAAAAAAACGAATTTAATAAAAATTGTGGGGGGGCGCAGCCCCCCGGGGGGGGGGGGGGGGGAGGGCGCAGCCCCCCCTTAACCTTTAAGGCACGCTAACAACGTAGCGGGCTGCGCCCGCTAGTATAAAATATATTTACATATAATAAATAAAAATGTATAAAATTTAACTGTGTAAAAAGTACTTATTTAAACTATTACGAGTAAGCCATTATTTTATATTTAGAAACAATGAATACAATAGGCCGTTATTAGGAAGTCATTATTTTATAATATTAAAATAATGCAAAAGGTAATGATATATCATTTTTGGTAATGCAGATAGTAATGAGGTGTCATTACCAATATTTTGCTGGGAATTGCATTATGTTGATATCACCGTAAATTCGGTTCCAGGGCAAAAAAAAAAATGCAAAGAAGCGTGCATCAAAAATTTAAACCGGAAAGTCTGTCAATATCGACGGTACGTGAAAGACAGACTGCCAAACAGTGCATCGTTTGTCTTATCCCAATGTTCACAACGCGAACACAGCTATTGAAACGACAATTTTAAAGACACTAAAAACAACATCGTAAATTTATCAATTTATTTGAATGCTACTTACTTTTTACTACATTCTGAACATGAAAATCGTTTCTCATCTTCCGATAAATGTATTGCTTTGTGTGTTTGCAAGCCAATCTTTTTAGAAAATCCTTTATTACAAATATCACAAAATAGTGTCTTTTCTGGTTTACCCTCATGCATTGTTTTCGTATGTAACTTTAAGCAAGCACGAGATGACATTACTTTGCCACATTGTTCACATGCAAAATCATTTGGATTTAAATGGTGCTTAACATGCTCCACTATTGTACAACGGTTTGAAAACTTTTTATTACAACATGTAACGTAACACCGTTGTTTGTGTTGCACATGGAAATGTTGACGCAAAGTTTTAAAAGATTCAAACGATATTTGACACAAACTGCAGGTAATTTTAAAGTGTTCAGCTAAAAATTTATTTTGTTCATGATTATTTTTGGAAGCCTTATAATAACTTTTTTTCCCAAATTTATTTTTATCAATTTCAAGAGATTTTTTATCGTCTTCATAATTAATATCGGAATCTGTGTCATCGAAATCATCATCATTCTTATGCAAATCAAGTGAATCTCTCTCTTGTTTAACATAGGTCTCTTCTATTATTTGTTGATCCTCTGATCCCTCAAGTGAATTATTGATTACTTCAGAGATATGCGTTTCTTCTCTCTCTTGTTTAACATAGGTTGCTTCTATTATTCGTTGGTCCTCTGATCTCTCGAAGTCATTTATTTTATTTAAATTTTTTGTAGATTCTTTCAATTTCTTTGCTTTAGTCTTGGATCTTTTTCTTTTATTTGATTTATTTAAGGGATCTTCATTGTGTTTCTTATAACTCTGCATTAGAGGCATATCATCTTCAGACAGTTCTTCATCATTTTCTTCTTTTATTATGGACTTTTGTTCATCATTTACCAATTCGTGTATTGAATTATTTAGCTGATTATAAGATTCATTTAAACTAATTATCTCTATGCCTTGAGTTTTACTTTTAAAAGTATTGTGTTCAGAAGAATGTTTTTTATCGTTTGTAATTTCATTTTTTATTATTAAACCAAACTCTATATGAGCATTCTCAATTCTTATATAAAATTTGTGAAAATCATACAATTTTTGCCAGCACATTTTACAAAGCCATGATAAAGATTGTATTGTTTTCTAAAGTATTTAATAAAAAGGAATACATCAATTAATAAAACTTTTATTTTAAAAGGATAACGTAGAAATTAATCAGCTTTAATTTAAATTTAAAATAAATAGTATTGCAGTAATGTGGTGGTATGATTAGCGCGTTGGACTGTTAAACATAAGGTTGCGGGTTCGATCCCCAGCGACGGCAACATCGATTTAGAAAAATAACATTGCATGACACAAAAAAAGTTAATAGGGGTCTGGCCATCAATTCTGTATATTTCGGACATGCTGATTACAATGGCGAACTATAAAAGAATTATATTCTTATTGTTCTAATAATATGTCTGTTCCCGTACTTTACCGCAGTTACCCAAACTAGCCCAAAGGCGTTCCCGTACTCAAAATTGCGTGTAAATTGTTGTTGCTTGGGCTGTTTTGGGTTCCCGCGGGTACCCGCGGTAACGTACGGGAACGCACATAATGCAATAAATACAAAATTTGGCGGTTTTCTATTTAGTTTTTTATATACAAAAAATTTCAAATGCAATCAATATATATTTTTTGTAGTGAAATGTACAGGCAGAACCCGTTTGTTATCGCCGGTACCCGCGGGAACCAAACAACATCAATTTACACTCAATTTTGAGTACGGGAACGCTTTTGGGCTAGTTTGGGAAACCGCGGTAAAGTACGGGAATAGATATATAGTGAACCAGACATTCCAAGTATGCGATTTTACTAGCACAACGATACATTAAAAAATTAGAGCGTACACTGTGACCAGTAATGAAGCGTATTACGTTTACATCGAACAAACCGATTATGACATAACAAATTTCCAGAATAAAATTCAGAATTTCCAAAAAATAATTCTTTTTTTTTTGGCTATCAAGTACATATTTATGGCTTGGATCAGGACAGACTTATACGATCGATTGGATATATATTAAAGTATTTAAATTGTCTCTTACATATTAAAGTCAGCTGTGGCGCAAGAAGCGGCATAAATAAATGCGAGAAATTTTTTCCGCAAAACCGAACCATATTAAACTTAATCCTTTCAGAATAATGCAACAACTTTACATGTTCTGAAGACAAACAAGTGTTGGTACTTTTTTAACAAAAATTAAACAAAAAAATTTTATTTTGTTTAATTTGAACTGGTGGCATTTTTTATACCAATAAAAACTTGCATTGATTTTTCAATGCTATGGGCATAAACACGGATTAGGACAAGACAAAAAAAAAAAGATTTTTTAAATGCAAATATCTCGGAAACTATAAGAGATAACCCACACATGCAAGCATCTTTGCTAAAGAGCGCACAGATTACAAAAATGTATCGAACGTACAATAAGATTAAAAATAAACAACTTTGGGTGCTCATGGGACGTTCCCAGAAGATCCATGGGGTTCATGTCTTAAACTTAAGCTCGAATATACCTCGGCTTTAACTGCTCCAAATTTCTTTATATTCGGTTCAGTAGATAAGAAATTGCAGATTTATTTCCAAATGCATAAGTTTAGGAATTGTATAAACAAAAAAATCATAAAAATTTGTACTTTAAATAAAACAATTTTTTTATTTTAAGAAATCGCGGATTCTACTGTAATAAAATAACATGCATACCTAATTGTCAATTTTGCAAATTTTTTTGATATTACCATAAAAAATTATGACAAAAAAATCTATTTTCGATTTTTTTTCCAAATATCGCCGAATTATATTCCAAATGATAAAATGAAGACATTTTCACAATACTATTTGATTACTTTCATTCAAATGAGAAACAGAAGATATCGCTTTAATATCTTCTTGGAAGATATCTTCGAAATGATAAGACATTTTTAAAATACTATTTGATTACTTTCATTCAAATGAGAAATAGAAGATATCGCTTTAATATCTTCTTGGAAGATATCTTCCTAATGCTTGCAGGGTAAATTACCAAAATAACAATATCCAACAAAATATAGTTGGAAATAAAATTAATTTAAAAAAATGTTCTTGCATGGCATTAAAAAAACATATGTTTTAGGATTATATGTATTTTAGATACAATGCAAGCACCTTAAAGACAGAGGACTATTTCCCAAAATCCAGCGAAAATTTAAATCAATCTATGAAATGGATCCATGTTGAAGGACGGACTGTATCGGGTTGACGCCGAAAAGTACGAATGCAGATATATTTTTATACTTTTTGGGGCCATATAAGTTTTCCACTTTACCTTACATTAGCATATGTATCAGTCATGAATAAAGAGTACTCTAAAATTGAGTTAAGTTTGGATTTGGTCATAAACTTTCTCCCCCCTATACTTACCATGGGCCAAAAATATTTTTCTATTAAATTTTGCGTATTAAATTCTTGCCAACGTGTGGAATTCGCTTCATCTCTAGGCATAGGAGGCACCTTTCCGATTTTAAAATTATTGTTTAGATTTACAAAAAAATAAAAACAACATGAAGCAAACAAAAATGTATTTGTTATTAAAAACAGTTATTAAAACAGCTGATATTTTTAAATTCGCCTTCAATATTCCCCTAAAATGATCAAAATGCAGGAAATGGGAAACTCTACACCAAATAATTTCCATGTCGGCAGCCGATTTATCTACTGTCTACAAATGAGATCAAATGTGAAAATTATTTTTTTGTTGCTTTGTTTGTAATTTAAAAAGTTATACACCCAAACAATCCCGTAGTCGTATAGTTGAAGAATTTCATTGTCAATTTATACAAATTTTAAAATCCCTATGGTAGTTATCAAAAACGATGTGTTTAGTTGCCATCTCCAATTTTTCATAGTTAAATTGAATGATACTAATAAATAAAATGTCAAGAATTTGAGAAATTCAAAAATAAACAAAACAGTAACATTCAACAAACTTAAATGAAAATCCTCATATATTTTTCCATTTGAAAGAACAACTGCAATGGTCCGTTGAAAATGGTAAGAATCAATATAATGGAAACGTAAGATGCAAAACTAAGTATCTTAAATGCTATTTTTTTCAAATTTTCCAAGATGTATGTGTAGATCTTCAATGATGTTCCCGTCAATGGGTTTTACTAAATTTCTGTCGTGGAAATTAAATGGATTAGAAAGCTGTTTTCGAAAGATAAATCCTAATGTAAATGTAATTTAAAATGCTTTATTTCAATAAATTGTGTGCAAAACAAATATTAATAAAATGAGTTCATTTCTAAAATGACTGTTGTAAGCTAAAACTCTAAAAGCGGTGGTTTATATGCACGATTTGATATTCAAAGTAGTTGATATCTACTACGTTTTATAAAATTAATTTTCCACTATAAAATCATTATCAGTAACTTCCTGCATAGTTAATTTGTATATTTTTAAAAACATAGTTGACTTCCACTACTGTCTATTAACTATGTCATAGTGAGGGTTATTTCACCTATGACATAGTTGAAAAAATAGTGATCGGCAACTACGTAATTTTTAGGGTGTAGCATTTGAAGCCAACGGGTTACATTATTTGGTTTTTCATCTGATTTCACGTCTGACAAATCAAATTTAAAATCATACGAAATGATGTGATGTGATTACACCATCAAATTCAATCAAATGAAATCAGCTGTCATCATCAATTTCTCATAATTTTATGAAATATTTCAAAAACAATCTGACTGTAAAAATTTTAATCGGATTTTCTGTACATATTAGACAAAATGTGGTCAGATTAAAAAAAATCCTATGGCTATCGGACTCACTTTTTTGACAGATCCTGTGATTTAAGGTATAATCAGGGGGTTTCCATCAGCTGCTTTTAAAAATGCTTTATGAGCCAAAAAATTTCACGCAAGAGACAGAGGAATAACAGAAGGAATATGAAGAAATTTAACAGCGAATGAGATAAAATGAAGGTATTCGGGAAAACAAAAAATAATAAAATCGTTTTTACAACAAAAAAACAAAAGTTAAAAGCAAAAAAATTTATTTAAATTAATTATTATTTATTAAATTATTAAAGTTGTTTTTGTTAGTGTTTTTATCAGTAATCGCAAAAAACAAAATATTAACTTTTTCACTTTTCTTTTGTTTTTCTCATTCTTCACTAAAATTAACAGGCCAGAGCATCCATACAAATAATTGAGCACGAGTTAACATAATTTCTTCGGAAGAAAACTCTCCTTTAGATCCTCTTTGGTATAATGTAAACTCCGCTTAAAGCGATCTATTCATTTTGACGACTAGGCCAGCAAGCGACGACAAGCTACAACATTTGCGGTCTCTGTATATTTGTCGTCTGAGATATGCTTGGCCTAATCGATTACAGCCCGACATAATTACTTGGGTTTTATACTTAACCGGTAAATCGAATAAAAGTTTAAAATGAATCGATTATTCGAACAAATTTTATATAAACTAATATAAATATTCAAAAATATAAAATATGTGTTAAGATCATATTTTGTAAACATTCTATTGTTTCCATCACATTTTCAAATTTTGTCCAAGTTGGATAATCGTGGATTAATACGTGCAAAGATTTATATGAGTACATAACATCTCGTATTTTGATTTATGTATCTTTTATGCTTGAACACATAAACAACGAAAACTTAGAGAGAAATTCTCTTGTAGTAATATTTTAATATATTTCAATACGATTTTATTTATTTGAAAGTTACAATCAGAATAAAAATATTTGAAGCTTAATTGAAAGACAAAACAACAAAATTTAAATGATAAAATAATTTACAAATCAAAGAGTGTTTATATACAAAGTTTTAAGACAAACATACACGTTCAATATTTTTATTTTGAAAAATTGATCAATAATATTGAACGTGTATGCCCTACTTAACACAGTATTTCAACAAATTATTTTAAAGGCACATCTACACGCGAGATAACTGCGAGAGATAGAGCAAAAAACACCTCTAAACTGCTTTATTGTGCATAATTTAAGCTATTTAGAGTTGCTTTTTACTATATCTCTAATAGTTTTCTCTCGAGTGTAAATGTGTCCCCCCTCTACGTCCCTCCCTAGATCCTTTTATTTGATTTTAGAAAAAACTGCACAGGGAATTTTTATGGTTTAACTAAATATATTCACGAGTTGGGTTTTTCATAAAACTGCTTAAGCGCGGTATACATTACACCATAAGTCATTGAACCTGTCAAAAGTGATTCAGATAGCAAAAATCATATAGTATAAACGCATTATGGCTGATAACTACAGAAAATCCGATTGAAATTTTGAGTCAGGTTGCTTTTGAAGTATTTCATAAAATTATAAGAATCCGATATCAGCTGTTTTTATCTGATTGCTGTTGATGCTGTAGTCTTTTTGACCATCACATCATTTCGAAGGATTTTTAATTTGATTTGTCACACATAAATTCAGATATTGTAAACCCCGTTTTATAAAATATTTATATTTGCTTAATTGCATTCGTTTAAACAAACCATCGTGAAAAAACGTATAAATTTTCATAAACATTTACTATTTAATGTTTCTATAGGTCAATTCGATTACTGGATAATTTGTACAAATTTGTACAAATTTTTACTGGATGGCGTTCGTTAACACAAATACTCAGTAAACAGAAAGAAAAAAGAGAGAATAAAGTGACAGTTCTATGTTGAGAGCTTCTAAGTCTTCTTCTTTTTCTTGCAAATTTTTACTGGATAAATTTTTGCCAGTAAGAATTTGCAAGCAGAAAAAAACATATGTTACGAAAACATATGATTGTTTATGGTAAATAAAAAAAATTATTTTCCAATTATAATATTTTATGGAAATGCAAAGCAGTAAAACTTTCAAAATAAATTATGGAAAAGATAAGAAAACCTTCTAAAAATGTTCTGCTTAAGGTTTAACATCAAAAATTGTCTTCTTTCATAGCGACCAGTTAAAATTTATTTGTATATTTGGTGTTGTAATCAGCTGTGTGTACAAACTTGCAAATTGTTGCAAATTTTCTGTTCGCGTACATGTTTGGGAAAATTTTATTTTGAGAGTAAATCTTGTCTTACTCTCTGAATGTTTGTACTGAGTAATTCTTACTGGACTTGACTGAGAAAAGTAATCGAATGGACCTTATGTCAATTCAAATAATTTGCATATTGCAGCAAGATGCCAAGATAGGATGCGCTCTTTTGCGACATCCAGAAACTTCTTTAACCGACTTTATTGCGCGACTCATATTAAATTATTTAAATAATTCTATTTTGACGAAAAAATTCACGAATAAACTGAAGAAAGACGACACCGTTATGTCATTCCCATACAAATTTGATATTAGAAACATTGAGAGTTAACACTAAACGTTGGCTAATGTCAAATTTATATGGGAATGACATAAGCCAACCTTGATAGCTTTCCGCACAAACTCAGCTATTTTTCCTATACGGACCGTTAACGTGTCGTAAAATTATGATGATCCCGTACATGCTGGAGAGTCCGTAAAAATGTTTACTGGCTCCCGAAGTTTTGAGGAATGAAGCATCTATTTAAATACAAAATTTCATTTTTATAATAATGTTAATGGAACATATAATGAAATTTAAGGGCTTATTTTTTAATTTTAGCTGCTTATTTTACTGTTTATCGAGCTTTTTAATAGCTAAAAACGTTGCTATCATAGGTTTACTTTTTGTTGGCCTTTTTTGTTGGCCAGTAATAACCTTTGCACGCCGAAAGCGTACGACACGAAAAATAAAATGTCTTGAAAAGAAAATCTTACTGTAGGCGACAGTAACATATATCCGTTTCCGCAACTTGAATACCGGCTATTAAATAAACCTAAAACTTGGCAACTCTAACATTTATTATCTATCGACCTCTTTCGTTCTTATTGAAACACCTTTGATTCTTACCAACTTCTTTAGTTCTTTTTGGACGGTTAATATGTGCGTGTATTATTTTAAAACGTCTCGCAAGAAAATGCAAGAAAAATTGTAAAATATATCGGAAAAAGTGCAATATTATAAAGAAAATGTGTAAAATATTAAATTTCATAGTTATTAATAAAAGTTTATAAAATAATATCAAAAAATATGATAAGAATTGTGTTTTTCAAGATGCAAAAAATATCTTAATTTAGTGTTGCGTTCGTGTATGGAAAAATGTCGGTAAAAGAAAAAAAAAAAAAAAAAGCGCGATCGTTTATGAGTATGTGCAAAATAGTAAAAGTAAGTCAATAGAACTCCTTTTCAGGTTGATATTTGAGGTTATGTTTAACAATTTCATAAATACAAAAAATGACTAAATGATAAAAAGACAAATAACTTCCAAAATTTTTTGCAAGTTTATTCTAGGGGCGCGGCTCCGATTTTTTTGTTTTTTTTTGTCCAATATATATAGTGCTTTAAAAAAATTTTGTCGCAAACCCCTATTTCGGGAGTAATTACGGTTCAGAGTTAAAAGATAGATTGTCTATATCTCCTCCATAGTTGGATTTGAACAGTATGGGTATCATTGCAATACCCGCGGGAACCAAACAACATCAATTTACACTCAATTTTGAGTAAAAGACAAATGACTTCCAAAATTTTTTGCAAGTTTATTCTAGGGGCGCGGCTCCGATTATTTTGTTTTTTTTTTGTCCAATATATATAGTACTTTTTGGGCTGAATAGGAAAAGTAAAAAAAATTTTGTCGCAAACCCCTATTTCGGGTGTAATTACGGTTCAGAGTTAAAAGATAGATTGTCTATATCTCCTCCATAGTTGGATTTGAACAGTATGGGTATCATTGCAAAGTGGTATACAATATGCAGCACATTTCTTTAAGATTAATTTCAAAACTTGTATAGAAAATAAGACGTAGTAGGCCTTTGGCTGGGCTATGGGGTTTTCTCCAATTTGATATCCAGTTTAGTGGCGTTGCTAGATAGTTTTTTTGCATATCAAATTTTTGGTGAAACGCCTGTATCCTAATAAAAAAATTTAAATTCTTTCGTAATGTATTTTTATTTATATCAAATATTTATATGTCGAATGAAGAATATTTAAAATACCTTTCCAATGTTGTATACCTATATTGTCCAAATCCGTTTATTATTGACGAAGATATAAGTCCAATTTCAAACATTGCCGCGGTTACCCAAATTAGTACCCAAGGCGTTCCCGTACTCAAAATAGCGTGGAAATTGTTGTTCTTTGGGCTGCTTTTGGGTTTCCGCGGGTACCTGTTGTAACGTACGGGAACGCACATATTGTTTTACAATCCCAAAAAATTTTTAACTGTGGGAAGAATTTGGACTTGATCGGAGAGTTTCACCTAAATCAACTTGAAACATAATTCCAAATACAGTTACCGATACCATTATTTTCATGTATAGTTGGTACACAGTTTCCGAAACAATCTTATATACCAGGTATGGGCACATAAATAGCTTGAAGGGACAAATTTTGGATTTTAAAAACTTGCGGTGGGCCGCACCAATTAACACATTACTAGACAAAAATGAATTTTTTTATAGGCTTTTTCTAAAAAACTTTTTTTTTAGTATTTTGGCTTCCTAAGCCCGGATCTAAAGTCAAAAAGGTCATTGAAAAGCCTTCGAGTTGTGGGTCTTTCTTTTTTATCTTCTCTCCCAGGGAATTACTTTATGAGTCAAAATTGCGGAGAAGTACATCAAAATCTTTTATGATTTTTTATTTTTTTGTTTCAAATATATTTAAAAATATAGGCACAGACTCAATAAATGTTTTTAAAATATTTTGCTCTCCTTAATACGAATCTGAATTCAAAAAACTTTCTCGAATTAATCTTCGAAAATATAGTTTTCGTTATTTCAAAAAATTTGCTTTAAGGTTTTCACAAATTTTTCAAATATTTTTAAATTTACTTAATGGATTTTATCCCTTGTTTTATTTCTTAAAATGTGTAACGTGAATTACGTGACGAAAGGAAATTTGATACAAAATGTTGAAAAATATAAATTTTTATAGAAAATTTGAATGTAAATGAAATTTGAAAAACCCATAAGTCTACAATATTTTCGTATCGAAAATTTATAATAAATATCAAACCTCTCCTGCTCTCATTGCATTAAATTAATTCTCAAATTTTAAAAATTCAATCATATGGCTTATAACCCAGCCATAAAATATTGATATTTTATGAGAGTTTAAGTCAAAATTATTCAAACAAAGCACAAATTATTGAAATTTTAAACGTATTTGTTAAAAACTGCGCATTTTTTGGACAAAAATGTTAGTCTTAGTAAAATGAATCATAAAGTGTACAAACATTTAAAGCAAATTTTTGAAATCTAAAGATGATTCAGAAACGACCCAGAAATGTAAATAAATTTGAATATAACAATTATTTTAATTTTTGCATTAAAAAATACAAAAATTGTTTTTTCGGACTTTCTTTATTTTCATATATTTAGTTAGAATATTCTTCCACCTCAAGTCCAAATTCCAATATGATATTGTCATATTAGATTTTTATTTGTTGTTTCAAAAAGGGTTGATCATTTTCATGACTTGAGGTGGAAGAATATTCTAACTAAATATATGAAAATATAGAAAGTCCGAAAAAACAATTTTTGTATTTTTTAATGCATAAATTAAAATAATTGTTGAAAATAAGCACACCACGGCTAAAATCTCATACAAATATTTATTTTGTTTTGAGTTTAAAATTAGTTGTTTTTACAAAATGTATTGACAACAGACATACATATAAATAGTACCCAAAGGGTACTTTTATGTAATTGTTGCTTTCAAAAAGGAGTTGATTTATAACTGGTTTTACCAAATCAGACAGTTCATAAACGAAAGTACAAAATTCTCATCCCGTTGGTTTTTTGTACCTTATGTAATGTCTCGGTTTGAGTAAGAAAGTTATCATTTTCTTATTGCGGACAACTGAAGAGTAGAGTGATGTCTACGAAACAATTGTATTGTCTTTCATGAAAATGATCAACCCTTTTTGAAACAACAAATAAAAATCTAATATGGCAATATCATATTGGAATTTGGACTTGAGGTGGAAGCAGTGTTGCCACCAGTAAAATAAAAAATTATACAGCTGTAGGTCAAAAATTATCCAAAACCGTATGAAATTACACAAAAAATTATTTTTGATATTATTTCAAAATAAAATCTCCTGTGCACAGTGGAACGAATAAAAATATTTTTGAAAAAATTTCGCCATTTCTTACCGACTGATATGAAATTTCACACTGTAAATTTTGACTCCAAAATTTTGGCATTTTTCTATTTACATATTAACCGATTTTTAAAGACTTAGCATTTTTATCATCTGCAAAGTGCAAAAGTTATTTGAATTTTAAAACTAAAATTGGCATTTTAAAACAATAACCTGGCCCGAGTTTTTGCCTTCAGGACAATTTTTCTGAAAATTATTATAACAAATTATTCTACTAACTAAAGGGAATTTCAATACAATGTCTTTTTCAGGCTTAAAATGGCGTGCTTTTTAATTAGAATATTAAAAAAATGGTATTTTTTCCACATTAAACGCTTCCTTCAGAACAAAATATTTATGTTTTTAAGAAAGGCTACTTTATTAGGATGAGTTACATGCAAGGTTGGTTACCGAAACGAATAACGGTAAGGTAACGGTAACGGTATCAGATTTCGTTTGTTTAGGTAACGGTAAAGGTAACGGTATTTATAGACTGTTTCGGTAACGGTATACCGTTATCGAAACAGCAATACCGGTACGTACCGGTATTATAAATTATGTTAAAAACATATAAAAACAAGTAAAAACATGGCATATTTTTAATTTTAAGTACTGAAAATACAGATTTTAAGCTATAAATTCAATACTGGTAGTTTTAATAAGTAAAATTATTATCTATAAATTTTTTGTAAAAAAAAACACTTAAGATTATAAAATAAAAAAATTGTAATTTTTATATAAAATAATAAATACCGGTAAAATACCGCTAACTACCCATAAAAATAACGGTATCGGTAACGATAACGGTATTCATAATTTTTTTTAGAGGTATCGATAACGGTAACGGTATTCAATTTGAAACGGTATTTTAGCGATAACGGTAACCAACCTTGGTTACATATAAAAATATTACCTGCTTGCTAATTGTTCTCTCCTGTTCCCCTCAAATTTTAACCGTTTTTATTTAAATTTAACCAATTGTTCTCTTAGTTCAAAGATGGGATTTAAAAGCAAAAACCTGGAGTAGATTCTCCACGGCGTTCCTAATTTGATGACATAAAACCTGTTCAAAAATTTTCAGAGATTAGAAAGTAACAATCATAACAAACCCAAATTTTCCCACTCTTTCGCTGCATTTTTAAATGGTGTTGCAAATCAAGAGAATTTTTAAAAGAAGCTTGACAATTATTTTCGCAAAAAATTAACAAAAGACGGTCCTTTAAACAAAACAAAAAATATATACGTACATATGTAGCACCATTTTTAATTTCTTCTAAATTGGGTTTAGTGTTGAAAAAATTTACAAAAGTAATTCACCAGAAACTGGAGATTTGTGGTAAATGCTTCACTGATATACTCGTTTCGTCTAAATATCGATAACGATAAATTTTTTTAACTTTTAAAAATTTACCAACATTTCTGTAAAAAGTGAAATTACACAAAAACTACACAAAAAAGTCATTATTCAAAAATTATCCAACGAATGTGTAAACAGTCCCGTTTTTGAATAATTATTCAAAAAGTGACAACACTGGGTGGAAGAATATTCTAACTAAATATATAAATTTGAATATTTTATGAACAGTTCAAAAATGATTCAAAAAAAGGATTAATTTTTTAGCGTAGGGAGTTTTTTAAAATATTTCTTTGAGTCATTTTTGAATAAAAAAATATATGTAGAAAAAATAAATTATGAAAACTTTATCCAAAAGTTTGAATATCATATTAAAAAATTGGGATAAGGCGAAATTGTTTGCTTTAAAAGCAGGATAAAAATTCAAGGCGGCACAAGCCTTTAAAAAGCCGTATAATCCCGTCAAAAACGGGATATTAGGTCAGTTTAGGCTCACTAATAGAAAAAAGCCTGTAAAAATAAAGTTGTTAAATATATAGAATTTTAGTCGTTTGAGCTAAATTTTATTTAATTGAAATAAAAATTTATTCTGCTAGAATCAGCAACAAAGTTTGCTGAATATTAATAGAATAAAAAATATAAAACAAATTCTAAATTGTTTTAACAGAATAAAAATCTATTTTTGTGAAATCAGCAGTCTACTATGTATTTTTCATCATATTTTTATGTAGATTTTAGCAGAATGACTATTATTATATTTAACAGTTAATTTTGCTCTTCTAATCTTATATAATATTTAAATACTACTTTAAAAAATTTTAGAGGAATTATGTCCAAAAAAGTCAATATTTGTTGATCGATGTTATTTTTTTTGGGCTCCATTGGATGTTTATTTTGTCATCGCTGTTTTCTACATTATGTATTTTTTTAAATTCTGGTTTTAATATTTTTTTAATTTAATTTTTTTTTTATTTTGTTTAAAATTAAAAAACAAAATCTTACCCATATTATTCGTTTCTGTTCCAAACTTGTGAAAAGATGAAGATATTTAATATTTTTCATCTCAATCTAATTTAAATCCGAAATCTAAATTAATTCCGTATTTAATTTGGCATGATACATCTGTTTGAAATACAAAATTTTACTGGATTTCATCGAAATTTATAAAAAATATTTTTTGTTAAAAGAAGCTGTTCGAAATATTGAACACAATGAATGTATCAATAGTTACTAATACTAATTTACACTTAACCAAAAACTATCGGTTTTTGAAAACTATTTGTCAAATTCAAATTTTTAATCAAAAACTAACAGCCGTACTATCAATTACCTTTACTATAAAAAAGAAAAAGTCGATTCAGCTATTATTTTATACAAAATATTTAAAATATACCTTAAAATTCTGTTTTATACTACATTTATACCTGAGGAAAAACTACCTGGTTTTTGACTCTTGTAGTTTTTAACTTTTCAAAACGCATACAAAAAAAAACAATCAAAACTAGTTTTGTACAAAAACTAGGCGGTTTTTGCTCAATGTAGTATTAAATTTGAAGTTTTCATTTGTTTTTCTTTTATATTTATTTATTTTGTTTTTATTGTTTTCAAATTTTGTTTACATTTATTTACAAATTTCCTTTTTATTTTTGAATATTTTGTTTTGGTTTTCAATAAAAATAAACAGAATTTTCGAATGTATATGGTGTGGCATTATTTTAAAAGTTTTATTTTAAATATTTTGTATAATACGGTTAAAACAAAACATTTGCTTTAAAATAAAGTCGACTTTAACAAAAATATACCTTTAAAAAATATTGATAGTAAGGCTGAATATTTTTCAAAGGTTTATTTTTATTAAAGTCGACTTTATTTTAAAGCAAATGTTTTGTTTTAACCGTACTATACAAAATATTTAAAATGGAACTTTAAAAATAATAGGGGTTTTCATATAAACTCGTAAATTCCTTGTAAACCTTGTATAAATACAAACCATATTTTTTATGTATGGACTTTGGTATTAACTCATAAACATACCAGGTTTACAGCGTTTACGAGTAGAATACGAGTTTATATGAAAATCCCTAATGCCAAACATATACATTAGAGGAGTCCAAGATTATATGGGAATTTTTAAAGGGCGAATTTGAAGATTTTCGGGGTCCAATTTGTTTTCTTTCTATACAAAACTAATAAATGTGAAGTTTGGGGGCAATCGAATAAAGAAAAGTGGAGGCGGAAATCGATTTAAAATTTCAGAGTGTTTATATGGGAAAAATATGTTTTTTTTTTAGTTTTTAGAAAAATTTCGTTCTATAGTTTAATTTTTTCAACCACTTGTATTATGGATCGATTTTAGTATTAAATTATCTTTTTAAAAAGCTGCATAGCTTCAAAATCGGTTAAGAACTCGCCAAGAAATAGCAAATGCCCCAGACCAATTTTGTGCAAAAAAACACTAGGTCATGAAATTTGATGGCACTTTTTTAGACTTTCAGAAATTGAATAAAGCCATAATTGTTTTTTGCTCTCTATACTTATAAATACTCAGATATGAAATATTGTTTTATTACCTGTCTGTTAACCTGTCGCGAAATAAGGCAAAAAACGCATACATTTTTTGGCATAATTTTCAAAACTCCATTTTCGATTTTTAAAAAAAATTCTTAAACAAAAATGGATTTTGCACTTCAAGGGCTTGTTAAATACATCCTAGAGATGAAGTATTTTGAGGTAAATCCCTCCATGTATCTGTCGGTGACAAGCTCTTATATTTTGTGGATTTCGAGAAAAGTGTGATTTTTATAAATAAGTAAATTTACTCTTTTTAAGTACTTTGTATCAAAAATTAATCAATTTTGTACTTTTAAATGTTATATTTTATCTTAAAAATCAAAACAAAATTTGAAAACAATAAAAACGAAATAAAAATATATAAAATAAAAACAAATGAAAACTTCAAATTTGAAACAGAATTTTAGGCATATTTTAAATATTTTGTATGGTACGAAAATTAAAATAATAGTCGAATTTTGTGATTTAAAATCGACCTTTTCTTTTTTATAGTAAAGGTGTTTATTTTTAAACAATTTTTATTTGAAAAATAACAATTTAAAAACATTTCAAACAAAAAATTGTTGGAAATAAAATCTCAATTTAAAAAATGTCCTTGCATGGCATCTAAAATACATTTAATGTTTTGTATACAATACAAGGACCTTAAAAACAGAGGACTATTTCCAAAAATCCACCGAAAAGTTAATTCACTCCATGAAATGGATCCAAGTTGTTGGAAGGACTGTATCGGGTTAACGCCATAAAGTAAGAATGCCGACATATTTTTCCTACTTTTTAGGGGCCATATAAGTTTTCCGCTTTACCTTACATTAGCTTATGTTTCAGTCATGAATAAATAGTACTCTAAAATTGTGTTGAGTATGGATTTGGTCAGAAACTTTTCCCTCTAAACTTACCATGGGCCAAAAATATTTTTCTATTAAATTTTGTGTATTAAATTCTTGCCAATGTGTGGAATTCGCTGCTATACTATCTTCACATAGTTTGCTCATCTCTAGACATAGGAGGCACCTTTCCATTTTTTTAATTATTTAGATTTACAAGTCAAAGAATATACAAACGATATAAAGTAAACAAAAATGTATTTCGTTGTTAAAACCTATGGTTAAAACCACAAATTGTTAAAACTATATTAAAACAGCTGATATTTTTTAATTCCTGTGCTGCCACCTTTTTTTTGTCAACCGCGTTTAATATTCCCCAACATAAAAATGATCAGTATGCAGTAAATGGGAAACTCTACACCAAACTCTACTTGTTGCATGCGCTAAAGCGGGGTTTGCCTAGCGTCCACAAATGAAATAAAATGTGAGAGTAAATTTGAAAATAACACACAAAACAACAACAATGAAAATTTTGTTGTTGCTTCTTAATTTGCAAATTTTATGGCATTTTTATTGCATTTGAAGCCACTAAGTCACATTATTTGGTTTTTCTTCTGATTTCACGTATGAAATATCTTAAATTCTACGAAATGATGCTGTCAAAAAACCTTGTATATCTGCACGCAGAAAAAAAACAGGGGGAACTTTATCTAAGTGATATGTAATTATACAACTACATAAGTTCGAAGTAAGTTTAACAATTTTCTAGCAAAATATATGTATTTTTTCGGATATTTTCCACTACGCATGTATATATTTTGCAAGGATTGTATATATTTTACAAAAAAATTTCCATATTTTACTAGAACTTTGTAAAACTAACTTGAAAATTATGTAGTTGTATAATTACATAGCTCTTAGGTAATATTCCGCCTGTTTTTTTCTGTGTGTGGTTACATCATCAAATGCAATCAGATGAAATCAGCTGTTGCCATCGGATTCTCATAATTTTATGAAATTATTCAAAAACAATCTGAATGTCAAAATTTCAATCGGATTTCCTGTACATATGAGACAAAATGTGTTTAGACTATATAATTTGGCTCTCTGACTTACTTTTTTAACATATCCTATGATTTATGGTATAATGTAAACCTCGCTTAAACCGACCTATTAATTTTGACATCTAAGCGACGACAAACTACAAAACTTAAATATTCAAAAATATAAAAAATGTGTTGAAATCATATTTTGTAAACATTCTTATTGTTTCCATACTCTCTGTCACATTTATAATCTTGGATTAGTCAGATGTAAATGTCGCGCTCTTTAATACGTGCAAAGATTTATATGAAAATATAACATATATATATATATTCCTCTAACTCCCACTGGAGCATAGGGCGCCAAAATATAACATATCGTATTTTGATTTATGTCTCTTTTATGCTTAAACACATAAAAAACGAAAATTTAGAGTGAAATTTTTTTAAAGGCACATTTATATGCGAGAGATAACTGCGATATAGAGCACGAGAGAAAACTGTTAGAGATAGAGCAAAAAGCAACCCTAAATAGCTTAAATCATTCACAATATAGCTATTTAGAAGTGATTTTTGCTCTATATCTAGCAGTTTTATCTCGCGTGTAAATGTGCCTTAAAGGCACATCTACACGGGATAGAAATCTCGTAGAGTTTGCGCCAAATTTGTCATCTCTAATATAGTTGGCACAAATTTTTATCCTAAAAGTATCATCTCTAGTTGTCAAGTATTTGTTTTTATTAAAATTGTATTTTAAAGAATAATTTTTTCTCCAAATACCAAAATCTGCATTTAATAAACTGAAATGTTCAATAATGGTAGCATTCAGCAGAGAAACCTTAAACTGATACCGATGACTTGTAGCGCTTTGTGATGAGTAACTCTGCTGAACGATATTTTCTTTATTTTGTTTTTAAATACAATTTTTCTATATTTTTCTTCGGTTTCTTTAAATTTTTGTTTTTGAATTATATTGGTATGTATTTATTTGTCATTCTTACAAAAAAAAAAATATTTTTAAAATCAACAACAACAAAGCTATCACTAATTGATCAAAAGTAGCAACCATTTTTTACGCTACCAAAATATGACAGCGCTACCTGAACGCTCAGACTGAGCGGTTAGTGATCAGGTCGTTCAGCAGATAGTTGTAGAACTGGTGACTATTAAAGTGTATCTGCCGAACGGACCCAATGTTACAAGATCTTTAAAATTGTTACTAATTAGAGAAATTATGCATGACAGAAATTGTCAATGGATTACATTTCGTAGACTTATACAGAGCTGAATTTTCATAAAGTCTAGCTAGTTTTAGAGTTAAGAGTATTTACATAAATTTGTTTTTATTAAATAAATAATTTGTGTTACGAGTAGTAATTTAGGCAGCAAGTTTAACTAACAAAAAACGGTAATTTTTACAATAATTTTTGTTTATGCTAACAGCATTTTGTAGTTGTTTGCACAATTTTACAATAGTTTGCGTTTATGTTGTCTCAATTGCAATTGTAATTGTTTTAACTACATTTGTCAGTTGATTTTTAACAGTTAAAAATAACCACCTTTTTACCTACACCTTTTTAACTACAAATCCAGTTATTTTAACTGTTATGCGCAGTTGATTTGACCTACATAATTCCCTGAGTGTTGTTAAAGTAGATCTAGATTTGTCGTATTAAAATATGATTTTTATTTATTTTTTTTTTTAAACAATCACTGCTGTTTAACAAACTTTTTGATTTTTTCAACCTGTTGGCAATAGTTTAATTATTGGATTGTTTTTTTTTCGAATTTTGTATAAATATTCCATACAAATTTAAGCACTCCCGATTAAAAAGTTCATATATGATCATATATATTTTTTATATGATCATATATGGTCATCCATATTCGTACATCCCGGTGAAAAATGTCCATATATGAACATTTGTGGTTCAACCATATATGTATGGATCCGAAAAATGAGGTAACACCTAAGTATATGTTCATATATGGACATATATGAACATATACATTTATTAAATATATGCGAATACATGCGAACGTTGCTGTCCTTTATTATAATTTAATTTAATTTATTCACCATTTTGTAATTTGAAAGCCTAGTGGCCAATTAATAAATTACAATATTCCACTCACTTAAGATAATCTTAATTTAGAATTTATAAAACCCTGATAAGGTTGTACGATAGATATAAATTTATGTATGACATTCAAATTAGGCGCTACATATGTTCCTTTTTTTATTCATGGATCCATACATATATGGTTGAACCATAAATGTTCATATATGGACATTTTTCACCGGGCGGTGAAAAATGTACTAAATTCTCTTCTTCGAACATATTGCAAATTGAGCATAAAATCGATATATCATCCTGATTATTCTGATATCTGGTGGCATTTAGTTTTATTAGATCACACCTCATCTTAAAAATCCACATTATATCATCTCGACTGCTGACTGATATAAGAGAAACGATTTTTTAGATTTTAAATATGACTTTATCGCAGATAAAGTCATATTTAATTTTATACGCTGTTATTCACTCTTTATTATGAATAGATACAATTGGATCAAACCTAACTTGATCAAATCTAATAGTTTTTTCACGGGTATATATATTTCCATATACATATATTTCCAAATATGTCCATACAGGAAATATATATGGCCATATTTATTTATTTATTTTATTTATTTATTTTATTTTATTTAATCGAGCCTCCAGGGCCATATATTTGTACATACATCCAGACATATATATATTTGATCATATATGAAATTTTTTAACCGGGTTTATAAAATTTTTAAGTACCCATATATGAACCATAAATGTTCATATATGGACATTTTTCACCGGGAAGCTAAATTTATACCTACCCGGTGAAAAATGTCCATATATGAACATTTATGGTTCAACCATATATGTATGGATCCGAAGAATGAGGTAACACCTAAGTATATGTCCATATATGAACATATACATTTATTAAATACCCGGTGAAAAATGTCCATATATGAACATTTATTGTTCAACCATATATGTATGGATCCGAAAAATGAGGTAACACCTAAGTATATGGACATATATGAACATATACATTTATTAAATATATGCGAATACATGCGAACGTTGCTGTCCTTTATTATAAGGTTGTACGATAGATATAAATTTATGTATGACATTTAAATTAGGCGCTACATATGTTCCTTTTTTTATTCATGGCATTAAATATAATTCCATATTTATCCAAATATGAGTTCCTTTTACATATATGGAAATATGTATTCTTTGAAATATGTTCATATACAAGTCCCTTTTGCATAAATTGAATAACATATACTTTCATATTTGTCCATATATGAGTGCCATTTCCATATATGAAATAACAGATGCTTCCATATATGTCTGTATATGAAATTTCTTCCATATATGGAATCACATATACTTCCATATATGTTCATATAAAATCCATATATGTTCATAAAAAATCCATATTTGTTCATATGTGTCCATACATAAACCATATATGAACATGTTTGAGCGTATACGAACATTTTTCACCGGGTATATGCGAATACATGCGGACGTTGCTGTCCTTTATTATAAGGTTGTACTATAGATATATATTTATGTATGACATTCGAACTAGGCACTACATATGTTCCTTTTTTTATTGATGGCATTAAATATAATTCCATATTTATCCAAATATGAGTTCCTTTTACACATATGGAAAAATATATTCTTCCAAATATGTTCATATACAAGTCCCTTTTGCATAAATTGAATAACATATACTTCCATATTTGTCCATATATTAGTGCCATTTCAATATATGAAATAACAGATGCTTCCATATATGTCTGTATATGAAATCTTTTTCCATATATGGAATCACATATACTTCCATATATGTTCATATAAAATCCATATATGTTCATAAAAAATCCATATTTGTTAATATGTGTCCATGCATAAACCATATATGAACATGTTCGAGTGTATATGAGCATTTTTCACCGGGTACATATGTTCCTTTTTTTATTCATGGCATTACCCGGTGAAAAATGTTCATATACGCTCAAACATGTTCATATATGGTTTATGTATGGACACATATGAACAAATATGAATTTTTTATGAACATATATGGATTTTATATGAACATATATGGAAGTATATGTGATTCCATATATGGAAAAAATTTCATATACAGACATATATGGAAGCATCTGTTATTTCATATATGGAAATGGCATTCATATATGGACAAATATGAAAGTATATGTTATTCAATTTATGCAAAAGAGACTTGTATATGAACATATTTCGAAGAATACATTTTTCCATATATGTAAAAGGAACTCATATTTGGATAAATATGGAATTATATTTAATGCCATGAATAAAAAAAAGGAACATATGTAGCGCCTAATTTGAATGTCATACATAAATTTATATCTATCGTACAACCTTATAATAAAGAACAGCAACGTTCGTATGTATTCGCATATATTTAATAAATGTATATGTTCATATATGTCCAGATATGAACATATACTTAAGTGTTACCTCATTTTTCGGATCCATACATATATGGTTGAACCATAAATGTTCATATATGGATATATACAGTTGTGGCCAAGCATTTAAGTCATTTCAAGTTTTCTTCTATTTTTATTGTTGTTGCCTTTATTTTTAAAGATCAAAATAGTATCTAAATTCGCCACGAAAGGCACGGAGATGGTTTAGAAAATTGTACAGAATTTTAACATAATGTTTGTTTTTTCATTTTGTCACGTGTTTTAAGTGGGCGTGGCTTTTAACGAAAAATTAGTGATATCAACCTATAATCAAATTACATAGTAAAATTTAGGCAGTACATTCCATATTTATCCAAATATGAGTTCCTTTTACATATATGGAAAAATGTGTTCTTCGAAATATGTTCATATACAAGTCCCTTTTGCATAAATTGAATAACATATACTTTCATATTTGTCCATATATGAGTGCCATTTCCATATATGAAATAACAGATGCTTCCATATATGGCTGTATATGAAATTTTTTCCATATATGGAATCACATATACTTCCATATATGTTCATATAAAATCCATATATGTTCATAAAAAATCCATATTTGTTCATATGTGTCCATACATAAACCATATATGAACATGTTTGAGCGTATATGAACATTTTTCACCGGGTATTTATTTTCTTTCAGTTCTTTTATATTCTCATCTCTTTCTACCTGGAGAAAACAAGGAAGCCAAACAACGCCATATTTCATCCCTCACAGACGGACATCTACAACAATATCTTACTAGTGAAAAATAAAAGTGACATTAGTGTAAATTTGGATTTCTCAATTTTAAATAGAATAAAATTAAGTTAGGAGTGTTTACATAAATTTGTTTTTTATTAAATTAATAATTTTTAAAATAATTTTTATTTATGTTTTTTAACTACATTTGCAGTTGTTTGTACAGTTTTACAATAATTTGCATGTATGTTGTTTCAATTGCATTTGTAGTTGTTTTTACTACATTTGTCAGTTGATTTTTAACAGTTAAAAATAACTTCATATTGCAGTTAATTTAACTGCAAATGTAGTCTACACCTTTTTAAGTGCAAATGCAGTTATTTTAACTGCCATTTGCATTTGATTTTACCTACATAATTCCCTGAGTGTATAAAAAAGAACATCCAAGCACTCATTTTTATGACGTGCAAAGCAGACTTAAAGTAGCATAAACACCTTCTCTCCTATGACAAGCCAATGTTAAATATAATATAAATTTGACACCAGCCAACATTTAGTGTTAACTCTCAAAGTTACTAATGTCAAATTTCTATGGGAATGACATAAGCCAACGTTGATAGCTTGCCGCACGAACACAGCTATAATGAAGATTTAAGCCTAAACCAGATAAAAACAGTGCGACGTTTTGTCGATAAATCAGATTTTGTATTTTTTTATTTGTCGAGAAATTAGAAAATTGTCTAAATAAACAAGAGCTGTTTTTAAACAATATTCAATAAGAAATTCTTAAAAATATTGAAAAATTTTCGCGAAATTGAAGAATAAAGTTTGCCAGCACTTCCACTGTGCTGTAAAACACATAAACGCAGTGTCGACCGCAGTGAGACGTTTTGTCAATAAAGCAGTTTTTTGTATCTTCTATATTTGTCACTGCCGAGAATTTAGAAAACTTTCTAAATAAACAAGAGTTGTTTTTAAACAAAATGCAAAAAGAAATTTTTAAAAATATTAAATCGTTTTAACAGCACTGCCACTGTCCACTGCCACTTTCACTATGTGGTATGGGCTTTAATGAAGTTTAAGGGCTTATTTTTAATTCTAGCTGTTTATTTTACTGTTTTTTCGAGATTTTTTTAAGAGCATAAAACGTTGATATCAGTTTTTTTTTTTTGGTTGGCTTAATAAACAGGGATGCCAACTTAGTGCTTTTCGCACTAAATCTGTTGCTTTTTGATGTGCCAAAACGCGAAAAATATTATTGAAACGCGTAACTGAAAAAAGCGCTAAATTTGTGCTTTTCCGAAATTTATTTAGCGCGTTTTGCGCTTTTTACACATTTTTTGTGTTTTATTGTTGTTATCAGGAATTCTATCAATATTTGTTGTTATTTCAATAACGATAAATTAAAATATCAAGGAAAAGTTATAAATGGCATGCTATTCGAGCTAAATGTAGTTTTGTTTGATGTGTCAAAACGCAAAAATGTTCAATTTTGCATATTTAAAAAAAAAGTTAGTTATGGTCATATATAATCATTCTTAGTTCTGACTATAAAACTGGTACTTTAATTTTAAAAAATCTAATATTTTTCTTGGATTATTTATTATATTATAATCACAAAACATGGAATAAAATTCAAAAATTTTGCGAAAGTTATTCGTTTTTATTTTTGTTTTACCCCCGGTCGACGTATTTACTGATGTAGGTCGTACGCTTATATTACAATTTTATTTATTTTTAATTAAACTATGAATGTAAAACACGACAAATTTTTTTAAAGGTCGTAAAAAATGTTTAGTGCTTTTTTACCCGTTTTTAGTAGAAATTTTTGCTACGAAAAAGTTGGAATCTATGCTAATAAACCGTTGTACACCAAGAGAGTACGACACGAAAAATAAAATCTTTTGAAAAAAAATCTTACTGTAGGCGACAGTGACAATATCCGTTTCCGCAACTTGAATACCGGCTAATAAATGAACCTAAAACTTGGCAACCCTATAATAATTATGTTATCTATCTGCCTCTTTCACTCTTATTGAAAAACCTTTGATTCTCACCAACTTCTTTAGTTCTTATTGGTCGGTTGATAGGTGCGTGTATTACTTTAAAACGTCCCGCGGAAATCCATGAAAAATTGTAAAATATATCGGAAAAAGTGAAAAATATTATAAAGAAAATGTGTAAAATATTAAGTTTCATAGTTATTAATGAAAGTTTATAAAAATAAAAGCAAAAAATATGATAAGAATTGTGTTTTTCGGGGTGCAAAAAATATCTAAATTCAGTGTTGCGTTCGTATATGCCAAAATATTGGTAAAGAAAAAAAAAAACGCGATCGCTTATGAGTATGTGTAAAATATTAAACGTAAGTCAATAGAACTCCTTTTCAGGTTGATATTTGAGGTTATGTTTAATAATTTCATAAAAAGAAAGTGTATATATCAAAAAATGGGATAAAAATCATATAACCAGCTAATTTCTAATGCATGGATTAAATTTGATTTGTATATTTCGATATGTATCAACGCACTGTTACCTGTTTTACAAAATTTATAACAATCCGACCAATTTTTGGTTAATACATAAAATTTGTGACTTTTTTTTGTGATTTGTGTAAACACCGTAACCAGCAACTCGTAAGGTTTTTTAATTTTAATAGCTTATATTTTCATAACTAAATATAAAGCTTAATATAAACCATAAGCATTTATATGAAGAGAAAAAGTAGCACTTTCAACGAAAATTAATACGTTTACGTTTCGTATATCTATGCTAACACGACTTCAACTGTGTATCGATTTTTTGTCATTATTTTTGATAAAAATGCATACACCAGAATTTTGCAGTTATCTATTAATTAAATTGCAAAAAGTATAATGTTATTTATTCTCAAATGATCGTTAGACTGTAAAGAATTATCTAGTATAACAGATTTTAAGTTTTTCTACAGCATCTAACATTCTCGGGATGAAAAGTTGTCTAATAAGATTTGAAAAAATGTAAACTCCGTTCCTAATTTTTACACCAAACTAGGTATTTAACGAGTAAGAAAAACAATGGCATATTTGGATTTACCTTGTAGGCATCATAAGACTTTGTTTCGGAAAGAAAATTCTAACAAATCATTTCTTAAATAAAAGGAAAAAAGTAACCAAATGTAAACTCCGTAACCAAAATTCATTAATTAAATTTCAGGCCTAAAAGTATTCATCATCATATCTAGTATTCAATAGGATTTCCTTGAAGTTTATTAGAAGATATTAAAAATTAAACGATAATTATTTTTAGGCTCAAATTTATTTAATAAATGAACTCTAAACTGTTGGAACCAAAAATGGTAAATTTAGCATTTCCTTGGTTTGGAATCGATATTTCCAGTCCTTATTGACCTTAGTTTGACAAATGCATATAACAAGGTACAATAAATTTTTTTTTTAAACTAATAAATTGAAAAAAAATTGTTATGCAATTTTTTTTTTGCTATGTATTTTTCTTATGGAAATCTAAACTCCGTTACCACAAAAAAACCAAAAATTGTCCAAAAAACGTTTTTGGAGTTAGGTTAACAATGACTAAACTTATTGATTCCATTAAGAAAACCCCGAAATATTAACACTTATTGTATCTCACAAATTTGCCCTAAAACTTATCACATTTTATGATTTCACCCATAAACTATCAATATTAGTTCAAGGAACAAGTTAAGGTGCAATTCTCCGTATTTTTTATTTTTTATCCATATAGCACTTTTTGAGTTGAATAGAAAAAACCAAACATTTTTGGGAGTTGAGTTGGCTAAATTCTAGCTGAGAGGCACATCACCGATTGAATTCAAATTTTTACCACTGATAGAACTCTTTTTTTTTTGGGAGTACTATGATATATTTTTTTCGCGGAAACGACTTTGTCGGAAGTTATCTCGGTACAAAAGTCGAAAATGGACTTGGCTATATCTTCGTCGTTTTTGGTCGGATTGGGACAATATATACACCATTGCACAGGTAATAGAAACATCTTCTAGATGACATTTTATTATTTTTTTTTTATTATTATTTACCCCTAAAGATACGGCGAGGGAATTTTAATATTTTTTTTAGAGAAACGTTTTTATTCCATTAAAAGCACTGTATAACAGAGCTTTGAAGAATTAATTCTTTAATTCAGTTTTTGAATTCTGAATTAAAAATCCAATGAATTAATTCACAAAAGACTATATATTGAATGGAATTCATATTTATTTTCGTTCCATTTCTTTTGTTACGAATTAATTCAATTGCTATAGTTTTTTTTATTAAATCAAATGGTGAACGGGTTGAATTTTGTAAATCGAACGGATAGAAAGTGAATTAATTCCTTACTGAATTAATACACCACTAAATTCGTTCAATTTAATTTTTCATTCAGTGAATTAAAAAAAAATACGTTCAGTGAATTAAAAAAAAAAAACAATTACGTTCACTGAATTGAAAAACAAAAAATTACGTTCAATGAATTCAAAAGGTATTTTCTGGTGTTCAGTACACAGTGGAGTGTTTTGAATAAAATTTGGCAATAATTCAGTCATTTCTTATTTGTTACTTATTTTTCCTACTCTTAAAAAGCATCCTTATATAAAATATTTCATTTTTCGAATTTGCAAGTATTGATAACGGTTTCCAGTAAATAAATAACACTAAACCCAAACACACATCTTAACATCGCCGAAAATTGGGTATATTCTAAAAAATCACTTTTTAAGTCCTACTATCTGACAAAATATTTTTTGAGTGTACTTCAATATTTTTTTATAGGTGTAATTAATATTTTTATATATGATGCTTATCAAGAGATCATTGAATGGATGTAACTTTTATCAAAAATAAGCAAAAAATGTAATTTTATCCTCGTATTCAAAGTGAAAAAGCATATGCTAACTAGCTGTCAGCTTTCCCTTATGGGAATTTGTGGTTAAAAGCAAGTTAGCACACACTTTTGTCATTTTGAATATGGGTATTAGAATTTGTTTTTGAAATTTTTAATTGAAAATCGTTATACATTTTCGCGCCGTTAATGCAAAATTATTAACGCGGCTGATTTAATGTGCCTAAACTAAACATCGACGTAAATAAATACAAAACAAAATCCATGTCGTAAACAATTTTTTTTTAAAATATTTTTTCCTTAAAATTTTCAAAATTTTTTAAATTACCCATATCTTTTTAGAAAGAGAATATATTGGTCATAAGTACATATATAATCAATTCCTAACTCTATTTACTAATAAATGTCTATGGCAAAAACCAATAGCAAGACGAAGATATACCAAAAAATTATTTGTATTACACTTGTACTAATCAATAGTTTATTGCATCTCTAAGGGTATGGGAGGAAAATTATTGACAGTATTTATTGAAGATGGTAATTTAAAATTAGGAGGTAAATTTCCGGAATATTTTTTACGAGTTTCTTCTTCAAACTCCTTGGGATGAGCTTTTTTACGATGATTATGCATATAAGAACTGGAATTGAATGTTTTTGGACACCAGGAACATGTATATAGAACATCACCTGTATGGGAAGCCATATGTTCCTGTAAAGAAACAAAATTAAAATAAAAATTGGGCTATTATTAGATAATTCTAACCTACCGTTAAGGCTTGTGGCTTTTTAAAAGCTTTTTCACATATTGTACATTTATGATCCCGGCCCATTTTATGATTGTATGAAACATGTGATCGATGTGCCTTAATATTTGGTGATACTTTAGAACAAATTGGACAAATATGTTCTTGTTTACCACCAACTGGATGTTTAACAGCTTTATGACGCTTTAAGCCATCTTTGTTAACCACACGTAGACCACAAATCTCACAACTTATTGTGGGTGCCTCTTTGCCTTCATGTTCTAACATATGGCGTTCAAAAGCTTGTTTATCTCGTATCGATCTACCACATATATAACAAATCAAAGTATTTTTCTTCTGATGAACTGTACGATCATGTTTTGAAAGCAGATAATTATTACCAAAACTAAAAGGAATGCAAGAAATAAGATAAAACATAAACATTTTTATATGTTCATATTAAAATACTTACTTTTTGCCACATTCTGGACATGGAAATCTTCTCTCTTCTTCCGGTAAATGTATCATTTTGTGTGTTTTTAAGCCATGATTGGTGTTGAAGCATTTCTTGCAAATATCACAACAGTGATTCTTTTCAATCTTACCTTCGTGTGCCTTAATGTGCAATTCCAAGCGACGTCGATCTGACATTACTTTACCACATTCTTGACATTTAAAATCTGTTGGATCTAAATGCCGCTGTATATGCTCTACTATAACGCTTCGTCGAAAGAATTTCTTATTACAACATATTACATAACCACGCTGTTGATGCACTACTTCGAAATGTTTACGCAAAGCTTTAAATGGTTCAATTGGTATTTGACATAATACACATGATATTTTGAAATGTTCGGCAAGAAATTTATTATGTTCAATACGATTTGTTTTGGGAATTTTATAATAACGTTTGGGTCTTGATTTGTTTTTATTTATTTGTCCAGATTTTTCTTCATCACGTTCATAATTTGAATCAGAATCCTCGGAATTATTGTAATCATCATGATCATTTGCATTGTCTTGTAAATAATTTGAAATATTGGCATGTTCTTCAGCAGAACTTTGTATTAAATCTGGATCTTGTTTAATTGTAGTCTGATGTGCAGATTGTTGTTCACTTGCTGTCTTTTTCGGAGAACTTGAATTTTTAGTACCACCTTTTGTTTTCTTAATTTTAGTATTTGAAATCTTTGATTTTTTGGATTTTTCACTTTCATTTAACGGATCTTCATTATTGTTTTCTATATAATTTATTGAATCTTTAGAAATTCGTTTGCGTCTTTGTTTTAGCGGTATATCATCTTCTTTTTCAATTTCTTCTTCTTTTATTAGGGGTTTTTCTTCTTCCAATATTTCAATTGGCATTGAATCATGTATTGAAATTTCCGGTTCATAATGAGATTCATTCAAGTCTTCAAAACGAAATAAATCTTTTTTCTCTTGTTCACTATTCAAATTATTATTTTCTAAAGTACTTTCACTTTTATTTTTAATCATAGAACCAAACTCTGTGTGGGCCTCTTCGATGCGTTTATAAAATTTATGAAAATCATATAATTCTTGCCAGCATATAGTACATAGCCATGATGAGGGTTGTATGATTTCCTTAAAATAATTAAAATAAAACAAAAATTTTGAACATATAGGCACACAAATAAATTATATCGTTCCAAAGGAATAACTTTGTTATACACTGAAAATTGTATAAATGTCAGTTTCAGTTCGGAATCAATTTCTTCAAAAAAAGAAAGGACATATAAAATTTATGGGCACTTCTAAAATTACGGAGTGGCAATATTTGCGGTCACACTTATAGATATGTGACAAAGCATATGACAATTATAAAACCAGAGACTATTAATTATAGAGATAGGAAATCAAAACTTACACT
Source organism: Leucophora obtusa (assembly GCA_949987735.1). NCBI lineage: Eukaryota > Metazoa > Arthropoda > Insecta > Diptera > Anthomyiidae > Leucophora > Leucophora obtusa. The sequence goes on from OX465299.1 coordinate 51,592,889, forward strand.
ACTCACCAATAGAGGGCGCTGAAATTTATTATTACCTGAGCAACTATTTAGTATCAGTTTAGTATCAGCTGAGCCTATATTTTAAAACGCAAAAACTGCTGAAAGCTGCTCAAAATAAGGAAAAAAGAAGCGCGGAATATATTAAAATAATAAAATTTAAGATATCCGTTTGTTTTTTTGCTTTGTTGTTTGTTATTATTTAAATTTAAATAAAAAAAGAAAATTGTCAATTTTTTTAACAAAGGGCCATCAGTGATAATGGTAGCATTCGGCAGACAAACTGTAAACTGATACCGGTGACTTGTAGCGCTTTGTGATTAGTAACTCTGCTGAACGATGTTTTCTTTGTTTTGCTTTTAAATACAATTTTTCTAAACGTTCCTGTAGTTTCTTTAAATTTTTGCTTTTGAATTATATTTGTATGTTTTTATTTGTCATTCTTACAAAATAAAAATATTTTTAAAATCAACAACAACAAATATATTACAAATTGATCAAAAGTAGCAAACATTTTTACGCTACCAAAATATGACAGCGCTACCTCAGCGCTCAGACTGAGCGGTTAGTAATCAGATCATTCAGCAGATAGTTGTGCAACTGTTGTAGAACTGTTGATTAATAAAGTGTATCTGCCGAATGCACCCAATGATATTTTTATAACTTATTTTTTTGGTGATGCCATACCCCTGTATAAAACTATTGATGTATTTATTTTATAAAAAATTATATTTATTTTTAATGATTTTTAAAATCATAGAGAAATTTCAACGTTGGGACTCATATTGAAAACCTAACTTTAACTTAACTGTACAACAAAAAAAAAAAATAAGAAAAAATTATATACAAAGCTACAACAAATATTTGGGTTAACTCCGGGTAACTGTGTAGTATAAAGTTATCAGTTGCTTTCAATAAGTTCGGCATATCCGACTTAAATGTTCCACGCAGACTTTTTAAATGTTTTTTTTTTATTAAATCTTCATTTACATAACCGAGCCCTTAGGGCCTTATATGGCTAAATAAAGCTACTAAAAAAATATATAACAGACTTCAGGTGCTAAAGATTACCAGTTACAATAAATTTTCGGTTTTCTAATTGAATTTCCTTATATCGAATTTAGACTGAGCAAAGACTACCTAGTTTTCGTGCAAAACTAGTTTTTGCTTGTTTTTATACCCTACACCACTACGTGGTCAGGGTATTATAAGTTTGTGCTGATGTTTGTAACACCAAAAAGTATTGGTCCTAGACCCACCTTATAGTATACCGATCGCCTCAGAAGTTTTTTTTATTTCGATTTAACGATGTCCGTCTGTCCGTCCGTCCGTCTGTCTGTCCATGCATTCTTGTGCGCACTGCGCACTCTACAGGTCGCAAATATTAAGATATTTTGATGAAACTTGGTACACAGACCTATGTTGGCCCAAGAACGAAGCTTATTTATTTTGGTGAACATCGGTCCATGTTTAGACCTAGTGCCCATATAAGGGTCCTACCAAAATTATATTGTTTATACGCTGCAGGTCGCAAATATTAAGATATTTTGATGAAATTTTGTACACCGACCTATGTCAGCCCAAGGACGAAGCCTATTGGTTTTGGTTAACTCCGGTCCATGTTTAGACCTAGTGCCCATATAAGGGTCCCCCCAAAAGTATATTGTTTATACGCTGCAGGTCGCAAATATTAAGATATTTTAATGAAATTTGGTACACCGACCTATATCAGCCCAAGGACGAAGCCTATTGATTTTGGTTAACATAAATATTTAGACCTAGTGCCCATATAAGGGCCACCCCAAAATTGGCTTGGTTACAAACTGCAGGTCGCCAATATTAAGATATTTTAATGAAATTTGGTTCACTGACTCACATTACAGAAAATTTTGACACAAGTCCCATTTTAACGCATTCGAATTTCAGATCCAAACATTAGTTGGCTTTTAACCAGACTGGTGTAGGGTATTGTATAGTCGGCATGCCCGGCTTTAACCTTTTTACTCGTTTATAAATGCATTTTGACAATTAAAAACTAGCACGAGCCAAAAACTAGGTAGTTTTTGCTGTCTAAATGCAGTATTAGATGTTTTTGCAATAAAAAAAAATATTTAAACAATTTAATAATTTCCAAACAAAAATTATGTATTGCGAACTTAAGTCGTAAATGCCGAACAAAATTCTCTTATTTTATATTCTCAAATATTTCTGTGCCTATATTTGTCAAAAAAAAGTGCCATGGCGGCTTTAGTACATTTATTTAAGGGTGTATCGACTCTAGGAAAAATTTTGTTCGATTTTTTTTTGGATAGAGCATACTCTTCAGTATATGCTCAGAAAATATCAATAAAAAATTCGAAGAAATAAAATTTCCACATGTTTTTTTTGTAAAATAAATTTTAGTCGCAAAGTAATATTCTATGCATCAAATTTGTACACAAAATTTTTTGGGAGCGTTTTTTATCATTGTCTTTATTATAAATCTTATTTCGCATAATACAGCAGAACAAAAAGAACAAACTACAACCAAAGATGCAAGAATTGCGCGCAGTCTTTAAAGAAAAGCCAATGACGATTCCTTGATGGTGGGCGAAGGCACGTTATATTAGGAGGGTACTGATGGCTTTTTATAAGCCATAAAAGTAATCAATGTATATAAAAAATAAAAAATATACAAAACAAATTAAAAACGAGTAAAAAGGTTAAAGTCGGGCATGCCGACTATACAATACCCTACACCAGTCTGGTGTATTGTTTGGATCCGAAATTCGAATGGGTTAAAATGGGGATTATGTCAAAATTTTCTATAATGTGAGTCAGCGCACCAAATTTCATTAAAATATCTTAATATTTGCGACCTGCAGTTTATAACCAAGCCAATTTTGGGGGGACCCTTATATGGGCACTAGTTCTAAACATGGACCGATGTTCACCAAAATCAATAGGATTCGTCCTTGGGCCAACATAGGTCTATGTACCAAATTTCATCAAAATATCTTAATATTAGCGACCTGCAGCGTATAAACAGTATAATTTTGGTAGGACCCTTATATGGGCACTAGGTCTAAACATAGACCGATGTTCACCAAAATCAATAGGCTGCATTATTGGGCCAATATAGGTCTGTGTACCAAATTTTATCAAAATATCTTAATATTTACGACCTGCAGCGTATAAACAGTATAATTTTGGTAGGACCCTTATATGGGCACTAGGTCTAAACATGGACCGATGTTCACCAAAATCAATAGGCTGCATTATTGGGCCAATATAGGTCTGTGTACCAAATTTTATCAAAATATCTTAATAATAACGTATAAACAGTATAATTTTGGTAGGACCCTTATATGGGCACTAGGTCTAAACATAGACCGATGTTCACCAAAATCAATAGGCTGCGTTATTGGGCCAATATAGGTCTGTGTACCAAATTTCATCAAAATATCTTAATATTTGCGACCTGCAGCGTATAAACATTATAATTTTGGTAGGACCCTTATATGGGCACTAGGTCTAAACATGGACCGATGTTCACCAAAATCAATAGGCTGCATTATTGGGCCAATATAGGTCTGTGTACCAAATTTTATCAAAATATCTTAATATTTACGACCTGCAGCGTATAAACAGTATAATTTTGGTAGGACCCTTATATGGGAACTAGGTCTAAACATGGACCGGTGTTCACCAAAATCAATAGGCTGCGTTATTGGGCCAATGTAGGTCTGTGTACCAAATTTCATCAAAATATCTTAATATTTACGACCTGCAGCGTATAAACAGTATAATTTTGGTAGGACCCTTATATGGGCACTAGGTCTAAACATGGACCGATGTTCACCAAAATCAATAGGCTGCATTATTGGGCCAATAGGTCTGTGTACCAAATTTCATCAAAATATCTTAATATTTACGACCTGCAGCGTATAAACAATATAATTTTGGTAGGACCCTTATATGGGCACTAGGTCTAAACATGGACCGATGTTCACCAAAATCAATAGGCTGCGTTATTGGGCTAACATAGGTCTGTGTACCAAATTTCGTCAAAATATCTTAATATTTACGACCTGCATCGTATAAACAATATAATTTTGGTAGGACCCTTATATGGGCACTAGGTCTAAACATGGACCGATGTTCACCAAAATCAAACTTGTTCGTCCTTGGGCCAACATAGGTCTGCGTACCAAATTTCATCAAAATATCTTAATAGTTGCGACTTGTAGAGTGCGCACAAAATTGCATGGACAGACAGACAGACGGACGGACGGACAGACGGACGGACATCGTTAAATCGAAATAAAAAAGAATTCTGAACCGATCGGTATACTATAAGGTGGGTCTACGACCAATATTTTTTGGTGTTACAAACATCAGCACAAACTTATAATACCCTGACCACATAGTGGTGTAGGGTATAAATATAGAAAATAAAAGATTTTGACCGAAATGAAATGTCTAATAAATTCTCTACGTTTTTAAGAATATTTGGGTTAATATATAAAATACTCTTTATCCGATTCTTCACAAATTTGGTGAACATGTAGAAAACTGCGAGATATATATTTTGTTCATACACGGTTTATTGAAATTTCGCTATTTGCTTAGCGTAAAATTTATTTTAAACTTTAAACGCGTTTTCCCACAACCCTGAGTTTAAAATCGGCTGCCACTGTACAGCCAAGGTGGGTTAACCGATTTCGATCCGGATTTTTTTCTTTCGTAGGCAACTAAAAACTTTAGTCCTTATCGTGGCCCTTTTTTTGAATTTTTGTCAAATAAATTTTATATCCCCGAGCAAATGTGTTTTTTCTTGCCTTTTTTGGAATTTTTAAGTTTAATTTTTAAAATTTTAAAAATAAAAATCGGGCCACGATAAGGACTAAAGAATTTATCTGGGATTAAGAATCACTTTACATTTTTATTTTCCAAAAATTAATGAAGGTTGCACAGTGGCAGCCGATTTTGCCTTTTTTAAAAAAGGCCAGTAATGAAGTGGCAACTCTGGCGATTTTGGCTGGAGAAATATAAAACTGATATTTTTTAAAAATACTACAACAACATGATTTTCAAATAAAAAAAAAATATTAAAAATATTGTTAATTGAATTTTTAACAACCGTTCAAATATGCCCTTTTAAAATGCTGTTGTTACAGTATTTACCGGCCCCCCCCCCCCCCCCCCCTTAAACAACCCGCTGGGTTTCATACTGAAAATTTATGAGTTTGTTCATAATTAACCCAACATGTTGTTGTTGTTTTCCATATAATTTTTTGATATTTCCTTTCGTTAAATTGTTAAGTTAAAGTTGAACCTGCAGTAGAAACACCAGAAAAAGGGTTCAAAATCTTGTAATCTTTTTCCAAAAATTTCGAACAATTTCAATTTTATTTTTAATAGCCCTAGGTGGGCTAACTTATCTAAAAGTACGCTCAATTTAAGACTCCAGAGTCATTTTAATGCGAATTTTATTCGTGGTTAAGGTTAAAGACCAACTTCACTAACTTAACCAAAAGTATAATTTTCATCAAAACAACTCTAAATAGTGTTAAAGTAAGCATTCTTTTAGGTAAGTTAGAGATTAATCAGAACTGAGTCGACAACGACATGTGCTTTTTCATATATTTTGTATGGGAAGCAAAATGTCGCCATGTCGTCCGGCGATTTGTCGTCGTAATAGATTCTATTCTATTTTCGTGACGACACACTAACACACACTTAAAATATTTGTCAAAATGTTGCCATATTTTTAACAAATTAAGGGAACAGAGTTGCAGAAATTCGTATTAAAGTTGCAAAAATTCGTACAATGTTTACAAAACATTTATTTTTTTGACAGAAGAAATATAATTGAAAATAAAAATACATAATTTACCGCAAAAAAGTAAAATTAAATACAAAAAATGTAAAACAACAAGAATTAATGCAAAAGCAATTGAATTGGTGAAGAATTGTAGCGAAACAAATACAAACCTATTCTTGTTTTGATTTCATTTTTTTCTAAACGTCATCAAATGTCGACGGTCGATTGTCGCTGAATTTAAATTAATCGCGACGACTTTTGCTGTCGTCGGTCGACAATCGACACAGTTGTGATTAATTTCTTAGCCGGCCCTAGTGTATCTCAATATGAGTTGAGTGCGTATGATAAATATTTGCATTTTAATATTTCTCATACATATTATTTTTTGAAGTTTTTTTTTGAGGATTTTTGTCGCACAGTTGTAATAAATAATGACAGTGGTTTAGGAATTAACTGCAAGTATGATAAAATAAAATAGTACCGCTAAAATACCGTTATCGATTCAAACCCCTTTTAACTGGATACTGTTATCCCTAAAATACCGTTACCAAAATACAATTATCCTTAAAATGCCGTTACCGAAATAACTGAAACATCGTTATCAAAATACAGTTATTTTTAAATCTCTACTTTTGGTAATTAAATGTGGTCATTGAGTGCTTTACAATATTTTACTTTCTCAAATACTACTTTAAAACGCAAACTTAGACAGCATTTCGATGTACAGTCACCTTCTCTGGAAGTTTGATAAGTCAAGAATAAGTTTCCAAATTTCTATTATCTATATTTCTCACATCTACATTCTTCCCAATGTTTTTTTTTATTGCTACACGTCGGACTGTAAAAAACAAAAAATAAATAAAAATAAAAAAAAAAAAATATATAATATAATATTATAATAAAAATAAGTAAATGTATAGTTGTAATTAAATTTTAGGCATATTTTATAAATTTAGTTTATTTTATTATTGTAAAATGTTATATAGTAGTATTTAAACCGTAATTGGCCCACAGGGCTTGGTTTATGTTTTTTTGAAATAAATAAATAAATAAATAAATAAATAAATTAAGTTGATAAATTTAGTTGTTCTTTAGTTTGTTTTTTGCAAAACAAAATTTCGGTGTGCACTGAAATGACTACCGATTCCCGTATAAAATCGTTACCGAAATAACTGAAATACAATTAACCTTAAAATACTGCTACCGAAATAACCAGAATGTCGTTTTCTTTCAAATACCGTTACCGAAATAACTGAAATATCGTTATCCCTAAATTACCGATACCGAAATAAATGAAATAGCTTTACCCTTAAAATACCGTTACCGAAATTATCTAAAATAACGTTACCCTTACCAATAACCGCATCGTTTCGATTACCATCCATGGTTATATGTTCATTTACAATGCCAATAATGTGTATGTATCATACAAAATATATTTCTATCTGCAACACAGAATCTAAGTCTGGTATTTGTACAACTCTTTTTCCAATAATTATCGTTAATTTCCTTAATTTCGTGAAATATTGAAAATAAATGCATATTACTCTTATTTTCCCAAGAAAGCCATTCATAATAAAATTTTTACTTAAACTTCACTTGGCTATTAGCTTACCATTGGCCATAAATGCTTATTTATAAGGTTTTTTATATTTAGTTCTTGCCATTTAGTTGAATTCACTATTATACTATCAACAAAATCTTTATTTATCTCTAGACATAATATACACCCTTCCATTGTTTAAAATATTAATAATTTCCTTGACTTTCGCAAAAAAGAAGAAAATTGTTTATATCCAACCCGTATCGATGTAAACAAAAAATTTACTGGTAGAAAAAGGAAACAGCTGATTTTATGAAACGGAGTTGTTGTAGCAGACAGAGATGTTTTTAAACTTAAAAAATCAAATCGGATATAGAAAATGTACTTGTCTATTCTCTATTAACCGTTTTATCAAAAATCCGTTCAAAAGCTTTTTAGCATATTTTAGACTTCTCACTTTAGAAAAACGTGTAAGACCACACAATATGTCTGTTCCCGTACTTTACATAAGTTACACAAACTAGCCCAAATGCGTTCCCGTACTCAAAATTGCGTGTAAATTGTTGTTGTTTGGGCTGTTTTGGGTTCCCGCGTGTACCCGCGGTAACGTACGGGAACGCACATAATGTAATCGATTTCGTGTACTTCGCATTTGTATAAGAATTGTATATGAAAATAAAATTTTTTGAAATTTTTCAAAAATTTTGTCTAACTTACTCCCGTACTATTGGGTAATTTTGTCATTTTGTAAGAGGATTTTGTGCTTTGTATGAAGAAAAAAATATTTTTTGCTTAAATATTAAAAAAAAGTAATAAACAAAAGGTTTTTGATTTTTATGGTAGCGGTAACAAACATTTATTTTTACCGGCAAAACTGTTGAGTATATAGAAAAACGTTATATGAACAGATTAAAGGAATTGTAATTTTTAATTTGTTTGAGCAAAATCGGACTAGTGGTTCTCGAGTTATGTCAAAAAAAAGATATATCTCGATTCCTAGGGGTGACCCAGCGAAACGCCGGGACACGTATAACTTGTTTTTGACCGATATAACATTTCCCGTTGGTTTCATCCCATCCCGATTTTGACTGTCGCATAGTGTAATTAAAATAAAAAATTCCACGCGGTTCTTGAGTATTTTACATAAATTAATTTGTTTTGTTGTTGTTGTTGTAACGGCTTTAAAATGAGAATTTGTAGTTAATAATTCTCATTTAAAGCCGGAGTGGCAATCCTTGCTCGGATAAATTCGAAGATTCGAATACATCCGAATCGTTCCGGCACATAGTCCGATTGCCGTGGGAACCGGGTTATACCGCCTATACTTGGTCGTCAGAGCCTCGTCAGCGTTAACAGGGGACACCATATCCAAGGTGGACTGTGGGTGAGGTTGGCATTTGGAAATAATTTCCCTTGACCCCCTATTTTTGTTTTTATTTCCGTTTGTTTTTTCCAAAAAAAAAAATTGCTATATGCACTGAAATAACGTTAAAATAATAATCCTTAAAATACCGTTGCCGATATAACAGAGATACCGTATCCTTAAAATATTGATACTGATATAAATTAAAAAGCGTTACCCTTAAAATACCATTACTGTGGGCCAGCATCATCAAATTTTGGACAAAACTACCCAGGTATAAATTGCCAACGCTTCAAAAAAAAATAGTACCATGAGAACACTGCCCAGGTATATATCGATATATCGATTTACAAGTTTAAAGCGTTTTTACAACGCCCCAAATGATAACCATGATTTACGGTGTGAGGGTGGTATTTTATAACGTTTTCAAAGCGTTGCAGAAAAAAAAACTTTAAAATGCTTTTTCAACCGTCAAACTAGCGTATGTAGAACATTCTGGTTTACAATTTCAGAGCATTGTGAAAACGACCCAAATTATAACCATGATTTACGGTCTCAGGGTGGTATTTTATATCGTTGTCAAACCGTTCCAAAAACAAATTTCAAGTACTATCTCGACGGTCTATAAACGTTACTACAACATACCAATTTTAACGCTGTCAAATCGTTAGAAAATAAACAAATGAAGTACTTTGCCATCATTTTAAATACAAATATGGGAATCATTTTTTAAAACATTTTTATATATTAACATTTTTTAATAAATTATATTTTATTAAATTTGAACTAAAATTTATTGTAAAGTTATGAAAAATACACTTAAATTGATAAACTTAAACATAAAAAGTATTTTATTCAGGATTTTGATAATATTGTAAAACAATATTTCGTTAGCTGAAATGCAAAACCACGTAACTAACAAAAAATTCAAAATCGGGTTTTTGATCGATTATGATGCATATCAACGAGGTCCACGTCTTCTCCAATTTTTACTGTCATATAATAAAAATTAGACATATTATTAGCGAAAATCGAAAGCACGTAACTACATACTTGTTGCTTGAAAATTGTAACTAACACATATTTATTTCTATTGAATTTTATTTATTCATAGTAGGATTTGAATTTTTATATTTCACTAGCGGATAGTGCTACTACGCTCCCCTCCCCTAGTAGTCCTATTTTCTCATAATTATAGTTTGAAATTTTTACTTTGTTAATTATAATAAATTTTTTTTTTGGAGATCCCACAGTCAATATGATTCGTGTATTAGCGTATGATCCCTCTGGAGTAATTTATTTTAAATTAAGTGCAACAGATGAGTTTAAGGAATTTCCACAAAGAATTGGAAACAAATTAAAAGCGTTTGAAACTTTGAAGTTGCATTTACAAAGAATAAAAATTTCAAGCAAAAAATGGCAACATCTTCAGGACCTTAAACCATTTCTTCCACCCGATTGTCATTATTATTACAATGAAATTCCATTTGAGAAGTAAAGGTTTAATTTTTTCCTTTATTTGTATTGTAGTTATTGTTGTTAATTATCTTTTGCTTTTGTAAATCATTTTTTATTTTCATATTTAAAAAAAAAATAATAAATATATAAAGCGATATATTAAATAACAAGAGAACAACTTCTTTTATTCTACATTTTATGAATGCAAAACAAAATTTTCCTTGAAACTTAAAAAAAATTCATTGTAGTTACGTGGTTTTGATTAAGAAAATACGAGTTCAAAAGCGCATAACTAACTTAACTCTTTGAAACATTAATAAATTATTACTTTTATTCCAGAAATGAATTAATCAGTCTATATTTAGAAAATCTGTGATATTTGATTACCAAAACTCCATTTATTTTTCAATATATAACATTTTTTGTTTCTCCTGTAAAATAGTAAAAATGTTAGTTACGTGGTTTTGCATTTCAGCTAACGATTTATATCAAGTGAAATTGCGGAAACTACGTAGAAAATTAAACATTTCAAAATGATATTGAAAAAATTAATTGTTCATTTTTTTTAATTCACTTCATCTCACCCTGACAATGTATGCCTACTCAGTAATGGAAATATTCTAGTAATTAAAGAAATTTTTAGCATCAAACATTGTAAACACAATTGTGATAAATGGCCAAATTTATAATGAAACAACTGATGTTTTTAAGTATCCACTATCATCAAAAGAAATTGGATTGTATAATGCTCATTACTAATATCTAAATAATAAGCAGTAGAATTAGGGTCTACTACATATAATTCGGTGTCAAAACTCATTATTTTTGTTCGACAAGGTAGTTTTTGTAAGTAGTTGTCCATATTCGCTGCAGGAAAAACACACAAAATTTGTGCACCCGCTTACTCGCTGCATTATAAAAATATATAAAATAAGTAGTTACCAAAATAATTAGTTATTCGGGTGCTAATTAGCAGTTAAAAAATAAGTGGTTACGAGGTGTTAAAAAATAAGGCTTACTCATATACTTTTTAGTGGTTAAAGAATAATAAGTTACCAATATCAAATTATATTTGTAATTGAATAAGTAGTCGCGCGTAAGCTAGACTGCTTATAAATACGTCTTAGTCTAACAAAAATAACTAGTACTGACGCCGAATTATAAGCAGTAAAAAATATTAGTTTCATTATATAACCACTTATTTGGTAATAAAAGATTTTGCTGGGTAGTGCAAGTTAAGTGTATTCTTACAAATTTCCATAATGAGACAATTGCTATAACTCTTTTACATAAATAATAATTGCTATAACTTTTTATCATTTTGATCAAACACTTTAAAAAGGGGACTCTGACATTGGAATGCACTTTTTCGAACATTTTGAAGGCGCTTTAAATCAATGTTTTGACAGTGTTTTTAAATAATCGTTTATATATTCTTTAAAAGTACTGCTAAAGTACTTTTTGCAAACGTTAGAAAAACGCTTTAAAGCAATGTTTTAACAGTGTTTTTATTTCACAAACGGTTGTAAATTTTGTATGAAAAGCGCTCCTAAAATACTGTTTGTGAACGTTCGAAAACCAATCCAAAATAATGTTTTTCAACGCTGTGAAAACGCTTTTTTTTATACCAATGGCAACAAACGCTTTCACAGCGCTTTGTTTTTTGTACCGTCTTCAATTTCCACCTGGGTATATTCTCTTCTCTTGGAAACCTGGTGAGAGAAAAATTGGGGTAGCCGGATCAGCGTCGATATACTTCTGATTTCTGAAGCTTTAAAAAGGATAAAACATATAAATTTATACACAAACTTTTTGCTTTATAATATATTAATTTATGTTTACCATAATAATCGATTAACTAAATATAAATTACAATTAAAATACTAAAAAATTTCCTTAAGGATAGTTTAATCTAAAACTAAATGACTGTTTATTGCATAGGTATGGGATAGTTATTAACATTATTCAATGAAGGTGGTGGATGATAATTAGGAGGTAAATTGCCGGAATATCTTTTGCGAGTGGCCTCTTCCCATTCCTTTGGATGGCCTTTTTTCCGATGATTATGCATATTAGAACTTGAATTGAACGTTTTTGGACACCAAGGACAAGTATATAATACAGTACCTGTATGAGAAGCCATGTGTTCCTGAAAATAACATTTAATATCCAAAATTTATAAAAAAAATTTATTTTTAAATTTTATTTTTATCCTACCGTTAATGACTGTATAGTCTTAAAAGCCTTTTCACATATCGTACATTTGTGATCGTAACCCAATTTATGTTTGTAATGTATATGCATTTTATGTGCCTTAAGATTTGGTGACACTTTAGAACATATCGGACAGATGTGTTCTTGTTTTCCGTCAACTGGATGTACAATGCCCTTGTGACGCTTTAAGGCCGTTTTATCTGTTAATAATTTACCACAAATGTCACAACTTACTGTGGGTGCTTGTTTGCCGTCATGTTCTAGCATATGCCTTTCAAAAACTTCCTTGCTACGTATGGATTTACCACAAATATCGCAGATTTTAGCATATTTATTTAAATGTACAGATCGATAATGGTTGGATAATAAGTAATTGCTGCCAAAGCTGAAAGAATAGAGAATATAATGGACTTTTTAAACTAAAGTTACGAATTAAAAAATAAATTTATTTCGTGATAAACAAGGTCCAAACTGAGGTTTTAGGTTTTCTTTTAAGAATCCGAACAACTCAATAAATGTTTAATTTTTTACTTTCCCCAGACATTATCAGATCGATTCTACTTTTTTAAGAGATGTTAGACTATTATTGACAATACATGCCATTTTAAAGTTAAGTTGTATTACAGTTTTGTGCTGGATGTACAAACTGAATTTTTATATAAATATTTTTCCAAAATCTTTGCATTATCCCCTAAAAGTATGCTACATTTTAAATTGAATATATAGATGCAACCATTATTCCAATTACTTACTTTTTACCACAATCCGAACATGGAAATCGCTTTTCTTCTTCCGATAAATGTGTTAATTTATGTGTTTTTAACACCGTACGATTACCAAATCCTTTACCACATATATCACAAATATGATTTTTCTCCTTTTTACCCACATGTTGCCTTAGATGTAACTCAAGACCACGACGATCTACCATAACTTTTTCACATTCTTTACATTTAAAATCATTCGGATCCAAATGACGCTGCAAGTGTTCGAGTAGAATACAACGTCTGTAGAATTTCTTACCGCAACATATAACATAACCCGGTAGTTTATGTTCATCCTGGCAGTGCTTTCGCATAATTTGAAATGTTTCCATTGGTATATGACAAACAATACAGGAGATTTTAAAGTTTTCGGCTATAAATTTGTCCTTTTCATGACGTTTCATATTCGTGGCAGGAGTGTATTTTTTCTTTTTTTTAACATTAACTTCTACAGATTCTTCTTTATTGGGTTCATCGTTAGAATCACTATCATTGGAATAATCATTATCGAGTCCCTCATCGTTATCGGGTAAATTGTCATTATCAGTATTATCATTGCCATTATTATTATTTTGTAAATCAAGCGAAATATTGGGTTCTTGAGATATCGGTAGGGCTTCGGGATCTTTGTTAATTTCAGATTTATTTTGCAATTCTTGATCATTTGCAGGTGTTTCTAAAGTCTCAATTTTAGTTGTAGTTTCCTTGGTTTTTTTAATTCTAGGCTTTTTAGGTTTCATTATTTTGGGCTTTTTAGTTTTAGTTAAAGGATCTTTAGTTATCTCGTCATTTTCATTTATTGCATTTTTCGGCCGACGTCCACGTTTACGTCTTTGTATTAAAGGCTTGTCATCCATACAAAGTTCATCCTCTTCAATTATCTCATCATTCTGCTCTTCTTCCTTAATTACGGGTTTTTCTTCTTCCATTAACAATTCAATGGGTGCCGCTAGCATTGATATCTCTGGTTCAATATGACAGGCATTTAAATCATTTATATCAAATAAATTTTTATTTTCAATCTCCGTATGTTGGAATTCATCATCACTTTGCAAAGCATCTTCTTTATTTTCTGGTAGAATAATACCAATTTCTTTTTTCACTATTAAACCAAAATCTACATGTGCCTCTTCGATGCGTATATAAAATTTATGAAAACCATTTAATTCTTGCCAGCAAGTGGAGCAAACCCATGATGTTGTCTGAATAGATTTCTGAATATGTTGGAAATTTAAAAATCAATTTTTATAAAGCTGTATTTGTTTAGCTCGGATTAACTTACTATGGGCCATAAATGTTGCTCGATAATATTTTTTATTTTTAATTCTTGCCATTGTGTGGAATTCACTGTCATGCACACGGCTTTATTAAGCTCCAAACATAATAGACATCCTTCCATTTTTAAAATGCGAATAATTTAAGGGGTTTTTGTAACTTAATTATTTTCCATAAAAATTGGTGTAAACAAAAAATATATTTTTTCCAACCACAGAGTTGTTAAAGTAGATGCTATATGTGAGAGATGTAAAATACCAATGGTACATTTTCAATAATTTTGCACTCTTATAAAAGTACCGAAGTAACCACACGACAAATTTAGAACTTTTTGCAAAATTTAACACACCGTCAGCTTTATCCTATTAGCAGCAATGAAAGGAAATTTTCTCAGAATTTCAAAAAATGCATTTTGTTGCATGATCCATTTAAGACTCCCGGAAGTTTATAATAAATAGGCCAATTCTAGGCAAATATAAGTTTTTTCTCTACGATATGCACTTTTTATTTATATAAATTGAAAACACCAAATTTAGAACAAAATGTCTTCGATTTGTTGTTGCATATATTTGCATTTTTTGAAAAAATTCATATATTTTGACAA
Source organism: Leucophora obtusa (assembly GCA_949987735.1). Taxonomy (NCBI): domain Eukaryota; kingdom Metazoa; phylum Arthropoda; class Insecta; order Diptera; family Anthomyiidae; genus Leucophora; species Leucophora obtusa. Next base: position 51,607,913 of record OX465299.1, read on the forward strand.
AAAATGCATATTTGATGCTTTTTAGTGCATATTTTGGGCTTTTTAAAGCATATTTTTCATTTCAAAACCCCAATAACACAATATCCTGTTAGCTACTAACTGTGACTTTAACTGACACATTTGTTGTGGTTTACCATATAAAATTTAACTTTAGTTTAAATTTTAACGGGACATTGTAATACCTTTTATGGCCGGATAACACATGGTCCCATTTAAATTTAACCTGAAGTTAAATTTAAAATGTATATGGTAAACAACAAATTTATATGGTAACTTGCGTTACCAACATTTTTATCAAAAATATTTTAATTTAGTTAAGCAAGCTATGGAAAAAATATTCATTAAGTTCATTCAAGAATTTATATCAAAATATGCATTAACAATTCGTTGCCATTCCGTTGCATATATGTTGATTCCCAAAGACATTTAGTTAATGCTGTTCTCAAGTTAACAACAACAAACATGTATTTACATGAACTTCCTTGCCCTGCTTAATAATATGTCTGTTCACGTACTTTACCGCAGTTACCCAAACTCGCCCAAAGGCGTTCCCGTACTCAAAATTATGTGTAAATTGTTGTTGTTTGGGCTGTTTTCGGTTCCCGCGTGTACCCGCGGAACGCACATATGATAAAACATATTTTTTAGGTAATTTTCATAAAGCGTATAATAGTCCTTATAATATTCATCATTAACAATATTCATTGAAGATGATTTATAATTAGAAGGTTAATTGCCTGAATATCTTTTACGTGCTGCTTCTTCATATTCCTTGGGATGAGCTTTCTTTCGATGATTATACATATTGGCATTAGAATTGAAAGTTTTCGGACACCAAAGACAAGTATATAAAACCGTACCGGTGTGAGTAGCCATATGTTCCTACGAAAGAAATAAATTGTGATAAAAATCATCTATATATTATATCAAAAATCCTAACCCACCATTAATGTATGTGCTCTTTTAAAAGCCTTTTCACATATCGTACATTTATGATCATAGCCCAACTCATGTTTATATTGCACATGTCTTTTATGAGCTTTAAGATTTGGAGATATTTTGGAACATATTGAACAGGTAAATTCTTGTTTTCCACCCACTGGATGTATCATATCTTTGTGTCGCTTTAAACCCCGCTTACCAGCTAAAAGTAAACCACATATATCACAACTAATGCTGGGAGCTGGTTTACCTTCATGTTCTAACATATGACGTTCGAATATTTCTTTACTACGCATAGATTTACCACAAATATCGCAGATTTTCGCATATTTGTTTAAATGTACAACACGAACATGATTGGATAGTAAATAACTGTTGCCAAAACTAAAATTATATTTAGAAGAAAATTTAAATAGTAAACAGTGCCTTTAGGCATAAGTGTATATTTAATAGTTAATAAATCCCTTAAAATGTCTTACATTTTAATCACATTTTAAGAGAGCGAACGATAAAAGTGTTGAATTAGAACATTTAAGACATGTATACTTACTTTTTTCCACATTCCGAACATGGAAATTGTTTCTCTTGTTCCGATAAATGTATCGATTTATGAGTTTTTAATACGGCTCGAGTTCCAAAACTTTTGCCACAAATATCACAACTATGAATCTTTTCTGGTTTTCTTTCATGGCCCTTTAAATGTAACTCTAAGCAACGACGATCGGACATTACTTTACCACATTGTTGACATTTAAAATAATTTGGATCTAAATGACGGTTCACATGATCGACTAGTACACTACGTCTATAGAATTTCTTATTACAGCAGGTAACAAAGCCCCGCTGATTATGTTTCAATTCGAAATGTTTACACAAATTATTAAATGTTTCGAGTGGAATTTGACACAAAACACAAGTGATTTTAAAGTTGTCGGCAATAAATTTATCTTTTTCATGCATGTTTGTTTTTGGAGTATAATAACGGTTTTGCCGAGATTTATTTTCATCACCTTCTAAAGATTCTCCTTTCTCGGGTTCATAGTTGGAATCAGTATCATCGGTATCATTAGCGTCATGATAATTTAGATCATCGTGTAAATCCAGTGAGATTTTAGTGGGTTCTTCAGATTTGTGCAGCAAATCAAGTTCTTGTTTTATATCAGTTTGTTCTATATCTGACAGATTATTTACTGATTGTGTGGCGGTAGATGTTGTACAAACCTTAGACTTTTTAGATGTAGTTTTTGTTACTTTTGTTTGCTTCGATTTTTTAGTTTTATTTAAGGGGTCTGGATTTGTTGCTTCAGTTTTACTTGTAGTATTTTTAGCTCGTCGTCCCCGTTTACGTCTTTCTTTTAATGGCATATCATCTTCACACAGTTCATCTTGTTCTTTTTTTATTAAAGGTTTTTGTTCTTCAATTACTAATTCAGTGGATAGATTATCATGCGATAACATCTCTGCCTCGAAATTTAGATCATCTTTACTAAATACAGCTTTATCTTCTTCGTAACTGAAACTGTTATTGTGGAAAGTATCTTTAGGTTCTGGCAAATTAATTTCCACCTTTTCATTTCTGATTATTAAACCAAACTCCAAATGCGCCTCTTCTATACGCGTATAAAATTTATGAAAATCTCGTATTTTATCCCAGCAAGTTGTACATAACCATGATGACGGTGTATTTATAGCGTCCTGAAATATATGAAGTATAAACCACTAGTGGCTAAAAGTTATCCATGTCCACCAATTTACCATGATCCAAAAATGTGTCTCTATTAGTTTTCTAATATTCAATTCTTGCCATTGTTTTGAATTTACGAGTATGTGATTGATAAATTCTTTATTTCTCTCCAGACATAATAAACATCCATCCATTGTTAAATTGCTATAAAATTATAGAATTTTTAAAGAATTTAATACTAGTAAAAATGATGTAAACAGATAAATAATTTCCAAAAACTCGAGTTATTTGCAGTGATGCCATTTACAGGGAATATTCCCTTTTTTGTAGGGTTTTTTTCCCCCAAAATTACACTTGTAGGGGAAAAAGGAGCATTATCTGTTTTCGGGCAAACGTAGGCAAATTTAAAAAAAGTAGCATTTTTATACAAAAAAATGCAAAACAGATGACAAAGAAAAACTATTTTCACATTTATGTGAAAACTAAAAAGAATATAGGGGTTTTCATATAAACTCGTAAATTCCTTGTAAACCTTGGCTCATATGAATAAAAAATAGATATTACTAATAGGGGGAAATACAGGGTTTTTTAAGCAATTACTTCACAAATCTAGTCTACTTGGGAGTAGACAAGAAATTAAATTTTTTAATTTTCGTTTATATTTCATGCTATTCTACCAGCCAATCGGTAAATTTGGAGTTAAAAGCCATTCCTAAGCCCAAAGTAATTACTTCGAAGTAATTGCTAAGTTTTATTCATATGACCCCTTGTATAAATACAAATCATATTTTTTATGTATGAAGTTTGACATTAAGCCCAGTATTTTGTTCAAAAGAGCGAAAATTTTTCGCTCTGTTTGGAGCACAAAAACTATAATAAAAACATTAAAATGCACAAATTTTTTATGGTCTATAAAAAGTTACAATCATACCCAGCAAAAAAATACCTGACCAAGATCCGTAAAATCACCTATATTGTTCGGCACGAATGCCTTCAAATTGAGGTGAAAAAGGCATTTTTTTAACATTGGCTTGTCATAGGAGAGAAGGTGTTTATGCTACTTTAAGTCTGCTTTGCACGTCATAAAAATGAGTGCTTGGATGTTCTTTTTTATACAGGAAAGAAATTCATTTTTTTTACTATCTAAGGAGAGATGAAAAGTAACTTCTTGTGAATGCATTCAAATGTATATTTAAGAAGTGATTTTTATGACATACTTTAAAACCTATTAAAAAATAATTTTTTATACAGGAAATAAATTCATTTTTCCTGTGTTTAAGGAGAGATGAAAAGTAACTTATTGTGAATTCATTCAAATATATATTTAAAAAGTGATGCTTATGACATGCTTTGAAACCAATTAAAAGAATTTAATAATTCTAAAAAATAAAATTAATTTCATTCCGCACAACTAAATCGAAAGAAAGCTAGAAAAAGGTTTCGTTCGTTTTTGTTGTGCAGAATTTGGTTAGCCATTTAATTACATTTTAGTTTTATTTAAAATAAAATAAATAATACGGAATTCAAGTTTTCTTAAAGAGATCGATATTTAAAAGTTATATAAAGTACATTTTTAATTCATTAATTATGAAGTTCAGGTAACATATTAAAAGTAATTTAAATTATTTTTTATAAAAAGAGAACATATTGCAATGGATTGTCAGTATGTTTTAAACATTTATTATTTAAGCCCCTGCAAAAAAAGAAGTCTATTCTCCAATAAATAATATAAACAGATCCACTTGCAAAATAACAGTTTTACGATACACAAAAACGCTGAATTGGGGAAATTCTCTACAGAGTTTGTGGGACGTCTTGTAAAATGAAGTAGTGTACGAATCAAAAACAAACAACTGACAACTCTGATACTGTTGAAAAATTTTGAAGTTTTTTGTTTTTGATTCGTGCACTACTTTGCACATTTTTGTGTATCGTGAAAGTGTTATTGTGCATGTGGAGCTGATTATGTTGTGCTATTAAAGATTTTTTTTTTTATTTTAAAGCAGCGAGGTTGTATGAGTAGAGTTATTTTTTTTTTTTTGCTGGGGTGTTGAACAAAAAGTTTGTTTACGGTAAATTTTTGCAAATTATTTCATTAGATTTTAAATTTTGTAATATTTACAAAATTTTTTCAGAGATCAATATTTAAAAAAAACATATACATTTTTAAAACATAAATAAAGATGTAAAATTGGTTTTATTAGCAAAAGAAGCATATAAATTAATTGTAAGTAAAAAATATATTTTAAAAATATATCCTGGTTCATATTTAATTATAATTATAGGAACGAAGTTGTGTTATGAATTATCAAATGCTGCGTTATCTAAAAGTGCTGTAATTTCAAACAAATTAATGGATATATCAATCACGCAATCCTACATCTTTGGCCAAATGGCAGATACTATGAAGTTTTAAAGAATGCATCCCCTCCAAATATAAAAAGGTATCTACATAGTCTGAATCTAAAAAGATGGGATCTAATATTTATTCTTCGTATAGGGAAGACGTATTGAATTAAAAAATCAACAAGTAGCTGTAAATATATGATTTAATCACCAATCCAACACATAATTCCAACCCACTGATAAATAAGCTTCGTTTCACTGAAAGTACTTTGTCGGGATACACGACCCGCCTTTTTAAAAGAAATTTTTAAAAAAATTTTAAAATCAAAAAATGTTTTCTTTACTAAATAATAATAATAAAAAATTATAACTAGCTTTAAACTTTTCTAAAATAAATTTTAGCAAACAAGTAATACAAAAAAGTATTTTTAATTTTATAAAATTAAATATTTTTAATCGTATGAAAAGAAATATCGAATCCATTTTAAAGCTATAGTTTTTAATTAATGGCATTTTGGAAGTCATTTAAAATAGGTTTATTTGAAGTCATAAATCAGCATATATAGCTACTTTATATGCACTGAAAAATGCATTCTTGTAGAATGCATTCGTTTTTTTTTTGCTGGGTAATTAACCCAAATGTCACTTTTTCGCTACATTTTCAAATGGTCTGTCTATTAAATTGATGCGAAAATTCAATTTAATAGACAGTTTCACAACAATTCCACGCAAGTGAAAAATCATTTTTTATATGGATTTTGACAGCTTTTTCGCAAAAGTACGAAAAAATAAACTCATAAACAGCTGTGTTTGTGTGACTCTCTATCAGTGTTATCAAGAACGATTTTGACAGTTTTTGAACGTATTCCGGCTTTCTACTGTCAAAATTGTTCGATATATCATTGATAGGAATGCTGCACAAACGCAGCTAATATACCAGGTTTACACTGTTTACGAGTAGAATACAAGTTTATATGAAAACCCCTAACCCGTGAAAAAACGATTAGATTTGATCAAGTTAGGTTTGATCCAATTGTATCTATTCATATTAAAGAGTGAATAACAGCGTATAAAATTAAATATGAATTTATCTGCGATTCCGATTTTCAAAATTTTCTTATCCGTTGCCTTATATAATCATATCCTAAAAAATCTTGTCTCTTATATCATTTTATATGCCATATACAAATACATATACTTGATAAAATTATATCTCGTTGAAGATACATTTTTATATTAGGTCCATTCGATTACTGGATAATTTGTACAAATTTGTACAAATTTTTACTGGATGGCGTTCGTTAACACAAATACTCAGTAAACAGAAAGAAAAAAGAGAGAATAAAGTGACAGTTCTATGATGAGAGATTCTAAGTCTTCTTCTTTTTCTTGCAAATTTTTACTGGATACATTTTTGCCAGTAAGAATTTGCAAGCAGAAAAAAACATATGTTTCGAAAACATATGTATGTTTGTTTATTGTAAATAAAAAAAAATATTTTCCAATTATATTATTTCTTGGAAATGCAAAGCACTAAAACTTTCAAAATAAATTATGGAAAAGATAAGAAAACCTTCTAAAAATTATCTGCTTAAGATTTAACATCAAAAATTCTATTCTTCCATAGCGACCAGTTAAAATTTATTTGTTATTTGGTGTTGTAATCAGCTGTGTCTACAAACTTGCAAATTGTTGCAAATTTTCTGTTCGCGTACATGTTTGGGAAAATTTTATTTTGAGAGTAAATCTTGTCTTACTCTCTGTAAGTTTGTACTGAGTAATTCTTACTGGACATGACTGAGAAAAGTAATCGAATGGACCTATTGATTCGAACAACACTTTATAAAACTAAATGTCACCCAAGAATATTTTAGATAAAATTATTTTACTATCTCGAATCGAACAAAGTGTATGTGGATTTAAATACAATTACCCAGCAAAAAAAAACCGAATGCATTCTACAAGAATGCATTTTTCACTGCATATAAAGTAGCTATATATGCTGATTTCTGACTTCCAATAAACGTATTTTAAATGACTTCCAAAATGCCATTAATTAAAAAATTTTTTTACTTCCCAAAAAAAAATACCTGACCAAGATCCGTAAAATCACCTATATTGTTCGGCACGAATGCGTTCAAATTGAGGTGAAAAAGGCATTTTTTTAACATTGGCTTGTCATAGGAGAGAAGGTGTTTATGCTACTTTAAGTCTGCTTTGCATGTCATAAAAATGAGTGCTTGGGTGTTCTTTTTTATATAGGAAAGCAATTCATTTTTTTTACTATCTAAGGAGAGATGAAAAGTAACTTCTTGGGAATGCATTCAAATATATATTTAAGAAGTGATATTTATGACTTTTGAATGCATTCCCAAGAAGTTACTTTTCATCTCTCCTTAGATAGTAAAAAAAATGAATTGCTTTCCTATATAAAAAAGAACATCCAAGCACTCATTTTTATGACATGCAAAGCAGACTTAAAGTAGCATAAACACCTTCTCTCCTATGACAAGCCAATGTTAAAAAAATGCCTTTTTCACCTCAATTTGAACGCATTCGTGCCGAACAATATAGGTGATTTTACGGATCTTGGTCAGGTATTTTTTTGCTGGGTATATACTTAATAATTCAATACAAAATTAAAAAGCTGAGCTTATATGTTATGTTGCATCTAGGGTTTTTAATGACCCAGAATTTTTTCATTTCTGGGATAAATGAGACATACCAATGTTGCTCTTTTTAATTACAATATCTAATCTTAAATCTAACGAAATAAATAATACGAAAAGTAACTACACACAGAAAAAATTATAGTTAAATCAATTACTATATCAGATTTTAATTAACATTTGATTTTTTAGGAACACTTTGTAAATAAAGTATGAATATTAGAGCTAGTGTTATAGTCATCGATTGGTAGGATATTTTATTTAAGTAAGAAACTTTGAAACAAAATTTTCTAATTGGTGGCTATAATAATTATCCTTATTAAAGTAAATATGATTCTAGTTAAACTTTATGTCTGTTCCCGTACTTTACCGAAGTTACACAAACTAGCCCAAAGGCGTTCCCGTACTCAAAATTGCGTGTAAATTGTTGTTGTTTGGGTTCTTTTGGGTTCCCGCGGGTACCCGCGGTAACGTACGGGAACGCACATTTTTTCATATTTAAGTTAATGTGTTTTCCGATTTCAAAGATAAGCAGACAATTTTTTATATAAAAAGAAAAAACCTGAGATTTGTTTGATTTCAAAGCTTTTTCTATCTTAGTAAACGTTGTTTCTGTGTGATTTTAATTTTTTTCTTCTGTGTAGTTACTAATAACTGATAACGGATTATATAACCCACATAGAGAGAAGTTTGCTGGACCAGTTTTAATGAAATTTTTTAGTAAAATAATAAAGTTTTCTTCACAAGGTAAATAAAAATTTCTTAAATTTGCTGAAAAATCTTCATATATTTTATGAATTTAGTTTTAATGAAACTTTTTCATTAAGTGTATGAAACTTTTAATAAATAAAATGAATATTTTCACATTTTATCAAAAATTCCATTAATTCAATGAAATTTTTCAATAGACGAGGCCCAGTGAAATTTCATCGGTTTTGTGCAAAAATTTATTAGTATCATTCAGATAATTCTCTCAGTTAAATAATTGGTCGTTTTCAGACACTATTCATATTCATATAAACAAACAAAATTTAATGCAATCGAATAAGACCAAAACTCCGATAAAATCGGATGAAATTATATCAATTCAAATATCTTTTTTATTCGTTTATATACAATTTGATTAATCCATTTTCCGGATTAAAATTTATATAATTTAGTATGATGCCAAATAAAAAAAGATATGCTACCGAATAAATTTTTTTTCACGGGAAGCTAAAATATTCAATATTTTGTCAGTGATCTTGCCGGCGCCATCAGATGATTTTTCATAGTTTCTCTTCGTCGGATACTTATTGTATCCGACGTTTTCAACTTTAAATATTTCTTTCAATTAAAAATAACAGACTTTATTATGTTATTCCTCAATTTTTTAAAGTTAATCAAATTTATTATTTATTAAATTTTTATGACATGAAAAATGGGAGAAAAATTGGATTTCAATTTATTTGTATTTCGATGAGATTTCGGGATTTGGGATTTCATTTCATATGGGAAATCTGTTTGAAATCCAAAATTTTTATTGGATTTCCTGCGAAATCTACCGAAATCTAGTTTTAACTCGATTTCGATCATAATGTAAATTTGCTATTAGGGGGACTCATTAAGCTTGTTCGTTTACTTACTACAAGTTACTACTTTTACTACAGCTGGAAAAATTCGATACGAAAAGTAAACAAAATGTGCGTTCCCGTACGTTGCCGCGGGTGCCCGAGTTAACCCAAAACAGCCCAAACAACAATTTACACGCAATTTTGAGTACGGGAACGCCTTTGTGCTAGTTTGAGTAACTTCGGTAAAGTACGGGAACAGACATAAAACTTTCCAATTGTAGTAAAAAATTCGAGTAAACGAACACGATATGTTCGTTTACTTACTACAAGTTACTACTTTTACTACAGCTGGAAAAAATCAATACAAAAAGTAAACAAAACTTTCCAATTGTAGTAAAAGTAGTAGAAATTTAGAGTAAACGAACACACTGGCTGATTATAACTCCTAAATTCCTTGTAAACAGTGCTGCCAACCCATTTTGTTAAAATATCGTCAATTTTAGTAGAAATAATTACCAAAAACAGTGTTTGTGCGGCATTCCTATCAATGATATCTCAAACAATTTTGACAGTAGAAAGCCGGAATACGTTGAAAAACTGTCAAAATCGTTCTTGATAATACTGATAGTCACACAAATACAGCTAAAATAGTCATTTTGTAAATTAAAAATCGCAATAAATCGTCAATCCAAAATTTCTTGTTTTTCAATAAAGACCGAACTTCTACTTAAGTTTTTATTACTATGTCTTTCATAACATTTCCGGAAAAAATGGATTGATCTTAAAGATTTTGTTATGCTTAATTCGAAATTGTCAAGCACGTCAAGTTTTGGACTAATTTCGCGTTGAAATGTCAAAAAATTACAATTTAGGCCAATGTTATAATCGCAAAAGTTTTGATAATTTTTCATAATTTCTGAAAACACATCCTAAAGTAAAATAAGAGTCTTCGGCATTAAATTGCATTTTAAAGTTTTACAGTACGATTTTTTCAATCAATCTTATATAAAAGCCTGCTAGGATTTAATATTGATTGGATATTACTGGATACCCCAATTTTGAGATGAACTTGGATGAGATCATATGTCGATCTATATCAAATGAGATATGACTACATATGGTAGATATAATGTTTTTTTGATCGGGTTGTGAGGTAGATTTATAATAAATTAATTTTTTTTTAAATTTTAGAAATTTACTATGGGAGTTAGCATTTATTTTCACCAAAAAAATGTACTTTGAAATAGCATAACAAAAATTTATATAAAACGAGAACTAATTATCTTTTTGCTTTGAAATTTATATCACAGGTGGGTATTGCATAGGGTAGCTATTTGCCATCGGAAACTCATTTTGACCAAATTTAAGTTGACATATTTTGAATATAGTCTCTCGATATATTGCTACCATATACGCAGTGAAAAAGGCATTCTTGTAAAATGCATTCGGTTTTTTATTGCTGGGTTAGTAAGAAAAACTATTTTTCTTGAATGTCTACAAAAAAATGCAATTTTTTTAAAAAGATAAAAAACCTTAGAAAAATTATTTTTACACAAAAAAAAAAAGTATTAAAGAAAACCGAGACCTCTAAATTCGTTTTACATTTAAGTTTAAAAATAAGGAAATAATGCCTACATTGTAAAATATACATTAATTTCTACCTCTTTTATTAAATAAGTATAACCAAATACATACTACAACTTAATTTTGATCATCCGTGACATTATTCTTTGATAAATTAATGTAAAATGATAACGGTAAGTCAGTAACATTATTGATTGTAGGAGCTTTTAAACTAGGTGGTAAATTGCCAGCATATTTTTTACGATTTGCCTCTTCCCACTCAACAGGATGGATTTTTTTGCGATGACTATGAAAATTGGCACTCGAATTAAAAGTTTTCGTACACCACTCACATGTATATAAAATGTCACCAGTATGAGTTGCCATATGTTCCTAAAATAAAATATATTGAAATGGAATCAAATTGTATATCAATATGTGATATACCTTTAATGCTCGCGGTTTTTTGAAGGCCTTTTCGCACATTGTACATTTATGATTGCAACCCATTTCATGTGAAAATTTAACATGTCTATCGTGTGCCTGACGATTTGGCGATACTTTCGAACATATTGAACAGGTATACTCCTGATGTCCACCAACTGGATGTATAGTATTTTTATGACGTTTTAAACCCTTTTTACTGGTCAAAAGTAAACCACAAATATCACAACTTATAACTGGTGCCGGTTTACCTTCATGTTCTAACATATGACGTTCGAAGACATCAGCCGAACTTAAAGATTTTCCACATACTTCACAGATTTTAGCATATTTATTTAAATGTACAGCACGTACATGGTTGGTCAGCGATAATTCATTGCCAAATCTTAAAAGAAAACAGAATTTAGAATTTTTTTTAAGCAAGATAAATTGTATCGTTATTGATATTTTACCTTTTACCGCATTCTGAACATGGAAATGGTTTTTCCTCTTCAGGTAAATGTGTCATTTTGTGGTATTTTAACAGTGATGGTATACTAAAACTTCTTTCGCATATATCACATGAATATTTTTTTTCCATATCACCATTATGTCGCTTCAGATGTCCCGTCAAACAGAGACGATCTTTAAAGACTTTATCACATTTCTGGCATTTGAAATAATTGGGATCCAAATGATGATTTACATGGTCAAATAGAGCACAGCGTGAAAAGATTTTCTTTTTACAACATATAACATAACCTTTTTTGATGTGTTTATGTTCCCTTTTAAAATGTTTACGCATAAGGTGAAAATTTTCCATTGGTATTTCGCAAAGAATGCAAGTCACTTTAAAATTTTCAGCTATAAATATATCTTTTTCATCTGAAATAGCTGGATTTTTAGATATACGGTTTGTTTCGTTAATGTCTTCAAATTCCTTGTTATCGAATTCATAATCTGAATCAATGTCGGTATTGTTTTCATTGTGTGAATCCACAGAATTATTGCAGTCTTCTGGTTTAATTAATAAAACAGGTTCTTGTTCAGTTTCAGTTGTTTCTTCTATAACTTTTTTATCATTTGATGGCTTTTGTAATGAAATGTTTGATTTTTTAACACATTTTTTGATTTTTTTAGCTTTAGGTTCCTTTTTCTGAATTCTTTTTGATTTTCTCGTTTTATTTAAGGGATCTTCGTCTTCTTCGATTTTTTTCATCTTTTCAATTTTATCTGTTAAATTTTTATCGCGCCATTTCCGCTTTCGTGTTTGTATAAGTGGTATATCATCCTCACTGCCATCCTCACCTTTATTAAGATCATCTTCTTGTTTTATGGGCGTTTGTTCTTCGATTATTAATTCAGTTGATAGACAACCACCAAGCAATGATATCTCTTGTTCTAATTGTGATTCATCTACAATTTCTTTTTTATACTCGTCTGGATTATCTATAGGATCTTGCTGTTTTGGCCCAATTTCAGATTTTATTAGTGTACCAAAATTCATATGAGCCTCTTCGATGCGTACATAGAATTTATGGAAATCATATAATTCATGCCAACAAGCCATGCATAGCCAAGAAGAAGGCTGAATAACTTGCTGAAAATTAATTAAAATATAAATTTCGTTACATCCCTAAGTTTTTTTGGAATGTATTGTACAATATATATGTATGCAGAAAGTCCTTAAAGAATAGATCTGACCTATTCTGTAAGAAGACCTTAGGAGCATTTTGAAACTGACGAGTTTGTAAATATGAAGTTCTGTGTTCAAATCGTAGCTGGATCATACAAAAGATTAACATTTTTGTGTTAAATAATAAATATATAAAAGTAGTATCTCATTTGAAAGGTACAACTTAAAAAAACAAAAATCATTCCTCTAAAGTGCTGTTGTTCCTGCAGAAGTGTCACAACTGACACCATAATTGCAGCAGTACCGCTTTTCCATCAACTTACCATGGCCCAAAAATGCCTCTCTATTATATTTTTTATATCTAATTCTTCCCATTGTGATGAATTTCCGGTAACGCAGACAGCTTTATTTAACTCTAAACATAAGAGACAACCTTCCATTTTAATCAGAATCTGTGGTTTATTAGCGTTTTGGGAAAAAATTCTGTTATTAAACTATTTTTGTTATTAACTTATTAGTGTATAGAGTTGTGTCGTTCGTATACGAACTAGCTCAATTCGACGGTTCTTATAATTACACGATTTGAACTAAATCACCAGTATGCGTTCCTTTTATTCACAAAACAATTAGTTACCTTACCCCCCGTTTCCACATGCAAGTAAATGGTTGCAAGTTGAGAATACGTATTATCAGCAAAAATTTCCAAAAAAAAACATGAAAATTTTACATGTGTCGACACTACTTGCTGCAAGTTCATTTTTAAAACGTCGTCGAAGGCATAGGTTGTCACTAAATAGGACTCCAGTATATGCATTCAAATATATATTTAAGAAGTGATATTTATGACTTTTGAATGCATTCCCAAGAAGTTAATTTTCATCTCTCCTTAGATAGTAAAAAAAATGAATTGCTTTCCTATAAAAAAAAGAACATCCAAGCACTCATTTTTATGACGTGCAAAGCAGACTTAAAGTAGCATAAACACCTTCTCTCCTATGACAAGCCAATGTTAAAAAAATGCCTTTTTCACCTCAATTTGAAAGCATTCGTGCCGAACAATATAGGTGATTTTACGGATCTTGGTCAGATATTTTTTTGCTGGAGAATAAAGAAAATTTATTCAAACAACAAATAAAGAATAAAAATTAACAAATAAACGGAAAAATTTAGAATAACATAAAAAAAACATACGAAATAGATGCTAAATAGTAATGTCGTTTATGGTTTTCTATAAGTGTCCCAGCAAAAAAAAACCGAATGCATTCTACAAGAATTCCTTTTTCACTGCATCCCAGCAAAAAAAAAACCGAATGCATTTTACAAGAATGCATTTTTCACTGCATATAAAGTACCCAGCAAAAAAAAAACGAATGCATTCTACAAGAATGCATTTTTCAGTGCATATAAAGTAGCTATATATGCTGATTTATGACTTCAAATAAACCTATTTTAAATGACTTCCAAAATGCCATTAATTAAAAACTATAGCTTTAAAATGGATTCGATATTTCTTTTCATACGATTAAAAATATTTAATTTTATAAAATTAAAAATACTTTTTTGTATTACTTGTTTGCTAAAATTTATTTTAGAAAAGTTTAAAGCTAGTTATAATTTTTTATTATTATTATTTAGTAAAGAAAACATTTTTTGATTTTAAAATTTTTTTAAAAATTTCTTTTAAAAAGGCGGGTCGTGTATCCCGACAAAGTACTTTCAGTGAAACGAAGCTTATTTATCAGTGGGTTGGAATTATGTGTTGGATTGGTGATTAAATCATATATTTACAGCTTACTTGTTGATTTTTTAATTCAATACGTCTTCCCTATACGAAGAATAAATATTAGATCCCATCTTTTTAGATTCAGACTATGTAGATACCTTTTTATATTTGGAGGGGATGCATTCTTTAAAACTTCATAGTATCTGCCATTTGGCCAAAGATGTAGGATTGCGTGATTGATATATCCATTAATTTGTTTGAAATTACAGCACTTTTAGATAACGCAACATTTGATAATTCATAACACAACTTCGTTCCTATAATTATAATTAAATATGAACCAGGATATATTTTTAAAATATATTTTTTACTTACAATTAATTTATATGCTTCTTTTGCTAATAAAACCAATTTTACATCTTTATTTATGTTTTAAAAATGTATATGTTTTTTTTTTAAATATTGATCTCTGAAAAAATTTTGTAAATATTACAAAATTTAAAATCTAATGAAATAATTTGCAAAAATTTACCGTAAACAAACTTTTTGTTCAACACCCCAGCAAAAAAAAAATAACTACTCATACAACCTCGCTGCTTTAAAATAAAAAAAAATCTTTAATAGCACAACATAATCAGCTCCACATGCACAATAACACTTTCACGATACACAAAAATGTGCAAAGTAGTGCACGAATCAAAAACAAAAAACTTCAAAATTTTTCAACAGTATCAGAGTTGTCAGTTGTTTGTTTTTGATTCGTACACTACTTCATTTTACAAGACGTCCCACAAACTCTGTAGAGAATTTCCCCAATTCAGCGTTTTTGTGTATCGTAAAACTATTATTTTGCACGTGGATCTGTTTATATTATTTATTGGAGAATAGACTTCTTTTTTTGCAGGGGCTTAAATAATAAATGTTTAAAACATACTGACAATCCATTGCAATATGTTCTCTTTTTATAAAAAATAATTTAAATTACTTTTAATATGTTACCTGAACTTCATAATTAATGAATTAAAAATGTACTTTATATAACTTTTAAATATCGATCTCTTTAAGAAAACTTGAATTCCGTATTATTTATTTTATTTTAAATAAAACTAAAATGTAATTAAATGGCTAACCAAATTCTGCGCAACAAAAACGAACGAAACCTTTTTCTAGCTTTCTTTCGATTTAGTTGTGCGGAATGAAATTAATTTTATTTTTTAGAATTATTAAATTCTTTTAATTGGTTTCAAAGCATGTCATAAGCATCACTTCTTAAATATATATTTGAATGAATTCACAATAAGTTACTTTTCATCTCTCCTTAAACACAGGAAAAATGAATTTATTTCCTGTATAAAAAATTATTTTTTAATAGGTTTTAAAGTATGTCATAAAAATCACTTCTTAAATATACATTTGAATGCATTCACAAGAAGTTACTTTTCATCTCTCCTTAGATAGTAAAAAAAATGAATTTCTTTCCTGTATAAAAAAGAACATCCAAGCACTCATTTTTATGACGTGCAAAGCAGACTTAAAGTAGCATAAACACCTTCTCTCCTATGACAAGCCAATGTTAAAAAAATGCCTTTTTCACCTCAATTTGAAGGCATTCGTGCCGAACAATATAGGTGATTTTACGGATCTTGGTCAGGTATTTTTTTGCTGGGTAGCTATATATGCTGATTTCTTAATTCCAATAAACGTATTTTAAATGACTTCCAAAATGCCATAAATTAAAAAGTTTTTTTACTTCCCAGAAAAAAAAAATACCTGACCAAGATCCGTAAAATCACCTATATTGTTCGGCACGAATGCGTTCAAATTGAGGTGAAAAAGGCATTTTTTTAACATTGGCTTGTCATAGGAGAGAAGGTGTTTATGCTACTTTAAGTCTGCTTTGCATGTCATAAAAATGAGTGCTTGGATGTTCTTTTTTAAATAGGAAAGCAATTCATTTTTTTTACTATCTAAGGAGAGATGAAAAGTAACTTCTTGGGAATGCATTCAAATATATATTTAAGAAGTG
Source organism: Leucophora obtusa (assembly GCA_949987735.1). Classification (NCBI taxonomy): domain Eukaryota; kingdom Metazoa; phylum Arthropoda; class Insecta; order Diptera; family Anthomyiidae; genus Leucophora; species Leucophora obtusa. Next base: position 51,624,478 of record OX465299.1, read on the forward strand.
ATATTTATGACTTTTGAATGCATTCCCAAGAAGTTACTTTTCAATATATATTTAAGAAGTGATATTTATGACTTTTGAATGCATTCCCAAGAAGTTACTTTTCATCTCTCCTTAGATAGTAAAAAAAATTAATTGCTTTCCTATATAAAAAAGAACATCCAATCACTCATTTTTATGACATGCAAAGCAGACTTAAAGTAGCATAAACACCTTCTCTCCTACGACAAGCCAATGTTAAAAAAATGCCTTTTTCACAACAATATAGGTGATTTTACGGATCTTGGTCAGGTATTTTTTTGCTGGGATATAAAGTAGCTATATATGCTGATTTCTTACTTCCAATAAACGTATTATAAATGACTTCCAAAATGCTATTAATTAAAAACTTTTCTTTACTTCCCAGCAAAAAAATGCCTGACCAAGATCCGTAAAAGCACCTATACTGATCGGCAGAAATGCGTTCAAATTGATGTGAAAAACGCATTTTTTTTAACGTTGGCTTGTCATAGGAGAGAAGTTGTTTATGATACTTAAGTCTTCTTTGCACGTCATAAAAATGAGTGCTTGGGTGTTCTTTTTTATATAGGAAAGAAATTAATTTTTTTTACTATCTAAGGAGAGATGAAAAGTAACTTCTTGGGAATGCATTCAAATATATATTTAAGAAGTGATATTTATGACTTTTGAATGCATTTCTAAGAAGTTACTTTTCATCTCTCCTTAGATAGTAAAAAAAAATTAATTTCTTTCCTATATAAAAAAGAACATCCAGGCACTCATTTTTATGACGTGCAAAGCAGACTTAAAGTGGCATAAACACCTTCTCTCCTATGACAAGCCAATTCTAAAAAAATGCGTTTTTCACCTCAATTTGAACGCATTCGTGCCGAACAGTATAGGTGCTTTTATAATGGCGTCCCAACAAAAAAAACCGAATGCATTCTACAAGAATGCATTTTTCACTGCATATAAAGTAGCTATATATGCTGATTTCTTACTTCCAATAAACGTATTTTAAATGACTTCCAAAATGCCATTAATTAAAAACTTTTTTTAATTCCCAGAAAAAAATACCTGACCAACCCAGCAAAAAAAACCGAATGCATTCTACAAGAATGCATTTTTCACTGCATATAAAGTAGCTATATATGCTGATTTCTTACTTCCAATAAACGTATTTTAAATGACTTCCAAAATGCCATTAATTAAAAACTTTTTTTACTTCCCAGAAAAAAAATACCTGACCAAGATCCGTAAAAGCACCTATACTGTTCGGTACAAATGCGTTCAAATTGAGGTGAAAAACGCATTCTTTTAACATTGGCTTGTCATAGGAGAGAAGGTGTTTATGCTACTTTAAGTCTGCTTTGCACGTCATAAAAATGAGTGCTTGGATGTTCTTTTTTATATAGGAAAGAAATTCATTTTTGTTACTATCTAAGGAGAGATGAAAAGTAACTTCTTGGGAATGCATTCAAATATGTATTTAAGAAGTGATATTTATGACTTTTGAATGCATTCCCAAGAAGTTACTTTTCATCTCTCCTTAGATAGTAACAAAACTGAATTAATTTCCTATATAAAAAAGACCATCCAAGCACTCATTTTTATGACGTGCAAAGCAGACTTAAAGTAGCATAAACACCTTCTCTCCTATGACAAGCCAATGTTAAAAAAATGCCTTTTTCACCTCAATTTGAACGCATTCGTGCCGAACAATATAGGTGATTTTACGGATCTTGGTCAGGTATTTTTTTGCTGGGGTACTTTTTAGCTACGGCATGGTACAGTTACATCACATTTACGTTTACGGTCCCATAATCCGCCCTTAAGAATAGAGAAACGGCTAACCTCACGGCCCCAATAAAATTGTATGCAGATTGCAAAAGTTCAGTTCAGGTTCAACAAAACTATTTTCGTTGTTGTTGTTTTGTGTGTTATTTTCAAATTTCTTTGCACATTTCATTGCATTTGAAGACACTAGGTTACAGTTTTTGTATCTTCTCTATTTGTCACTGCCGAGAATTTGAAATGTTTCTAATACACAAGAGCTGTTTTTAAACAAAACGCAATAAGAATTTTTTAAAAATATCAAATCGTTTTCGCGAAATTCAAGAACAAAGTTTGACAGCACTGCCACTGTTCACTGGCAATTTCACTATGTGGTTTGGGCTTAAATAAACAAGAGCTGTTTTTAAACAAAACACAATAAGAAATTTTTAAAAATATTAAATCGTTTTCGCAAAATTCAAGAACAAAGTTTAACAGCGCTGCCACTGTTGACTGGTAAACATCAACAAATGTGTCAGTTAAAGTTACTGTTTCCAATTATTCGACACAGGCGGTTAACCGGTTAATGCATTATTCGAAAAATCGCTAAAATTGATTAACCGGTTGTTCGGGTCGGTTAATCGAGAAAATTGGCGATTAATCGATTAATCGTATAATGCAAAATTAATGTATTTCCTAAATTTTTTATCAATAAAAACACAAAGATATGCCTGTTTTTGTTAATTATCAACCTGGGGGGTTATTATGTAATTCGATTCGAAAAGAAAACGCTTTCGAACAGAATTTTCGCACTAAAAATTCAGTAACAGAAAATAGTTTTTAGTGAAGGAAAATGTTGAAAACGTGTAGACAATGTCTAGTAAAAGAGAAAAATAATAAAAAAATTAACTATCAAGAAAGAATATCTTTTTTAAAGAGTTTTAAAATTTCCGAATTCGAACAATATTTTTCGAATACGCTTACGTAATAACCCCCTGGCATATAAACTCGATGTATTTAAAAAAGATTTCATATTGGTCGAAAAATTTCGGAATCTGAAATTTTTTAACCAATACAAGAAATAAATATTTCTTGTACTATTTAATAGAAAAGATCTCTAAAAATTTTGCTAAAGCTACTAAAAATTAAATAAAAATTGGGGGGGGGGGGGGGGGGATACTCAAAACCTGAGTAAGTTAAGAACAGCAAATCTAAAAATGTTACATATCGATAACTTAATGTAGATTTTTTATTTCTTTAGAATAAAATTTTAAAAATTTGAAAAACTTTAGATACAATTTTTTTCAATGCAATTTTTAAACAATACTGCCAACAATAAAATATAAAATAAAGTTAGAATTTTATTAAGATTAGTCAATTGAAAATACCAATTTACTCTGCAAAAATCAGCAAAAATATCGTAAAGAATTGTTAAATTCTCAGTCTTTTTCGGTTTTTGAAGGGACATTAAAAATAAACAAAATAACTTAAAGTTTGAATTTTATTGGTCGAGGTTTGATGAAAATTGTTACTAAATTAATGAAAAATTTCTTAAATTTTATGAAAAAGCTTTTTAATTTTTACTAAATATGAAGCTCTTTCTAATCAGTTTTTTGGGTGTATAAAATTTTTAATAAATAAAATAAAAATTGAATGAGGGGTATGTATGGTTTCATAAAAATTTTCATAAAGTTTTATGTAAAACTGCATTAATATAATGAAAGTTTTCAATGGACGACTTCCAGCGAATCTTCATTGAATCAATGAAAAAATCATAAATAGCATGTAGACAATTCTCTCAGAGTACAGCTACAGATGTCAAATTCCATATAAATTTGAATTTTTTAACTTTTATTTTGTGTTAACTTAAGGTTATTTGTTTATTGTTAATGAAACCAATGCGAATAAAAATTTTAATCATGGATGGCAACCAAAACAATTAATGGACGATTTTTCAGTCTACATTAACTTTTTAGTGGCAGAGTTTCTATATATTTAAGAATATAAAGCACTTAAATACTCTTCATCCATTCAAATCCGCTTCAATTTTGATAGTATGGCGATAACTGCATTAAACTATGAACTATAAAATCGACACTAATTCGTTTCGGTTGCCAACCCTGATTTAAATTCAGTGAAATGGGTTCGGGCTCCATGTTGTAGAATTTATGTGGTTTTAAACCGACTATACACACTTTCTTGGGAGATGTAAGAAAATTTAGATTTCCTATGGAAGTAACATGTCATTTGAGAGTTGTTTGACACAAATTTAAAACAAATGAAACTTTGTCTTGAAGGACATTGAAATATAATTTGCATTAGTTTTACTTATTAAAAATGGAAATGGAAAACTCTCTATTATATTTCCTAAAGGCCTATATAGCGCTTTGACGCTGCTCTAGCCAGACATGTCGTGTGTTTTGAGAAGTTTAAAAAACACCTTTAATTTAGCCTTTGGCGATGTTTTTTGAAGCTTTTTTTATAGAAATTTTGATTTTTTGTTATATCTGCAAAAAAATTTATTAAAAATTAATTGCAGAAAGGTAAAACAAAGCCGTTTTTAAGAGTTTCTTAAAACACATGACGTGTCTCGCTGGTGCAATGTCGACTTGCTTGGAGTTGCTGAAAAAGAGGTATCTAAAGACTTAAGAACCTCTTTCACTCGAGTTGAAAAGAATTTGATGGTGTTTTAGTTAGTATTTATTTTTTTTAAGCTTTTCTTGCAATTTTTTAGCCAAAATTAAGAAAATTATGAAGTTTTGGGAAAAAAGAAAGGAAAAATTCTATATTAAAAATTTAACCGGTTAATCGATCTATTTTAACCGATTATTCGGGTCGAATAATTATTTGCGTTTTAAATTATTTGTTTCGACATTAACCGAAAGAGAGGCGATTAATCGAGGAATCGGTTAATCGATTAACCGAATTGGAAACACTAGTTAAAGTCCCACCACAGGCTGACGTTCCCGCTCTCGCTGCAAAAATAGTTCTTTTGGATTTTGTATATGTGACATCGCATAGAGAAAGGGACCTAAGGGTAAAAAAATCAATTTTTTTTTTTTTTTGTGGACAACATCTGAGCATCGAATGAGACCGATCCCATGCTCTCCTGACCTTAGGTCCCTTTCTATCCTTAGGTCCCTTTCTATTTTGCGCGTCACATATGCAGATTCCCAGCAAAAAAATACCTGACCAAGATCCGTAAAATCACCTATATTGTTCGGCACGAATGCGTTCAAATTGAGGTGAAAAAGGCATTTTTTTAACATTGGCTTGTCATAGGAGAGAAGGTGTTTATGCTACTTTAAGCAGTGTTGCCATTTCAGTGCTTTTCGGGTATTTTTTGGTGCTTTTTTCCTTGCGGTACCCGGTGATTTTTTACAAATACCCTTTTAAAAAAAGCGGGTATTTACAGTGCTTTTTCAGATTTCTGGCAGTGCTTTTAGTGCTTTCTGTACAGTTTATATTTTTGGTATTTATTCTCGTTTTTTTTAATTTTTCTTGAATTTTCTGTGAAAGTTGAAAAAATAATACGAACCATACAAAAAGTACATTTTTTACAATGTTTGTAGTACAGTTTTAAATAGCAACTTCGTTATATTTAATCTTCAAAATTTTGAAATGTTAGTTTGGTGCTTTTTACCCCTTTTTTGGTTATTTATACGATTACGATATACGATTTTACAAAGCTAAAATGTGTTTTAAAATTCTTGACTTAAATTTTTCAAAAATTAATATCGTGCTTTTTTACCCCATTTTTGATTAATTTTTACCCTTTTTACCCGTTTTCACAATGCTCACGGTGCTTTCCTGCCTTCAAGAGTTGGCAACACTGACTTTAAGTCTGCTTTGCATGCAGAGCTTTGAAGAATTAATTCCTTAATTCAATTTTTCAATTCTGAATTAAAAATTCGATGAATTAATTCACTAAGTACCATATATTGAATGGAATTAATTCATATTTGCTTTCGTTCTATTTATTTTGTTCCGAATTAATTCAATTGCAATAGTTCTTTTTATTAAATCAAATGAATTAATTCACTGGTGAACACGTTCAATTTTATAAATCGAACGGAAAAAAGTGAATTAATTCCTTACTGAATTAATTCACTACTGAATTCTTTCAATTTAATTTTCGTTCAGTGAATTTAAAAAAAATAAAATTACGTTCAGTGAATTAAGAAAAAATAGAATTACGTTCAGTGAATTAAAAAAAAAAATAATAAGTTCACTGAATTGAAAAAAAAAAAATAAAATAAGTTCACTGAATTGAAAAAAAATAAAATAAGTTCACTGAATTCAAAGCCTGTTTTCTGCCGTTCAGTAGAAGAAAACAATAATGTGCATATAAAATTTTTAAATAAGCAATTTTACAGCGTGTGCTAGTAAAAATAAGCAAATTAGAAACCGGATGCTGTTTATCAACCTACATGATTCAAAAATAATGCCTTTTACTATTAAAAATAAAAACTTTACAGATATAGATACATTTGGAAAAAAATATAACTACCCAGCAAAAAAAAAACGAATGCATTTTACAAGAATGCATTTTTCAGTGCATATAAAGTAGCTATATATGCTGATTTATGACTTCAAATAAACCTATTTTAAATGACTTCCAAAATGCCATTAATTAAAAACTATAGCTTTAAAATGGATTCGATATTTCTTTTTATACGATTAAAAATATTTAATTTTATAAAATTAAAAATACTTTTTTGTATTACTTGTTTGCTAAAATCAAAGAGTATACATAATAAAGAGATTGGGGGACTCTCTATCACTGAGAAAGCATTTGTTCTATTATGTTCCTTGGAACAGGAACATACTCAAACCAATATCACCCAGCAAACATGGCAATACGAAGAAGATTCTCCGAACATATCGCCAGGAAGAAAACATTTATTGCCGGCAATATCAATTTCGTATTCTGGAAGTTTCCTCCGTCGGAAACAACTGTTACACTAAAACAATATTTCCAGGCAATATGAAAGCAATAACTCATATAGAAGATAAAAGGGATATCGCTAAGTAAACTCCCAGTACAATAAAAAAGGGATTAATTTTTTCATTATTAAATTTAAGCCTGAAAATCGATATCTGCATACATAATCCATTGACCAACTTATAAAGTATTTTGATTTCATCTTAGCCGATTTTTCCCGCGCAATTAATCTTAACTTTTCACGAGTTTATTTCCTATATATCTTTTGATTGTTTTTGTACAAATTTAGTTTTAATTTTTTCCAAATTGATAAAAGATTTCAAACAAATTTGCTTTATCTTCCAAATGACACAAAGATGATATTGCCGAAATATTGTCATAAAAAGTTATTACAAAAGATAAAATTTTTGAATTATTTTTTTCCAAATATTGTCGAACTATCTTCCAAGTGATAAAAGGAAGACAATTTCAAAGTAAATACTATTTGATTATTTTCATTCAAATGACAAATAGAAGATATCGCTTTAATATCTTCTTGGAAGGTATCTTTTAAATGTTTGCAGGGTCATTATGTGCGCTCTTTGTATGACTCAAAACATCGATTGTAACCAGGGATGGAAAATAATAATTTAGTTATAAAAATCAAGAATGGAACTATACTATGGAATTATACTATTCCAACAGTATTATAGCCCTAGATTATGAATTTTAAAAAACCATACGTAAAAAATTGCAAAATAATATCGGAATGCGAAAAAAGGCTTTGGGGTTCAAAAAATTAATTAAAAGATTTATATTCTGCAAACGATGACAAAATTTTCTTTTTTTGCAACTAACCACCAAACTTTGTTTTATGAAATGGGCATTATACTCCGTAGATTATAAATTTAAAAAACCGCACTTAAAAAATTGCAAAATAATAGAGGAACGCGAAAAAAGACTTTGTGGTAGAAAAAAATAATTTAAAAAACTCAATCAGCGAATAACAATCTGCAAATAAATACAATGACGCAAAAATTTTCCTTTTTTGCAAATATTTTTTTCGCGATTAATTTTTTGCAAACTAAGCACCAAACTTTTGTGTATAAAATTGGTACATACTATAGACCCTAGATTATAAATTTAAAAAAACCACACTTAAAAAATTGCAAAATAATCGCGGAAAGCGAAAAAAGAATCTATGTACAAAAAATTAATTAAAAAACTTAATCAGCGATTTACATTCTGCAAACAAATATATTGATGAAAAAATTTATCCTTTTTGCAAATTTTATTTTTCGCGATTTTTTTTTTTTTGCCACCAGCCGCCAAACTTTGTTTTTTTTGCAACTAGCCACCAAATGTGTATTATAGCCACTAGATTATAAATTAAAAAAAAAACGCACGTAAAGAATTGCAAAATAATAGCGGAATTTGAAAAAAGACTTTATGGTACAAAAATTTAATCCCTAGGTTTTATATTAAAAAAAAAACGCACTTAAAAATTGCAAAATAACGGCGGAATTCGAAAAAGGCTTTATGGTACAGAAAATTAATTCATTCATTTAAGAGGTAATCAGCGATCGACATTCGTCAAGCGAATATTGTTGCAAAAATTTCGCTTTTTGCAAATGTTTTTTTTCGCAATTTGTGCTAATATTTGCTAATATCTAAATATTTAATTTTTATGTTTTTTAACGAGCCAAAGAGGAAGCTATTTTTTAGTTACTTACATTTTTAAATATGTAAGAGCGATCTAACAGTTTTTGGTATAAGAGCCCGATTAAGGGAGCCTTTTCCATCCCTGATTAACCAGTCGGAGTTCGTTCCTGTTCCAAGCCGCCTAATATTTTTTCAAATAAAAAATATTGAGAGAGTTGCAAGGCCATTGCTAAAATTTATTTTAGAAAAGTTTAAAGCTAGTTATAATTTTTTATTATTATTATTTAGTAAAGAAAACATTTTTTGATTTTAAAATTTTTTTAAAAATTTCTTTTAAAAAGGCGGGTCGTGTAAAGTACCGACAAAGTACTTTCAGTGAAACGAAGCTTATTTATCAGTGGGTTGGAATTATGTGTTGGATTGGTGATTAAATCATATATTTACAGCTTACTTGTTGATTTTTTAATTCAATACGTCTTCCCTATACGAAGAATAAATATTAGATCCCATCTTTTTAGATTCAGACTATGTAGATACCTTTTTATATTTGGAGGGGATGCATTCTTTAAAACTTCATAGTATCTGCCATTTGGCCAAAGATGTAGGATTGCGTGATTGATATATCCATTAATTTGTTTGAAATTACAGCACTTTTAGATAACGCAACATTTGATAATTCATAACACAACTTCGTTCCTATAATTATAATTAAATATGAACCAGGATATATTTTTAAAATATATTTTTTACTTACAATTAATTTATATGCTTCTTTTGCTAATAAAACCAATTTTACATCTTTATTTATGTTTTAAAAATGTATATGTTTTTTTTTAAATATTGATCTCTGAAAAAATTTTGTAAATATTACAAAATTTAAAATCTAATGAAATAATTTGCAAAAATTTACCGTAAACAAACTTTTTGTTCAACACCCCAGCAAAAAAAAAATAACTACTCATACAACCTCGCTGCTTTAAAATAAAAAAAAATCTTTAATAGCACAACATAATCAGCTCCACATGCACAATAACACTTTCACGATACACAAAAATGTGCAAAGTAGTGCACGAATCAAAAACAAAAAACTTCAAAATTTTTCAACAGTATCAGAGTTGTCAGTTGTTTGTTTTTGATTCGTACACTACTTCATTTTACAAGACGTCCCACAAACTCTGTAGAGAATTTCCCCAATTCAGCGTTTTTGTGTATCGTAAGACTATTATTTTGCACGTGGATCTGTTTATATTATTTATTGGAGAATAGACTTCTTTTTTTGCAGGGGCTTAAATAATAAATGTTTAAAACATACTGACAATCCATTGCAATATGTTCTCTTTTTATAAAAAATAATTTAAATTACTTTTAATATGTTACCTGAACTTCATAATTAATGAATTAAAAATGTACTTTATATAACTTTTAAATATCGATCTCTTTAAGAAAACTTGAATTCCGTATTATTTATTTTATTTTAAATAAAACTAAAATGTAATTAAATGGCTAACCAAATTCTGCGCAACAAAAACGAACGAAACCTTTTTCTAGCTTTCTTTCGATTTAGTTGTGCGGAATGAAATTAATTTTATTTTTTAGAATTATTAAATTCTTTTAATTGGTTTCAAAGCATGTCATAAGCATCACTTCTTAAATATATATTTGAATGAATTCACAATAAGTTACTTTTCATCTCTCCTTAAACACAGGAAAAATGAATTTATTTCCTGTATAAAAAATTATTTTTTAATAGGTTTTAAAGTATGTCATAAAAATCACTTCTTAAATATACATTTGAATGCATTCACAAGAAGTTACTTTTCATCTCTCCTTAGATAGTAAAAAAAATGAATTTCTTTCCTGTATAAAAAAGAACATCCAAGCACTCATTTTTATGACGTGCAAAGCAGACTTAAAGTAGCATAAACACCTTCTCTCCTATGACAAGCCAATGTTAAAAAAATGCCTTTTTCACCTCAATTTGAAGGCATTCGTGCCGAACAATATAGGTGATTTTACGGATCTTGGTCAGGTATTTTTTTGCTGGGTATATAACTGGTTTGAAAAATTAATAGTTATATTTGTTTTCCAAATTTATCTATAAAAGTAAAGTTTTTATTTTTAATAGTAAAAGGCTTTATTTTTGAATCATGTAGGTTGATAAACAGCATCCGGTTTCTAATTTGTTTATTTTTACTAGCACACGCTGCAAAATTGCTTATTTAAAAATTGTATTTGTACGTTATTGTTTTCTTCTACTGAACGGCAGAAAACAAGTTTGAATTCAGTGAACTTATTTTATTTTTTTTCAATTCAGTGAACTTATTTTATTTTTTTTTCAATTCAGTGTACTTATTATTTTTTTTTTAATTCACTGAACGTAATTTTATTTTTTTTAATTCACTGAACGAAAATGAAATTGAACGAATTCAGTAGTGAATTAATTCAGTAAGGAATTAATTCACTTTTTTTTCCGTTCGATTTATAAAATTGAACGCGTTCACCGGTGAATTAATTCATTTGATTTAATAAAAAGAACTATTGCAATTGAATTAATTCTTTGAATTTGTTGTTTGATGAACGCGTTCATTTGAACGAATTCAGTGAATTACTTAAGAAAAGGAATTCATTCAATTCTAGAGAAAATTGAATTCGATTGGTAGTGAATTCATTCAAAAAGGAATTAATTCTTCAAAGCTCTGTTTGCATGTCATAAAAATGAGTGCTTGGATGTTCTTTTTTATATAGGAAAGCAATTCATTTTTTTTACTATCTAAGGAGAGATGAAAAGTAACTTCTTGGGAATGCATTCAAAAGTCATAAATATCACTTCTTAAATATATATTTGAATGCATTCCTAAGAAGTTACTTTTCATCTCTCCTTAGATAGTAAAAAAATGAATTGCTTTCCTATATAAAAAAGAACATCCAAGCACTCATTTTTATGACATGCAAAGCAGACTTAAAGTAGCATAAACACCTTCTCTCCTATGACAAGCCAATGTTAAAAAAATGCCTTTTTCACCTCAATTTGAACGCATTCGTGCCGAACAATATAGGTGATTTTAAGGATCTTGGTCAGATATTTTTTTTTCTGGGAAGTAAAAAAATTTTTTAATTAATGGCATTTTGGAAGTCATTTAAAATACGTTTATTGGAAGTAAGAAATCAGCATATATAGCTACTTTATATGCAGTGAAAAATGCATTCTTGTAGAATGCATTCGGTTTTTTTTTTTGCTGGGTTACGAAGGTTGGTTTCTCGGCAGTGACAATAGGTCCATTCGATTACTGGATAATTTGTACAAATTTTTACTGGATGGCGTTCGTTAACACAAATACTCAGTAAACAGAAAGAAAAAAGAGAGAATAAAGTGACAGTTCTATGCTGAGAGTTTCTAAGTCTTCTTCTTTTTCTTGCAAATTTTTACTGGATAAATTTTTGCCAGTAAGAATTTGCAAGCAGAAAAAAACATGTTTCGAAAACGTATTAAAATTATTTTCTAATTATGTTATTTTTTGGAAATGCAAAGCAGTAAAACTTTCAAAATAAATTATGGAAAAGATAAGAAAACCGTAGCGACCAGTTAAAATTTATTTGTATATTTGGTGTTGTAATCAGCTGTGTCTACAAACTTGCAAATTGTTGCAAATTTTCTGTTCGCGTACATGTTTGGGAAAATTTTATTTTGAGAGTAAATCTTGTCTTACTCTCTGTAAGTTTGTACTGAGTAATTCTTACAGGACTTGACTGAGAAAAGTAATCGAATGGACCTAAATAAAGAATATACAAAAACCTGCTTTATCTACAAAATATCGCACGGTGGTAAAACACTGTCCACACTGCGTTTATCTGGTTTAGGCTTTAATACTTGAATAAGAAAAAAGCATATTTTAAAAAATCGACTAGAAAAACATTTTCGTGTTTTTATATTTCACTGCATATATAGCGGTATTGGACATTCTTCATTAACTTTAATCACCGCAGGTGATTTATAGTGCAGCGGTAAGTTTCCCGAATATTTTTTACGTGTTTCTTCTTCCCATTCCTTTCGATGTACTTTTTTACGATGGCTATGCATATTTGCATTTGAATTAAACGTTTTTGGACACCAAGGACAAGTGTATAAAACAGTACCGGTATGTGTAGCCATATGTTCCTGTGTGAAAAATAAAAATTATAATGCAAATTAAAAAATAAAGTTGTCTTCAAATTTGCAATATCAACTCACCGTTAGTGTTTGTGCACTCTTAAAAGCCTTTTCACATATTGTACATTTATGATTATAACCCAATTCATGTTTATACTGTATATGCTTTTTATGAGCCTTAAGATTTGGTGATATTTTTGAACATATTGGACATATGTGCTCCTGTTTTCCACCCACCGGATGTATCATATCTTTGTGTCTTTTTAAACCATGTTTGTTGGCCAAGAGGAGACCACAAATATCACAAGTTACAGTTGGCAAGGGTTTACCTTCATGTTCGGCCATATGACGTTCAAAAACTTCTTTACAACGGATCGATTTACCACATATATCGCAGATTTTGGCGTTTAAATTTAAATGAACAGCCCGAACATGATTGGAAAGTTGCATTTTATTGCCAAAACTTAAAATGAAAATAAAAACAAGAAGGTTAATATCAAAAAGCTTAGGACGACGACTAGCATTTTGTGTTATAAAAATGCCGACCACCAATTAGAGTTATAATATATAGATTCCTATTATAAAGGCACATCTACACGAGACTGGGAACAAAAGCACCTCTAAACAGGGGGTTAAGGGAAATTATTTCGAAATGCCAACCTCACCTTTAGTCCATGTTGGACATGGTGTTCCCTGTTATTGCTGACGAGGCTCTGACGACCGAGTATGGGCGGTATAACCCGGTCCCCACGGCAATCAGACTATGTGCCGTAACGATTATGAGTATTCGAATTTTCGAATTTGCCATCCGGCTTTAAAAGTATTAACTATAAATTCTCTTTTTAAAGCCATTACAGCAACAATAGCCTCTACACAGCTTAATTATTCACAATAAAGAATTCTGAAGGTGTTATTGCTGTATATTATTTTCTCTCGAGTAGATGTGCCTTAAGGACAACTATAGATTGTTTGCTTTCTACTTACTTTTTGTTACATTCCGTACATGGAAACAATTTTTCCTCTTCCGACAAATGTATCGCTTTATGGGTATTTAACACTTTACGCGTAACAAATCCTTTACCGCATATATCACAACAATGATTCTTTTCACGTTTTATCTCATGAATTTTCCGATGCAATCTTAAACATAGGCGATCTGCTGCAACTTTCCCACAATCATCACATTTAAAATAATTTGGATTTAAATGTTGATTTACATGATCTACTAGAAGGCTGCGTCTATAGAATTTTTTTTTACAACATATAATATAACCTGGCTGTTTATGTTCTTTTTTAAAGTGCTTACACAAAGATTGGAATGTTTCCACTGGAATTTGGCAAATGACGCACGTTAGTTTAAAGTTTTCTGAAATAAATTGATCATTTATATGATTATTTGTTTTGGAATTATTAAGGCTGGATGATTTATTTTCATTATTTAGTGTAGTTGTTGTTGTTGTTGTAGCAACAATATTAGTATCATTATCTGGTTCATAACTAGAATCTGTATCGGCTTGATCATTATTAAGCTCATTTGTTTTTAATAAATGTGTTTCATGATTAATATAAGATTTTTCTACAGTCTCTTTATCATCAGTTGCTATCCCTTTTGTAGTTTTGGCATTTTTGTAGCAAACTTTTTTCTTGGTTTTAGTACTAGCTCTAGTCTTAATATGTTGGAGTTTTATAGTTTTATTTAAAGGATCTTCCGTAAGAACCTCATCAAAATTTTTAGCTGTCGTTTGACGTCTACGTTTACTCATTTCTATAAGAGGCGTATCATCCTCCCATAAATCTTCGTCTTGTTCTTCTTTAATATTGATTTTTTTCTCTTCTAGAATAGTTTCGTGAATTGATATTTCCTGCTCAAAATGAGATTCATTGGCCAATTCTGTTTTCATTATTGACTTAAGTGTCTTATGAGCCTCTTCTATGCGCGCATAAAATTTGTGAAAATCATATAATTCTTGCCAGCATTTTGTACAAATCCATGTTGAGTACTGTATTGTTTCCTAAAAGTAGTTAAATGTTTTAATACTTAAAAATATACAATAGTTATTTTAGAAATTATACCGGATTGGTACAGATCCCGGGCTACGATTTCCGTTCTTTGATAAAATAATACATTATCGCAGAACGAGTATCCCGGGCCGGACATCACTAAATACAATCTAGGGGGCCGATTTCGTAAGAAAATCGATATCGTTTTGGTCAAAACGAGTTCTAAATTTCTATCATTTTGACGATGATACTGATAAATATGCCAAACTATACGATAACAAATTGTTTTTTTATACCAATACTGTTAACATTACACAAAATATGTGCGTTCCCGTACGTTACCGCGGGTACCCGCGGAAACCCAAAACAGCCCAAACAACAACAATTTACACGCAATTTTGAGTACGGGAACGCCTTTAATTTGTATGAAATTTGGTAGTAATTAACTTTCTGGAAAATAAAATATTGGAATCGATTTCTAAAACTGGCTCTACTAAAATCGATTCCAGGGAACAAGTTCCGAGTACCGTTCTTCGAGGCTAAAAGGTTATGTCACTCCAAATAATATGACTGTTGGCTCAACAGAAAAATTAATTTAAAATGTATCTGAATGTATGTATTCCCGTTTTATGGCTTAGAACCAATTTGTTAATTTTAACAAAATTTTGTTAAATTTGACAAATCTAAATTTAAGATCAAAATTAGTCTAACTACAGTGTTATTTGTACTTTTACAAGTTTATTAAATTTATTCAGATTATTAAGATTAAGGGTCTCTGGACCTTTCCCGGACCTGGTCCATATTTCAATAGGACATTTATTGATACTGCAAATGTGAAAACGTTTTGTTCAATTGAAAATGCAGTTATTTGAACCAGACATTACTAATTATAGAGATAGGAAATCAAAACTTACACTACTCAGCGGTACTGGGCCCTGAAATTTAGTATTACCTGATCAACTATTTAGTACCTGGGCAAAATAAGAAAAAAAAACAAGCACAAAATATATTCAAATAATAAAATTTGAGATATCCGTTTGTTTTTTTTTTTTTTTTTTGCTTTTTTGGTTATTATTTAAATTTAAATATATGAACAAAGTGCCACCTAGTGGTAACGATGTCGTTATAACTTTTTTTTGGTGTTGGCATACCGCTGATTTGAACTGTCAGTTGGTCATTTGCCATTAGGTCGACTTTCAGAGAAAGTAAAACGTCGGAGACATATTTTAATATGTTTCTGACCTTTATTTATAATATTTAATTCAAAATTTATTTCTTTTAAAAAAATATTTAAATCATCCCACTGATATGATTGATAAATTCTAATTTAAAAATTGCCAGTTAAATAAGTATAAATTCTTTAAAACATTATTTCCACACTGCACTTTTGTGCATATTCTAAAAATTATTTGGTTTATGACTGACAAAATTCTGGCCCCGCTGAATTTTTGTACCTTATATATTGTCTCGGTTTGTATGTTCAAATCATACAAACCGAGACAACTGATGAGTTGGGATATTGCCCACGAAACAATTGTATTGTCTATCATGAAAATTGTCAACCTTTTTGAAACATCAAATAAAATCTAATATGACAATATCATATTATGTATGTTCCCGTACTTTACCGAAGTTACACAAACTAGCCCAAAGGCGTTCCCGTACTCAAAATTGCGTGTATATTGTTGTTGTTTGGGATGTTTTGGGTTCCCGCGGGTACCCGCGGCAACGTACGGGAACGCACATATTATAATTTGAACTTGAGGTAGAACAATATTCTAACTAAATATCAGTGTGTTCGTTTACTCGAAATTCTTACTAATGGAAAATCCGAAAAAAATAATTTTCGTATTTTTTAATGCAAAAATTAAAATAATTGATAAACAGTGAAACTTATAAGGTTCTAGCTTAATGGTTGCTGAGATACCGCTCATAAACTTTTTTGACTTACAATGATGGAATTCACAATCACGGAATTCACAGTACTGTATTAAGTACTAATTTAGTATTTCTCGTAAATTTGTCAATTTTCAATGGTTTAAAGATAGCACGGTATCGCTTAAAATGTGAATAGCCTCAGTTATTTTAAGTAGTAAATTTGCATTTATTGTAAATTTGACCATTATGTATGTGTTAAACTCAAGCTTGGTTACCGAAACGAATAACGGTAAGGGTAACGGTGTCGAATTTTGTTTGTGTCGGTAACGGCATCGAAACAGCAATACCGATAGCACTTAAACAGTGAATTCCTTCAATGAGAGTCTGTTTGTGGGTTCCACCAGATTTCGATTAAATTTAAATACGTGATAAAGGGGCAAACTCAAAAACTGAAATCAAGGACTAATCTTTATGACAATGACGTTTTCAAAATCAAAGGAAGTCGGCAAATATTACTTAAATTATCTGTACGGTTTAAATCTTAAAAAAACTCTGAGTAAATCAATATATTTTACTCTTAAATTAAAATTTTTTAATCTGAAGAGAAATCCAAGTCGAAATTGCAGCAAAAATGTTTTTTATTTTTTTAAAATTCCTTAATATTAAGTGCGTTCCTTTACTTTTTGGGTAAAGTTCGGTAAAACGAGAGTAAGCAAAAAATCCTCTCACAAAACGACAAAATTACCCAAAAGTAAAGGAACGCACAAAACCACTTTTCGAGCCCAAAAACGCATTTCAAAGAAAAATGTGAAAGTGCGTATAATTTTATTATAAATAACACATTCCTTTTGCGTATTGGTTTGTTTAATTTAATTTTTCAATTTATTTTCACAATTGTTTTTGGTTATCTTTGCATCAGCTGTTAATTTTACAATTTAATTTAATTTTTTGATTTATTACAATAACCTAGCCGAAAGGCCATAATCGGTTACAAATACTACTAAAAGTTTGCAAAGCAAACAATAAAATTTAATACAGATAAAATAAAGTGTTAAATAAAATTTTATTTAAATATAATAATCCTAAAAATAAAAAAAAACATATAAATAATAAATAAGAGTGATAACAGATTTCTATTCAAATCTCAGATCTTTCAAAAAATTAAACCCTCAATTCATAAATGCACAAAACGTCATTTTCATACAAAATTTGTTCAGTAAACCTCCTATAATTTTACAAAGCGTTTATGAATTTAGGGGTAAGTAATTGATAATATTTTAAAAAGTTTTTCTTTGTATGTTTTTATAGAAAAATCAAATGTCTTCAAAGTAGACGGCAATTGGTTGTATTTATGAGCAACTCTTACAAGAAAAGATCGCCCCAAAAGCGGAGTAAGTTTCGGAATAACTAATTGTCTATTTCTAGTAGATCTGCCAAACTTAAAAATATCAAAAAAGAACTGAGGTGTTTGCAATTTATACACTTTATAGAAATGCAAAATACTTCTAATATTAACAAATTTATCAAACGAACATCCTAAAAATTTTAAAACAAAAGATGAAATGTGATGACGTATTCTAAGAGAGTATAAATATCTCATAACTCGATTGAAAGCTAATCTTACCTTCTTCATAACATAACCCAAAGCCCCAGAATAAACTTCTAAGCAGTATAAAATTATTGGCATAACTAGCCCATGAACAACATTAAGCTTAACATTGAAAGGTAGCATAATATCTAAGCTATATAATTTTCTCAATGTGAAATTAATTTTAGAAACAACAGTGTTAACATGTTCCTCAAAACTAAGTTTGCTGTCTAGCATCACACCCAGACATTTAAGTTTATCTACAAACTCAACTGAATTGTTATTTAAATTAATAGAAAAGTTAGAAATACCCCCATTACTAAACAACATTGCCTTAGATTTATTAGAGTTGACACGAAGATAGTTAGAAGACATCCAATTATCTAGTAAAGCTACAGTATAATTTATCATACTTTGCATAACATCGGGGAATTGCTTATCCCCATTTAAACAAAATCTGAACATCATCTGCAAACGCAAATGGAAGGCACATACTATTAGATAAAATATCAAAAAGATCATTAATGAACATAATAAAAAGTAAAGGCCCAAGTACAGATCCTTGGGGTACACCAAAGTTACTCGAAGAAAAAGTCTGGGTAACATTGGTAAAAAGAAAAACACAAATTCACTCTCTTGAACGCTCTCATTTACCCAATTTTCGAGTACGGGAACGCTTTTTGGGTAAGATTGGGATCCCGCGGCTTCCCGCGGTAACGTAAAGGAAGGGACCTATTATTGCACAGGTACTTGTCAAAAAAGGCAGTAATGGCGACAAAACACTTTCCGAGTATCACTCCTTAGCAGTTCCTGTTTGAAAACTTTTTAATTTTTTACGGTGGGTCTCATACTGTAGGTTTAACTTTAACTATTAAACAAAATAAAATGTCAAAAATTGTATACAAAACAAACATTTTTTGGGTTAACTAATAGTTAACTCTTAAACCTGCAGTATGGAACCCACCGTTAGTATACTGTTTAATAGATCTTTAAAATATCTTTTCATTAGATAGCCAGTTTTTATATATTTCCTTGGGACATGAAAACCCAAAATAATAAAAAGGGGTAATTTTTTGACCCAATTTTTAACTCATAAAGATGAGATTGGGCCTCTAAAATGTTCTCATCTATCACATATCCAAATTTAATCCAAATCGAAGTAAACCACTACAGCAGACATTGCTATTAGCACAGTTTAGAATTGATGTATCGATGTTTTATCCCACTAGGTAATTAATCAATCGGAAAAATTTAATTTACAATTCTCTCCAATAATATAGTGGTAGTATAATATAAAGTGGAATGGATTAACTTACCATAGGCCATAAATGTTGCTCTATTAGATTTTTTATATTCATTTCCTGCCATTCTGTTGAATCTACCTTTATACTATCTATAACTTCATTGTTCAACTCAAGACATAATAGACAGCCCTTCATTGCTGGATTTAGATATAAATATTTATTTTCCAGAGTTTAGAATTTGTGTTTATTTAGAATTAATGCTGCCAATCAATGCACGATTGATATAAACAAAAAAGGAATATGTATTAAAAACAGAGATGTTAAACAACATCTGTTTGCAAGCAGAGTTGGTTTTACTACAAGTTAAACATTTGACCGTTAAATTTAATATCCGGCGAGTTTTGTGTCCCTGATAAATTTGCTAAAACATTTTTAATTTACTATCTCCCATCTAACTTTTTAAGTTAAATTCGGTAAAATGAGGCAAAAATAAGCAACAAATCCTCTAACAAAATTACCCAAAAGTACGGGAACCCAAAACAACAATTTTAGCCCAAAGATAAGTGTGTTCCTTGGGTAAAGTTCGGCAAAATGAGAGTAAGCACAAAATCCTCTCACAAAATTACCCAATACTACGGGAACGCAAAAAACCATTTTCTAGCCCAATATAATAATATATAACTGACCTAGAAAGCCTGATATATGTTACTAAAACTTGAATAAAAACTTACTAGAAAAGGTCGATTATATTTTATATTAAAGAGTATAATTTCAGTTTGCAAAATTCCACCACATATTTTTTTGCATTTAAAAGTTTCTTTTGGTTTTATTCAATTAATTATTTTATATACAGTGTATGAAAACCCTACAAAAATATTTATATTCTCATTTTTATTGGTTGAAAATAAATTAACCAATCAGAATGCTCCAAAAATAAACCAAGTCAAAGCATACGCCACCCAAAATTTTAACTAAAGTCAATTTTAACAAAAATATACATCTGTATAATATAGATAGTAAGGGCCGTCAAGGTAACGGGTAGTTTTAATCAATTTACTAGGGCCGCCATGACACATTTTTGATAAATTTATCAATATGAAATCAAAAAAGCAGTAAGTTACAAAAAATTCAAAATCGACTTTTTGATCGATGGTGATGCACTGTATCAAAATACATATTCATGCAAAATTTTTAGTGTTTCCAATTCGGTTAATCGATTAACCGATTCCTCGATTAATCGCCTCTATTTCGGTTAATGTCGAAACAAATAATTTAAAACTCAAATAATTATTCGACCCGAATAATCGGTTAAAATAGGTCGATTAACCGGTTACATTTTTAATATGGAATTTTTCCTTTATTTTTCCCCCAAAACTTCATAATTTTCTTAGCCTTGGCTAAAAACTTGCAAGAAAAGCTTAGAAAAACAAATACTAACTAAAAATACCACCAAACTCTTTAAAAATCGAGAGAGAGGACCATAAGCCCTTTAATACCTTTTTTGGAGAAACTCCAAGCAAGTCGGCATTGCACCAGCGAGACACATCATCTGTTTTAGGAGACTGATAAATTTTAATAAAATTTGTTTGCAAATATTTTAACAAAATGTCGAAGTTTCATAGACAATGCTTCATTTCTGTTTAAATTCTTTTAAATATTAAAACTAAATTATATTTCCATGTCCCTTAAGACAAGGTTGCATTTGTTTTAAAACTGTGTCAGACAATTGACATATTAATTCAATTAATTCATAAATGCTTTGTAAAGTTATAGCAGGTTTCCAAAACGTCATTTACATACAAAATTTGTTCAATAAAACTCCTATAATTTTACAAAGCGTTTATGAATTTAGGGGTAATTCTATAAGAACTCCAGCTTTTCTTACTTCTTTCAAGAGAGTGTGTACAATCGATTTAAAACCACATCAATTCTACGACATGTTCCACTAGAATACCATGGAACCCGAACCCGCTTAAATGTAATTAAATTTTTTTTCGAATTAAAAGAAATGACCAAAAAGCAGAAAATGAAAGTTAAAAAATTTAAATTTATATGCAATTTGACATCTATAACCGCACACTGAGAAAATTGTGGCCATGCTATTTATGAATTTTTACATTCATTCAATTAAGTTTCGCTGGAATTTGTCCATTGAAAGTTTTCATTGAACTGATGCAGTTTTTGATAAAATTTTATGAAAAATTTCATATTATTTATTAAAAATTTTATACAACCAAAAAAAGTTTTATTAAAAAGAGCTTCATAAAAATAATTCACTTTGGGAAGAAAACTTCATTAGCTTACTGAAAATTTTCATTAAAACCCGTCTGCCGAAATGCTATCTGCGTAACTCGTCGCGCAAACTTTAGGTTATTTTTTTTATTATTAATGGCCCTTAGAAAACGGAGACTGAGAAAATCAGAAAAATGTTATTCTGATTTTTGCAGCGCAAATTAGTATTTTCATTAACTGAAATTCAAGTCAACTATTTTTTTTATATCGAGGTCACGATTTTTATTTCTTAAGGGGAGAAGGAAGAATCTTAATAAAATCTTCAAAACTTCAGATATAACATTTATTTAAATGCAATATTAAATTTTTTGCGGCAGTATTGACTATTGTTCTTAAATTACTAATATTTGCCAAACCAAAAATCTTTCAGCAGTTCTTTCTGCCATTTTCAATCAAATTTTAATAGCTTTAGAAAATTTTTTGCAGACCTTTGTCTACTAAGAAAATTTTTAATTGAAAAAAACCTCAGATTCCAAAACTTTTCAACCTTAGAATATTGAAACTTATTTTAAATATAGCGAGTTTATATGTCACGTTGATATTTAAAAAAACAGGCAGATCTTTGTATTTTTATTGATGAAAACTTAAGGAAATACATTAATTTTGTATTAAACGATTAATCGATTAATCGCCAATTTTCTCGATTAACCGACCCGAATAACCGATTAAAATTTTAGGCATTTTTCGAATAATGCATTAACCGGTTAACCGCCTACGTCGAATAATTGGAAACACTAAAAATTTTACACTCCTACGACTGATTTCATATGACGATATGTAGTTATAATTTAATTTTAGGCATATTTTATAAATTTACCCCAAGTTCATAAACGCTTTGTAAAATTGTATGAGGTTTTTATTGAACAAATTTTGTATGAAAATTTCGTTTTGTAAACCTCCTATAACTTTACAAAGCGTTTATGAATTGAGCGGTTAGTTTATTTTATTATTGTAAAATGTAATTTAGGCTGGATTACTGAATGTTCAGTTAGCTACTAACTGGGACTTTAACTGACACATTTGTTGTTGTTTCTCATATAAAATTTAACTGTGGTATAAATTTTAACTTGACATTCAGTAATCGGGCCTTAGTAGTATACAAACCCATTATTTTAAATAAATAGGTTTGTTCCACGTAATTCTGGGTAAAGTCTGGTAAAATGAGAGTAAACAAATAATTATCCCAAAAAATGGTAAAATTGCTCACAATACCGGGAACGCACAAAACCACATTTCAAGCTCAAAAACAAGAGTCAAAGTTATTCATATAAACAAAAGCTATTTTTAACAATAAAATATCGAAGGGAATAAAGAGAAAGTGTTAGAACGTAGTATTTGTTAACGATATTAATTAATGTTTACATCTTTTGTTAATATTTTAATTATTTTTACAAATTTAAAACAGCTGATTTATAAACAACAAGTGATTTGACAGTTTTACCATTTTACCTGAAAAAAAGTGCGGGTAACTTCTGGTAAAATGAGAAACAAATTATTCTCTCATCAACGCTCTCATTTACCCAATTTTTAACAATAGAAACGCTTTTTGGTAAGATTGGATTCCCGCGGGCACCCGCGGTAACGTACGTGGAACAGA
Source organism: Leucophora obtusa (assembly GCA_949987735.1). Lineage (NCBI taxonomy): Eukaryota > Metazoa > Arthropoda > Insecta > Diptera > Anthomyiidae > Leucophora > Leucophora obtusa. The sequence continues at coordinate 51,647,581 of OX465299.1, forward strand.
GGTAATAAATATCCAAAAGAAAATAAGTTTGTTTTTCGACATTAGGTCCATTCGATTACTTTTCTCATTTAAGTCCAGTAAGAATTACTCAGTACAAACTTACAGAGAGTAAGACAAGATTTACTCTCAAAATAAAAATTTCTTAGACATGTACGCGAACAGAAAATTTGCAACAATTTGCAAGATTGTAGCCACAGCTGATTACAACACCAAATATACAAATAAATTTTAGCTGGTCGCTATGGAAGACGATATTTTTTTATGTTAAATCTTAAGCAAAAACTTTTTAGATTTTCTTATATTTCCAATAATTTATTTTGAAAATTTAATTTTTTTATCCCAATTTACCAAAAAGCGTTTTCTTACTCCACAATTGGGTAAATGAGAGCTGTCATAAGAGAGTAATATTCTTGTTCTTCTTGCACGAAAAAGCCCAGACTTTTTTTCGTGTAATTTTGGGTAAATTGTTTTTATCAGCTGTTATATCATCAGTTGGGTTCAACTAGTTCAATTGAACTATTCACTAATTTGAACGAAAGACAGTTCACAAATAATAGCTCTTTTAGTTCAATCGCTTATTTCACTCATTCAGAAAATATGTTTATCATTTACAAAAATTAATATAAAAGTTGCAAAAGCCTATCGGTGATGTTACAACTCCATAAAATTACCGACAATTTTTTGAAGACACTTGTTTAAATGTGTTAAAGAGATAAATATGTAAATAAATCGAAGGGCGATACTTTTTAATTTTGTTTTAAAATTACAAACAATGGAATTTAAAAAAAAAAAAAATTAATAAGAACTATATAAAAACGAATTAATTAAAACAAATTACATTAAAAAATTTTACAATGGTAGATAAGATTTAGTTGGTATTATCTTGCAATTAGCAATATTTGTTGATGGTAGCTTTGCGTTAGGCGGTAAATTTCCAGAAAACTTTTTACGAATCTCCTCCTCCCATTCTTTGCGATGATATTTTTTACGGTGACTACGCATAAAGTCCTTAGACTTGCCAGTTTTTGGACACCAGGGACAAACATATAAATCGACACCAGTGTGATGACTAGCTATATGTTCCTAAAAAGATTCACAAAATAAAATAATAGATGTAGGATTAAGAAAATTAATCGGAGCGCTGTATAATCGGCTATGGCAAGCAAGCTTTCCATGCGCGAAATTTCCATATGAATAAAGAATAAATACGTGTTACGCTAAACGATGAACTAACGAGCTACTAATAATGTTCAATATCTCACTTTAATAAAGAAAACAAAATTTTAATAATTTAAAAATTTTATTTTTTTTTGCAAAAAAAAAGAAAAAGAAACAGAAGAGCCATTGATTGCCTTTGTTAGCTGTACTCTTTGATATTACAAAATGTAGTGAACACGAGCAAAAATAACAATGGAGTTGACAACATTGGTGAGAGCATAGAGTAAGAATAAACACAAGAGCTACACTTACGCTCACGGCCCCAACAAAATTTTGTACAGATTACAAAGGTTCGGTAACGGGCTCCCCAATGAGAGAATTTCCCTCTCTTTTGAGCTAATATCCCTGATTTCAAAGCAAATTTGTCTGCAAACTGAGAGGATTTCTTTGATTTCAAAACAAATTTCCCCTATTTCAAAGCAAATTTGCCATAACCAACCTTCGTAATCTGCACAAGAGAACGGTTTTGCAGTGTGAGCAGGGCTGCCAGAATTGCCGATTTTTTATTAAAAAATATGCAAAATGCCGATTTAATTTTTGGTGATTTACAATGCATTAATAAATAAGAAAATAATTCTATCTTTGACATTTCGAAAGTTCATGTATATTCATGTTTGTTATCTTTAGCTGAAAAAAATGTTTACAAAATATCTTTGCGATCAACAAATTTTCAGCAAAATGGCATCGATTTGTTAATGCTTATTTTTTCATATTTTGCTGCAAATGCATGTTTTTAAAATATTTTGTTGCATATTTTGGTATAAGTACATATTTTGGTATTTACTTAAAACCGTGTTTTTGCCTATACACTGTACAAAAAAAATTATTTTTAAAACTTCTAAATATCATTTTAGAATTTGCACTTTAAGCACCGTAAGTTGTTTTTCACGTGGAAAATTTTCACGCAAACTTTGGAGGCCTTAAACAATAATTTAAATTCTGAAAATGAAATTTTTTTTAATGCAATTATTTCACAAGAAAAATAATAGTCTTGTATATTAAATTTGCGTGAAAACAAAGTCTACACAATTTTCACGTGAAACTCATTACATATTGTGAAAAATTAGTTTTTTTATATGGAGTATAACAGTTTTTTCACGTGAAACTCAAACAACTTACGGTTTTTTTGATCCCGCATACAAAAATATCAAACATAAATTCTATTTCTGACGATAATTAATGGCAATTTTCTGAATTGATAATAGCAAAAACTTTGGAAAAATCTATAATAAATGCATATTTTTAAAATTTTAAATGCATATTTGTGGATTTTAATCATACATCTTATGTACATGAAACACGATTATAAATGCATGAATATACGAGTCCTAGTAATAATAGGCCTTTTTTTAATCACTGGATTTATTTTATTTTGTTAGAAAATGCACATTTTGTTTTTTAATTTTCAAAATTTAATATTTTGATCCAAATTCTACACTTATTCGCTAAGATAATGTGAAAGAAAAATTTTTAATTTTTCGAAAACGCAATTTCTGGAATTAAATTAAGCTAAATCCAAAACGGATTTATTTTATTTATAAATCTTTTTTGGATTTAGCTTAATTAAATCTCGGTGCTCATAGTTTTACAAAATTTTATGATTTTCTTTCACATTATATTAGCGAATAAGTATTAGATTTTGATATATTAAATTTTGAAAATTAATAAATAATATCTGAATATGTGTTATAAAAGTATTCATAAAATTACAACTAACATTTTTTTATTATCATTTCATTTATCTCTTATGCCTTTATTTTTATTTAATTGTTAAACTTAAAGGCTCCATTAGTCTGGTAGTATCGTAATGTAACGTGTAAGCTGTTTACTTTCAACTAGTAATAGTATACACAACTAATTATTTTGGAAGTAGATTTGACGTATAAAATCCGATTTTTTAAAATCAAAGTGCCGAAAATGCCGATTTTTTTGGGAAAAATTGCCGATTTTTCATCAAAATCATCTGGCAGCCCTGAGTGTGAGCGGGAATGATATGGTATGGTGAGAGTATGAGAAAGAAAAAATGGGAGAATAACAAAAACCGCCATTAAAATAAAATTGATTCTATCAACGATCATATAAATTAAAGGAGGTACCAACTCTACCTACCTCTGTTAAGTTCTTAATTTGTATCTAAAATTCAGACATAAGAATTACACACGTCTGCAAAGGCTAACATTATCGATACAAATTGCCAATGTTCGAAAGAGGCGATGAACACCGCCTGATTCTATCTCACAACAGCTACGCCCAGCAACTTTTAAATGTCAAAATGTATGGAAAAAATCACTGTGCTCTTAGTGTAGGCTAATAATAACTGATAATATGGGACTTGACAAGTAAAATAAATCAGTGTTTTAGAGCTAAATTGTAACTACTTCACAATCAGATGATGCTATTCGTAGTGCTTTTAAAATAACGTTTTTGTAAAGCGGCGAAAGAAACATTAAGTAGGGAACAAAAAATATGTCTGTTCCCGTACTTTACCGAAGTTACACAAACTAGCCCAAAGACGTTCCCGTACTCAAAATTGCGTGTAAATTGTTGTTGTTTGGGCTGTTTTGGGTTCACCGGGTACCCGCGGTAACGTACGGGAACGCACATAATATGAAAAAATTTTGTAAACACGAATTGCACGAATGTCAACCGACATTAACATACACAAATCAACATTCGTAAAAAATGGAAATTTTTTCACGAATGTTCCTTACATAGGGGTTACACGATCAATTTTTGCCTTTCAAGTTTCAATACACTCACATTTTTTTACTAACACACTCACATTTTAAAAATTGAACAGCAACTTGATATCAATTTTTGCTTTCAAGTTTTGGGAAAACTTGACGGTCAAGTTTTAAACAGCTGATCAATTTCTTGTAAATTTATTTTTCTTTTTACAAATATTGTGCCGCAATAAAACACGATTGATAAAATACGGAATGTGAATATTTCGGTAAATCGACGAAATGATTTAAAAATAAAAATAAATAAAAAATCAATTTCTGCTGACATGAAAATGTCTGTGGAATATGTGAAGAAAAAAATAAAGTCTTTTCGAACAGCCTTCAGTGCGGAAACAGCCCACAGAGGCGAGCATTTTTAGTTCTTTCCTTGACGACGGCATCTTGAAAGCAAAATTGACTATCAAGTTGCATGCAGCCTACGTCACAGCTTCAAGTTCAACTGAATTTGACAAGCAGTATGTGTTATCAACTTGAAAGCAAAATCTTGATCGTGTAACCTCACTGTTAGTGTATTCCCCGCTTAATAACTTTTTTTTGCTGGGTACATACCTTTAATGATCGTGGTCTCTTGTAGGCCTTATCACACATTGTACATTTATGATCGAAACCCCTTTGATGTGTTTCTCGTATATGAACCACATGAGCTTGTCGATTTTTCGATATTTTTGGACAAATGTGACATTTATAATCGATTTGTTCACCCACAGGATGTACCAAAGTTTTGTGTTTATTTAAAGCATAAATAGTTGACAAAACTAGACCACAAATATCACAATTTATAGTATTTCCATGGACAACTCTAACATGACTGTATAGAAACCACTTGTTGCCAAATCTATAAGAAAAAATAATATTAATATAAGATTATAAAATTAATTTAAGTCGTTACTTTTTATCACAACGTGAACATGGAAACATTTTTTCTTCTTCCGTTAAATGTGTTGATTTATGATTTTCTAGGGCCAGGCCATAATAAAAAGATGCACCACATATATCACAACAGTGAGTTTTTTCCCGTTCAGTATCGTGTACCTGACAATGACTGTCCAAGATTCGTTTGCTTGAGAATATTTTATTACAAACATTACATTTTAAATAGTTTGGATCTAAATGATGTTTAACATGGTCTACCAGAATTTCTTTTGCATGAAATTTCTTATTACAACATATAACATAGCCGCGCTGATTATGCTCTATTTTAACGTGTTTAACCAATTTTCTAAAAGTTTCCATGGGAGTGTTGCAAATATTGCAAGAAATTTTCAAGTGTTCGGCGAGTAGTTTATCAAATTCTAGAGTTTTATATTTCTTACGTTGCCGTGAATTATGATTTAGTTTATCTTGGGAACCTGTATCGGTGTTGCTATCTGTATCGTCATATTTATGTGATTCTGGTTTGATTTGAAATGATTCCGAATTTGGTTCAAGTTCAGTTTGTTCTATAGTTTGTTTTTCTTTGCGGAATGTTTTAGTTTCAGTTTTTTTAGATTCTTTTTTCTTGGTTTCAGATGTTTTAGTCTTTTTGCGTTTTCTAGAGGTATGCAAAGGATCTTCAATTGTAGTCTTATCTGATATTGTAATAGCTTTTCGTAAATTCTCTCTTATAACCATTAGGGGTGTTTCATCTTCGCATGAATCTTCTTCGAGTTCTTCTTTTATAATGATTTTTTCTTCTTCTATTATCAATTCTGTTGATAATGCATTTTGTATAACAGTGTCTGGTTCCAATTGAAGAAATTCATTGGGAACTTCAATTTTCATTATTGTCCCTAAATTCGTATGAGCATCTTCTATTCGCACATAAAATTTATGAAATTCGCTTAATTCTTTCCAGCATCTGGCGCAAAGCCAAGATGAGAATTTTGTTGCTTCCTATAATGGGTCACAAACAAATTATAATGCTGCTTCCACATCACGTTTCGCCTCAGACAAACGAAAATAACAAAATACAAAAAAAAAAAATATACTGTCACTCATTCGTCTGGCGATGAACCTCTTGTGAAATCCCCCTTTAGTGAAACATTTGTTCCATTAACTTACCATGGGCCAAAAATGTTTTTCTATTAGGTTTTGCACATTCAGTTCTTGCCATTTTATTGAATTCACTTTTATAGTATCCACAGATTCATTGTCTAATTCTAGACATAATAGACAACTTTCCATTGTTGTAGTGGCTTAAAATTGTATCGTTTAGTTTCAAAAATAGTTTTATATTCAGCCTATAGATTACAGTCGAACCACTGAAAAATTTATGTGGATAACAAAAACATCATCAATAACAGGGATGTTAAGAACAGCTGTTGAAAACCAGGGATTTGCTGTTTTCCTACAATTCGAAAATTGAAACTGCTAGAAAATAGAATGTCGAACTAGGGATACTGATCCCGAAATCCCGATCCCGCAAATGCCGGGATTTTCGGGATTTACAAATCGCGAAATCCCGGGATTGGTCTTGAATAAATCCCGGGATTTCCGATTTCATTATTTGGTATATTTTATCTCTTTTTGTATTTGTTTTTATTATTATATTCGACCTAAATCACATAAATCTAATATCTTATTAAATATTTTTAAAGAACAAATTTTTGCCATTCATAAATAATAGATTAAAATAGATTACAGATTAAATAAATCTGAATAAAAACCTTAATAACTTAAAAACTTTTATTCAGCTCTGAAACTTTTAAAAATCGTAATTCAGCTTTTTTTTAATCTTTTTACGGCCATGTTTTTCTTTATTTTATTGATGATTTGCTAAAATTATACTTCATACAAAATAATTTTGCTGAGCTTTCTGAAATCAGCAGAGGTATGTGCTTAATATTTTATATTAGTTGATTTAAAAACACTAATAGTCACTAAAGCCTAATGACACTTGCTAGTTTCTAGATTCTAGTTTTTTTCACCATCAATGCAAATCATATGAAGGGTACTGCATTACCAACATCAATTTGACAGTTTGATAGTTTTTCGATATAGTTGTTCGCTTCACACACATTATTTCTCACATAAGGAAATTCGTGCTCTCTTCTATTTTGGATTATTAATACTGAAACTAGCAAGTGTAATACGGGCTTAAGTATTTCTGATGATTTCAGCAGAGTAGTTTGTATTTGCATTCAACTGATTTTAGCCAAATATAACTAAAAGTTTGAAGATATAGCAGTGTTTTAGCTACTTTTAGTTAAAAAGTTTCTTCAGAGGTAAATTGTAATTTGCAATTTGCTTAAATTTAACTCATAAGTATATTTCATATATTTCGGAAATTTTACAATTATTTACTAAACAAGTTCTGCTGATTTCAGTAGTTTTAATCGTGGAACCGTTTTTTTTGCTAATTTTGAGTAGCTTTTTCTGCTATTTTTACTTACTTATTTCTATGAATGTAGTTTTTGTTTAAAGTCAGATTTAAAATGCTGTAGTACTCCACTCTGAGTGGATTTTGTTCCTTTCTTTTTTGCACTTACATATTTTTTGTATCATGCTATCTCTATTTTACACACTCCACTCCGCAGCGTGGACTACTCCAGCATTGTGAATCCGGCTTAATTTGTTTATTTTTTCATACTACAAGAAATAATAAGTAGATTTATTATGAATTATTTTAATTTCTAGGGTTTATTTCAGCTATTTATTTTTATTTTATTTATTTTATTTTTTATTTAATGTCAATACAAAGAAATCCTTCATGGCCAATTATTTATGTAAAATTAAAAATATAATGAAACAATTTGTAAAATGAAAAATATGATGAAACAAGAAAATCCCGAAACACCGAAAAATCCCGGGATCCCGGAATTTAAATTTTCAAAATCCCGAATCCCGGGATTTGTAAAAACCAGTCCCGTTCAGCATCCCTAGTTCGAACAAATCAAATATGTTAACAAACAGGGTGTTCAAATAAAAGGAGTTGGTCTCAATTTGGAGAATTTCAACTTCAGTTTGGAACAGATTTTTGAGGGGAGGGAATTCACACTTCGTCGGTTGATTTTTGCAAAGCCGCACATACCAAATACACTTAAGTCTCTTTTTATGCGGATTTGAAATTATGGGGTTTTAAAATGTGTTGCGTTTTTACATTTATAATACTTTTTTAAAGGTTTTCCATTAAAATGAATAAAACCAAGAAAAAAAGACAGTAATTTCGTTAGAAACAAAAATGGTAATTTTAGATCGCATAGAAAATTGTGAAAGATATGTATGTCTCTATTGGAAAATATTTTAAACCTGGAGAATCTTCAATAAGCGCAATTAAAAAGAATGTGTCTCAAACAAGAAAATCTGTTTTTTCTTGTTCACAACTGAGTTTAACATTGTCATCGAATTCTCGGGAATACGATCGTATTCTCAAGTGTGGACATATGTGGATGCATGTATGGAGATTTATGTACCATTTCATGCACGAACATACATTAAACCTGTATGAATTAATATACATTATTTTAATTAATATACATTATTTAATTCATAATAAAGTAATCAAAGTCCAACATATTCTTTTTAAATTGATTTATAAAAAATAACACTTAATTTTTATTATGTTATGTGCCTACATTCTAATAATAACAAGAAAAATTTAATTCCATTTCCTTGCCAGTAAAAAAAAACAAAAATGAAATTGACTCCATATATTCCCAACAAACAATTCGTTCCGTTTACGCACCGTTTTCGGTCCGTCATAAACGGAATCCAACTCCGTATACGTACCGTTTTCTGGATCCGTATACGGACCAGAAAAAGGAACATAAGGAACATCGAAACTGATTCGAATCCGTTGAAAATCCGTCAATGACAGACCGTTTACGGACCGTTATGTCGTGTTAAAAACGGACTAGTCCGTTTAAAGTCCGTCAATGACGGACCGTTATGTCATGTAAAAAACGGACTAGTCCGCTGAAAATCCGTCAATACCGGACCGTTTCCGGACCGTTATGTCGTGTAATAAACGGAGTGACTCCGTTTTTAGAATGCCGTTTTCGGACTTTTATATCTACTTAAATTGACACATTACTAACTTTAATATTGTATATTTTTTAATAGATTTATTAAATAATTTATTAATTTTATTAAAAACTATGTTTACCGCCGGTGGAACTAACTTCATTAATCGGCCTCAAAATTCGCAAAATTGACCCATAACTAGATCCAATATATATCTACAAGCAAAAGAAACAATTTATTAATCGAGGTTTATTTAATGTTTTCACGATTGAGTTTTTTCATACGCAATTCGCAAACTATCGTGAAAAAAATATAAAATTTCATAAACACTTACTATTTAATGATTCTATGTGAATTAAAGTAATTTGGCTACTGCGGCAACGACCAAGACAGGATGCTCCAGAAACTTTTTTAACCGACTTTACCGCGCGAGCCGTATTAAATTATTTAAATAATTCTATTTTGCGGACAAAAATTCACGAATAAACTGAAGAAAGACGACACCGTTAGCTCCGGAGTTCAAATTGATGAAAATTGGTGAAGTCCGTATTTAACGGTGCAGAAACGGATACACCAAAACGGATTCAAAACGTATTATATTCGAAAATCCGAAAGTACGGTCCGTTATTGTTCCGTATACGTACAAGCCTTGACGGATAACTGTTTTACGGACCGATAATGTTCCGTAAAAGCCGGATTGATGATTCCGTACATGCCGGAGAGTCCGTAAAAATGTTTTTTGGGTTGCTGTTCGAAACTTAAGCAACTATTGTGTTGTTGTATTTTTTTGCAACAAATAAACAAAAATTTTGAAACGTTTAATTCCCGTTTAGTTGGACAAAGAAAATTAAAATTTGTTTGTTTCTGTAGAATTAGAATCAATTACTTAGAAGTGCAGCTATGACGCGTACACGTTACGGAATGATTTTAAGCTCAAAATTTTTGAACTATTTAATAAGGGCCAATCACAAGTCTCTATAGCTAACAAATTAAGCAATAAAAATCAAGTTTCGCTACTAATTAAAAAGTACAAAGCTACTGGAATAGTAGAGAAAGCCAATACTAGAGGGCAACCTCGAAAAACTTTACATCGAACAGATTGAAAATTGTCCGATTAATTAAGAAAAAAACCCTTTATTTCTTCCAAAGATGTTGTGAGTGAGCTTAATCTCAATATTAGTTCGAGCAGTGTGAGAAAACGATAATTGGAAAATAATTTAAAAAGCTTCATGCCGTCTAAGAAACCTATACTGACAAAGAAACATTTAGGAAAGAGGTTTGCCTAAATGATTTTGCAACGTATTCGTTAATTTTCATTAGTTTTATGAAATTTAAGGTTGGATTTTGCAAAAGCTCACGCAAATTGGACTGTTGGGAAATGGAAAATAGTTTTATTCAGCGACAAGTCTAAATTTAACCTGTTAAATTCAGATGAAGTATGCCACGTTCGAAGACCGAAGGGAAAACGATTACATCCGCGTTATTGTAAAGGAACAATAAAGCATGGGGCGGAAATGTAATGGTGTGCACCTGCATTTTGTTGGCCTTTTGTTGAAATACAAATAAAAATGGATCGCTTTGTTTATTTGGATATTTTAGCCAAACATGCTTCAATATGCCGAATTGGAAATGCCACTTCGATGGGTGTTTCAGCGTAATAATCACCCAAACTTTCGTCAAAGTGGGTCAAAGAATGGTTACCTGTTAATGGGATTCAATTATTGAATTGGCCAGCTCAATCTTCAGACTTGACTCCCATAGAAAACCTATTCGGCATTTTGAAGCGCAGGGTCGGAACTCGCCGTTTTAGTAATAAGGGGGAGCTGATAAATTGCTTAAAATCAGAGGGGGATTCAATACCAACCACAACACTATCAAATCTAATAGATTCTATGGCAAAACGATGTGCGGAGGTAATATGCAAGAAAGGGTATCATAGGAAGTACTGAAAGTTGCTTAAGTTACGAACAGGAATATATGGAGTCAATTTCCCAGGTGGAAATTGGAGACGGTACAAAAAACAAAGCATTCTGAAAGCGTTTGTTGTCAATGGTACAAAAAAAGAAGCGTTTTCACAACGTTGATTCCCAATGGTACGAGAAAAAAACATTTGAAAAATATTATTTTGGATTGCTTTTCGAACGTTCACAAACAGTATTTTAGGAGTGCTTTTCATAAAAAATTTACAACCGTTTGTGAAATATAAACACTGTTAAAACATTGCTTTACAGCGTTTTCCTAACGTTTGCAAAAAGTACTTTAGCAGTACTTCTTTTAAAAAATATATAACCGATTATTTAAAAAACACTGCCAAAACATTGATTTAAAGCGCCTTCAAAATGTTCGAAAAAGTGCATTCCAAGCACTTTTTTTTTACTAAATTGTCTGCAGTTAAACAAAAAATGCAATTAAATCAGTGCTCGGTAGTAAGAGAGAATGTGAACGTATTGGGTGTCTTTACACTGTGAGAAATTATTTTATAATTTTTAAATTTATATTTGTAATTAATTGTAATTTATTTCTTACTGAAGAAATGAATTAATGAATGTATGCATGCATGAATGAATGAATGCATGAATAAAAGTAATAATAAAATAATGAAATACAAATAATTCATAATAAATTATGAAATACAAAACATCATAATATCTTAAGAATTAAGGTTCAAAGCAAAAAAGAGTAATAATAACAAAAGGATAAAAATAGCATCTTTTAGATGATCTTTTAGATCATTCTAAGGCGTTTGATACGGTTGACCATAACATTTTATGTTATAAATTAAAACATATGTTTAATTTTTCATCAACCGCAACACATCTGATATCATCATATCTAACAGAGAGATATCAGTATGTTGAAACAACAACCACAAAATCTAACTTTTTGCCTGTAATCCGAGGTGTTCCTCAAGGATCGATCGTAGGCCCACTTCTTTTCTCATTATACGCAAATGATCTTCCAAACAAACTAGAAAACTGCAAGGCTAGAATGTATGCTGATGATGTCCAACTTTACATAAGTTGCAAAGTTACAGCGATTGAAGAATGCGTCAGAACACTGAACCAGGAGTTGCATCGAATTTATGAGTGGGCTACCGCTAATGGTCTTGGAATAAATCCTAGCAAGTCCAAATGCCTTATTATCAAAAAAAGATTACTAAAATTTGATCATGTACCTACTATAACTCTTGAAAATCAATCCATATTAATTATGCTTGCGGTAGATCATTCTCAATGTTAAGAAATCTTTGGCAAACTCAGTATTGTACTCCAACTAAGATTAGAATCCTTCTTGCCAAAACTTATTTGATGCCGATCTTATTATATGGTATCGAACTTTTTGCCAGCTGTGACAACGAAAGCAAAAGAAAACTGAACGTAGCTTTTAATAGTATTGTCCGCTATGTATATGGCCTGAAAAGATTTGATCATATTTCATCGTTTGCAAATCTACTTTATGGCATTAGTTTTGATGATTATGTTAAAACAAGGATTTTAATTTTTATGCATAAAATAATATATACCCGCCAACCTGAACATCTACATTTGCGATTAAAATTCTCAACACTTGATAGAGGCAAAAGACTATTAACTTTTAATCATCGTACTCAGATTTCGAAATACCAATTCTATATTAATGGAATAGGTCTCTGGAACAGAATTCCACATAGCACTCAAATTATTAGTAACGCACAACAATTCAGAAAAAACATTATTAGTTATTTCTCTAATTGAATAATATACACTCAAAAAAGTTTGACAGTGTAGTATTGTTTTAATTGTATATATAGTTGTTTTTTATATAAAAATACAAAACAACTATTATGAGAGTTAATTAACTGAAAATAGCAGTACTTTTTGCCTGTTTTGTCAATTATTTAAAAATATTTTTAGCAAACTTAACTGACAATTTTACATTCTTAGTAATTTTCGATGCATTTGTTAGTTATATTTTATTTTATTTTTTTTCTTTCAGCAATTAAAAATAACTACTTTTTTGTTGTTGTTATTTTATTTTGTCGCCTTTTGTTTTACCTGCTATTTGCAATAGGTTTCTACCGGTGAACTTTTTCGAGTGTGTGTTTTGATTCTAAAGTTTGATTCGAATTTTTAATTTTGAATTTTTATTTGTTAATAATTTTGAATTATGTTTATGTTACATTAAATTCTAAAATTGTTTAGTTTACAGTAATTTTAAAATTGTTTCGTTCAAAAATATTTATCTATTCTATGTCATTAATGTAATTGTAATTATATTTATAAGTATTTACTAAATTATTGTTTTTACGCATACTCAGTTCCATACTGTAATATAAGACTTAAGTCTTGTGTATGGAATGACAAATAAATAAATAAATAAATAAATAAAATAAATAAATTTCGTTGATGTTAGTCTAAGTTGAATTGTTAATAACAAATTGGATTTGCTTTCAACAGTCACATAAGTAGACGATTTTCAAAATATTAACCCACTCAAAGGCGAAAGGCACTGATAATGGCTTTGTAGCGAAAGCCGAAAATGCGCATTCTGTCTTGCTGGTCTTATTGAATTCTTTCAAAAAATTTTTATTCTTTTTAATTTACTTGTAAAAATTGTATCATCTTTCTTTGATTTGAATTTAAACAGAAAGTGATATTAATTTATGATCTAGAGTCAAACTAAAATAACATTCATTTACTTAAATAACAGATCAACTAAAACATTTCTCCCCCATTTATTTTGTGTATAAATTATTTATTCTTAAAAAAAGTATTCCATTAGTTAGTAAATTTAAATAAATGAATTAAAGAAATAAAAATAATTCATAATAAATTTCCTGTTCTCGTGTAACTGAAAAATTTTAAGAGTGTACTATTTTTCTAAAATTTCTTAAACAAAGCGACATAAAACTGCTTTGTTGAAAGCTACCATGCTACTAAATGTAATATTTTTATTTGTTATGCTCTTAGTTGAGAGTTTTGTTGCCATTCGTGTTGTGTACGTGTGAAAAGCCGATTATGATCGGCCACTGGTGGCTATGGGTGCCGACCACTGAGTTAAATCCATGTGTCAAATCGTTAAAAAAAAATTTTTTTTAAATATAATTTTAATTATATTTTATTATTTATGTAAAAGAGTTATATCAATCATTATTTATGCAAAAGAGTTATAGCAATTGTCTCATTATGGCACTTTGTAAGAATATACTTAAATCGCACTAATTGTATACTAATATCAGCATAATTTTCATTAAATTTTTTAACGTTAAACAATCCAATTTATTTTGATGAAAGTGGATACTTAAAAACATCAGTTATTTCATTATAAATTTGATTATTTAAAAAAATATCAACACAATTGTGTTTACAATGTTTAATCCCAAAAATTTCATTAATTACTAGAATATTTCCATTACTGAGTAGGTATTCTCAGGGTGAGATGAAGTGAATTTAAAACCTTTAATATTTATAAAAGAAAACGCCACTTTTGATTCTGAGGATTCTAAAATCTTTTCAAGAGAATATTTTGTATTTTTGAACAGTGGATATACCAACGGGATATTTGGTGAGTTTTTGTTATGAAAAATGTGCAATTTTCTTTGAATTTGTCCAATAGGATTTTTGGGAGATTTTACAATTGATTTTATAAAACCTAAACTGTTTTCAAAATCGAATGCCGAAAATTTTCATATAAGAACTCCAGTATTGACTACGTCATCCGTGATATGAATAAGATTATGAATGTTCATCGTTTGCGAATTTGGTCCAAAAAAATGTGGCATAAGTTCAAAAAATTTCTTTGAAAGTTGTTTAACATAATCAGATTTTACGTTGCTAATATACTAGACGATAAAATTCTACGCTAGTTTGACGATTGAAGAAGCATTTTAAAGTTTTTTGCAAGGCTTTGAAAACGTTATAAAATACCACCCTCACACCGTAAATCATGGTTATCATTTGGGGCGTTGTCAAAACGCTTTAAACCTGTAAATTGGTATATTCTGAAAATGCTTGTACCACCTTTTAAAATGCTCGTATTTTTCCACCTGGGTTCATTTTTGTTTTTTTTTTTCTGGCAAGGAAATGGAATTAAATTTTTCTTGTTATTAGGTCCATTCGATTACTGGATAATTTGTACAAATTTGTACAAATTTTTACTGGATGGCGTTCGTTTACATAAATACTCAGTAAACAGAAAGAAAAAAGAGAGAATAAAGTGACAGTTCTATGTTGAGAGTTTATAAGTCTTCTTCTTTTTCTTGCAAATTTTTACTGGATAAATTTTTGCCAGTAAGAATTTGCAAGCAGAAAAAAACATATGTTTCGAAAACATATGATTGTTTATGGTAAATAAAAAAAATTATTGTCCAATTATATTATTTTATGGAAATGCAAAGCAGTAAAACTTTCAAAATAAATTATGGAAAAGATAAGAAAACCTTCTAAAAATGTTCTGCTTAAGGTTTAACATCAAAAATTGTCTTCTTTCATAGCGACCAGTTAAAATTTATTTGCATATTTGGTGTTGTAATCAGCTGTGTGTACAAACTTGCAAATTGTTACAAATTTTCTGTTCGCGTACATGTTTGGGAAAATTTTAGTTTGAGAGTAAATCTTGTCTTACTCTCTGAAAGTTTGTACTGAGTAATTCTTACTGGACTTGACTGAGAAAAGTAATCGAATGGACCTATTATTAGAATGTAGGCACATAACATAATAAAAATTAAGTGTTATTTTGTATAAACCAATTTAAAAAGAGTATGTAGGACTTTGATTACTTTATTAGGAAAAGTTGCTTAAAGCCTATATGACACTTGCCAGTTTCTAGATTCTAGTTTGCACCATCAATGCAAATCTAGTATTAATAGGTTCATTCGATTACTTTTCTCAGTCAAGTCCAGTAAGAATTACTCAGTACAAACTTACAGGGAGTAAGACAAGATTTACTCTCAAAATAAAATTTTCCCAAACATGTACGCGAACAGAAAATTTGCAATAATTTGCAAGTTTGTAGACACAGCTGATTACAACACCAAATATACAAATAAATTTTATCTGGTCGCTATGGAAGACGATATTTTTTGATGTTAAATCTTAAGCAGAAACTTTTTACAAGGTTTCTTATCTTTCCCATAATTTGTTTTGAAAGTTTCATTGCTTTGAATTTCCATAAAATAACATAATTGTAAAATATTTTTTTTTTGCTTTCAATAAACGAACATATGTTTTCAAAACATGTTTTTTTCTGCTTGCAAATTCTTACTGAGAAAAATTTATTCAGTAAAAATTTGCAAGAAAAAGAAGAAGACTTAGAAATTCTCATCATAGAACTGTCACTTTATTCTCTTTGTTTACTGAGTATTTGTGTTAACGAACGCCATCCAGTAAAAATTTGTACAAATTTGTACAAATTATCCGGTAATCGAATGAACCTAATAGTATTAATAATCCAAAATAGAAGAGAGCACGAATTTCCGAATTTCACGAATAATGTGTGTGAAGAGAACAGCTATATCGAAAAACTATCAAACTGTCAAATTGATGTTGGTAATAGGTCCATTCGATTACTTTTCTCAGTCAAGTCCAGTAAGAATTACTCAGTACAAACTTACAGAGAGTAAGACAAGATTTAATCTCAAAATAAAATTTTCTCAAACATGTGCGCGAACAGCAAATTTGCAACAATTTGCAAGTTTGTAGACACAGCTGATTACAACACCAAATATACAAATAAACAGTGTGTTCCCGTACGTTCCCAATGTTACCGAAATTTACCCAAAGTTACCGAAATTTACCCAAAAGCGTTCCCGTACTCGAGAATTGGGTAAATGAGAGCGCTAATGAGAGTGTATTAGTGCTTCTCTTTTTACCAAAATTTACCCAGACTTTTTCTTCGGGTAAACTTTGGTAAAACAGCTGATGCAAATATAAACAAAAAACAATTGTGAAATTAAATTAAAAATTGTAATTAAATAAAGAAATAAGCAAAAGAAACTTGGTTTTTTGTTAGAATTAATTGAATAAAATCAAAAACAACTTTTAAATGCGAATAAATATGTCTATTTGTGCCGATTTGCAAACTGAAATTATACGTATTTTCACATCAGTGATGGGATTTTTGGCACAATCTAAGATTGATTGGTACAATGGCACAGCCGATACTATTTTGGAACATTTTGGTTATCTACAAAATTTAATAGAAAATGAATTTAAAAAATAACAATTCTTTAATTTTTAGTTTCTAAGCATTTATTGGTATTAAAATACCTTTTCGAATAAAGCAAAACTAAAAAATGGCATTCTAAACATATTTCATAAAAAAAATTTAATAAAAATCTTTTATTTGTTAGTTTTTCAATTTTTTTGTTTCTCTGTTAATTTTCATTCGTATTTTTTTCTGAAATTAAATTAATAGGCTGTTTCATATATTTGTGCTTTTATTGTGGATTTATTAAATCCAGTTTTTTTTTGGATTTAATAAATCCATTTTTTGTATGTAAAATTCTAAATCCAGGTGATTAAAAAACACGCTAATTATTTAATAATAATTATAGTGTCGATTTTTGTAAAAAGATTTAAGAGAATTTGCCTAATAATTTGTGTGAAAAATACTCACTTTTAAACTTTTTTATAAAATAATTCTATACGAATACTTCTGAAACAAAATATGTAGATATACATATGTAAAAATGTAGGTAAATAAAAAATAGCTTCCTCTTTGGCTCGTTAAAAAAATTAAAATTAAATATTTAGATAGGAATTCGAAAAAGGCTTTATAGTAAAGAAAATGAGTTAAAATAGCTAATCAGCGATTGACATTCTGCAAACGAATATATTGTTGCAAAAATTGCGAAAAAAAAACATTTGCAAGAAGGGAAATTTTTGCAACAATATATTCGTTTGCAGAATGTCAATCGCTGATTAGCTATTTTAACTCATTTTCTTTACCATAAAGCCTTTTTCGAATTCCGCCGTTATTTTGCAACTTTTTAAGTGCGGTTTTTTTTTTAAATATAGAACATAGGGACTATAATACCCTTTTATACAATAAATTTTGCTGGTTGATTGTAACAAAAAAACGAGTAAAAAGGTTAAAGTCGGGCATGCCGACTATAGAATACCCTACACCAGTCTGGGTAAAAGCCAACTAATGTCACCAAAATCAATAGGCTGCGTTATTGGGCCAATATAGGTCTGTGTACCAAATTTCATCAAAATATCTTAATATTTGCGACCTGCAGCGTATAAACAGTATAATTTTGGTAGGACCCTTATATGGGCACTAGGTCTAAACATGGACCGATGTTCATCAAAATCAATAGGCTTCGTCCGTGGGCCAAAATAGGTCTGTGTACCAAATTTCGTCAAAATATCT
Organism: Leucophora obtusa; assembly: GCA_949987735.1. Lineage (NCBI taxonomy): Eukaryota > Metazoa > Arthropoda > Insecta > Diptera > Anthomyiidae > Leucophora > Leucophora obtusa. Next base: position 51,665,838 of record OX465299.1, read on the forward strand.
TAATATTTACGACGTGCATCGTATAAACAATATAATTTTGGGGGGACCCTTATATGGGCACTAGGTCTAAACATAGACCGATGTTCACCAAAATCAATAGGCTTCGTCCTTCGGCTGCCATAAGTCGGTGTACCAAATTTCATCAAAATATCTTAATATTTGCGATCTGCAGCGTATAAACAATATAATTTTGGTAGGACCCTTATATGGGCACTAGGTCTAAACATGGACCGATGTTCACCAAAATCAATAGGCTTTGTCCTTGGGCCAACGTAGGTCTGTGTACCAAATTTTATCAAAATATCTTAATATTTGCGACCTGCAGCGTATAAACCATATAATTTTAGTAGGACCCTTATATGGGCACTAGGTCTAAACATGGACCGATGTTCACCAAAATCAATAGGCTGCGTTACTGGGCCAATGTAGGTCTGTATACCAAATTTTATCAAAATATCTTAATATTTACGACCTGCAGCGTATAAACAGTATAATTTTGGTAGGACCCTTATATGGGCACTAGGTCTAAACATAGACCGATGTTCACCAAAATCAATAGGCTGCGTTATTGGGCCAATATAGGTCTGTGTACCAAATTTCATCAAAATATCTTAATATTTACGACCTGCAGCGTATAAACAGTATAATTTTGGTAGGACCCTTATATGGGCACTAGGTCTAAACATGGACCGATGTTCACCAAAATCAATAGGCTGCGTTATTGGGCCAATATAGGTCTGTGTACCAAATTTCATCAAAATATATTAATATTTACGACCTGCAGCGTATAAACAATATAATTTTGGTAGGACCCTTATATGGGCACTAGGTCTAAACATGGACCGATGTTCAAAAAAATCAAACTTGTTCGTCCTTGGGCCAACATAGGTCTATGTACCAAATTTCATCGAAATATCTTAATAGGTGCGACCTGTAGAGTGCGTACAAGATTGCATGGACAGACAGACAGACGGACGGACGGACGGACAGACGGACATCGTTAAATCGAAATAAAAAAAAATTCTGAACCGATCGGTATACTATAAGGTGGGTCTACGACCAATATTTTTTGGTGTTACAAACATCAGCACAAACTTATAATACCCTGACCACATAGTGGTGTAGGGTATAAAAACGCGAAAAAAATTCCGAAAAGGAAATTTTTAGCATCAATGTACTTATTTCCCGAATGTAAATCGCTGAATTATTTTGCAATTCTTTACCTGCGTTTTTGTTTTTTAATTTATAATCTAGGGACTATAATACACATCTCATACAATAAAGTTTGGAGGCTAGTTGGAAAAAAATCGCGAAAAATAAAATTTGCAAAAAGGAAACAGTTTTTCATCAATACATTTATTTGCAGAATGGAAATCACTGATTAAGTTTTTTAATTAATTTTTTGCAAGGTTGGTTACCGTTATAGTTATAATACCGTTATCGCTAAAGTACCCTTTCAAATTAAATAACGTTACCGTTACCAATGTCACTAAAAAAATTTCCAAATACCGTTATCGTTACCGATGCCATTATTTTTATGGGTAGTTACCGATAAAGCACCGTAAGTTGTTTTTCATGTGAAAAAATTTCTCTCAGACTTTAAATGCTTTAAATTGCAATTTAAGTTAAAAAAATTAACAATATTTTAATTTTATAACAAAGCCACAATCACAATTAACACAAAATGTCACTTTTTCACCAGAAAAATAATAGTCTTGTACATTAAATTTGCGTGAAAACTAAGTTTGCACAATTTTCACGTGAAACTCATTGTCGTGAAAAATAATTTTTTTTATATGGAGTAGAACAGTTTTTTCACGTGAAAACTGAACAACTTACGGTGCTTAATCCATAGAATTTTAAAAATTCAAATGCTATAAATTTATCTCAGAGCTTCGAAAGAATTAATTTAAGTTTAATTCATAAAAAAATTAATTCAGTTTTAGAAAATGTTTATATGTATGTATACCATTCCGTGCAACCATTCCTAAAGAATTTATTCATTGGCTGCATTCCCAAATCTTTAATAAGTATCGGATGAATTTAATTTATCATTCACCTTTTAATTGAAAGAAAATTTTAATTCATTCAAATATAATTAATTCCATAAGAATTCAAAATAATTCCATAAGAATGCATTTACAAAATGAAAGTTGAAAACACGGTTTCTAAGTGAAAATTGAGTTTTGGCACAATAAAGGCCCATTTGGCACATTTTAGTCACACACTTGGCACAAAACAAAATGTTTCAAGTCCCATCACTGTTTAACATTATTCTTTGAAATAAGTTTTTGGGCTAGAAAAGTGGTTTTTTGCGTTCCTGTACTATTGGGTAATTTTGTCATTTTGTGAGAGGATTTTGTGCTTACTCTCATTTTACCGAACTTTACCCAAAAAGTAAAGAAACACACCTAAATTTTAACTAGTCGCTGTGAAAGAAGAGAATTTTTGATGTTAAACCTTAAGCAGAAGGTTTTTTTATCTTTCCCATAATTTATTTTGAAAGTTTCACTGCTTTGCATTTCCATAAAATAACATAATTGGAAAATAATTGTTTTTATTTACAATAAACAAACATATGTTTTCGAAACATGTTTTTTCTGCTTGCAAATTCTTACTGGCAAAAATTTTTCCAGTAAAAATTTGCAAGAAAAAGAAGAATACTTAGAAACTCTCAGCATAGAACTGTCACTTTATTCTCTCTTTTTTCTTTCTGTTTACTGAGTATTTGTGTAAACGAACGCCATCCAGTAAAAATTTGTACAAATTTGTACAAATTATCCAGTAATCGAATGGACCTAATAAGTGTGTTTGCGTACACCAAAATTTGTACAAATTCGTACAAATTTGTACAAGTTTTTACTGGAAGGTGTTTGTTTACACAATTACTCAGTAAGGAGAGAGGAAAAATAGAGGGTAAAGTGACAGTTCAATACCAGAGAACTTACAAGTTTTTACTGGATGAATTTTTGCTAGTAAGAATTTGTAAGAAAAAAAAACATACGATTTAAAACATATGATTGAAGAAACAAAGCATTTGTCTAAATAGTTTCGAAATAATTTTTTGTAAAAATAAAAAATATTTAAATATAAGCTTATTTACGATGGAAGGAGTAAGGAAGTGATCATTTTATTAGGTTTTATTTATTAATCCAATAATTTGAATAGGTTTATTTCGCAATCAGCTATTTTAATAACCAATTTAGCTATTTTCTAGGCAAATCTAGCGATACTTCAACTCGTTTAGCGGGATAAAATATAAATTAGCTATTAGCGGGAAAACTAGCGATTTTTCTTTTTAAGACAGTCTTCACATTTTCTTAGCATTTTTTTACATTTATTCCCTTGACAGAATTTTTGAATCATTATTATTCAGCGATTTATCGGTAAATTTTTATGGAAAACAAAAAAGTTCGAAAAATTTGGCGATGTATCAATAATTTTTTAAGAAAGTATTAAGAAGTTTGAAAAATATAGCTATTTTTGTGAAATTTTTCAACAGAACTTAAAAAGTTCGTGCAATTTAGGGATTTATCGCTATTTAATTTGTTTTATAATTTAGATATTTTCTAGTGATTTTTTAGTTTGATATAGCGATATTTTTAGGGAAGAAGTTGGCAGCAGTATTTTACTAATTCTTACAATTTTTCTGTTTGCGTACATTTTTAGATATTTTTCTTTTTGAGAGTAAATTTTGCCTTACTCTCTGTAAATTTGTTACTGAGTAATTTTTACTGGACTTTACTGGAAAAGTACCCAAACACACCTAATGCAGTACCCTTCATATGATTAATTAATTCCTGCTTATGTTTTATTAATAAATTCGTTCCTTGAATTAAAGAATTGAATTAAATGTTTGGGAATTCATTCCAAAAAGGAATTAATTCTTTAAAGCTCTGGCGTGTACATTTCAAGAAAAATACCAAAAAAAATTATTTAAGAAAAGCTGATTTTTATTGAAAAATATGGCTTTTTGCCAAATCGCTAAATTGTGATTATTAACGTGCATGAAAAAAAGAAACAAAAAAAAATTATATAAACTATGAATTATAAATTTATTGTCGCCAAAATTAGTTTTATTGCGAGAATACAACTTTAAATATTTAACCAAACATTTTTGTATATTACACTTTTTGTAAAAAAACGCGTGTTTTAGATTTTTCACAAACATATGAAGCAAAATCAAAATTGTCCTCTGTTTTAAGACAAATGTCCTCTTTTGAGGTTGACGTTCTCTTTTTCTCAAAATGGAAATGGCAACCCTAGTAATTACTAGGGCAAGGAATTCCATACAAATGCATGTTTTTTCTCGATAGTCCAAACCTAATATGGACTAAATATTTATCCGAATCATCAAATTTAGAACAAAATGGCATCGATTTGTAATTGCATATTTTGTCAAAAATGCATGTTTTTGCAAATTTTGACTTTAAATGTATATTTGGTGCGTTTTTAATGCATATTTTGTGCTTTTTAATGCATATTTGTGTATATTTTTACCCCTAAATTCATAAATGCTTTGTAAAGTTAAAACAGGTTTACAAAACGTCATTTTCATACAAAATTTGTTCAATAAACCTCCTATAATTTTACAAAGCGTTTATGAATTTAGGGGTTAATTTTTAGGAGCATTTTTTATTTTGTAAAAAAATATAAAAATTGAAATTTTCATATTTTAATTCAATCAAAATAAACATTCTTAAAAACCTTATTGACCTATGGAAAATCTTCGAGTTGTGTGTCTGTTTGCAAAATAACTAACTTAAATATATTTTTTAGTTTTAAAGTGCAATATTTTTGAATGAATGGTATGTATATTTGATCTTTTTATTTGGTAAATCAATATTTTTAGTTCGATTTTAGATCATAAATTAATATCACTTTCTATTTAAGTTATTTTTCAAATAATGAAAGATGATAAAATTTTCACAAGTAAATTACAAAGAATAAAAAATTTTGAAAGAATTCGATAAGGCCAGCAAAACAGAATACGTATTTTCGGCTTTCGCTACAAAACCATCATCAGTGTCGTTTGCCTTGATGGGTTAATCATTGATGATGATCTACTTATGCTAAAGTTGACAACATATCATTTTTGCAAAAATAAGAGTTTTTAGTGCATATTTCTTATATTTTTAATGCATATTTTTCTTTTTTAGCCACATATTTTAGGCGCATATTTTCCATTTTTAAGTGTATGAAATTCCTTGCCCTAGTAATTACTTACCCAGTAAGAAAAATACAAACGGGAAAGCGGTGGCAAAGCACTTTAACAGGTGGTACAAGGACTGGCAAAAAGTGCTTTCGCATTCCCAAAATGATAACATCATTAGACAAAAGGACCGGCTGTTCAAAAAGCGCCAGAAAAGCACTGGAGGAACAAAATTTTTAAACGTTGGCAAAACGCTGGCAAAACCAATAAATAGGTGGTCTGGAAATATATTTTCCAAAATAAAATTAAAAAAAAGTTCATATGTATTTTTTTGACCCTGCCGTGATTTGAACCCAGGCCGTCAGATTGGCAGACGATTGCTCTACCCACTGAGCTAACGAGACATATAATAGTTAATGGCTAAACACATAAATGAGTGATAATAGCTGGACAACTACTGGCTGTGTCAAAATGTTAGTACTGGCAAACAATTTTTAGTAACTAGTATGCCAGTGTTTGGAGGGCAAAAAGAAAGTTGGTCTTGAAGGAGCTTTCCCACAAACAAAAAAATTAATTTAATGAAACAAAAAAAATTTTAAATTAAAAAAAACCAAAAAAATTTTTTTGCTTGCAACCGGATTTGAACTCGGAACCTTCCGACTACAAACATTTTTTAACGAAGCGTCAGCATTTTTATAAAATCATTGGTTTTCCAGTGAATTGATTTTTGTACGACTGGTAGCATTGGCTAGGTAGCACTGGATAACCACTGGTTGCAAACCTTGGCATATCACTCTAAGCCAATTCTTTGCCAGTGGTTTTTTATAAACCACCGAAATTTTTGTAAAAAAAATACTGGTAAAACGCTTTTCGCAAACGCTGGCAAAGCGTCCCAAATGAGTGTTCTGCCAGTCATTTATTTTTAATACCATGGTTACCCAGTGGTATGCCAGTGCTTGATTTTTTGTACCACTGGGGATTTCTGACTGGGCATATTGGCAAACGATTGCTCTACCCACTGAGCTAAAGAGACATATAATATTTAATGGGTAAACACATAAATGAGTGATAATCGCTGGACAACTACTGGCTGTGCCAAAATGCTAGTACTGGCAAACAATTTTTTGTAACTAGTATGCCAGTGTTTTGAGGGCAAAAAAAAAGTTGGTCTTGAAGGAGCTTTCCCACATATAAATAAATTGATTTTATAAAACAAAAGAAATTTTAAATTAAAAAAAAATCCAAAAAAAATTTTTTGCTTGCAACCGGATTTGAACTCGGAACCTCCTGACTACAAACATTTTTTTAACGAAGCGTCAGCATTTTTATAAAATCATTGGTCTATCAATGAATTGATTTTGGTACGCCTGGTAGCATTGGCTAAGTAGCACTGCATAACCACTGGTTGCAAACCTTGGCATTTCACTCTAAGCCAATTCTTTGCCAGTGGATTTTTTTATAAACCACCGAAATTTTTGTAAAACAAATACTGGTAAAACGCTTTTTGCAAACGTTGGCAAAGCGTCCCAAATGAGTGTTCTGCCAGTCATTTATTTTTAACACCCTTTTTACCCAGTGGTATGCCAGTGCTTGATTTTTTGTACCACTGGCGATTTCTGACTGGGTACCCACTAAAGTTTCTGTTCCAAAAAATCGGTTATAGACTTTTCAGATTGTTCTACTCTTAATTCTAATACCGATGATTTTTGTTTGAAATTGTCCCAAAAGCAACCACTTTAATAGCACCAAAGTGAAACCGTTTGCAAGAGAATCAGTTCTGGAACTAGTTCTAGAACTGATTCTACGTCAGTAATGGTTCCGGAATCAGTTTCATGGAATCGGTTGCAGTGGAACCAGTTGCAGAACTAGTGTGGTTTGAAACCGATTGGAAATAAATTTTTTTCCTGGGGATTCCCGTCAAACTTTTTCGGGAAATACCGCCCAGGAATTTCCGAACCCCAAACCCTATATTGGGCACATTTTCAAGTTTAATTTTTGAATATTATTTTGTTTCGTGAATTTTCGTGATTCACGTGAATCACGCGTGAGTGTGACTGAAAGTTCAATTTACTCACGTGAGCGTGAGTGAGTGTGAGCATTAATTTTTTTGTCGTGAGTGATTGTGCGTGATTAGAATTTTTTTCTCGTGAGCGTGAGTGAGTGTGAGTGAAAACTCACTCACATGCCCATCTCTAGTAAAAAGCATTAAAGTTGAAGTTAAAGCAGTTAAAGTTTAAAGCATGTCATAAATATCACTTCTTAAATATATACTTTTCATCTCTCCTTAAACAGTAAGAAATGTTTTCCCACATAAAAAAGAAGCACTCATTTTCTTATGAAATGCAAAGCAGACAATTTTAACGCATTCGTTGCGAACAGTTCTGGTGCTTTTACGACTCTTGGTCAGGTATTTTTTTTTGCTGAGTAAGGGCGAATTTTTTCTTGAATTTTATTTAAGTCAAAATTTCTAACTTAAGAAATATTTAAGTCAAGAATATTTAAGACCATATTTAAGAATATTTTAGGATATTTAAGGTAAAAAAGATTAAAGAAAGTTTTGGTGAATACACTTAAGAATTACTCGAACTCAAAATTCCTCGAAATCAAATGCTGTAAAAACACTTTGCTATCATATGGCGATGCGTTCTGAACTAGCCCTCTGCCAGTGCTTTTATTAATTTTACAGTTATAAATTAAGTACTGCCAAATAATTAGTTTTTACTGTAGATTCGAAATTTAAAGTCAGGTTTGAATGTATACAATTGTTGTTGTTCTGTGAAAACAAGACCCAAAAGCAGCGTTTTTCCAAAATAATTCCGGTGAAAAAATTTACAATTAACCTTAAAATAATTAATCCCGAATTAGTAATTAATAATTTAATAATTTTTTGTAACTTCGGCAATTTCTACCTGGGATAGCTAACTCTATGTGCCTTTGAAAATGCAATTTTATGCAATTTTGTCACATAAATTGATGACTGTATCTAACCGAATTCATTTATATGCCATGAAATGTCATATAAAATTGGGCTTATAGTCACATTGACGATATAAAAAAAGACAAAATATTGAATTCTCTTTAAATTGCGTGATAGAGAAGACCAAATTATATTACTAAAAATCATAACTACGCTGTAAATTTGATTGAACTAGACTGCCTCTCAGTTTCTCGTATTGAATTTTTATTTTATTTATTTAAAACTTTTGTAATCTATACTGTTTGTTTATTTGATACATTCGTTGAGGACGTTTGATTATTAGAAGGTAATTTTGAAGAATATTTTCTACGTACAACCTCCTCCCACTCTTTGGAGTGGCATTTTCTACGATGATTAGACTGATCGGAACTTTTATTAAAAGTTTTCGGACACCAGTTACAAGTATATAAAGGGATACCTGTATGAATAGATAAGTGTTGCTAAAATATATAAATAAAAATCATTATTTGTATATAAGTAGATTTATCTAATATTTACCTTTAGAGCTTGTGATTTCTTAAAAGCCTTACCACACGTTGTACATTTGTGTTTGTAGCCAGTTTGATGCACAAATTTTACATGATACTCATGTCGCCATCGATTTGGCGATATTTTTGAACATATTGGACACGTGTATTCTCTTTGTTCATCCTCTGAATGTTTAAATTCTTTGTGTCTATTTAAGGAAAATTTATTAACACAAATTAGACCACAAATATCACAAGCTAGAGAAGGTCCATGTATGCATCTAATATGATTTTTTAGAGTATTTGTGCTGCCAAAACTAAAAGAAAATGAAACGATTTTAAAAACAAGGACAAACCTAGAGATAAACGTTATAGAGCCAGTGTTGTAGTCATCACTAGGGCAAGAAATTTCATGAAAAAGAAAAATGTGCATTCAAAAATTTTTGCAAAAATTAAGCGCCTTAAAACATAAAAAGGTATATAATTCAGATATTTTTCGAATAAACAACGAGTTTATTGCTTTTTTTTGGGTCAACATGATTTTCAAGAAAGCTTTTTTTTCAAATAAAATCAATTTTTTTTTGTTTGAATCAAATTTTTTTAAACAAATTTAAAAATGTTATTAAAAATTGGAAAATATGCACAAATATGCATTAAAATTCTAGTAAAAACTCCTAGGTGCTAACTATAATTAAAACTGGCCGTTAACTAAAAACGATACAAAATTAAAAACTAAGATTATTTTATTAGTAGGTACTACTTACTTTTTTCCGCACTCTGGGCATTTAAACAACTTTTCTTCTGCCGATAAATGTCGCGTTTTGTGTTCATCTAATATATTTCGTGTATAAAAACTTAAACCACAGACTTCGCAACAATAATTCTTTTTACGTTTTGCATCATGTATCCTGCTATGAGCTTTTAGGCTTCCATGGCTTGTACATCTTTTATCGCAATCTTTACATTTGAAATAATCTGGATCCAAATGTTGATGTATATGATCTAAGAGAAAATAACGTTCAAAGAATTTCTTGTCACAACATTTAGCATAAGGCCGTTGTTTATGTTCACTGGTAAAGTGTTTAGATAATGTATAAAACGTTTCCATAGGAAGTTGGCAAATATCACATGCCAGTTTAAAGTTTTCTGCAATAAATTTATCCTTTTCCTTATTTAAATTTGACCTAGCTAAGGTAGTTTTCTTCCCTGGTTTATTTGAATCGGAATCTGAATTAGAAGTGCTATCGACATGAAATGAATCAGTTTTTTGTTTAATTTGTTTGGCTAAATATGTCTCATTAGGTATTTCTTTGTTACTAGCAGGTTCTTTTTTCTTAGTTTTAGTCTTGGGGTTTTCAAGTTTTTCAGATGCTTTTAAAGGGTCTGCCATTATAGTTTCAATTTGATTTGTAGCAACCTGTCTATTTCTACATATTTGTATCAGAGGCACATCGTCGTTCCATAAATCTTCATCGTATTCTTCTTTTATAATATTTTGTTCTTCCATAATCAGTTCTGGTGTTTCCGCAGTTTTTTGTATTGAGATGTCCTTATCATTTGCAATCTCAATTTTCATTATTGTGTCAAAATTTATGTGAGCATTTTCTATGCGTTTATAGAATTTATCAAAGTCATGTAACTGTTCCCAACAAGTGCTACAAAGCAGCGATGATAATTGTATTGTTTGCTAAATTTAATTAGAAATGTTAAAGTGAATTCTAGAGGAAAATTTTTTCTAACTTACCAATGGCCAAAAATGTTTTCTTATTAGATTTTCTATGTCCAACTCTTGCCATTGTGTTGAATTAACTTTTATACTCTCCATAGATTCACTGTGTAAATCTAAACACAACAAACAACTTTCCATTGTTTATGTTTAAGTGAATCCAAATGTTTCCAAAATGTGGGTATTGTCAAAACACTAAAGGTAGAATTAGCTATACGTGGACGTAACGTGACGAGTCTCCTTATGGAAAATCTAATGAGTCAAAAGAGCATAGCAGTCTATTTCTTTTTTACTCATTATTTTAGATTGAATCAGCTGATTCGTCACATTACGTATGGCTAAATGAGCCTTAAAGTGAAAGTAAACAAAAAAAAGAAAATTAAAGCGGTGTTGCCACCGATATCTACGAGATAGTATTCTTTCTTTTTAAATTTGATAATTATTTAAATATTCATTATTTTGTATTTGGGTACTTCCCTTGAATTTGTTAAAATTTTACAAACTCACTAACATTTAAAACTGTAACTATTTATTTTGTTTAATATTCCTATATATTGTTCTCCTTTGAAATATGTACTAAAAGAACTTGTTTATTGAAACATAACGGTCTATGTTTATGTATCATGTAGGCATCTGTGACCACTAGCAAATACTTTAAAATTTAACAAGTCAGTTAGTAAAAAGGTACAGACGTTTACAAAATTGTTTTAAAGCGCTCTCGCTAATAAATTTGTAATATTAATGCACAAGGAGTGCTGTTAAAAATTTTGTTTTTATTTAAAATCAGTTTTTGCGTTCTACTGTACCACAACAAGCGGGTTTACATTATACTATAACCACAATCTAGAGTTGTGTCGTTCATGAACGAACTACTTCATTTGAACGGTTCAGTTCATTGAACGATATGACATCGTTCACCATTATTCGTTCAATCGTTAATTTCGAAATAGTCTTAGAAAATTTGTATCCCTTTCTTATTAATTTTATTACAGAATTAAACGTTTTTCTTAATAATTTCAAATTTTGAATAAAATTGTAATTTTCTGACATAAGGTCTGTTTCTTTACTTTTTAGGTAAAGTTCGATAAAACGAGAGTTAACAAGAAATACTCTCACGAAATGACAAAAATGCACAAAAGTAAACGAACGCGAAAAACCATATTTGAAGCCCGAAAAACAAATGTCAATAGATTTGTGCATTATTTGGTGAACGCTCTTTCTAGTTCTTGTTCAATATGTTGTAAAAATCTAGATAGCTTTTCTATTTAAACCCCTTTTTAAATCAAAAATTTAATAAAAATTTCCTTTTTAGGCATTTTGATTTACAAAAAGGAATACATAGTTTATTAAATTTGGAAAAGATTTTAATATTAAACAAAAGCTTCGATTTGTTTACATATTTATCTCTTTAACACATTTAAACAAGCGTCTTGAAAAATTGCCGGTAATTTTATGGAGTTGTAAAATCACCGATAGGCTTTTGCAACTATTATACTAATTTTTGTAAATGATAAACATATTTTCTGAATGAATGAAATGAGCGATTGAACTAAAAGAGCTATTATTTGTGAACTAGGTCTTTGGTTCAAATTAGTGAATAGTTCAATTGAACTAGTTGAACCCAACGATGATATAACAGCATATAAAGCTGCCTACACACTAGGGAACATACTTAAAAAAAGAGAGCATTTTTTGTGAATGTGTGAGTGCGTTTGTGTGTGTGTGCGTGTTGAGAGCGTTCATTTCGTGTTTACAAAATTTTTTGATATTTTTTGTTCCCTCAACCATGTTCCCTAGTGTGTAGGCAGCTTAAAAACAATTTACCCAAATTTACACGAAAAAAAGTCTCGGCTTTTTCGTGCAAGAAGAACAAGAATATTACTCTCTCAGGACAGCTCTCATTTACCCAATTGTGTAGTAAGAAAACGCTTTTTGGTAAAATTGGGATCCCGTAGGATCACAATGTTGAGTACCCGAACAAAGCTACTATTAGTATATGCACAATAAAATTAATATAAACATGTAACATGTAGTGCGCCAATAAATTGTCGAACGAACGACACCGTTCACGAATCACTGTTCAGACACAGCTCATGACAAAAAAGAACGATTGAACGATTTGAACGAACTAGTTCAATGAATTTTATTGAACGATATGACCGAGTCACCAAAAAGAACGATTAAGCCCAACTCTACCACAGCAGAGCTTTGAAGAATTAATTCCTTTTTGAATGAATTCACTACCAATCGAATTCAATTTTCTCTACAATTGAATGAATTCCTTTTCTTAAGTAATTCACTGAATTCGTTCAACTGAATATGTTCATCAAACAACAAATTCAAAGAATTAATTCAATTGCAATAGTTCTTTTTATTAAATCAAATGAATTAATTCACCGGCGTTCAATTTTATAAATCGAACGGAAAAAAAGTGAATTAATTCCTTACTGAATTAATTCACTTACTGAATTAATTCACTACTGAATTCGTTCAATTTCATTTTCGTTCAGTGAATTAAAAAAAATAAAATTACGTTCAGTGAATTAAAAAAAAAAATAATAAGTTCACTGAATTGAAAAAAAATAAAATAAGTTCACTGAATTGAAAAAAAATAAAATAAGTTCACTGAATTCAAAGCCTGTTTTCTGCCGTTCAGTAGAAGAAAACAATAATGTACAAATAAAATTTTTAAATAAGCAATTTTACAGCGTGTGCTAGTAAAAATTAACAAATTAGAAACCGGATGCTGTTTACCAACCTACATGATTCAAAAATAAAGCCTTTTACTATTAAAAATAAAAACTTTACAGATATAGATAAATTTGGAAAAAAAATATAACTATATAACTAGTTTGAAAAATTAATAGTTATATTTTTTTCCAAATTTATCTACATCTGTAAAGTTTTTATTTTTAATAGTAAAAGGATTTATTTTTGAATCATGTAGGTTGATAAACAGCATCCGGTTTCTATTTTGTTTATTTTTACTAGCACACGCTGTAAAATTGCTTATTTAAAAAATTTATTTGTAGATTATTGTTTTCTTCTACTGAACGGCAGAAAACAGGCTTTGAATTCAGTGAACTTATTTTATTTTTTTTCAATTCAGTGAACTTATTTTTTTTTTTTTTTCAATTCAGTGAACTTATTATTTTTTTTTTTAATTCACTGAACGTAATTTTATTTTTTTTTAATTCACTGAACGTAATTTTATTTTTTTTAATTCACTGAACGAAAATGAAATTGAACGAATTCAGTAGTGAATTAATTCAATAAGGAATTAATTCACCAGTGAATTAATTCATTTGATTTAATAAAAAGAACTATTGCAATTGAGTTAATTCGTAACAAAATAAATCGAACGAAAGCAAATATGAATTAAGTCCATTCAATATATATTGCTTAGTGAATTAATTCATCGAATTTTTAATTCAGAATTGAAAAATTGAATTAAGGAATTAATTCTTCAAAGCTCTGTACCACAGTCCATAAGTCCATCACTGTTGGTAAAAGTGGCACAAAAGTGCCATATGTGGCACTATTGAATGTTCAATGGCACTTTGGCACTCTTCATAGAATTTTGGCACTTTTTAAGAAAATTTCTATATAATTTGATAAAAGGTCGATATCGCTGGTTTTTTATTAAAAGAGACGTCAACTTAGAATGGGTAGCAAATTTAAAAAATAAACGCCACACTAAAAATTTCTACAATTTTCTGGACCACCTTCCAGTTCTTTGGGGACAATTTAATCATTATTTTGATCTTCAAAAATAAAAGCAATGGGGATAAAATTAGAAAAACTTTAATTGATTCTATGGTATTGTCCGTCACTGGAATTTTTAAAAAATTTATTATGGTATTCTAGTTTTTTATGACAAGCAAAAGTTTTAAAAATTTCACCATACAATGGTGAAAGCTTTTTCTGCCAAAAATAAAATAAAATTATCAAAAACTGTAATTTGTGAAAAATTACGATTTTTTCGATAATTTTATGAAATCTTAAATGAAATAAAAACTTTAAAAAAATGTCCAGGAACCGCAGAACACGACAGAACTAGTTCTAAGCACTTGGAGTTTCCTTTAAATTTTAACATCAAGTATTTTGAGCTTATTCCTAACAACTTTAGCCCCAAAAATCCCATGTTACTACGTAATCTTTTGGAGGAATTTGCAGGAGTTTTAGAATCGGTAAAATGTTCGATGCATCTTAAAATAATATCTCAAAATATGAATGAGGTATTTCATATTATATTTCTGTGAAGAAAAATTATAAAATTCTTCAAAAGAAAATAAAACTTATATTTTAAATAGTTGACGAATTAAAATATATGTGCTTTTTATTACATGACAATTTTGTCAAGGTTTTGCTGTGAAAATTTTTCTTAGAATACCAAAATTATAATAATTTCCATTCACACCAAAATTGTCACAAATTTTGTTATTGTTATAAAGTTTATAATAAGGGTGTTAATGTATAAATATTTGAAATAAAAGCTGAACATATTTTTTGAAACATGCATGTTGTTAAATTTTTTTTTTTTTTGCACTTTTAAAGCTTTTTTGGCATTTTTTTTGGCATCATTTAGGCACCAAACGAAAATTCTCAAATACCATCACTGAAGTCCATTCGATTACTGGATAATTTGTACAAATTTGTACAAATTTTTACTGGATGGCGTTCGTTAACACAAATACTCAGTAAACAGAAAGAAAAAAGAAAGAATAATGATGAGAGTTTCTAAGTCTTCTTCTTTTTCTTGCAAATTTTTACTGGATAAATTTTTGCCAGTAAGAATTTGCAAGCAGAAAAAAACATGTTTGGAAAACATATGTTTGTTTATTGTAAATAAAACAAATTATTTTCCAATTATGTTATTTTTTGGACATGCAAAGCAGTAAAACTTTCAAAATAAATTATGGAAAAGATAAGAAAACCTTCTAAAAATTGTCTGCGTAAGATTTAACATCAAAAATTCTATTCTTCCATAGCGACCAGTTAAAATTTATTTGTATATTTGGTGTTGTAATCAGCTGTGTACAAACTTTCAAATTGTTGCAAATTTTCTTTTCGCGTACATGTTTGGGAAAATTTTATTTTGAGAGTAAATGAAGAGTGATAGCCATATTCTAAAATAACAGAAAATCAATCGTCGGCAGAATAACGGGGAAAAAATTTTTTATTTGTTTAGGGTGGGGAATACGTAAAGCTGCCTACACACGAAGGATCATTCGGCAGAACATGCCCATTTTCTTACGAATGTTCCTTTGTGTGTATCAATGTATCGTGTTGAGATTCGTGTTATCAAAATTTTTTTATATTTTGTGTTTCCAAACTCAATATTCCATCGTGTGTATCGATGTTTACTTTTTTGCTGTGTTAGTTCATTGGGAGCGGTTGTGCTGTGAGGTGCTTTTGTAATTGCGAATTAAAGAAAATAAAAGAGACGAAAATGGCGACAATTACAAATAATAATAACTGGATTAATTTTATAAAAGAATATAAAAATTTGCGACAATTATGGGACACAAAATGTGATAGTTAAAAAAATAAAACTAAAAAACAGCAGCATATGAAAAATTAACAAATTACTTAAATTCGATTTTCTTCCGAGCATATTTGATGTTATCAGTTCGACAAACAAAGAGAACTTATGTGGAATTGTCTGGATTAAAAAATAAAACAAAAGAAACGCATGTCTTGACGAATATTCCTTCGTGTGTAGGCAGCATAATGTCAGACAATTCGTAATTTTTTGTTTTTTGTTGGAGTAAGTCACAAACGAAACTATTTATTTTCATGTTTTCAGTGTGTTTTTTGACTAATTTTTTCCAATAATAAAAAGTAAATTGCATTAAATTTAATAATAATGCAAATTATTACTTTTTCGTAACATTTTGTGAATTTTTTTTTATATATTCTTTAGTTTTTAGTAATGCCACTAAGTAAAAATTAGATCTGTAGTGTGATTCTATAACTTTTTAACGACAAAATTTGGTAGTTGTCTGTTTACTATGAAAACTTGTCAATTTAACTACCGAATTTTGCCGTTACAGAATTGCCCTTCTGGCATCGTGTTTGATGTTGCACATATGTAGTTGTGAGAACACTTGTGCAGCCAAACTTGTTTGAATAGGAATAAAACATGAACAAGAGCAGTCCACACGAGACAAATTCATGGGCGAACAAGAAATTGTTCGCTGAATGAACAAATCGATGTCACGGCAAGACACCAAATTAGCCTGGCCAAGTGAGAGACTAATCAGAACTGGGTCGACAACGAGAGTTGCTTTTTCATATATTTTTTATGGGAAGCAAAATGTCGCCATATCGTTCGGCGATTTGTCGTCGGAATAGAATCTATTCTATTTTCGTGATGACACACAAATACACACTTAAAATATTTGTCAAATTGTTGCCATATTTTTAACTAATTAAATATTGCCATTAGAACAGAGTTGTTAGAAATTCGTATTAGAGCAATAAAATATAACACAACAAGAATTACAGAAAGACCAATTGAATTGGTGAAGAATTGTGGTGAAACAAATACAACCATATTCTTGTTTTGCTTTCCTTTTTTGCTAAACGTGAAATGGCGACGGTCGATTGTGGCTGAATTTAAATTAATCGTGACGACTTTTACTGTCGTCGGTCGACAATCGAGCCAGTTGTGATTAACGTCTTATCCACGGATTGTAAGAAAAAACTAGGTGGCAACGTTAACAGATGTAATTTTTAAAGGGATGGCAGGCAATACCGTTAAAATACCATTATCGATTCAAACCCCTTTCAACTGAATACCGTAACCCCTAAAATATAGTTACCGAAATAACCGGAATAAATGTTAACATATCAGATTCTAATACTTTAATTCATAAGATATTG
Source organism: Leucophora obtusa (assembly GCA_949987735.1). Classification (NCBI taxonomy): domain Eukaryota; kingdom Metazoa; phylum Arthropoda; class Insecta; order Diptera; family Anthomyiidae; genus Leucophora; species Leucophora obtusa. Next base: position 51,683,048 of record OX465299.1, read on the forward strand.
TATCTTGTTGTGTTAGAAATGCAAATATTTAATAAAAATACAAAAATACAAATACAAATACCGTTATCACCATTAACAAAATAACTGGAATACCGTTATCCTTAAAATACCGATACCGTAATAAATGAAATATCGATACCCTTAAAATACCATTACCGAAATACATGAAATAATGTTATCTTGAAAATAACGACACCGTTATTTTAATTCTCTGCTCTTGGTTGTTGTTGTAGCAACTGTACCTAAAATATATTATATTTGTTAAAGTTCTTCTTCTTCAAGTTCTGCTGTCTCGTCTAGATCCAGAGCAAGGAACCGGCCCGCCTTAACCGGGTGACTCCATAATGACGTGGGATCTAAACGAGTCGGATTTGCCGCGCATCCAAGGAGGTGGTTTACATCGTGCGGACTACTTTGGCATGCAGGATGTGTTCGGGATGGTGGGCTCGATCCGAGACCAATAAGAGTTAAGGCGTGAACACCATCCCGAACGTAGCTGTGAGAGGACAACTCTCGTTCTCCTCGTCTTCTGCAATCTATGGGAGACAACCTCCAAGAATGATATTTATCCGGTAAGAATTGATGGTGTCATTTAGCTTGTCTCGATGAATATCGTTGAGACCTGCCCTGTAGGATGCTTCGTCCAGCGGATCTCTCATATAACACTGGATCGCACCCTCAAAGATGCGAAGGTCCTTTTTGACATTCTTCGGAGGACATCCACCTCCATAAGATGGTGATTCGGGTGGCCCCTCCTATATCATCCCAGTAGGAACTGCTTCGAAACTATTTGGCAGCGTTCTTTTACTAAAAGGACCTTCGTTTCCTCATAGAGACGTTGTACGTTGGATATCTGTACGCATCCAGTTATTCTCCTGAGGGCAATAACTCCAGCGATACCCAGTGGAGTTTTCTCCACTGGGTATCGCTGGCCACTATATTAGACCACTGACCGACCAATAATTTTCTAGGTTGGCAACAAGGTTTCCTTGTCCATACCCTAAGAGCTGCCGGCTAGCAACTTGAGGACATTGTTCCTACTCTGCATCTGTGTGTACTGAGGACATGAACAGAATGTCGAATGTGATCCCAAGAATTTTGGGGTGGTTAAGCGCCGGAATTTGTACGCCATCGACTACTACATTCAGTTTCAGCCTTACTTCTTTTGTCCAAGTGGTAAAAAAAAGTCGCCGAGGATTTTACAGAGAAGAGCTGCATATTCCTTCCAGTGAAGAAATTCGTAAGATTTTGAAGATAACTGTTCAACCTACCGCATAAGCTATAAATTTCGTGACCCGTCGCCAGTATGGTACAGTCGTCGGCGTATGAAATCAATTCCACTCCTTCTGGTGGAGCCGGGAGTTTCGAGACGTAGAAATTAAACAATATTGGCAAGAGAACTCCACCCTGAGGGACTCGTATCAAACGCCTTCGATAGGTTAAGCGCCACTAGAACCGTCCATTCGCAGCGGCTCTGATTCAGAACGTTAGTTATCACAACGGGAACACGATTTAGAAGGACCCACGTGAGCTGGCCTTTAAGGCGGCTGCCTCAGTAACCTAACCTATCTGTGTGGGAATGGCGGTTAAAGCTGTTGTTGTCAGAATCCAGAAATCCCGTAAAATCCCGGGATCCCGAAAAATCCCATAGTCCCGAAAATCCCGGGATCCCGATTTCATACAAAATCCCGAATCCCGGGATTTTCAAATATCAATCCCGATTGGCATCCCTAGTCTGTACCCTGACCATTTTCCAGACCTCAGGCACAATTAGGGCGGAGAAGGAAAGGTTGAAGACCTTTATCAGGTACTCGACTCCTGGCATATCCAGTTGCTTGATCATCAGCACGGAAATTCCGTCGTATCCTAGAGATCTAGACGGCTTGGCTCGTTTGATGACTTCGGCAACCTCTGTTGACGTCACTGACTCGTAGTTCGTGCAGTTTCCTTACGATACTCCTTTTCGCCTTGTCTCTCTCGGGGTGTTCTATAAATTGCTGGCTAAAAAAGCTCGCGCACCTTTTTAAGTCGTTCCCTTTGAACGGGTTCGAGAGAGATTTGACGGAGCTTCTTAGCTCCGATGCTGAGGTTGCATGACTTCAAGTGATCTACCCATTTGTTCCGCTTATGCTCGTTTACCAACTTGCTGATCTCCCGGTTGAGTTCGCTGATCCTGGGGTCGCTGGGGTTGGTCGAACGAAGCTCATCCCTCTCATCTGCGAGTTGTGCCGCTTCGGCTAAGAAATTTGGCCTGATGATCATGATCCTTCTAGCCGGAATAAAGCGGGCAACCGCTGCGTACACGATTTCACGGAACTTCCTTTGAATTTGCAGTTGGTGAACTCTCTGAACGCTAACGAGTCTAATCAACTTTCTTATCTCATAACTCACCCTGTATATAGCAGAGTGACAATGCATTTCTAGATGTGTAAATTTCTCGGATTAGATGGAGGAACGGGGTGTTGTCCGGGTGATATCCTGTGGGGCAGCTGGCCACTGGTGGAATTTACACATTGTACAATTCGATCTCGGCAGCTCCTGACCTTACCGCTATACCTTGGTGCTCTAGGTAAATATCACGTACGTTTGGGTCAGGCGATAATCCAATAATTGAATTTAGTTGCTAATATGCTATACTTTCTGACTCTAATTTATTCTTTCGCTGTAAAATACGACAGTCGCCACTTCTACAATCATGGTTAGTATCAATTTCTCTCAAGTTAAGCCTTTGTTTAGCTTTTACACAATTTATACATTTTACAGTATCGTTTTTACACTCCATTTTCGCTACACTTAGCACATACTTTATTTTCACTCTTACAGTGTTTAGAGGTATGATTAAACCCCAACATTTAAAGCACCGCAACACATTACAACTCTCATATACTGGGCATATATCCCATTCAAAATTGATTTTATTTTTTCTTTTAATTTGCTGAAATCCATCTCCATCTATTTCGATTAAGGCATTATACACCTTTGGATTTTTGTACGACATGTATACTTTAATACATTCTAAATAGCTACATTGTACATCATTTTGTTTTTTTATCGCTTCAACAATTCTATCTTTATCCAACTCTTCATTCATTCCAGATATCAATAATTTTGGTTTTTTCATCTTTGGCATTTGCACATCATATTCCTTCCCCATCTTATCTTTAATCTCCTCGGGTAAAATATTCCTCGCACTATCATTTTCACATCTTATGGCAACCACACCATCGTTTCTCTTTGTAAGTTAAGAGAAGAAGGTTTTATTTTCTCTTTAACTTCTTTTTCTGTTAATGCACTGTCTTGTTTACTTCTTGGTTTCAAAATAACGAGCATACTGTTTGTTGTTTTTTTCAATTTACTTGCGTATGTTTCCTTTTCTTCGTTTAGTTGACTTTTTTTTATTTCTTTAACAATTTCAGTATTTGCCTCTTCAACAATTTTGTTAGTTTTATTAATTTCATTAGCCATTATTATTTCATTTTCCTTTATAAGTCACAATAAGTTTTTATAATTTTCGTTTGTTAATTTAGGCCCTGTGCGAGGTGGCTAAATAAATTCTAAACTAAATACAAATTGACAAAAGGGTTTAAAATTTCTTTGAAAATTTTTTGTAAACTTTTTCAAATTTCATAGAAAATTGGAAACCTGAATTTAGTTTAGATTTTATTTAGCCAGTTCGCACCCACCCTTAATATAATTTAAGCATCCATCACATATAAATTTGATGTTTTGATACTTAAAGTTTGTGTCATATTCATATTTGGATAAACCGACACATTTAAAAAAAAGTATTTATCACAAAAGCCACCACAAAGTATATTTCCATTTTGACAACTAGCATTAAACTTCCCACAGCTCAAATCCATGATTATTCATCAGAAATTAATAAAAATAAATAAAATCTTTCCAAATATATATATATTTTTCATTTTTATTTGATTGATTTGTGTAAAAAATCCAAATTTTTTAAGCAGCGTTCAAATACACGTCGGTTCACTTTCAAGAATTCAATTAATTATGAACATAAAACGCGATTATAAATGCATGAAGTTCTGAGCCCTAGTTATTACAAAATTTTAAAATGATGTTGTTTGCTTGTAAACCCGTTTTTATTAAATTTATTGTTATCGCGACGTCCTTCATTTTCTCTCGTTCGCTGTTAAATTTCTTCAAATTCTTTGTATTTTTCTTCTCATTCGTGTGTGAAATTTTTTGGAAATCTTAAAACACCTTAATGGATACCCCCTGTTGGGATCCTGTTAATTCCTGTGAAGAATAAGAAAAACAAAAGCAAATCCGAAAAAGTTAACAGGGCACTGTTTTTATTGTTTCTTATGATTATTGATTAAAGCGGTAACAAAAACAACTTTAAGAGTGAAATAAATAATAAATAATCAATTTTAATTCTTTTTTATTGTTTTTAATGATGTTGTTTGCTTGTAAACCCGTTTTTATTAAATTTATTGTTATCGCGACGTCCTTCATTTTCTCTCGTTCGCTGTTATATTTCTTCAAATTCTTTGTTTTTCTTCTCATTCGTGTGTGAAATTTTTTGGAAATCTTAAAACACCTTAATGGATACACGACGTATATAAAAATAATTATACGAATATTTATCTAATATTAACCTTTAATGCTCGTGATTTCTTATAAGCTTTATCGCACATGGTACATTTGTGTTTATAGCAGTGGTGTTCAGCCCATAGGACAATTGTCCCTGCTCAATTCACATGTATTCTTACGCTCTTGCTTTTAGTCGTCACTGAAACAGCGACGAATGAACATGAGTACGGATATATGATGATTCTTTTTTAATGTACTGAAACAAATATTAATAACAATGTACGACAAATATTTTATGATTATAAATGCAGATTAAAGATATTTTATAAATATGTAAATACAATGATATCATTGATATTGATTTAAAAAAATCGAAAACCTCTTGTTTTACATAGAATGAAAGAATCCACCCTTATGTATGTATGTATTTATTTCTTTCAAAAATTGTATTTTGTTTATTTTTATTTCTTTAAAACAGTGTAGTATTTATTTATATTTTCCGAAAGTACCTACTTCGTTTTTTACACAAAACATTTTCATATTTTTAATAAAAAATAAATGCATACAGATTCTATTAACCCATTCAACATTTCTTACAGTGCAATTCTCATTTTCTCACCAACACAACTACATTTTTAGTTTTGAACACCACTGGTTTATAGCTAGTTTGATGTACATATTTGATATGATGTTTATGGGTCCGTCGATTAAATGATATTTTTGAACATATTGGGCATATGTATTCTCGTTCATCCACTTAATGTTTAATATCTTTATGTTTAGCCAAGGTAAATTTGTTGACACATATTAGACCACAAATATCACAAGTTGATTGCGGCCCATGCATACATTTAATATGACTTTTAAGTAGAGGGCTGAATGAATGTCTTACAAGACATTCTTTTGCATGTGCTGATGAGAGATTTGACAATTTTTAATACTAAATATAACAAAAATTGACCATTTTACTTATTTGTAGTTATTTACAAGATGTTAAAATTCAGATCTTACAAAAAAAAAATAAATAAAACAGAAAACAAAAAAAAATATTTTGGTGTTGTATAAGAAAATGTTTTGTGAATGTCTTGCAAAACATTCATACTGGCCTCTACTTTTAAGCGTATCATTACTACCAAAACTAAGTACCTAATTTCGTAAAACACTTGGGTGAAGTGAAGGGAACTTTCAATGTAAATTGTTTTTGTAACAAAAACAATTTCTACATAAATAACACAACACTTCACCGAAGTGTTTTATAAAATTACCCCCTAAAAGAAAATTTAAAGATTTTTAATATATGAAAACCAGGCACCCGATATTAATACTTTTAAAATGTTTTATTTTGTTTTTTCCTCAATAAAAAAAAATCACTTGTGTACAAATGAATTTATTTTTCTTGATGGATATTTTGTTTTCATCAATTTTTTTATTTTTTGTTTTCTTTTCGAAAACAAAATTTAAAAAATATCCGTACTGATATTTTCAGGAAAGTTGAGAATTATTTTTATTTTTGTACTGAGGAAAAAACAAAAAAAAACTTGTTTTTTGTATTGAGGAAAAAACAAAATAAAACGTTTTAAAACGTTTTTTTTAGTTTTTTCTGATTACAATTACATATAAATTTTGTAAAAATTCTTAAAACAACATTCATATAGACACATTTCTGCATCCAATGATATATACCTTTGCGTTATTAAAAAGAAATAAAAATTTCCGCCGAAAAGACTTCTACAAAGCATGAATAATTTTGTGCAAAAGACAAACTGTGGTCATTAAAACCATAGGATTTCTGAGCAACTAACCACAAAAACTGCACTTAAAAAATAGAAAAATAATGGCGGAACGCGAAAAAAGGCTTTATGGTACAAAAATTTAATTTTGATATTTAATCAGCGATTAACATTCTGCAAGCAAATATATTGATGCAAAACTATTCCTTTTTGCAAAATTTTTGGTCGTGATTTTTTGTTTTTGCAATCTAACTAGGTAATTTTGGTATAGGATATATGTATTATAAGTCCCTAGATTATGGATTTTAAAGAACCCCACTTAAAAAATTGCAAACTAATGGCGGAACGCGAAAAAAAACTTTATGGTACAAAAAATGAATTAAAAATTCTTATCAGAAATTTACATTCTGCAAACAAAAACACTGATACAAAAAATTTTCGCGAATTTTTTTTTGCAAACTAACCACCAAACTTTGATATGAGAATATTGGTATTATAGTCCCAAGATTATGAATTTTAAAAAGCCGCACTTAAAAAATTGCAAAAAAAATCGCCGAACGCGAAAAAAAAGCTTTTTGGTACAAAAAATACATTAAAAATATTCAGTCAGCGATTTACATTCTTCAAATGAATATGTTGATGGAAAAATCTTCCTTTTTGCTAAATTTTTTTTCGCGAAACTTTTTGCCTACTAACCACCAAACTTCGGCATAAGATATGGGAATTATTGTCCTAAGGTTAAAAATTTGAAAAAACCGCACTCAAAAAATTGCAAAATATTGGCGGAATGCGAAAAAAGCCTTTATGATACAAAAAAATAGTTAAGAAACCTAATCAGCAATTTATATTCTGCAAAAGAATACATTAATGGAAAAAAATTTTTTTTTGCAAATTTTTTTTGCCAATTTTTTTTTTTGCGAACTAATTGCCAAACTTTGGTATGAGATATGGGTATTATGGTCCCTAGGTTATAAATTTTAAAAATCTGCACTTGAAAAATTGCGAATTAATGGCGGAATGCGAAAAAGGTTTCATGGTGCAAAAATTTAATTAGAAAACTTATACAGCGATTTAATTCCGAAAATGAATAATATTAGTGCAAAATGCTGGTCAATTGGCAAACATTTTAGCAAAAAAAAAATATTTGCAATATATGTTTGTATGTATATACCGCTCAACAGTTCACTCCAGGGTATTATATGATTTTCTACAGATTTGAAACCAAAAACCAGAATAGTATCTCCACCATAAAAATAAAACAAAAATTTTAAAATTCTATTCTTGAGGGATATTTTTGTTTTAAAGTACATTTGAAATTTTTTGTTTTCAATTGAGAAATAAAAACATTTTGAACTTTAGTGATATTTATTTTTGATAAAAACAAAAAAAAAACGTTTTCTGGTGCCTGATGAAAACACATTTTGTAAAGTTAAAAAATATTTTAATTTTTCGAACAAAAACTAATTTTAATGCTGCTTACTTTTTTCCACATTTTAAGCATTGAAACAATTTTTCTTCTTCCGATAAATGCCTCATTTTGTGCATATCTAATGACTTAAGTGTATAAAAACTTGAACCGCAGACTTCGCAACAATTCCTTACACGTTTTTTAACATGTATTCTGGAATGAAGTTTAAAACTTTCATAGGTTGAACTTATTTCGTCGCAATCTTTACATTTAAAATATTTTGGATTTAAGTGTTCTCGTAAATGCTTTAATAGATAAGAACGTTCAAAGAATTTCTTGTTACAACATTTAGCATAAGGCCGTGTTTTATGTTCTTTTGCAAAGTGTTTAGATAATGCATAAAACGCTTCCATAGGAATTTGACAAAGATCACAAGTCAGCTTAAAGTTTTCTGTAATAAACTTATCCCTTTCCTTATTTAACTTTGACCTAGCTAAGGTAGTTTTTTTAATAACTGGTGTATTATTTGAATCTGAATTAAAATTTAAATCTGCATCGTTATTGTATTCTTTATTGAATTTTAATAAGCCACAGTTTGGCTTTATTTCTTCAAATTGTTTTTCATTTGGTATTTCTTTTCGAAATATGGCGTTTTTACTATTAGTTTCTTTTATCTTTGTTTTTGTCGTTGTAGTCTCACAGTTGTCTTGCTCTTTTGATGCACTTAAAGGATCTTCGATTATTATTTCATTTATATTTGTAATAATTTGTGTACTTTGGGTTATTTGTGTTAGAGGAACATCGTCATTCCATAAATCTTCATCTTCTTTTTTTATATTTTGTTCTATAATCAATTCTGCCCTTGCTATAGATTCATGTACTGAGAATTCCGTATCATTTGCAATCTCAATTTTCATTATTGTGCTTAAATTTAGATGGGCTTCTTCAATGCGTTTATAGAATTTATGGAAGTCATATAACTGTTTCCAACATGTGCTACAAAGCGATGATGATAGTTGTACTGTCTTCTAAAATCCATAAAAAAATGTTGTAAATATTAAAGAACAGTTGATTTGTAAAACTTACCATGGGCCATAAATATTTTCCTATCACACGTTCTACATCTAGCTCTTGCCATTGCCTTGAATTTATCTTTATGCTATTAATAGATTCATTGTGTAACTCTAAACACAACAAACAGCTTTCCATTGTTGAATTTAATTGAAACCAAATGTTTCCAGAATTTGGCAAAATCAAGGCACAAAATTAATATGCGTTCCTGTATTGGATAAATTGCACAAATGCTTTCACAAATTTGGTAAACAGAACAGGGATGGGAAAAGAGATTTTTATTTCGGTATCAAAAAATTAAGTATGTTTGCGTACCCAAAATATTTGTACAAATTCGTACAAATTTGTACGATTTCGTACAAATTTGTACAAGTTTTTACTGGAAGGTGTTTGTTTACACAATTAATCAGTAATGATACATTTACATCTGCACCTAAATCCCGAGATTTCCACTAAAATTGAGATTTCAGTGAAAATCTCATGTGAAATCCCGTAAATTTACGAGATTTCTAAATCTGCCCGGTGAAAAATGTTCATATACACTGAAACATGTTCATATATGGTTTATGTATGGACACATATGAAAAAATATGGATTTTTTATGAACATATATGGATTTTATATGAACATATATGGAAGTATATGTGATTCCATATATGGAAAAAATTTCATATACAGACATATATGGAAGCATCTGTTATTTCATATATGGAAATGGCACTCATATATGGACAAATATGAAAGTATATGTTATTCAATTTATGCAAAAGGGTAAATTGTTTTATGGCGTTTTCTTTTCTGAAAATAATGTTGCCTTTTTTTTGCATTTTGCTTTTGAATTGCCTTTTTTGTGTTCTTTTCTAAATTAAGGGTAACATTCTAAGAGGGCTAGGTGTTCTTTTCTAAAAATGTTGCCTAAATAAAGGGTAAAAGTGCAGCATTTTGCGCCCTCAAAAAATTTACGGGGTAGAGTGTTGCCCTGTTTTTTTTTTATGTAAACGCCATGTGTATATACTGTAATGTTTTTTTGCCAGCTAACTCGCAACTTGGTGGCCTAGGGGGTACTATCATGGCTTCTGATACAGTAGGTCGCAGGTTCAAACCCCGGTTGGAGCACAATATTTTTTTTGTTTTTTTTTTGTTTTTATAAAATTTTAATTAGATTTTTATAGTTTTGCTGTTATTTAGTATTTAATTTAATTTTTTAGGCTAAAAATAAATAAAAAATTATACAATTTGCTTTAAATATGAAAAAAAAAAATTTAATTAAAAAAGAAAATACATAAAAAAATTTATTTTTTACTTTGTCTGGAATTTGAACCCGTCCAGCCCATGTGAAAGGCAGGCATCACAACCACTAGGCTACAATTAGTAACAGTTTGCGTAAACAATATTGCATACGAGTATACAATACACATACATATGTTTAGAAAAATGCAACAGTGATTTTATTGTGTTCTATTCTGATTGGAAAAATGTAACATTTTAATGGGGTGAGGGCAACATTTTTAAATGTTGCCTTTTAACAAGGAAACATTTTTTACAGAAAAGAAAACGCCATTAATCAGCTGTTATATCATCAGTTGGGTGCAACTAGTTCAATTGAACTCTTCACTGATTTGAACCAAAGACCTAGTTCACAACTAATAGCTCTTTTAGTTCAATCGATCATTTCATTCATTCAGAAAATATGTTTATCATTTACAAAAATTAGTATAATAGTTGCAAAAGCCTATCGGTGATTTTACAACTCCATAATTGTGTTAAAAAGTTAAATATGTAAATAAATCGAAGCTTTTGTTTAATATTAAAATCTTTTCCAAATTTAATAAACTATGTATTCCTTTTTGTAAATAGAAATGCCTAAAAAGGAAATTTTTATTAAATTTTTGATTTAAAAAGGGGTTTAACTAGAAAAGCTATCTAGATTTTTACAACAAATTGAACAAGAACTAGAAAGAGCGCTCACCAAAACGAACTATAATGCACAAAGCTATTGACATTTGTTTTTCGGGCTTCAAATGTGGTTTTTCGCGTTCGTTTACTTTTGTGCATTTTTGTTATTTCGGGAGAGTATTTCTTGTTAACTCTCATTTTACCGAACTTTACCCAAAAAGTAAAGAAATAGAGCTATTATGCAGTAATCGAATGGTCCTATTATATACCCCCTAAATTGTAGTAGTTGTTAACGAAGCATATTCAAGAAATTATGGTTACTGCAAATGCACTCCGACAATATCATATTAGATTTTGGACTTGAGGTAGAATAATATTCTAACTAAATAAGTATATGGAAATACTTTTATTGTAAAATTTTACAAGTCCTATAATTCTATATAATTAAGCTATAATTCAATACCAGTATTGTTTTTATAGCTTAAAATCTGTATTTTCAGTACTTAAAATTAAAAATATGCCATGTTTTTACTTGTTTTTATATGTTTTTAACATAATTTTTAATACCGGTACGTACCGGTATTGCTGTTTCGATAACGGTATACCGTTACCGAAATTATTATTACCGTTATTCGTTTCGGTAACCAACCTTGGTTGAAATACATCCTGTCAATTTAAGGCCACTAATGTTTCTCGACATTTTTCACTGTGGATGTTTTGTAACTGGGTGGTAAATTTCCAGAATATTTCTTACGTAAATACTCTTCCCACTCCTTGGGATGCGATTTTTTTCGATGACAAGCAATATTGGAACTTGTTTTATATGTTTTCGGACACCAGGGACAAAAATACAGAGGGGTACCAGTATGAGTAGCCACATGATGCTGTAATATATATGGAATGTACATAGTTACAAATATACAAGATTAAAGAAGTATCTAATATTAACCCTCAATGCGTATGGTGTTTTAAAAGCCTTATCACACATTGTACACTTATGATCATAGCCCGTTTGATGTGAATATTTAATATGCTTATCATGTGACCGTAGACTTAGGGATATTTTTGAACATATCGGACACGTGTATTCTTCATTTTCATCTACTGAGTGTTTTATAGTTTTGTGTGTCTCTACGGCTTTTTTATTTACACAAACAAGACCACACAAATCACAACTCGCGGATGCTCCATGCATATATCTTTTATGATTACTAAGCGTATAAAGGCTGCCATATCTAAAAGAAAATGTTAAAACATTACAGTGTTATACTTGATTAGGGGGTGTATATTGCTACTAACCTTTTGCCACAGTCTGCACATGGAAACGGTTTTTCTTCTTCTGATAAGTGTGTCGTTTTGTGGGCATTTAATACGGGACGAGTAAAAAAACTTAATCCGCAAACATCACAACAATGAATCCTTTCACGTTTTGGATTATGTTTCCCACTGTGGTACTTATAATGTTTACGGGATACACAGACTTTATCACAATGCTTACATTTTAAATAATTTGGATTCAAATGCTGTTGCAAATGGTCAAACAGATCAGCACGTTTAACAAATTTCTTGTTGCAACATATAGCGTAACCCTTTTGTGCATGTGAATTTGTAAAGTGTTTAGTTAATGTTTGAAAAGTTTCCATAGGAAGCTGACAAAGATCGCAGGTTAGTTTCATGTTTTCGGAAATAAATTCATCTATATTCTTATTATGTCTTCCTATTTTAAAATCATAGTTAAAATCTGAGTCGGAGTTAGAATGGCTTCCAGATTGTTTTTTACTTGAAACTTTATTTTTACTTGGAACTGCCTTCCGAAACTTTGCTTTTTTGTTATTCGACTCTTTCTTTGATTGTGAAGTCTTAGATAATTTCGGCTTTCTAGCTGCATTTAAAGGATCTTTCACTTTAGTTTTTTTACAGTTTGTTTTCCCATGTCCGTCAGTGTTCTTTATTTCTATTAGAGGCGTATCGTCATTCCATATATCTTGATCATTTTCCTGTTTTATAATGGTTTGTTCTGATATAAAGTCCGGTACTACTGTTTCTTCTATTAAAATTGTCTCATCAGTTGCAATCTCAATTTTCATTAATGAATCTAAATTCATATGAGCTTCTTCTATGCGTTTATAGAATTTGTGAAAATCGTGTAACTGTTCCCAACATGTGCTACAAAGCAATGATGAAAGTTGTATTGTTTGCTATATGTAAATAAATCCCTTATTAGTATTTTCTAGAGAAAAATAGTTTCCATTTACAGCTTACCATGGGCCAAAAATATTTGTGTATTACATTTTCTATTTGCAATTCCTGCCATTGCATTGAATTAACTTTTATACTATTTATTGAATCATTTTGCAACTCTAAACATAAAAGACAACTTTCCATTGTTGGATTTAACTGAATGCAAATGTATCCAAATATTTGTTTAGTAGCAGTATATGGTACCAGTATGGAATCAATTCCACAGATTAGATTTGTAAAAGTATTGAGTATTCCAGTAATGAGTACTCAATACTGAAATTTTTTTTAAGTACTCGATGCTAAAATGATACTACACAAGAAACATTTTTACGGATAATCCGGCACGTACGGAACCATAAATCCGGCTTTTACGGCACGTTAACGGTCCGTATGAACGTATTCATTAAAGCTTGTGGACGGTTTTGGTGTATCCGTTTCTGTTCCGTTAAATACGGACTTAACCCATGTTTGTTTTTGGAAAAAATACTTAAATTATATAAAAAAAAAAAAAATACCCCATCAATCAAAGACCTTCAAATCATATGCAAGGCTTTGAAGAATTTTCCTTAATTAAATTTTTCAATTCTGAATTAAAAATTCGATGAATTAATTCACAAAGCACCACATATTGAATGTAATTAATTCATATTTGTTTTCGTTCGATTTATTTTAAGAATTAATTCAATTGTTATAGTTATTTTTATTAAATCAAATGAATTAATTCACTGGTGAACGCGTTCAATTTTATAAATCGAACGGAAAAAAGCGAATTAATTCCTTACAGAATTAATTCACTACTGAATTCGTTCAATTTCATTTTCGTTCAGTGAATTAAAAAAAATAAAATTACGTTCAGTGAATTAAAAAAAAAAATACGTTCACATAATTAATATAATTAATAAATATTTGAAATATACGAGTCCGTTTTTGTTTAAAAATACGGTACGGATGCGGACTGCAAACGGCACTCTAAAAACGGAATCACTCCGTTTCTTAAGGGCAGATTATGGGACCGTAAACGTAAATGTCATGTAACTGTACCGTGCCGTAGCTAAAAAGTACACTTAAAGATTACCGTAAACGACATTACTATTTAGCATCTATTCCATGTGGTTTTATATTTTATTCTAAATTTTTCCATTTATTTGTTAATTCTTATTCCTTATTTGTTGTTTGAATCAATTTTCTTTATTCATTTCATATTTTTTCCGACTAAAATCATTCAGCTGTTTCGATGCCGGATAGAAAATTCTGATTTCAACAGAATGATCCGGCAAGTACGTTTACATTTACGTGTTAGTAACCATTCGTATACATTTCTTCTTGTGGTTTCGAAACAGCTGATTCGTTACAGATACGTTTACGGTTGGGTAACTCAGCCTTTACACGACATAACGGTCCGGCATTGACAGACTTTCAATGGATTCGAAGCAGTTTCGATGTTCCTTAAGTTCCGTTTTCTGGCGCGTATACAGATCCAGAAAACGGTACGTAAAGGGAGTTGGATGCCGGTTATGATGTACCGAAAACGGCACGTAAACGGAACGAATTGTTGGGTACTCCATACTTTTAGAGATGCAATTTCCGTTTTATTGTATGAAAATGCAACTCTGAAAATATACTCTAAAAATACAACTCTGAAAATATAGCAAGAGCTCTGTTCCATAGACCAATTACCAAGGACTGCTCCTTGTGCCGTTAATGCGGCAAATAGACTATGTAACCACCGGTCTAGATTAGCAATAAATATCTAAGCAATAAGTTAAGTACGTCATCAGAATAACGGCATAAAATTGCTTATTGCCGAGCTTATGTTAAGGGTATGAGAACACGTAATTATCTTAACTCATAATTTGCAATAATTCAACGAATAAGGTTATGCGACACTTGCTAGTAAATACCCTTGTAAAAATCCAAAATCGATAAATTTTTTTGTTTTTTATTTACAATTAGTTGAATTATATTTAATTCTTCTTAATTTAATTAGTTTTTTTGTTTTTCTTGCTGTTTTTTCTTTTATTTTATTAGTGTCGAACTAAAATGTCATCTGAGTTTGACATTTCATCTCAGCAATAGGCAATAATTGTTAACGAAAATGCGTTAACAATTATTGCGACATATATTGCCAGCAATAAATATGTACGCAATTTGGGGGTCTACACTGAAGATAACATAATTTTGACATTTGCTGCAATATATGTCAACATATTTATTGCTTGTCTAGACTGGGGATTAGTCACTTGTACAATAACGATTTTGTTCAAGTCACCTTACCAGAGGGCGAAGTCGAGCGGCTTCAAGTCGGCTAACAGCCGCCGCCGACCAATTCTTAGTTGTATGAGCCGCCGCCGAAGTATGCGGCTTATATCGGCTAAAATTCTTAGCCGACTTTGTCGGTTATGCTGACTGGTTCATTATTTTTTTTCGATTATAATTAAGCAGGTTATTTAGAAATCTTGATATATTTAATATTTTTTGTTATTATTAATGTACGGTAAGTTCTCAATTGCGAAAATTGTAAGTTTTAGTGGGCATATTTAGAAAGTTTCCGTGCACAAAACTTGCATAGAAAGTCAAGTTTATATTTTATATTTTTACATTGTTGTTGTTTGATATTAGTTGGAATTAAACGGCGCGAAAATGTTATAGTGTAATAATTTTATTTTATTTATTTATTGATTTCCTGCACAACAAGACTAAGTCTTATAATTATAGTACAGGATTTTAAAAGTGTACAAACATACTTTGCCAAATTAAATAAAATATTGAATAATATATATAATATTTTATTGATATAGTGTTGATGCTGTTTTCTTATATATTTAGTAAACATCGAAGGACTTTAATCCCTCATTCGATGATCAATTCTGATTGAATATGGAATGATTAAATCTCAACCTGCAATTTTACACGTCGAATGAAGACTTAGTTGGTCTCATTTTTCTTCATTCAATTTGTTCAATCACTGAATTCAATCGTTAGAATCAATTGAAATCAATTGAAAAGTTTGGAAGTTCAACCGTTTTATAGTTTATTTTATTGAATAATTTGGGAATGACATTGGATGTTCTTTATTCGATTTAAAATTCCGAAAACAAACAACTATGTTATTGGTTTTTTTTCAAGGAATTTAATACTTTTTAAAAATACAAGCAAACTAAAAAAAAATTATATTGAATTTAACAGTTATGCAGATCTCATATAGTTAAAGCACGAATAATAAGGAGTACTTCAACAATTTCAATAAAGGGTATGATTTTAGACAATAATTTTTTGATGACATTAAAAGTTTAAACTGTTTCAAGTAATTATTATTTTGCATAACTTATAAATTTAAGCTTTTTCTGTAGGTTTGGAATTGTTTAAACTCGAAAATTATACAAATTTATGACTTAACTGTGAATTCAATGTTTTCTTTTTTTCCTCTTGTACTTGAAAGTAATCTTCAATTTTAATGTTCAAATCATAAAATCGAATGTTAGTTCCAAACTGCTCAATCAAATGATACAAAATCGAATGGTAGGAATTTGAATGAATTCTTAACGATTGAATTCAGTGATTGACAAAATCGAATAAGGTAAACTGATTAAATTCCTTAAAAGTAAAGTCTCTGCGAATGGTTAAAAATTGATTCAATCGATTTAGGAGGAAATCCAATGAATGGTATATTTAGTGACTTCATTCAAAATATGAAAGTGGTAGAACCATTTTTATCAAAATAGACAAAATCTTACTAATTTAATTAAAATGTAGCAATAAATTGGTTTTTGTAAATTTTTTTAAATTAATTTAAATTATTTCTAATTTCTTAAAAATAGTCGGCTCTCAGCCGACTTTTAGCCGCCGCCGAGTTATTTTTGCTGAGCCGCCGCCGACCGAAATTTTACATCGGCTTCGCCCTCTGCACCTTATGCGGCAAATAGACTATGCAAGTCACTTGCACAATAACGAGTTTGTTCAAGTCACCTTACTCGCCACACACCACTCAAGTAAACTGTTCAATATTCATTTTAATTTACACATAGCAGCAGAAACATGTAGCGGATTGTTATTGCTATGAGGAAATATTAGTCTTTAAAAACTTTATTTTACACTTTTCGCAGTCCAAAATACCTGAAATTCGTTGGTGATGTTAATAAATTTATATTAACATTTTTTACTTTACGTTTATTGATACTTTTAATTTTTTTATCCGTATTTATGATGTTCACTCTTCAAAAATTACTGCTGAACTGTGCTAATTTTAGCATACACCTCGCAAATGACTTGCACAAGTTCTAAAATATTGCGTAAAAATCAAAATCGTTTTGATTTTTACTCAAGTCTAAAAATATACTTGTACAAGTACACAAACCAGGCCACACACTGTTCAACTGACCTGCACAAACTCATTATTGTGCAAGTAACTTGAGTAGTCTATAGGCCGCATTACTCGCCACACACCATTCAACTAAACCGTGCAATACTCATTTTAATTTACACATAGCAGCAGAAACATGTAGCGGATTGTTATTGCTATGAGGCAACACTTTGCGCAGGCCAATATACCTGTTGTTAATAAATTTATACTAACATTTTTTACTTTACGTTTATTCATATTTTTATTTTTTTATCCGCATTTATGATGTTCACTCTTCAAAAATTACTGCTGAACTGTGCTAATTTCAGCATACACTTCGCAAATAATTGTACAAGTTCTAAAATATTACGTAAAAATCAAAATCGTTTTGATTTTTACTCAAGTCTAAAAATATACTTGTACAAGTACACAAACCAGGCCACACACTGTTCAACTGACCTGCACAAACTCATTATTGTGCAAGTAACCTGAATAGTCTATAGGCCGCATAACCAGAACAATAAGGTGGTGTTTCTAGATGACGTTTTGCTCCACACGAACGAAAATACAATAACAAAATACATGCAATACAAAAACAAAATACAAGTAGTCACCCATTCGTGTGACAACGAACGTCTTCTAGAAACCCCATCTAACATTTAAAAATCGAGAAATATGACAATGAAACTTCCCAACAAACAATACGTCCCGTACACGTACCGTTTTCGGTCCATCATAAACGGAATCCAACTCCGTTTACGTACCGTTTTCTGGATCAGTATACGGACCAGAAAAAGGATTTTCAGGAACATGGAAACTGATTCGAATCAGTTAAAAGTCCGTCAATCTGGGGCCGTTTACGGACCGTTATGTCGTATAAAAAACGGAGTTAGTCCGTGAAAGTCCGTCATTGACGGACCGTTAACGGACCGTTGTGACGTATAAAAAACGGAGTCGACTCCGTTTTTAGGATCCGTATCAGGTTCGTATCCGTACCGTAATTTGCAACAAAAACGGTCTCTATATTTACAAATCCCTCCCTACCTTTGATTATATTTAATAAGATTATTTTCATATTTTTATACATTTATTTTGTTTTTGTAAGATAAGAAATAAAAGTAACACTTTATTATTATAACAAAAAATGTTTTAAAATATAGTTCACAAATCGAAATAATATTTACATTTGACGTAATATTTCTTTTTATATCATCCATTGAAGAATTACCTCAATCTAAAGAAGATGCTTGATTAAAAATTTTGCTTTCGCGAATATTTTTGCGTCTTATATTAGCTCTGTTCCACGTACGTTACCGCGGTTGCCCGCGGGAACCCAAACTTACCAAAAAGCGTTTCTATTGTTAAAAATTGGGTAAATGAGAGCTTTGATGAGAGAATAATTTGTTTCTCTTTTTACCAGAAGTTACCCGAACTTTTTTTGCGGGTAAAATGGTAAAACTGTCAAATCACTAGTTTTTTTATAAATCAGCTGTTTTAAATTTGTAAAAATAATTAAAATATTAACAAAACTTGTAAACAATAATTAATATCGTTAACAAATACCACGTTATAACATTTTTTCTTTATTCCCTTCGATATTTTATTCTTAAAAATAGCTTTTGTTTATATGAATAACTTTGACGTTAATTTTTGGGCTTGAAATGTGGTTTTGTGCGTTCCAGGTATTGTGAGCAATTTTACCATTTATTGAGATAATTATTTGTTTACTCTCATTTTACCAGACTTTACCCAGAATTACGTGGAACAAACCTATTATCGAATTCATTCGTTACCAAAACATCGTTGAGTACAAAATTATTGTTAATAAAAATATTTTTTGTAAATGCTGTCAGCAAAGATGTTTTATTGTAGATATATATCGTCACCTAAAATGCAAAAGGGCGTAACAACACTTTTTATTTTTTTTACACGAAAACCAAAAAAAAAACATAGAATTAAAGATGTTCTATATTTTCTTCTCTTGTTTAAAACACGACTATAGACTTATTTCTACATATAAGTTTAAAATTTTGTAGGGATATGTAATTTAGTCTAGTGTATCATAATCAATCAGAAAATCGGCTTTTTTTGTTGTTTTTTTTTTGTTGTTACGCCCTTTTGCATTTAAGGCAGAGCTTCGAAAAACTTATGGCGTTTTCTTTTCTGAAAAAAATGTTGCCTTTTTTTGCATTTTGCTTTTGAATTGCCTTTGTTGTGTTCTTTTCTAAATTAAGGGTAACATTCTAAGAGGGCTAGGT
Organism: Leucophora obtusa; assembly: GCA_949987735.1. NCBI lineage: Eukaryota > Metazoa > Arthropoda > Insecta > Diptera > Anthomyiidae > Leucophora > Leucophora obtusa. Next base: position 51,702,551 of record OX465299.1, read on the forward strand.
GTTCTTTTCTAAAAATGTTGCCTAAATAAAGGGCAAAAGTGCAACATTTTTCGCCCTCAAAAAATTTACGGGGTAGAGTGTTGCCCTGTTTTTTTCTTTATGTCAACGCCATGTGTATATACTGTAATGTTTTTTGCCAGCTAACTCGCAACTTGGTGGCCTAGGGGGTACTATCATGGCTTCTGATGCCGTAGGTCGCAGGTTCAAACCACGGTTGGAGCACAATTTTTTTTTTGTTTTTTTTTTGTTTTTATAAAATTTTAATTAGATTTTTATAGTTTTGCTGTTATTTAGTATTTAACAATTTTTTAGGCTAAAAATAAATAAAAAATTATACAATTTGCTTTAAATATGAAAAAAAATTTAATTGAAAAAAGAAAATACATAAAAAATTTTATTTTTTACTTTGTCTGGAATTTGAACCCGTCCAGCCAATGTCAAAGGCAGGCATCACAACCACTAGGCTACAATTAGTAATAATTTGCGTAAACAATATTGCATACGAGTATACAATACACATACATATGTTTAGAAAAATGCAACAGTGATTTTATTGTGTTCTATTCTGATTGGAAAAATGTAACATTTTAATGGGGTGAGGGCAACATTTTTAAAATGTTGCCTTTTAACAAGGCAACAATTTTTTCCAGAAAAGAAAACGCCATTAATTCAATTTAAGCTTAATGCACTAAAAATTAAATTCAGATTTATTCATCAAAATGTGAATAGATTTTCGTTGTGTATTTACGTTTGCTCTATATTGAATGCATAAGAATGAAACTAAAAACACAACAGATCTTCTGTTCTTATTTAACTTATTAATTCAGCTATGCAGAGATACGTCTACGTCTGGCTAATCAAGGCTTTAGGGACCGATAACGTGCCGTAAAAGCCGGATTCAGGATTTCTGGTTTGGATCAGTTTGAGTCGTCTGTCGACCATGTTTTATTCACATTTAATCGCTCAAAAAAACTCACTGTTGAATAAAATCACACCAGGGGATATCCATTTAGTTGTTTTAATAGTTCGTAGTTTGCCAAAAATTTCACACCCGAATCAGAAGAAAAACACAAAGAATTTGAAGAAATTTAACAGCGAACGAGAGAAAATTAAGGACGTCGCGAAAACAATAAATTTAATAAAAACGTTTTTACAAGCAAAAAACAACATTAAAAATAAAAAAATAATTAAAATTGATTATTTATTATTTATTTCATTCTTAAAGTTGTTTTTTTTACCGCTTTAATTAATAATCATAAGCGAACGAGAGAAAATGAAGGACGTCGCGAAAAGCAAAAAACAACATTAATCTAATCTCTTTATTTATTACAATAACCTAGCCTATAGGCCATAATCGGTTACAAATTTCTACTAAAAGTAACAAAACAAGCAATAAAATTTGCTTAAAAAAAAAATAATAATTAAAATAAAAAAATAATTAAAATTGATTATATATTATTTATTTCATTCTTAAAGTTGTTTTTTTTACCGCTTTAATCAATAATCATAAGAAACAATAAAAACAGTGCACTGTTAACTTTTTCGGTTTTCCTTTTGTTTCTCTTATTCTTCACGGGAATTAACAGGATCACAATCAGTGTTGCCAACTCTTGAAGGCAGGAAAGCACCGTGAGCATTGTGAAAACGGGTAAAAAGGGTAAAAATTTACCAAAAATGGGGTAAAAAAGCACGATATTAATTTTTTTAAAAATTTAAGTCAAGAATTTAAAAAAACATTTTAGCTTTGTAAAATTGTGTAAAAAGGGTTCAAAAAAATAACCAAAAAGGGGTAAAAAAGCACCAAATTAATATTTCAAAATTTTCAAGTTTAAATATAACGAAGTTGCTATTTAAAATTGTACTACAAACATTGTTAAAAAATGTATTTTTTGTATAGTTCGTTAAATTTTTTCAACTTTGACAGAAAATTGAAGAAAAATTGAAAAAAAACGAGAACAAATACCGAAAATATAAACGTACAAAAAGCACTAAAAGCACTGCCAGAAATCGGAAAAAGCACTGTAAATACCCGCTTTTTTTAAACGGGTATTTGTAAAAAATCACCGGGTACGGGAAGGAAAAAAGCACCAAAAAATACCCGAAAAGCACTGAAATGGCAACACTGATCACAATCCATATAAACTTTAAGGTGTACTTTTTTTCCTATGGGAACTCTTTAGCCTATACCCTCGTTGATCACACTGTTGAATAAAATCACACTGATCGAACATTTTTGAACTCACATGAATAAATAAATGTGTTAGTTGTTTTATAAAATGAAATAAAAAAAATAAAATCTTATTGTTTTATAATGGGAATGTACACTGTACCATTTATTAAATGTGTTTCTATAAAATATAGTCTGATACTGTAAACTCCCTCTTTATTGTTATGAAATTAGTTTTCTTTTATTTGGTTGCAATCATGAACAAACTCATACGCGTTAATTTTTGTTTTTTCTGATTTTATTCTACATCAAAATAATCATCGTTGATCCGAACGAATATGAATGAAATGAATTGTATGAAAACGACAAATGATTAAATCAACGATGCAACAAAAATCACTTGGTTTGATTGATTTAAAATCAGCAACGAATATGTGTATTTGAGTATATTCGGCGCTTGAACGCTAACGAATGTTTATTCGGGTGTTGATTACGTATGATTGTTTTGCAATCAGCAGTTGCAGTTCTCTGGTGGGGACCCTATGAAGAACAACTCGCAAATAAATACTTGTAAAGCTTTTAAAAATGTAACTTCGTAAACGAATGCTCACACATAGTATGTATTAATTTCAGTTGGAAAAAAAACCGTTAGCAAAAATATCAAAAACTATAGGAACTATGAAGGAAAATATACAATGTTGCCTATAAGCAACATTTGACGTGAAAAGGTTAATAAAATTCTAATTTCAAATTTTTCCAAATGTATTTCAGAAATTTCTATATTTATTTTAAAAGCATTTTTACGAACATATATGTTTTCTCTTTCTCTTAAGTCTTGTAGGAATAATTAAATAAATTGGGACTCCTTTAGATCAATTTATTTTGCGTGCTTTATTCGACAGAGTTCAACTTAAGACTAAGAGATTAATCAGAACTGGGTCGACAACGACATGTGGTTTTTCATATATTTTGTATAGGAAGCAAAATGTCGCCATGTCGTCCGGCGATTTGTCGTCGTAATAGAATCTATTCTATTTTCGTGACGACACACTAATACACACTCAAAATATTTGTCAAATAGTTGCCATATTTTTAACTACTTAAGGGAACAGAGTTGCAGAAATTCGTATTAAAGTTGCAAAAATTCGTACTTTGTTTACAAAAAAAATATTTTTTTGAAGGAAGAAATATAATTGAAAATAAAAATGCATAATTTACCGTAAAAAAGCAAAATTAAATACAAAAAAATGTAAAACAATAAGAATTAATGGAAAACCAATTGAATTGGTGAAGAATTGTGGCGAAAAAAATACAACCATATTCTTGTTTTGCTTTAATTTTTGTTCTAAACGTCAAAAAATGTCGACAATCGATTGTCGCTGAATTTAAATTAATCGCGACGACTTTTGCTGTCGTCGGTCGACAATCGACACTGTTGTGATTAACCTCTTAAATATGGACAGAGCTTTGAAGAATTAATTCCTTAATTCAATTTTTCAATTCTGAATTAAAAATTCGATGAATTAATTCACTAAGCAATATATATTGAATGGAATTAATTCATATTTGCTTTCGTTCGATTTATTTTGTTACGAATTAATTCAATTGCAATAGTTCTTTTTATTAAATCAAATGAATTAATTCACTGGTGAATTAATTCCTTATTGAATTAATTCACTACTGAATCGTTCAATTTCATTTTCGTTCAGTGAATTAAAAAAAAATAAAATTACGTTCAGTGAATTAAAAAAAAATAAAATTACGTTCAGTGAATTAAAAAAAAATAAAATTACGTTCAGTGAATTAAAAAAAAAAATAATAAGTTCACTGAATTGAAAAAAAAATAAAATAAGTTCACTGAATTGAAAAAAAATAATATAAGTTCACTGAATTCAAAGCCTGTTTTCTGCCGTTCAGTAGAAGAAAACAATAATCTACAAATAAATTTTTTAAATAAGCAATTTGACAGCGTGTGCTAGTAAAAATAAACAAAATAGAAACCGGATGCTGTTTATCAACCTACATGATTCAAAAATAAATCCTTTTACTATTAAAAATAAAAACTTTACAGATATAGATAAATTCGGAAAAAAAATATAACTATTAATTTTTCAAACTAGTTATATAGTTATATTTTTTTTCCAAATTTATCTATATCTGTAAAGTTTTTATTTTTAATAGTAAAAGGCTTTATTTTTGAATCATGTAGGTTGGTAAACAGCATCCGGTTTCTAATTTGTTAATTTTTACTAGCACACGCTGTAAAATTGCTTACTTAAAAATTTTATTTGTACATTATTGTTTTCTTCTACTGAACGGCAGAAAACAGGCTTTGAATTCAGTGAACTTATTTTATTTTTTTTTTCAATTCAGTGAACTTATTTTATTTTTTTTCAATTCAGTGAACTTATTATTTTTTTTTTTAATTCACTGAACGTAATTTTATTTTTTTTAATTCACTGAACGAAAATGAAATTGAACGAATTCAGTAGTGAATTAATTCAGTAAGGAATTAATTCACTTTTTTTCCGTTCGATTTATAAAATTGAACGCGTTTACCGGTGAATTAATTCATTTGATTTAATAAAAAGAACTATTGCAATTGAATTAATTCTTTGAATTTGTTGTTTGATGAACGCATTCAGTTGAACGAATTCAGTGAATTACTTAAGAAAAGGAATTCATTCAATTGTAGAGAAAATTGAATTCGATTGGTAGTGAATTCATTCAAAAAGGAATTAATTCTTCAAAGCTCTGAATATGGACTAAAAAAAGAAATCAATTACAAAGTCAATTAAAAAGGTGTAACATTAAAGCATTTTTTTTTTGAGATTTAAAGTACAGTTAAATGTACCGTTAAATGGCGCTGTTACCAAACAGACATATTGCCAGGTTATAAACACGATGCGTATTGATACGCAATATAACAAAAAACAATGTGATAAACAACACAGACGCACAGGAACAGCAACAACACATACACAACCATTGCCTTCACAATGGAGGTTACGCGCAATTAAGTCCTAATACGTCAGAATAAAACAGACGCACAGGAACCACAGCAACACATATACGACCATTGCCTTCACAATGGAAGCTAAGCGCGACGAAGCCCCAATACGCCCGGAAAGGTTTGCATGTGATTAGACTGCACAGTCTAACGGCATGCTGAGACACGCTTTAGAGTATCGCAAAACAAAAACAATTAACCGATGTTCCCTATTAAAAAATTTAATACAGGTCACAAGACAACCTTCTTCTTCGGCGACTCACGGCGAACTGAACATTAATGCATAAAAAAAAAAAACTAGCAATAGTTGTGTTTCTTTACTTTTTGGGTAAAGTTCGGTAAAATGAGAGTAAGCACAAAATCCTCTCACAAAATGACAAAATTACCCAATAGTACAGGAACGCAAAAAACCACTTTTCTAGCCCAAAAACTTATTTCAAAGAATAATGTTAAACAGTGATGGGACTTGAAGAATTTTGTTTTGTGCCAATTGTGTGACTAAAATGTGCCAAATGGGCCTTTATTGTGCCAAAACTCAATTTTCACTTAGAACCCATGTTTTAAACTTTCATTTTGTAAATGCATTCTTATGGAATTAATTCTATCTTGAATTCTTATGGACTTAATTATATTTGAATGAATTAAAATTTTCTTTCAATTAAAAGGTAAATGATAAATTAAATTCATCCGATTCTTATTAAAGATTTGGGAATGCAGCCAATGAATGAATTCTTTAGGAATGGTATACATATAAACATTTTCTAAAACTGAATTAATTTTTTCATGAATTAAACTTAAATTAATTCTTTCGAAGCTCTGATATAAATTTATAGCATTTGAATTTTTAAAATTCTATGGATTAAACACCGTAAGTTGTTCAGTTTTCACATGAAAAATTATACTCCATATAAAAAAAAATATTTTTCACGACAATGAGTTTCACGTGAAAATTGTGCAAACTTAGTTTTCACGCAAATTTAATGCACAAGACTATTATTTTTCTGGTGAAAAATTGTCATTTTGTGTTAATTGTGATTGTGGCTTTGTTATAAAATTAAAATATTGTTAATTTTTTTAACTTAAATTGCAATTTAAAGCATTTAAAGTCTGAGAGAAATTTTTTCACGTGAAAAACAACTTACGGTGCTTTATTCGGTAATATCTTCGATGCCATTTTTTAGTTTTGCTTTATTCGAAAAGGTATTTTAATACCAATAAATGCTTAGAAACTAAAAATTAATGAATTGTTATTTTTTAAATTCATTTTATATTAAATTTTGTAGATAACCAAAATGTGCCAAAATAGTATCGGTTGTGCCATTGTACCAATCAATCTTAGATTGTGCCAAAAATCCCATCACTGATGTGAAAATACGTATAATTTCAGTTTGCAAATCGGCACAAATATACATATTTATACGCATTTAAAAGTTGTTTTTGATTTTATTCAATTAATTTTAACAAAAAGCAAGTTTCTTTTGCTTATTTCTTTATTAAATTACAATTTTTATTTTAATTTCACAATTGTTTTTTGTTTATATTTGCATCAGCTGTTTTACCAAAGTTTACCCGAAGAAAAAGTCTGGGTAAATTTTGGTAAAAAGAGAAGCACTAATACACTCGCATTAGCGCTCTCATTTACCCAATTCTCGAGTACGGGAACGCTTTTGGGTAAATTTCGGTAACTTTGGGTAAATTTCGGTAACTTTGGGAACGTACGGGAACACACTGAATAAAAGATAAACGTCAAAAGAGATACCCGAAATAATAGGGTTGCCATCAATTCGAACAACTTCGTTTATCACAACAAGTCTCATAATTCCTATAAAATTTTTATTAAGAAGGAGAAAACATGTATGTTTGTAAAAATGCTTTTAAAATAAAAATAGAAATTTCTGAAATACATTTGTAAAAATTTGAAATGCAATTGGAATTTTATTAAATACATTTGGAAAATTTTGGAATACAAATTGAGTTGTTTTAAATACATTTGGAAATTTCTGAAATACATTTAGACCTAACTTATCTCAAAATAAACTGAGTTTAGTATTTAACCACAGTTATTAATGTCAAATTTATATGGAAATATCTGTGGTTAACGTTTAACCATGGTTATGTTTTAAATAAGTTACTCGCCCTTAGAGAATTTTGAAATACAAATGGAATTATTTGAAATGCATTTGGATAATTTTGAAATGCAATTGGACAAATATCAAAGGTTTTTAGACAATTTTAAACAATATTTGGACAATTTTGAAAGATTTTTGGACAATTCTAAAACATTTTTAACAATTTTTGGGCAATTCTAAAACATTTTTGGAACTTTTTAAAACGCTTTTGGATAATTTTGAAACATTTTAGACACTTTTGAAACCTTTTTAGACAATTTTAAAATATATTTTGACAATTTTAAAACATTTTTGGATAATTTTAAAATATTTGTAAGACGATTTTGAAATATATTTGGAATTTTCTAAAATAAAACTAAAAATGGTGTAGAAAAACTGTCTACATTTTTACAACAAATTGAACAAGAACTAGAAAGAGCGCTCACCAAAACGAACTGTAATGCACTAATCTATTGACGTTTGTTTTTTGGGCATCAATTATGGTTTTTCGCGTTCGTTTACTTCTGTGCATTTTTGTCACTTCGTGAGAGTATTTCTTGTCAACTCTCATTTTACCGAACTTTACCCAAAATGTAAAGAAACACACCTATTATTGTACAACTTCTCGTTTTAGTTCTTTATTCTATTACCATGTGTGGTATTAATTCTGCATAATCATAACAAATTTTAGAAATATTGATCACAAAAATTTTCGGATTCGGTTTTGGCCGAATATGATCTCTGGACCGAATAATTCGGTTTCGGTAAAAAAAAATATGTCGTAAAAAATAGCATTTAAAGTTGTTGCTTTCGCTATGAATTTATTTTAAAAGCATTGATGTTTTTTTATTTTTATTCTGTTTCATTGGCCAGTTCGTAGAACTAATACGCCATCACAAATTCGCACGACCAGTCGTGCTAGAGTATAATATTCCAAAATCAGACGCACGAGAACAACATCAACACATACATATACGACCATTGCCTTAACAATGGGGGCTAAGCGTGATGAAGCTCCAATACGCCAGAAAAGGTTTGCATGTGGTTTGACTCCACAATCTAACGGCATGCTGAGACACGCTTTAGAGTAGTAGGCTGGACTTAGTGTGCCATCACAACTCAGCCCCCACTCATTATGATATTAATAAGGATTCTACGTCCCTTATTGATTATTTTCTAATGAGTCCCTCTCTTGTTGTGAGTACTTCTGGTCAAATGCAGTGTCCAGGAGTATCGCACCATTCACTAATTTTTATTGCTGTCGATATTCCGAAACCTACTTCCCAACAATATGTGTCCTACTTGGACTATAATTCTGTGAATATGGAAGTTTTAGAACGAACTGTTCATTCTCTTGATTTTAGTGGAATGTATGCAACTGATATTGTAAATCTTCAATTGGAGGTTTTTATGGCTAACCTCTATGTTTTACACTCCTTAGTGCCTGTCGTACGGCGTAAGATAGTTTTTAAGTCTGTTGACTGGTTTAACTCCCCTAATATTGTCTATCATATATCTTTACGAGACTTAGCCTACAAATATTACCTTCTGAACAGAAGTTCACTGAATTGGGCTGTTTATTGTGAGCACAGAAATCGTGCAAAGAGAGTTATTAGGGTAGCTAAGAGGCGTGCCTATTCAAGCATGTTTAGGGATCTTAGTCCTAGACAAATGTGGAGCTATTTAAGGGGAAATGGTTGTTTGGCGACTGATAATCAGTTTATCTCTGCTAATGCTGACGAGGTAAATGACTATTTTGTTTCGTGTCAGATAGATGATAATCCCAATTCAATGGATTTTTCAGGGGGTACTTTAGGTGGTGGTTTTTCGTTTCGTTGTGTGAATCTGGGAGAATTGCGCGCAGCATTGGGGAAGATTAAATCTAATGCTGCAGGTAATGATTATTTACCATTGAAATTTATTAATTTAGTTTTTCCGTTTGTGTCTTCCCATATTCTTCGGTTGGTTAATTCAATTTTTACTACTTCCGTGTTTCCTAACGATTGGAAGAAAGCTAGGGTGATACCCATAAAAAAGGAAGGTCTTTCCAACTCTTTGGATAATTTGCGTCCGATATCTGTCCTTCCGATTCTCTCGAAGGTGGTTGAGCATATTGTAAAGGATCAAATGATCCTACACCTTGATAGTAACTCTTTAATACACTCATCTCAGTCAGGCTTTCGTCGTGGGTATAGTACTGGTGCCCTTCTTCTTGGTCTAACGGATTCGATTAGAAAATTTTTGGATAATGGTAAAAATGTAGTTCTTCTTTCACTGGATTTATCTAAAGCTTTTGACCGAGTGATACATTCGAAACTTGTGGACAAACTGTTTAATTTGTTTGATTTTTCATCACAAGCTTGTAAACTTATATCCTCTTATCTGAGTTGTAGAAGTCAGTTTGTTTCGATTGGCGATTCTTTTTCATTAACGAAACCAATAACCAGTGGTGTACCTCAGGGGTCTGTTATTGGCCCACTACTGTTCATGATTTACTTGAATGATCTTCTTACATTTGGGAATGGTCTATCATGTCAGTCTTACGTTTATGCGGATGATGTTCAGTTTCTTTGCTATGCCGATTCGCAATTTGTAGATGTCTTGGAAGAGGGTGTAAATTTCATCATACATGAGGTTATATCTTGGTCTTCTGGCAATGGTTTTGTTGTCAATCCAAGAAAGACGAAGTTAATGGGTTTTGGTTTCGATACTGATAATATAATGGTTACTCTCGATGGCATGAGAGTTGAATTTGTGGATAAGATTAAATGTCTTGGAGTTTTAATTGACAATCATTTAAATTTCTCATCGCATATTAATAACGTTTCTTCGAAAATATCATTCTTGTTGAGAAGGTTGTATTCTCTTGACTTATATCTGCCTCTCTCAATTAGGATGCGTGTGGCACATGCCTTGTAGATGCCTCATATATTATATTGTGTCGAGGTATTTTCTGGTACCACAGGCGGTGAATTTAATAGGTTTACCAAGATTTTCAATAGAATTATTAGATATGTTTTTGGCCTAAGACTTCGCTCTCATGTGACTCCGTACGTAATCCAATTTCTTGGGTGCTCTTTTGTTAATTATGTAGGTATGAGGTTATTGATATTTTTTTACAAAGCAATGGTTAATGGGTTTCCGGACTATATAGTTGACAACTTTCTTTTGTCCAACTCGGAAAGAAACCCCCAACTGGTTTATCCAACACATCATACTACTATGTACGAGCGATCATTTCAGATTAGGCTTTCAAGAATATGGAACGATCTACCTCTATACCTTAGAGGTTTTGCTTTTTCACCCCAGGTCTTTCGGCGAAAGCTTAAGGATTATGTAGCTATTCATGAGTTATAGCATTTTATTTGTGCTACTATTTTTATCTCTCTCGATCTTTTCTTTTTTTTTATTATCGCTGCACTTAGGAAAATCTGGTGATTGTATTATTTTTTTTTTTAAATATCTATTTATATTATTCAAGATAATGTTTTCAGTATTTTTTTTATATGATAGTTTTACTGTATTTTTTACTTATTTTTTTTATTATTTATTTTTATTATTATTTATTTTTATTATTATTTATTTTTATTATCTTTATTTAAATTATTTTTTTGTAGTAGCTTTTATTAATCATATATGGCCCCAGGGCTTTGGTTATGTAATTTGAAGTAAATAAATGCTGTATTTATTATAAAAAAAAAAATAAAAACAATTAACCGATGTTCCCTATTAACAAATTAACCCTTTGACACTGGAACTTTAATGGCTGGGAATTTTCCGACCAAATTTCGTGGAAATGTAGATGTATGCCCAAGAAATATTGTTTATTACTTTTATGGCTTTGCAGCACCCCCTAGTGGAGATATTCGAAATTAAACTTCAAATATTAACATGCTGCCAGCCCCGAGCGGGTTAAAATTTTTTAAAATTTTAATTTTATATTTTTTCTATTACTAATCTCTACATAAAATGGTTTGAATTTTTGAATTTGATGCATCACACAATTTTTGAGACTAAAATTTAGCCTTTTTTTAACTCCTAACTTTCAACACATTCTCTGCAGCGTTGACGATCACAAGACAAAACGGACTCTACTGATCTCATGTTATTTTGAAATTTCACAGCCTGCATAAAATTTTAATAAGAACAAAATAACGAACCGATAACAGTAAATGAATAGCGCTTTGCTTAAAATTCAAATCGAGTTGATAAAGTCGACGTACATTATAATGTACGCCACTCGCCAAAGGGTTAAATACAGGCTCGTTAAAAGTACCAACCTTCTTCATCGGCGACTCACGGCGAACTCAAGCATTGATGTTTGTGAAAAAATTGGGACAGTATGTATATTTTGCTAGCGCTATCAAAACGTTGGTAATTTTTGCTTTGCTAATCGTTTTGTTTGATAAACAGTTGTAGATTTTGTATTAACAGGGTCTACAAAGCACTTTTTGAAAACTCTTTTTTGTACAATAGGCAATTTCTGATTGGGTGGTTGTTCTTCATCATCTTCATCATCATCAATATTCGTAGATGTTCTTTCATAATTAGGTGGTAAATTTCCAGAATATTTTTTACGTAAAACCTCTTCCCACTCCTTGGGATGCCATTTTCTTCGGTGACTAGAAAGATTGGAACTTTTATTAAACTTTCTTGGACACCAGTTACAACTGTAAAGAGGGATTCCAGTATGAGTGGCCATATGTTGCTGTAATATTTAGAAATATATAGTTAGAAAGATAAACATATTTTAATATCATAAAAATCCATATTAACCCTTAATGATAGCGGTAGCTTGAAAGCCATATCACATTGTGTACATTTATGCTTGTAATCCATTTGATGGAAATATTTTACATGTCTGTTGTGTGCTTGTCGATTTATTGATGTTTTTGAACATATCGCGCATGTGTATACTTCTTGCTCACCCACAGAATGCTTTAGATTTATATGTTTTTTTAGGACAGATTTATTAACACATATTAGACCACAAAAATCACAACTAATAGATTGTCCATGTATAGATCTTATATGACTTTTAAGAGTCCAGTTGGTGCCAAATCTAAAAACAATATATATAGTTTTTTCTTAGAGAACATAGATACTAGTGTCCGACCGAACAGTTCTGCCGGAAAATATATTTTGTGGGTATTTGGTATGTTCAAGCATTATAGACAAATTTTGCTTATGAAACAATGTTTGTTGGGCCGATTAGAATGTGTTTTGAGGGTCAAACTTCAAAGTCCGAAGTTAAGCAACAAATTCACTTTTCGGCCCCGAAAGTTCGGCCAAATTGATAAAGTTCGGCGGCCGAAGAGTTAGCTTTACAGGTAAACTACGGAGTTTTCCTTAAATTTGACACTCAAAATTGATTTAAATCGGATCAACAAACATTTTAGCATTAGGTGTGTTTGGGTACTTTTCCAGTAAAGTCCAGTAAAAATTACTCAGTAACAAATTTACAGAGAGTAAGGCAAAATTTACTCTCTAAAAGAAAAATATCTAAAAATGTACGCAAACAGAAAAATTGTAAAAATTAGTAAAATACTGCTGCCAACTTCTTTCCTAAAAATATCGCTAAATCAAACTAAAAAATCACTAGAAAATATCTAAATTATAAAAAAAATAAAAAGCGATAAATCCCTAAATTTCACGAACTTTTTAGGTCCTGTTGAAAAATTTCACAAAAATAGCTATATTTTTCAAACTTCTTAAAACTTTCTTAAAAAATTATTGATACATCGCCCAACTTTTCGAACTTTTTTGTTTTCCATAAAAATTTAACGATAAATCGCTGAATAATAATGATTCAAAAATTTTGTCAAGAAAATAAATGTAAAAAAATGCTTAGAAAATGTCTAGACTGTCTTTAAAAGTAATATCGCTAGTTTTCCCGCTAATAGCTAAATTATATTTTATCCCGCTAAACGAGTTGAAATATCGCTAGATTTGCCGAGAAAATAGCTAAATTGGCAACAGTTATTAATATAGCTGATTGCGAAATAAACCTATTCAAATTATAGGATTAATAAATAAAACCTAATAAAATGATCACTTACTTACTCCTTCCATCGTAAATAAGCTTATATTTAAATATTTTTTATTTTTACAAACAATTATTTCAAAATTATTTAAACAAATGTTTTGTTTCTTCAATCATATGTTTTTTTTTCTTACAAATTCTTACTAGCAAAAATTCATCCAGTAAAAACTTGTAAATTCTCTGGTATTGAACTGTCACTTTACTCTCTATTTTTCCTCTCTCCTTACTGAGTAATTAGGTGTGTTTGGGTACTTTTCCAGTAAAGTCCAGTAAAAATTACTCAGTAACAAATTTACAGAGAGTAAGGCAAAATTTACTCTCTATTACAATTTCTTACTAGCAAAAATTCATCCAGTAAAAACTTGTAAGTTCTCTGGTATTGAACTGTCACTTTACTCTCTATTTTTCCTCTCTCCTTACTGAGGAATTAGGTGTGTTTGGGTACTTTTCCAGTAAAGTCCAGTAAAAATTACTCAGTAACAAATTTACAGAGAGTAAGGCAAAATTTACTCTCAAAAAGAAAAATATCTAAAAATGTACGCAAACAGAAAAATTGTAAGAATTAGTAAAATACTGCTGCCAACTTCTTCCCTAAAAATATCGCTAAATCAAACTAAAAAATCACTAGAAAATATCTAAATTATAAAAAAAAAATTAAATAGCGATAAATCCCTAAATTGCACGAACTTTTTAAGTTCTGTTGAAAAATTTCACAAAAATAGCTATATTTTTCAAACTTCTTAATTTTTTCTTAAAAAATTATTGATACATCGCCAAATTTTTCGAACTTTTTTATTTTCCATAAAAATTTACCGATAAATCGCTGAATAATAATGATTCAAAAATTCTGTCAAGGAAATAAATGTAAAAAAATGCTAAGAAAATGTGAAGACTGTCTTAAGGCACATTTACACGCGAGAGAAAATTTCTAGAGATAGAGCAAAAAACACATCTAAATAGCTCTATTGTGAATGATTTAAGCTATTTAGGGTTGCTCTTTGCTCTAACTCTAACAGTTTTCTCTCTCGTGTACATGTGCCTTTAAAAAGAAAAATCGCTAGTTTTCCCGCTAATAGCTAAATTATATTTTATCCCGCTAAACGAGTTGAAGTATCGCTAGATTTGCCTAGAAAATAGCTAAATTGGCAACAGTTATTAAAATAGCTGATTGCGAAATAAACCTATTCAAATTATTGGATTAATAAATAAAACCTAATAAAATGATCACTTACTTACTCCTTCCATCGTAAATAAGCTTATATTTAAATATTTTTTATTTTTACAAAAAATTATTTCGAAATTATTTAGACAAATGTTTTGTTTCTTCAATCATATGTTTTAAATCATATGTTTTTTTTTTTCTTACAAATTCTTACTAGCAAAATTTCATCCAGTAAAAACTTGTAAGTTCTCTGGTATTGAACTGTTACTTTACCCTCTATTTTTCCTCTCTCCTTACTGAGTAATTGTGTAAACAAACACCTTCCAGTAAAAACTTATACAAATTTGTACGAATTTGTACAAATTTTCGGGTACGCAAACACACTTATTGTGTAAACAAACACCTTCCAGTAAAAACTTGTACAAATTTGTACAAATTTTTGGGTACCCAAACACACTTATTATGAAAATTTCTCCACAATGCTTTCAAATAACAGAAAATAGACCAAATGTCACTTTTTGGCCGAATTGTTCGGTCGCATACTAAAAGATACATAATTATATGAGATTTTTATTTAAAATGCATTTTTTTCTTAAAAATAACGGCTCATTTTTATAGATTTAAAACAATTTTGTTATTAGAAACCATTTTGTAATTAAATTTTTTCTATCACTTTCTTTTCAATCTCCAGAGTGGAATACTCCAGCATTGTGAATCCGAATACTCTCGGAACTTTTATTCAAAACAAACACAAAACAGAGATATGTGTATTTTGATTTTTTTGGATATTCCAGCCAGCAATTTCTGAGCGCTCATAAATAAGATTTTTAAATGGCTCATAGAAATGATTGTTTTTTTGAAAACACTCTTTTTTTGGTAGAAAATATGAACGCTCAGAAAACAATCCAAAAAATGGTCTCTACCAGTGTTGCCATTTCAGTGCTTTTCGGGTATTTTTTGGTGCTTTTTTCCTTCCCGTACCCGGTGATTTTTTACAAATACCCGTTTAAAAAAAGCGGGTATTTACAGTGCTTTTTCAAATTTTTGGCAGTGCTTTTAGTGCTTTTTGTACAGTTTATATTTTTGGTATTTGTTCGCGTTTTTTTTTTTTAATTTTTCTTCAATTTTCTGTCAAAGTTGAAAAAATAATACGAACTATACAAAAAATACATTTTTCCAGTGTTTGTAGTACAATTTTAAATAGCAACTTCGTTATATTTAAACTTCAAAATTTTTAAATATTAGTTTGGTGCTTGGTGCTTTTTTACACGATTTTACAAAACTAAAATGTGTTTTTAAATTCTGGACTTAAATTTTTCAAAAAATTAATATCGTGCTTTTTTACCCCATTTTTGGTAAATTTTTACCCTTTTTACCCGTTTTCACAATGCTCACGGTGCTTTCATGCCTTCAAGAGTTGGCAACACTGGTCTCTACAATCTAAAAAGCTGTCTCAAAACGAGGGTTCATTTTTCGGAGTCAGAGAAGATCACAAAATTATTTAAATTTATGAAGATTTTATACGTTCCTTTTTCTGAGTCATTTCTGAGTACACAGGGGGCTCTTTTGGACGGATCACTTTCATAGGGAAAAGTGGAAAAATGTTTTTGTTTTTGGAGCTCATTTCTGAGTCATTAATGATCATCTTTGTTTGATGGGTTGTGATCGATAAGAAAAAAATTAGAGACAAACTTCTTTTACCGGCGCAGTCTCCCGTTTAAGGGTTAAAAACTCGGATCAAAAACTAGCCTATTTTTTGTATGAAAACATGACTGTCTACCCGCAGAAAAAAAAACAGGTGGAACTTTATCTAACTGCTACGTAATTATACAACTACATAAGTTCGAAGTGAGTTTTACAATTTTCTAGCAAAATATGTATATATAATTTTTCGGATATTTTCCACTACACATGTATAGATTTTACAAGGATTGTATATATTTTACAAAAAAATCTGCATATTTTACTAGAACTTTGTAAAACTAACTTGAAAAATATGTAGTTGTATAATTACATAGCTCTTAGGTAATATTCCCCCTGTTTTTTTCTGTGTGCAGCTTTTGGCTATTGTTAGTAGAGAATATTAGTTATAGAGATTAGAAATCATAACTTGCAGCAGAGAGTATGTATTTTTTATAGACTACAGTGCTCACGGTTTTATGTTGTTGTGTGAGTGGCTCGGGAAAGAAAATAAAAACATGTTGGTTTGTTTTAAAAAATATAGATATTAGTGGTATTCATTTACCCGTACTTTTTTACACAAATGATAATTTCATAAGTTTACGCGATAATGTTAGTAAACGCTTTGTAAAATTTTTTAAATTTTCAATATTATTTGAAATAGACCAGTCAGAAAAATACAAACGGGAAAGCGGTGGCAAGCACTTTAACAGGTGGTACAAGTATTGGCAAAAAGTGCTTTCCCATTCCCAAAATGATAACATCATTAGACAAAAGGACCGGCTGTTAAAAAGCGCCGGAAAAGCACTGGAGGAACAAAATTTTTAAACGTTGGCAAAACGTTGGCAAAACCAATAAATAGGTGATCTGGAAATATATTTTCCAAAATAAAATTTAAAAAAAGTTCATATGTATTTTTTTGACCCTGCCGTGATTTGAACCCAGGCCGTCAGATTGGCAAACGATTGCTCTACCCACTGAGCTAACGAGACATATAATATTTAATGGCTAAACACATAAATGAGTGATAATAGCTGGACAACTACTGGCTGTGCCAAAATGTTAGTACTGGCAAACAATTTTTAGTAACTAGTATGCCAGTGTTTGGAGGGCAAAAAAAAAGTTGGTCTTGAAGGAGCTTTCCCACAAACAAAAAAATTGATTTTATAAAACAAAAAAATTTTAAATTAAAAAAAATCCCAAAAAATTTATTTGCTTGCAACCGGATTTGAACTCGGAACCTTCCGACTATAAACATTTTTTAACGAAGCGTCAGCATTTTTATAAAATCATTGGTTTTCCAGTGAATTGATTTTTGTACGCCTGGTAGCATTGGCTAGGTAGCACTGGATAACCACTGGTTGCAAACCTTGGCATATCACTCTAAGCCAATTCTTTGCCAGTGGTTTTTTTTATAAACCACCGAAATTTTTGTAAAAAAAATACTGGTAAAACGCTTTTCGCAAACGCTGGCAAAGCGTCCCAAATGAGTGTTCTGCCAGTCATTTATTTTTAATACCATGGTTACCCAGTGGTATGCCAGTGCTTGATTTTTTGTACCACTGGCGATTTCTGACTGGGAGTAGGTGTTTTCATCAAGGTTGGCAACCGAAACAAATATTTGTATTGGTATCGATTTTTTGTTTGTTTCGGTATTGGTAGCGGTATTTCATTTGTATCGGTATTGGTAGATGTGTTTGTGCGGCAAGCTCTCAGCGTTGGGTTATATCATTCTCATATAAATTTCACATTAGCCAACATTTAGTGTTAACTCTTAACGTTACTAATGTCAAATTTGTATGGGAATGACATAAGCCAACGTTGATAGACTGCCGCACAAACACAGCTGGTATTACCGATACCGAAACATCAATACCGGTACGTACCGGCATATTTTGTATATATGTTTTTTTGTGAAAAAAGTAAACTCGTATTTTACTCGTAAACGGTGTAAACCTGGTATGTTTATGAGTTTAATGTCAAACTCCATACATAAAAAATATGTTTTGTATTTATACAAGGTTTACAAGGAATTTACGAGTTTATATGAAAACCCCTATTATGTATAAATACCAGGTTTACACTATATAACAGGAAGGTACAATGTTAAATAAATGTCATTCCCAAATTACCCTATTGATTTTTAATTTATTGTGGGTTGTGGGTAAAGTAGAACGAAACGGTGACCGAAATTTGTATTAAGGAATGCGCTATTTAAAAGTGTAACACATAAAAAGCTGAATAAAACAAACAAGTTAACCCTCTAATGCTCTTTCTTATTTATATTATATATTTGGCACTAAAAATCTACAATGAACAAATACTAAAATTTTAATTTATCGCTTTATTTAGGCGATATAGCAGACTAAAGATTGAAGACGACTCAAGAAAACCAATAGTTAAAAAAATTTCGGTTTTTGCTATTAATAACACTACCAGCAAAATAAAATCACATACTGAAAATTGTTGCAATATCGATTTATACTTTAGTTATTTTATACTTGCTAGTTTTTGTTTCGTTTTTTAATTAAACAATTTGTCTCAGATTTTCTGTATATTTGAATTTTTGTATTTTTACTTTTACTTCAAATTTTTCACATCAATAAAGAAGTTTGTTTTTATTTTATAAATAACAAAATAATTGTAATTATTGCCTGCGCTGATTGCTGATCTAGTGTTGTTATTTCAGAAGTTATGGCGATTTTCGCTTTTTGAAAATTCTGACGAAATTAGTTTTGCTTACTACTAGCTCTGAGTGTATAATCTGTGTTTAGGTAATTAAAAAAAATCTGTTGGATAATTTTTGTGTTAGAGAGATATTCGTAAGACGTATCCTGACGTTATCCTGTGAGTGCTGGAGCAAAAATTGTATCTCATTTCACAAATAAAGACTCTAAATTAGCTTTGTTAATATCGATACTTAATGTATTCCAGATCGTTAATGTATTTTTGACGATTTTTCAAATATTGTTTTTGTTTTAAACAGTTAATTTTTGCAAATTTACGAAATTTTCACTTTACATCCTTCTCGCTTCAAAATCGTTCCTTATACAAAAAAAAATTGAAGGCAAACATGTAGGTAATTATGTTTTTTATTTATATAATATAAGTTGTTTAATAAGAAAATGTTATTTAGCCAAAAACTTTTTAAGATCTAAAGACCGCTTTTTGGCGGACCTGGGTATTAGAGGGTTAAAATTAAAAGCAAAAATACTCTATCTGTGTCATTTTACATAATATTATAACCTCCTAATATAATTTTTTTCTTCATTTTATTTAATATGCCCCCCCCCACTCTCAGCAGAGCTTCGAAGAATGAATTCTATGAATTTCCTAAAAATGGCAGGGAATTTTGTTATTTTTTTTAATGATAAATTTATTATTTATTTCTTGAAATTCACTCGATCGAATTGAAATATAAGGAATTCAATCAATCTGTCTCAATAGATTTTGTCAATCATTGAATTCAGTCATTATTAATTCATTCGATTTTGTATCAATTAATTGAACAATTTGGGAATGACATTATAATTTCTTTATTCGATTTAAAAACTTTGTTAAATTCACAATTAAGTTATTTTATTACAGTCCTATTTAAAAACGTTTTAATAAAATATTATATAATTTGATATTATTATATCTAATCAGGTGTGGTTAACGTCATATCACATATATGTACGTGTAAATAGCTGAATTAAAATTACATAAAATTTTATATGATATCTCATTAACAACACCTGATTAGATATGATTATCTTAAATTATATACTATTATATTAAAACCATTTTTAACCGGGAGTAAAGGAAAAGAACAAAAAGAATTCTTAAATTATGACTTTAAGGGCCATTAACAATAAACAAATTAAACAAACAATTCCTAAACTTACGCAAAAAGCTGAAATTTCTAAAGTTATTCAAAATGTTGATTACTTGAAATATAAATGAATAAATTATTGTCGAAAAAGGAACGTAACAGTTATAACTTTCATTCAAAAAATTTAAATGATTCTGATTATTTTTTAATTAAAATAATTTTTCAATTTGTATCTGTGTTATTTATATTTTGAATTCAAATAAAAACAATTTAAAATATTACTTTTATTTAAAATCAAGCAATAACAGTTATTTTCTGATTTTTTCCGTCATCCACAATAAACTGTTCAAAATAAAAATCAAACGTCTGAAAACAGACAGATGGATCCGTAAAAGTATACTGGCGTTGTTAAGAAGTTACTCAAAGTGATAAACTGGAAACCAATCTATATATTTCAATAACGTTTAGCAGATAATACCGGCCTAATTGTGATTTTTATATTAAAATTTAGGGTACCAATAAACCAAAGGACGATACGATAGCGAAATCGCTATCACCTTAAGTATCCGAAAACGATATCATGTTCCAATAAGATTATAATATCGTTTTCGATAAAGGCAAACATACACGTTCAATATTATTGATCAATGGTTTTAAAATCAACCAATCACAACAAAGTATTTAAAAATAAAATGTTCTGATTGGTTGATTTTTGAAAAATTGATCAATAATATTGAAATCGCTATCACCTTAAGTATCCGAAAACGATATCATGTTCCAATAATATTATAATATCGTTTTCGATAAAGGCAAACATACACGTTCAATATTATTGATCAATGGTTTTAAAATCAACCAATCACAACAAAGTATTTAAAAATAAAATGTTCTGATTGGTTGATTTTTGAAAAATTGATCAATAATATTGAACGTGTAAGATTTAATGATAAAGTATACTTCAAAATAATCATTATTTATAAAAATTCAAACAGTTTTCGGAAACAAATAAAATTTATAAAAACTTGCAATATACATACATATATTTGCAATAAAAAGGAATATAAATAGCCAAACTTCGGACAATTATAGTTGTAAAATCTAGGTGAGTTCGACTTTTCCTCTGAATATGACTATTTCATTATCAATTTTTCATTATTCCAGGGAATTTCGATAGCGAAAACGGTATCATAATTCCCTGGAAATATGATATCGTTACGAAAGGTACATTTTAGAACAAAAAATCTATCGTTTTCGTATCACTAGTGATTATCATATATGATAATAAATATCACCTAGGTGATATCGCTCCGATATCGTGACGATATCGTTTGGTTTATTGGGGTGGTTAAACTAATTCTAAACCGAATTCAGCTTTAAGAGTTAACCCAAAAATTTCTTGTTAATTTGTATACAATTTTTGACATTTTCTTTTGTACAATATTAGGTCCATTCGATTACTTTTCTCAGTCAAGTCCAGTAAGAATTACTCAGTACAAACTTACAGAGAGTAAGATAAGATTTACTCTCAAAATAAAATTTTCCCAAACATGTACGAGAACAGAAAATTTGCAACAATTTGCAAGTTTGTACACATAGCTGATTACAACACCAAATATACAAATAAATTTTAACTGGTCGCTATGAAAGAAGACAATTTTTGATGTTAAACCTTAAGCAGAACATTTTTAGAAGGTTTTCTTATCTTTTCCATAATTTATTTTGAAAGATTTACTGCTTTGCATTTCCATAAAATAATATAATTGGAAAATAAGTTTTTTTATTTACCATAAACAATCATATGTTTTCGAAACATATGTTTTTTTCTGCTTGCAAATTCTTACTGGCAAAAATTTATCCAGTAAAAATTTGCAAGAAAAAGAAGAAGACTTAAGGTTCAATTAGACGTGCCATATCGCCATAGCCGTAACCATAACGCCATAGCAGAAAACCAAAATTCAATTGGTTTCTACGGTTACGGTTATGGCGTTATGGCATGTCACCAATAATCGTATACATTGTAGCCCATAAGATTGGTTTGAACAGCTATATGAATATGGTTATGGCACGTCTAATTGAACCTTTAGAAACTCTCAACATAGAACTGTCACTTTATTCTCTCTTTTTTCTTTCTTGTTACTGAGTATTTATGTAAACGAACGCCATCCAGTAAAAGTTTGTACAAATTTGTACAAATTATCCAGTAATTGAATGGACCTATTATGAGAACAGGACATTTAGATTTTTTTCGTACGATACTCTTCAGGAACATTGCCTATCCGTCACATAAAATTACTAACCAGGAACCTGCGCAAAGTCTGCTAAAACATAAGTTTCATGGTCATTACACAACATTTAAAGTTAAAAAAAAAATTGGAAGTTTTGCTAGATTTTTGGCATCAACGTTCTTCTTAACATTTCTGTTCCGATCTTTCTGAACTTTATAATAATTTTTTCGTACACTTGTCTTAGATTCTCCAATGTAAACTAATCAACCACTCGAATTTGACAAACCGATGATGCTTGTTAAAATCTGACATATTTTTCAAAGATATTTTGATGAAGAAAAATTATTTTAATTAAAGGTCGTAAAAGTTAATAAAAAAATGTATGTTACACTTTTTAATGGCGAAATTGTTATCACATTAATTTAATAAAAAAAATCCCTCAGAATTTCTCTCGGCCTACCTCATCAGAATAATAGGAGAGCGAGCATTGCAGAGCTAGCTTTCATTTTGTCAGTTTTGCGCTGCCTTACTTAGTTTTAGAGATACATGCCATTTTGTGAAATGGCCATTTTAAAAACTACCCAGTATCTAGGGTTTTCAATTTCCCAATATTTTTGTACTCTCGGGAATCAGGAATGTTTTTTTGAACATTCCCTTGATTTCCCGGGAATACTGAAGTAATATTTTAGTTATATTTTAACATCAAAAACTACTTTTTTTTGTCAAAAAAAACCTAAATGTTTCAAATTGCCGAAAAATGGTAATTTAGGAATGTTTTTTTACATTTAGGTGCCTATTCCAACTTGTGACTCATTGTGACCATCTTAAGATTATTTTTAAGACTGAGAGTCATAACTTTTCATACAAAACAACAATCAAATTCAAAAATTGTATCGATACCAGGTCTTAATTTTTTTTTCAGTTTTCAAACAAATATTTGAATAAGTATAATTTATGACTTTGCAACAACAAATACATGGGGAACACAGTCATAACTAAGAGTCACAGACTTTTCGTAGGAGTAGGCACCTTAATCACAATGGACAATTTTGGGACATTCTTCAAGATCTCCTTTCAAAATTTAAAATACATAAAGATTTTTCAAGATATGCTATTTTTTAAATCTTTTTTTCGAAGTTTCAAGCTAAGATACATGGTTGTTTTAGTGCTTTATTAAATTTCCGGATATTATAAGGAGTTAAAAACACTACGCGAGTTAAAAACCCTACGAGTAGTTCGAAAACTAAGCGAGATAGCGCAAAACGAACAAACTTTGCAAGCTCGGCAATATTCACACTCCTATTATTAGGATGAGGTAGGGCCGAGTTGAAACCCAAAGAATCAATTTTTCTATAAAAACCACAGGGTGACTTATTTTCTTTGGGACCTCTCCAGGACTTGACCTAATTTTATTGCTGGAGTGTGTTAATACTCCAATGGAGCAAACATTTTGTCCATTTTGCGCAATCTCGCTTATTTTTAGAGATGCTGGTAATTTCTTAAAATGGCCATATTTCAAAAAAGCCTGTATCTTAAAAACTAAGCGAGATAACAAAAACAAACAAAACTTATGCAAGCTCGGCAATGAACATACTCCTATTATTCAGGTACCTCGGAGAGGGATCGCAAAGAAATTATTTTTATGTAACAGCCACATGGTGACCTTTTTTTTTAATAATTTACAATTTTTCATAGCGTCCCATTTAAAGCGATGTTTCATTCTATTATCCGAGTGTATTAATCTATATTATCAAGTAAACTTATGCAAGCTCGGCAATGAACATACTCCTATTATTCAGCTGAGGTAGCTCCGAGAGGGATCCCAAAGAAATTATTTTTATGTAACAGCCACAGGGTGTCCTTTTTTAACAATTTATAATTTTCCATATCGTCCCAATTACAGCGATGTTTCATTCTATTAGCCGAGTGTATTAATTTGTATTATCAAGTAAATTAAAAACTATCATTCTATTAGCCGAGTGTATTAATTTGTATTATCAAGTAAATTAAAAACTAAAAAAAATAATTAAGTCACCCGGTGGCTGTTTTATAAAATTGATTCCCTCGTGATCACTCCTGAACCCGGCCCTAAATATACTCGTATTTATACCAATTTAACTAGTATACCTTTACATCGTTTGTTTTTTAAAGGATCGCGCCAAAAATTTAGCGCAGATCACAAAATTTTTCATATAAAAAGTCTCATTTATATTTTCCTCACAGGCTCATATTGTGAGTAACACCTTTTATGTAGGCTCAGATCTTTTTGATTAAATGAGAAGAATTTGGGGTCGCTTGTCAGATTTTTTCAACCTTGGTCAGTTATACTCCCAGTTAATAGCTATCTGGACATTGTGAAAATGAGGCTTAAGCTTTTTAAATAAATTTCGACATTAACGGTGGGTCCCATTTTGCAGGATTTTCTTTAACTATTAAACAAAATAAAATGTCAAAAAATTGTATACAAAACAACAACGAATTTTTGGGTTAACTATTAGTTAACTCTAAAACCTTCAGTATGAAACCCAGCGTTCAAAATTTGTTTCCAGCGGAAATAAATTCATATTAAATTTGTTGGGCATTTATAATATATGTATTAATAAAATTATTTTTTTGTTACTTACTTCTTGCCACATTTTGAACATGGAAATAATTTTTCTTCTTCCGATAAATGTCGCGTTTTGTGAGTGCTCAATACATGTGGAGTACTAAAACATAAACCGCAAACTTCACAGCAATGATTCTTTTCCCGATTTACATCATGTGTCTTAAGATGAGCCTTTAAAATTTGACGGCTTGTGAATGTTCTAGCACAATAATTACATTTCAAATAGTTTGGATCCAAGTGCTGTTTTATATGCTCGAAGAGAAGATAACGTCTTAAAAGTTTCTTGTCGCAACACATAGCATAAGCCGGCTCTTGGTGTTCACTTTCAAAATGATTAGATAACGTTTGAAAAGTTTCCATAGGAATATCGCATATAACACATGTTAAATTAAAGTTTTCGGTAATAAACACATCCATTTCATGATGTGGTGGTCTAGGGGTTCTATTGTTTTTCGATTTATTATTGAAATCTGAATTGGAATCACCTTCTTCAGTGGAAACATTATCGTCTGCAGTTGGATTTTCTTGACTTGTATGATGTTTCTTACTATGAGCCTTCAAAATTTGACGACTTGCAAAAACTTTATTACAATAATAGCATTTTAAATAGTTTGGATCTACGTGCTGTTTCAAATGCTCGTATAGAAGATAGCGCCTTATAAATTTCTTATTGCAACACACGGCATAACCACGCAGGTTATGTTCACTTTTAAAGTGATCGCACAAGGAGCGATAAGTTTCCATAGGAATATCGCATAGATCACAAGTCAGTTTATAGTTTTTGGCAATAAATATATCCATTACTTTATTTGCTGGTCGATTATTACTAAAAGTTATATTGAAATTGGATTCATTATTGAAACCTGTATCGGAATCGGATTCGTCATGGCCATTTTCTATATTGGAATTGTCATTGGGTTCACCATTGCCTTCTTGCGCAACATGTTTAATTTCAGGTTTTTTACAAATTTCTTTTTTAATGAATTTTTCTTTTGCAGTATTTTCGCTATTGTTTTTTGGATTTGTATGTTGTTTCTTGGTGTGAGATTTCAAAATTTGACGATTTGTAAATGTTTTACCACAATAAAAACATTTTAAATAGTTTGGATTTAAGTGCTGAATTAAATGTTCGTATAAAAGATATCGTCTAATAAACTTCTTATCACAGCAAACAGCATAACCCCTTTGCTGGTGTTCACTTTTAAAATGATCACATAAGGTATGATAAGTTTCCACAGGAATGTCGCATAGAACGCATTTCAGATTAAAGTTTTCAGAAATAAATTTGTCCAAAGCCTGATTTGGTGGCCTATTTCTAGAAAAACTTTTATTGTTTATTAGTTCATAGTTGAAATCTGTATTAGAATCGTCATCTTCATCTGTAGTGGAATCAGTATCATTATTGATTTCTATCGAATCATTGTGTTTAATTTGAGGTTGCTTCGTAACTAGTTCTAAAGTGGGATTTTCTTGTAATGTCTTTGCTATTTTGTTGGAATCCTTTTTCCTAATCAGCTTTGAAGTTACTTTCATATCCTCCGATTTCTTTGTCGCTTGTCGTAACCGGTTACTTTTTCGTATTAGTGGTGTACCATCATCCCATTCAAATTTAGGCAATTCTTCTTTCGTAATGAAATCTGGAATTTCCGAAAACGAATTCGGCAGAATAGTTTCGTCTATTAAAACTTCATCTCTTAATTCCGGGTCTTGTGATTCAATTGTCATAAATGAACCAAACTGAATATGAGCATCTTCTATGCTAATATAGAAATTATGGAAATCTTGTAATTGTGCCCAGCATTTGTAGCAGAGCCATGATGAGGATTGTATTGTTTGCTACAATTATATTATCATATTGTTATATTCTTTGGAACAAATAAGGTTAACCGGAATGGACCCAAAATTGATAAAAGTTGGACAGGATAGTACAATTGACATAAAACAATGGAATCAACTCAGCGAGGGCATTTTAGTCGATGGACAAATTTTATCAATTTCTAAGCCATTTCGTTTAAAATTTTAAGACGATTCTTTTAACAAAAAGAGTTTCGCATTTAACTTACCATGTCCCAAAAATGTTTTTTTATTATATTTTGTACTTGCAATTCTTTCCATTCTATTGAATTGACTTTTATACTTTCCACCTCTGTTTTATGTGATTTAAGACATAAAAGACAACTATCCATTGTTAAATGCTTCCAAAGTCTATGGCAGCCTAAGATAGTCTATGGTTCCCGAAATTTAATGGCAACAAACTACCACAGAAGCTACTCAAATGAATGCAGGGTATAAAACAAAAAACAGAGATGTTAAATAACAGCTGATTCCGAACAAAGATGTAAACTTTTAAAAATTCCAAATATAAAAAACCGTAACACCGAAATCGTTTTTAAGAATCGTTTTAGAAGAGAAATTGAACATCGAAAATAAAAAAAGGGAGCATGGTCTATTCTGGGAAGTGATTCAATTTTTGATCATGTTTTTACATATTTAGAAAACTGAACTGCTAGGGTTAAACTAAAAGAAGTTTTTAGATAGAATCTACACTACGAGAATTATCATCACTTCAGTAATGAATTTCTCTATAGTTTCAATGAAAATTGTCACTGGAACTCGTCCATTGAAACTTTTCATAGAATCTATGAAACAGGTTTCATTACAGTCAATGTTCATAAAATTAATAGGCCACTCGGCCAATAAATCAATCATTCAGCCAATGAAGAGCTTCATAAAATCTATGAAGAAATTTCATTTACTATTATTTATTATAGTTGGTTGTTGTCTTTGGTAAGCTGGAGTGGATAAATAAAAAGTACTTAGCAAATGCAAAAGGCGTAATAAAATCGTAGCATATTTTACGGATGTAATTAAAACACAAAATCTACAGATATATTGTAAAATTTCTTTTCCGAAACTAGTTAAATATTGTTTTGGAGTGACCCGCTATCATCGATTTTATATTGTTGTTGCTGCTGTTTGGTGCTGCTACTTATTTATAAAATGCCGTCTAGGAGGAAACAATGCTCCTGTTACAAATGTAATAAAAATGTAACTAAATCACATAAAAGTGTGGGATGTTTCCTTTGTGGATCATTTTTTCATATCGATTGTGTAAACGTGAGTGAAGATCAACATAAATTGTTCTGTCAAAATATAAAAGTATTTCATTTCATTTGTGATGGATGCACCTCGAAACCAACCGATGAACCAACTGGAGTTTCAACAAATGTTGCAGGGGACATACAACAAGGATTGCATGATCTCACTACGGAAATAGGAATTTTTTGATAAATTTCGTGCTGAACAACGTAAGACTGTAGATCATTTACGGAAGGATATTGCGCATAATAATAATATGCTTAAGAAAATTGATGCAGCAGCTGAAAAACGGATTAGTGGCTTAGATACAATAACATCTTGCAAAGAAGGCTGAATAGAGCAGATATAATAGTCAAAGGTTTGCCAAAGGGAATTAATAATTTAAGAGTTCCAGTTCTGAAAATTGCCTCGCTTTGTGGGTCATCTATGTCCAGTATTCCCAATTTAGCATATTTAATGCTAGATTTAGCATTTTTTTGAATCATTTTTCGAATTTAAAATTCTAATTTCTGAGCGTTTTTTTTTTTTTTTGGTTATTTGAATACACAGGAAATCCCCAATTTAATTTTATTCTGTTTGAATAAAGTAAAACTAAAAAGGGGAATCACCAAATTATATATGCTTTTCCCTATTTGTTTTTTTTTTGTCGCATTTATGTACATTTTTGGCTAGTTTATTTGTGAAATTTGATACGCGTGTACATATTATTTGGCAGTCTCTATTAAATAGTGAAAGTGTATCATTTAAAATGTTAAATAAACGTAAAAAAAAACACTTTATCATTGGAAACTAAAGTCAAAATATTAGAAAAGCTTGACAAAGGCGTTCAAGGGAAGCGGTTAGCCCTAGATTTTAATGTGACAACATCTTCAATCAGCTACATCAAATCACATAGAACAGCAATATTAAATGCTGTTTCAAACACATATCAGGAGGCAAACAATAAATCTTTGCACAGCGCTGAATATCCAAAAATGGAAAGTCGTCTGTATGAGTGGTTTTTAAATCAACGAGAAAAAAAGTGTACATTGACTGGGCCAATATTAAAAGAGAAAGCTAAACAAATATTTAGAGAGGAATATCCCGATAGAGATGAAAATGCATTCCGGGCAAGTGATGGATGGTTTACCAAATTTAAGAAGCGACACGGTATCCGTTATTTAAAAATTTGTGGCGAGATTCTTTCCGGTGATGTTGCTTCAGTCACTCCTTTTATTCATCGATATCGTGCAAAGATCGCTGAGATGGGTTTAATGGAGTCACAAATATATAATGTCGACGAAACCGGATTATTTGTTCGTTGCCTACCAGACAGAACCTATGTCTCTGCTTTTGAAAAAAACGCCCCTGGACATAAAATTCAAAAAGACAGAATTTCAGTCCTACTTGGTGCAAACTCTGATGGATCTAGGGTTGCCAGATCCAGATTCGCAAAAAGCTGGACATTCGGGTTAAAAAAGCTGGATTTCGCAAAAAAAACTGGACGTTTTCAAAACATGTTTTAACGAAAAAAAAGTTGTCAAGTTTTGTTTTGTATTGATAATTTTTATTTAAAAAATAGTTTTGCACATTGCTAGGAACATAAAGTATTAAAATACAATAAAACTTAAAAAAAATTATTTAGTCTTTTAAATATGTATGATTTAAAATAATACACTAAAAAAATAAAACTTAAAATTCAGTCTCTTAAATTTGTGAGAATGAAAACTAAATACTAAAAACCAGGCACCAGAAAACGTTTTTTTTTTCGTTTTTATCAAAAATAAATATCACTAAAGTTCAAAATGTTTTTATTTCTCAATCGAAAACAAAAAATTTCAAATGTACTTTAAAACAAAAATATCCCTCAAGTTGAAATTCCAAAAATATCTTTAGGTATAAATATCAAAGATAAAAAAATTGATAAAAAATAAAACTTTTTAAAACGTTTTAAAAAACGTTTTTTTTTGTTTTTCATCTTTGTACTAAGTACAAAAATATGAATAGAAATTTAAAATTTTTGTTTTATTTTTATGGTGGAGATACTATTCTGGTTTTTGGTTTCAAATCTGTAGAAAATCATATAATACCCTGGAGTGAACTGTTGAGCGGTATATACATACAAACATATATTGCAAATATTTTTTTTTTGCTAAAATGTTTGCCAATTGACCAGCATTTTGCACTAATATTATTCATTTTGGTGAACATCGGTCCATGTTTAGACCTAGTGCCCATATAAGGGTCCTACCAAAATTATACTGTTTATACGATGCATGTCGCAAATATTAAGATATTTTGATGAAATTTGGTACACAGACCTATATTGGCCCAATAACGCAGCCTATTGATTTTGGTGAACATCGGTCTATGTTTAGACCTAGTGCCCATATAAGGGTCCCACCAAAATTATATTGTTTATACGCTGCAGGTCGCAAATATTAAGATATTTTGATGAAATTTGGTACATAGACCTATGGTGGCCCAAGGACGAAGCCTATTGATTTTGGTGAACATCGGTCCATGTTTAGAACTAGTGCCCATATAAGGGTTCCCCCAAAATTGGCTTGGTTACAAACTGCAGGTCGCAAATATTAAGATATTTTAATGAAATTTGGTGCGCTGACTCACATTATAGAAAATTTTGACACGAGCCCCATTTTAACCCATTCGAATTTCGGATCCAAACAATACACCAGACTGGTGTAGGGTATTGTATAGTCGGCATGCCCGACTTTAACCTTTTTACTCGTTTTTCATTCGATTTATATTAAAGGAATTCATTAATTTTTTTCTAATGCCTTCATAAAATTTTATGAATTCATTCAACAAGGAATTCATTCAATTCTAGTTAATTCAACTTTTGGTAAAGGAATTCATTCAATTCGAGTTAATTCAACTTTTGGTCAAGGAATTCATCCAATGCTAGTTAATTCAACTTTTGGTCAAGGAATTCATTCAAGTTAATTCAACTTTTGGTCAAGGAATTCATTCAATTCTAGTTAATTCAACTTTTAGTCAAGGAATTCATTCAATTAAGTTTTCAATTCCTGAATTAAGTTTTCAATTCCTAGGGAATTAAACAAAAAAATTTAATTCCTAGGGAATTAAACGAAAAAAATTTAATTCCTTAGGGAATTAAAAGAAATAAATTTAATTCCTTGACTAAAAGTTGAGTTAACTAGAATTGAATGAATTCCTTGACTAAAAGTTAAATTAACTAGAATTGAATGAATTCCTTGACCAAAAGTTGAATTAACTAGAATTGAATGAATTCCTTGATCAAAAGTTGAATTAAGTGCACAGTTGAATGAATTCCTTAGCCAAAAGTTGAATTAACTAGAATTGAATGAATTCCTTGACTTCAAATTGAATTAAATAGTGTTGAATGAATTCTTTAGTGAATGAATTATTTAATTTTAATTCTTTACGCTTTGGTCAGGGAATTCATTCTATAAATTTGAATTCTTTGAATTCATTCACAGGAATTAATTCCTGCTTATGTCTTATTGATGAATTCATTCCTTGAATTAAAGAATTGAATTAAATTTTTGGGAATTCATTCCAAAAAGGAATTAATTCTTTAAAGCTCTGATAATAGTTGCAAAAGCCTATCGGTGATTTTACAACCCATAAAATTACCGACAATTTTTTGAAGACGCTTGTTTAAATGTGTCAAAGAGATAAATATGTAAATAAATCGAAGCTTTTTTTTAATATTAAAATCTTTTCCAAATTTAATAAACTATGTATTCCTTTTTGTAAATAGAAATGCCTAAAAAGGAAATTTTTATTAAATTTTTGATTTAAAAAGGAAATTTTTATTAAATTTTTGATTTAAAAAGGGGTTTAACTAGAAAAGGATATCTAGATTTTTACAACAAATAGAACAAGAACTAGCGCTCAACAAAACGAACTATAATGCACAAATCTATTGACGTTTGTTTTTCGGGCTTCAAATATGGTTTTTTGAGTTCGTTTACTTTTGTGCATTTTTGTCATTTCGTGAGAGTATTACTTGTTAACTCTCATTT
The DNA here is from genome assembly GCA_949987735.1 of Leucophora obtusa. Lineage (NCBI taxonomy): Eukaryota > Metazoa > Arthropoda > Insecta > Diptera > Anthomyiidae > Leucophora > Leucophora obtusa. Next base: position 51,734,480 of record OX465299.1, read on the forward strand.
TACCGAACTTTACCCAAAAAGTAAAGAAACAGACCTAATATACAACAGTAAAAAATGATTATTAACTATTACACTAGAGTGCAACCCTATACAATTCCTATCAAATTAAACTAACGATATATTTACATTGTATGCTTTGTTAAAGTAACTATAGGTTTTCCTTTGCGTGTAAGCTTAAGTTTAGAATTTTTTCTTCTAAAGTTAAAATGGGAACAGGGGGAATTATAAGATTTTCGGTATTATTTTGCTTTAGTACACATGCAACACATATATGTAGGTTAGGTTCCAAAATCTTCCCGAAAGTCTTATAATGTAAACAAGCCTTTAAAATTTAAAGCCAAAATTCCAAGCACTTCTCCGGTTATTACGTTTTTATCGCGGTTGGAAAACACTAACCCTAAATTACAAATAACGTTCTAAAATCCTTTAAAATGACAACCGTTAACCTTAAAATACCATTAACGAGATAACTTAAAATACCGTTAACCTTACAATACCCTAACAAAATTATTTAAAACACCGTTAACCCTAAAATATCCGAACGAAATAATTAAAAATACCGGTAACCTTACAATAACCTAACGCAATAACTATAATTTTGTAAAGTTGAGGGTAGGAAGAAGAATAAACACATTAATTTTCTAATCAGACTAGAACTAGTGTCTGCCTTTTTCTGTGGACAGGCTTCATCGGGCTAAAGTCGATATTAAGGGCAAGTCACCGATTGATCCCAAATTTTTAGCATTGTTAAAATTTCGTTGATGTTAGTCTAATTGAGTTGTTAATGTTTAAATTCTTTATAAATACAGCTGTTGACAACTAATTAGAAACTCATTTTTTACACTAGAGCTTGATTACACTGTGAGACAAATGGTAGAGTTCAGTGATCGGGAAGGGTTCAAACTACCGGGGAAAGTTATATCGGTAAAAAAGAAGTTATACGTGCCCCGGCGTTTCGCTGGGTCAACCCTAGGAATCGAGATATATATTTTTTTTTTTGGACATAACTCGAGAACCACTAGTCCGATTTTGCTCAAACAATTTTAATTACTGTTTTCTGAAAATTAACGAACTTTTTTTAATTTATTAAAATTTACAATTTTAAACAATTATTTTAATTTTTGTATTAAAAAATACAAAAATTGTTTTTTCGGACTTCTATATTTTCATATATTTAGTTAGAATATTCTTCTTATAAACAATTTTATAAATTTTATGTATTTTTGCATCTATTACACAATTATTTATGTAAGAAAGACATAACCCCATTCTTTTCTTGTGAAGTTTCGAAAAAATAGCTGTGTTCGGGTACTCAACATTGGGATCCCGCGGGATCCCAATTTTACCAAAAAGCGTTTTCTTACTACACAATTGGGTAAATGAGAGCTGTCATGAGAGAGTAATATTCTTGTTCTTCTTGCACGAGAAAGCCCAGACTTTTTTTTCTTGTAAATTTGGGTAAATTGTTTTAATCAGCTGTTATATCATCAGTTGGGTGCAACTAGTTCAATTGAACTCTTCACTGATTTGAACCAAAGACCTAGTTCACAACTAATAGCTCTTTTAGTTCAATCGATCATTTCATTCATTCAGAAAATATGTTTATCATTTACAAAAATTAGTATAATAGTTGCAAAAGCCTATCGGTAATTTTACAACTCCATAAAATTGCCGACAATTTTGTGAAGACGCTTGTTTAAATCGAAGCTTTTGTTTAATATTTAAATCTTTTCCAAATTTAATAAACTATGTATTCCTTTTTGTAAATAGAAATGCCTAAAAAGGAAATTTTTGATTTAAAAAGGGGTTTAACTAAAAAAGCTATCTAGATTTTTACGAACTATAATGCACAAATCTATTGACATTTATTTTTCGGGCTTCAAATGTGGTTTTTCGCGTTCGTTTACTTTTGTGCATTTTTGTTATTTCGGGAGAGTATTTCTTGTTAACTCTCATTTTACCGAACTTTACCCAGAAAGTAAAGAAACACACCTAATGTGTGATGTACACTAAAAGGACAGTAAAGTACTAGCAAACTACTAAAATTGTTATTAAATGTACTGGGATAATAACAAAAAAATAAAATCCCAAGCCTGTGCCAACGTTGGGAAATAACTACGGCCAAGCGTTTATTGGTGTTATCATTTCGACAACATGCCAGTACAGTGAAAGTTGAAAATCCGACTCATAGCCAGTACATGTACTACCGTCTCCAATACCGGGCCGACATTGTGCCGTTTGTATTTTTGTACCTGGGTTGTGTTTTATTTTATCTTATCTAAAAGAAATTTAATTCTAAACTTTAAGGCACGCTAGTAACAAATATAAACTAAAAAAGAATTTTTTAAATTAAAAAAGAATCAACGAAATTTTTTATTTTTTAAATAACTGTTTTGGTAGTTGTTTTTTATGTTATTAAATATAACTGCTTTAAACAACTGTTACGAAATTACAGCTCTGTTCGTTAGTTGTTTCTCAAATAACCGTCGTAAAAATTGTTTTGCATTTTTCTATAGAAAAACAACTGTAATTTCTGTTAAAAACAACAACTACTGATTAATGCACAAACAACTGTCATGTAGCAACTGTCAAACTTTTTTCATAAGAACAAATTTTAGAAATATTGATGACAAAAATTTTATAAAAAGTTGGATTCGGCATCGGCCGAATATGATTTCTGGACCTAATAAACGGTTTCGGTAAAAACAAAAAATAGAATTTAAAATTGTTGCTTTCCCGATGTATTTATTTTAAAAAGTGAAAAAATTGGGAAAGTATGTATTTTAGCGTTGTCAAAACATTTATAATTGTTGCCTGGCTAATCATTTTATTTCATAAACAGTTGTAAATTTTGTATTAACAAGGTTTGCAAAGCACTTTTTGAAAACGTTGGCAAATCATCGGAAATTAAGCCTCTTATTAGTACCGTAGTAATAAAACAAAGCTTTACCAATACATAGTTTTTTGTACAATACCCAATTTCTGACTGGGTGGTTTTAAAGATGCTCTTCATCATCAATATTCTTAGAGGTTCTTTCATAATTAGGTGGTAAATTTCCAGAATATTTTTTACGCAAAACCTCTTCCCACTCCTTGGGATGCCATTTTCTACGGTGCTTAGAAATATTGGAACTTTTATTAAACTTCTTTGGACACCAGTTACAACTATAAAGAGGGATTCCAGTATGAGTAGCCATATGTTGCTGTAATATTTAGAAATATATAGTGAAAAAGAGAAACATATTTTAATATAATAATAAAAATCCATATCAACCCTTAATGATAGCTTTATCTTGAAAGCCATATCACAGTGTGTACATTTATGCTTGTACTCAGTTTGATGGAACAATTTTACATGTCTGTTGTGTGCTTGTCGATTTATTGATGTTTTTGAACATATCGGGCATGTGTGTACTTCTTGCTCACCCACAGAATGCTTTAGATTTATATGTTTTTTTAGGACAGATTTATTAACACATATTAGACCACAAAAATCACAACTAAAAGATTGACCATGTATGGATTTTATATGACTTTTAAGCGTCAAGTCGTTGCCAAATCTAAAAACAATATATAAATTGGATGATATAAATATGTATTAGAGTTCGTCACAAAAATTTGATTTTCGGATATCATAAATTTTTTTAAAGTTTTTGCATAGAAAAAAAGAATGGCGTTTTTTTTTTCTTTTTTATTTCAACTCCTTCCACTGGCGCAAGTCGGCCAAAAACGCAAGTCCAGAGCAAAAACAGCTGCATTTATAGGCAATCGGATTTTACCATTCGATTCTACAACAAAATTTAAAACACAAAACTTTTTTTTTGCATTTTCAAAATACACCAGATAGCCATCAGAGTGGTTCGAAAATCCGCTTTTTTCAAAAACTTCTAAAAAGTAATTTTTTTATTACACACAATGAAAATGTATTTCCGGCGGAGTACATGGGTACAAAAATTTTGGATATACCGCGTACAGTTAAAAAGTTATTAGCTAATCAAATTTGGATTTTTTTTTAATTCAATGAAAAAGTATTTGAGATAATTAAAATGCAGCTTTCAATACTCGCTGCCGCATTATAAATTTATTTTTTAGTAATGACAAAATAATTTGTAAGTTTTGTAATGTTTATTACAAAGATTTTTTTTTTACTAAACATATTTGATTACTAAATAACTTTTTAACGGGTCGCTGTATATCAAAAATTTTTGTACCAATATTCTCAGCAGAGAATACATTTTCATTGTGTGAAATAAAAAAGTAACTTTTTTGAAATTTTTGAAAAAGTGGATTTTTGGACCACTCTAATGACTATCTGCTGTACTCAGAAAACGCAAAAAAAATGTTTTTTATATTATGCAGAAATGCAGCCGTTTTTGCTCTGCAGAAAATGGATCTCCAAATCAGCGTTTTTGGCCGACTTGCGCCAGTGGAAGGAGTTGAAATAAAAAAAAAAAAAAACGCCATTCTTTTTTTTAAGGAAAAACTTTAAAAAAGTGATGATATCCGAAAATCAAAGAAATTTTTTTTTTGACGAACCCTAACTTATAGTCTTGACTAGCCATGGATTTGTGCGAACATGAAACAAATCACACGTGAAACAACAACAAATTTTATTTGTTGTTTTTGTTTTGCATGTAATTCGTTTCATGTTCGCACAAATTCATGGCTAGTGAAGACTATAAGGAATATATGTACATACATATGTTATATATGATTTTTATTTAAAATAAGGGTTTTCATATAAACACGTAAATTTCTTGTAAACCTTGTATAAATACAAACCATATTTTTCAGAGACTACTAATTATAGAGGTAGGAAATCAAAACTTATACTACTCACCGGTAGGGGGCGCTGAAATTTAGTATCACTTGAGCAACTATTTACTATCACTTGAGCAACTATTTAGTATCACTTTAGTATCAGCTGAGCTTATATTTAAAAACTCACAAATTGCTGAAAACTGCGCAAAATAAGAAAAAATCAAGCGCAAAATATGTTCAAATAATAAAATTTGAGAATTCCTTTTTTGATTTGCTTTTTTTGTTTGTTATTATTTCAATTTAAATTAAAAAAAAGAAAATTGTCAATTTTTTGAACAAAGTGCCATCTAGTGATAACGAGTTCGTCATAACTTTTGGTTTTGGTGATGCCATACCCCTGATATTTTTATGTATTGACATTATTTATTTTATGACATTAAACTCATAAACATATCAGGTTTACAATTTTTACGAGTAGAATATGAGTTTATATGAAAACCCCTTTTCCTAAAAATATCGCACCCTAAGTACAAAAGTGACACAATTCAAAATTCTTAAATTTTCAGGTGAGGCAAAAAACTGTTTATGTAAAAATGATTGCAATATTTAAAAAATTTAAGAACGTTTTGCATTTTGAAGAAGGTTTTGGTATAAATTTTTTAATGTTTGTGGAAATTTTAAAATTTTAAATTTCGAGTAACAAATAATACAGTCAATTGAGCCCACTTTTTTTCAATTAAAGAAACACAATGCAAAATAATACACCACAAAGTTTATCACTTTTTACAGTAAAAGCGACAAAACTCAAAATAATATTCTTTATATCGAGAGTTTATATTCAATATGCTCTATCGGAAAAAAGACGATTTTTCAGAGGAAGGAAAAAACAGTTTTATTTCTAAATTCCTTAAATATGAAGTAATCTATCTTCCACAATATTTGTTAAATATGACTACCGAACTTTACATATAAAAAATACGATTTATACGATAACGATTTATTTATAAAAATTATTAGAATTAGACATTTATTACTGTTACTGTGACATCATCTGAGCTAAATTATCATAAAAGTAATGATATTCTGGTGGTATAACAGGCTTTAAATCTTGTAGATGTTTCCATTTACTAGGTTGAATTAGAAGTTAACCTATATATAAGGGTTTTGGTTCAGTATATCCTGTGTAGTCTTTAATTTGGGTAGGTAAGCTATTGTATTCATCATTAAAGTTCCCTTTACCACTTGGTAAATACTTTAGTGATCTTAATTGTGCAACTGTTGGACCAATTTTGGCTCGACCAGGTCTAATGCTGGAAAAGCGAATAAGTTTGGCATCATTGTAGTTTTTAAAAAAAATCGTAATTTAAATACATTGTGGGCGCTGTGGTGTTATGGTTAGCGCGTTGGACTGTTACACGTGAGGTTGCGGGTTCGAGCCCCAACCAAGGCAGCATCAATTTATGAAAAATAGTAATATGTAAGAGTTTTTTCTATCCCTCATACATATCGCAGCGTCTTCCTTCGGTGTTCCCATAGCACTTAACCCCACCGAAGTAAAATAATATAACAGGGCTATGAACTAGAAAGCTTCAACAAAGTTCACCAACTCACCGTCAGATGGCGCGCAACAACTGTTCTAAAAAATTCAATATCTCGCGCAATCACAGTGTTGCCATATTTGAAGCCCTTCATCTTTCACCACCTTTCACTTCTTCTCTATGCCCTTTCCAAAGGAAGCAACACGTTAATTAATAGGAAGAATTTCCTGAGTGTTGGTTTATTAGTTACAGTATTATTTACTTACTGAATAGTTTGTTATCAAAAAATATTTGAATGAAAATTTTTGATAGACAAATAAAAAAGTTAAAGTCGGTCATGCCGACTATAACGAGTACTACGCAGTTACATATATTAAGTGCGTTCCTTTACTTTTTGGGTAAAGTTCGGTAAAATGAGAGTAAGCAAAAAATTCTCTCACAAAATGACAAAATTACCCAAAAGTAAAGGAACGCACAAAACCACTTTTCGAGCCCAAAAATGCATTACCAAAGAAAAATGTGAAAATGCGTATAATTTTAGTTTGAAAAATTGAATTAACACACATTTGAATTAATTATTTGCATTTAAAAGTTCTTATTGATTTTGTTCAATTAATTATTATAAATAACACAGTTTTTTGCGTATTGGTTTGTTTTATTTAATTTTTCAATTTATTTTTACAATTGTTGTTTTTGGTTATCATTGCATCAGCTATTAGTTGTACAATTTACCAAAGTTACCCGAAGAAAAAGTTTGGGTAACTTTAGTAAAAAAAGAAACACAAATGCACTCTCTTGAATGCACGCATTTACCCAATTTTCGAGTACGGGAACGCTTTTTGGGTAAGTTTGGGATCCCGCGGTAACGTAAAGGAACGGACCTATTATATTATATTTTTTAATAAAAAGTACATCATCATTTCAAATTTCATTAGCATTAGTTGACTAATGCTAAAAAAATTTCATTACCATTTAATACTACTGAAACTTTCTGGCATTAGAATTTGTCCTACTAATGCTAATGAAATGGCAATAATGCCTTAAAAACTAATTACAATTGACCAAAAAAAGCATTTGTTTACTAAAAAAAGGAGATGATTAGGTTGCTTTACATTAGCTGTTTTATAAAAATGGATCCCTCGGGATCTCTCCTGGACCTAGCCTATTTGTATTATCGGAGTATGTTAATACTCAAAATTAACAAAAATTTTGTCCGATTTGCTCTATCTCGCTTAGTTTTCGAGATACGAGCCATTTAAAAAAAATCGCCATTTTACAAAATGGCCTGGAAAACTTAGCGAGATTTTAGCAAGTTTCGATGAATGTACACTAGGGTAGTCCAAAATTTTTTTTTTTAATTTTTAACCGGGCTACCCCCTGGAAATATTTATTTGGGTGTAAAACTACGTCTGCCAAAAAATTAGGATAATCGGACATCGGGAAGACGTGCCGCATCGGCCCTGAAGTTTGGAACACTGATTACAAGGGGAAAATATGACTTTTTGTGCATTTAGGGATTTAATTTTTTTTGTGTGGAATTATTGCGAAATTGCGGTGGAATTTTTTTCGCATCAATTTAATAGACAGGATCATTTGAAAATGTAGCAAAAAGTGACATTTGGATTAATTATGATTGTAACTTTTTATAGACCATAAAAACTTTGTGCATTTTAATGTTTTTATTATAGTTTTTGAGCTTCAAACATAGAGCGAAATTCTTTCGCTGTTTTGAACAAAATACTGGGCTTAAATAGTATGTATATCGGTTCTTGAAGTAGTGTCATCATATGACGACATTAGGATGATAACTATTGAATATGAGTCGTGACCCTACGGGGAAAGGGACCGGTCCCAGATGACACGCAGGATAGGTCCCAAGGGGGCAGAGACAGGTCGTTGATCGGTCTTTTTCTTTGAAAGATACATATCACTTTAACATGGCGTTGTCATTGGAAACGACGTATTGCCACAGATTAGACACTTTTCCACATGTCGCAGGTCTATCCCAAAAGGACATGTAGCCTAACTGACCTAAAGTGACATGTCACCGAACTAACCCAAAAGGATCCGTCACAGAATGAGTCACACTTTTTATATTTTGTGACATATCACCCAACTAACCTAAAAGGAACTGCTACAGAACCAGTACCATTATATACACTTGGTGACATGTCACTGAACTAACTCAAAAGAACATGTCACCGAACTCATCCAGAAGAACATAGCACCGAACAAATAAAAAGGGGCTAACGCAGAACCAGTCACATATTAAATACTTTGTGACATGTTACTGAACTAACCTAAATGAACATGTCGCCGGACCTCTTACTATGAAACTTTTCACAGGAGTAGTTCCAGAATAACAATACCAGTACTTTTATTATTAGTTTTTTTTATTATAACAAAACAAAAATATAAAATTCATACAAAACAATTACATTAAATATATTAGATAGCTTAGATTTTTCACAATTGGGTGAATGTATTACACTAATAGAAAAAAATCTGTAAAAAATTTAAAACTACTAAAAATTAGTTAAAAGCGATGAAAAAACTGCTAATTAGCAGACTATTTTTGCTATATATTAGTAAGATAGGAACAGCAAAAATAAAATTGTCAAATATACAGAATTTTAGTTACATTTAGGTTAAATTATTGTTAACAGAAAATAAATTAAATTAAATAAATAATTAGTAGCCTAAAAAACCACGAAAAAATTTAAAATTTTATAAGTTTTTTTAAATGCAAATAAAATCGAGCCTATTGAAAATAGTAGTTTACAATTTTTTACCAAGTTTTTCTAAATTTAGCTTAAAAATAGCAAAAAATTTGTAGATTTAACAGTATACTTTTGCCATTTTTAGTCTACAAATATTTAGAAAAAAAATTTGCAGATTTTAGAGTACAATTTTCTATTTTCAATTAACTAAAAGTTAGCCTAAAAATAACTAAAATTCTGTAAATTTAACAGTTTTAATTTTGCTGTTCTTATTTCACTAGTATTTAGTAAAAAAAATCTGATAATTTCAGCAGTTTTTTCTGCAGCATCATTTTTAACTAATTGCAACCGGATTTTAACTCGGAACCTTCTGACTATAAATCTTTTTTAACGAAACATCAGCATTTTTATAAAATCATTGCTCTACCAGTGAAATGATTTTTGAACCGCTGGCAATTTCTGACTAGGTAGCACGGGATAACCACTGGTTGCAAACCTTGGCATTGCCCATTCATTGCCACTGGAATTTTTGTAAAACAAAGGAACAAGTTGAGTTCAGGAGCACAGCTCCGATTTTTTTCTCCAGATAGTACTTTCTGGACTGAATAGGAAAACAAATTTTTTTGTCGTAGACCCCTATTTTGGGTGTTAAAGTTGAAACATGGACTTGCCCGTATCTTCGCTATTTATTATCGGATTTGGACAATATGAGCACCATTGGAAAGGTAAATGAAATGGCCTTAAAATTGCTGTAAAAGCTTTTAATATTTATTAACCCATTACGAACCGGTTCCTTTTTTTTTGAATTTTTAGAGCGAGTTTGCATTGAGAAACAAGAAACTTTTCAAGAGACTTTTATATGGTGAGACTTTAGAATTTCGTAAAAAAATAGCCATTTTTGGAAGGAAAAAAAATTTTTTTTTCTTTGAACTTTGAACAGAAATAACTCCCGAGATAGGTCCGATAGGTCTATTTTTATACCCTTATTCTAAACTTTATAACAATAACAAAATTGTGACAAAACTGAGGTGAATGGAAATTGTTATGGTTTTGGTATTCTAAAGTAAAATTGTCACAGCAAAACCTTGACATAATTGTCATGTAATAAAAAGCACATAACAAACAAATATTTTCATTTGTCAACAAATTAAAATATAAAAATTTGTTTTCTTTTAAAGAATTTTTTTTATGTTTCTTCACAGAAACAAAATATGAAATACATATTCCTTTTTTAAGATGTTCTTTTAAGATATAAGATGCGTCGAACCTTTTGCCGATTTTAAAATTCCTGCAAAATCCTCGAAAAGATTACGGATTAACACGGAATTTTTGGGGCTGAAGTTGTTAGCAATAAGCCCAGGGGTGTCACCGCGTAACTCGATTCGAAAAAAATCTTAGTTTTTGAATTTTTATGTGTAGTGTACAAGGTTTAGGATAAAAATAAATTAAATTAGAATTTTTATACAGAATTATATTTTTACAATATTTGCAAAGATTTACAAATTCGAAAATTTTTTTTCGAATCGAGTTACGCGGTTACCGACCAGGGTTCTTAATGCTAAAATTTAAAGAAAACTCCAAGTGCTAAGAACTAGTTCTCTCGTGTTCTGCGCTTCCTGGACATTTTTTTAAGTTTTCTCAATTTTTCACAAATTACGATTTTTTGATAATTTTATTTAACGAAATTCAATGAAGAAAAATTATATGAAATTTTTCATCATGAAGGATAATTCTCTCAGTGTACTGGGAAACCGACCAATCTTTCAATCAAATTTCGTCAAAAAATAGCGCGGCAACCGATAACCGATTAAAAAATATTAAACAGTTTTCAATAAATAAATTCTTACTTGTGGGTTTTTTTATAGCACACTTATCCAGTTAAGTGATATGTCCTCTTTGCACCAGTCTTGGCGCCAGTCCTTTAAGTATAATTGACCGTGCTTAATCCACAGAAATAATAAATTATACCAGTCCTGCGACAAGACCATCTTTAACCACTCACGGGATAGGTACTTTGAGGACAATTCAGTGGTAGGTATGTCATCATTTCACCAGTCATGGGACTAGTCCATTAAGTATAATTGTCACTGCTTAACCCACAGCAATGGTAAATTATACCAATCCTGTGACAAGTCTTGCTTTAACCACTCACAGGATAGGTACTTTTAGGGCAATTGACCCCTCATTCCCCGTAGGGGAGTTATACTAAGGCGTTTTTATGTTCAAAGATAGAGCGGATACCGTAACCGCTAAAAGCACGTAAACGATATTCGATATGGTTGCCATCCTTGAATGGGTACTGTAACCGCTTAAATAACTAACAAAATTATACCGATACAGAAACTGTAACCGATATTCGTTTCGGTTGACATCCCTGGTTAAAAGTTATACAATTACGGTGGGTCTCACACTGCAGGTTTAAGGGTTAACTAATAGTAAACCCAAAAAATCTTTTGTTTTGTATACAATTTTTTACATTTTCTTTTTACGCTAAAGTTGAACTTACAGTATGAGACCCACCGTTAAAAATTTGTTCCCAGCGGAAATAAATTCAAATTGAATTTGTTGGCAATTTATAATTTATGTATCAATTAAAATGTTTTTTACTTACTTTTTGCCACATTTTGAACATGGAAATAATTTTTCTTCTTCCGATAAATGTCTCGTTTTGTGAGCGCTCAATACATGGGGAGAACTAAAACATAAACCGCAAACTTCACAGCAATGATTCTTTTCTCGATTTACATCGTGTGTCTTAAGATGATCCTTTAAAATTTTACGGCTTGTGCATATTCTAGCACAATAATTACATTTTAAATAATTTGGATCCAAATGCTGATTTATATGTTCGAAGAGAAGATAACGTCTTAAAAACTTCTTGTCACAACACATAGCATAAGCTGGCCCTCGGTGTTCACTTTCAAAATGATTAGATAACATTTGAAAAGTTTCCATAGGAATATCGCATATAACACATTTTAAATTAAAATTTTCGGTAATAAACTCATCCATTTCATGATGTGGTGGTCTATTTTTAGAAGGGGTTCCATTGTTTTTGGATTTATTATTGAAATCTGAATTGGAATAACCATCTTCAGTGGAAACAGTTGGATTTTCTTTAATTCTATAATGTTTCTGACTATGAGCCTTCAAAATTTGACGATTTGCAAAAACTTTATCACAATAATAGCATTTTAAATAGTTTGGATCTAAGTGCTGTTTCAAATGCTCGTATAGAAGATAGCGTCTTATAAACTTCTTATTACAACACACGGCATAACCACGCTGTTTATGTTCGCCTTCAAAGTGCTCACATAAAGATCGATAAGTTTCCATAGGAATATCGCATAAGGCACAAGTCAGTTTATAGTTTTCGGCTATAAATGTATCCATTACTTTATTTCCTGGTCGATTATTACTAAAAGTTAACTTGAAATTGACTTCATTATTGAAACCGGAATCGAATTCGTCATTCTCATTTTCTATATTGGAATCGTCATTGCATTCACCATTGACATTTTCCGTATCATGTTTATGTTTAATTTCAGCTTGTTTACAAGTTTCTTTATTAATGAATTTTTCTTTTGTAGTATTTGCGCTTTTGCTTTCTAGATTTTTATGTTGTTTCTTGGTATGAGCCTTCAAAATTTGACGATTTTTAAATGTTTTACCACAATTAAAACATTTTAAATAGTTTGGATTCAAGTGCTGAATTAAATGTTCGTATAAAAGATATCGTCTAATAAACTTCTTATCACAGCAAACAGCATAACCCTTTTGGTGGTGTTCACTTTCAAAATGATCACATAAGGCATGATAAGTTTCCATAGGAATGTCGCATAGAACGCATTTCAGATTAAAGTTTTCAGAAATAAATTTGTCCAAGGCCTGATTTGGTGGCCTAGTTCTCGCAGAACTTTTATTCCTTATTAGTTCATAATTGAAATCTGTATTGGAATCGTCATTGTCATCATTATTGATTTCTATCGAATCATTGTGTGTAATTTGAAGTTGCTTCGTAACTAGTTCTAAAGTGGCATTTTCTTGTAAAGTCTTTGTTATTTTATTGGATGCCTTTTTCCTAATCAGCTTTGAAGTTTCGTTCATATCCTCCACATTCTTTGTCGCTTGTTGTAACCGTTTACTTTTGCGTAATAGTGGCCTAATGAAATCTGGTCTTTCTGAAAACAAATTCGGTAACATAGTTTCGTCTATTAAAACTTCATCTTTTAATTTCGGTTCCTGTGATACTTCAATTGTCATAAATGTACCAAGGTGAATATGAGCATCCTCTATGCTTATATAGAATTTATGGAAATCTTGTAATTGTGCCCAGCATTTGTAGCAGAGCCATGATGAGACTTGTATAGTTTGCTATAATTATTATCATAATGTTAGATTCTTTGGAATAAACAAGGTTAACCGAAATATATCCAAAATTGATAAAAGTTGGACAGGATGGTACAATTGACAGAAAATAATTGAAACAACTCAGCGAGGGCATTTTAATCGATGGACAAAGTTTTATCAATTTGTGAGCCATTTCGTTGAAATTTTTAACTCGATTCTTTTAACGGAAAGAGTTTTGCCTTGAACTTACCATGTCCCAAAAATGTTTTTCTATTATATTTTGTATTTGCAATTCTTTCCATTCTATTGAATTGACTTGTATACTTTCCACATCAGTATTAGGTGATTTAAGACATAAAAGACAGCTATCCATTGTTAAATGTTTCCAAAGTTAATGGCAACCATAGATGGCAACAAACTATCACAGCAGTGATGTTAGATAGTGGCCCAAAAGCCTGGTATAGATGTCGATAAAACAAAAATTTGATATACTCACACAATATATCGTCAGCTTATTATTGGTTTGACCCACTAACCAAATTTGAAAAATTGAGTTAGGAATGGATCATATATACGTAATCTCTGATATATACTGTAAATACCCCCTGATTCCGAAACCTGTTTTTCGATATCTTGTTTCGTATCTGAAATATCCAGCATCGACTTTACTGTATATCCCCAATTTTAATTAATGAGCATTGTTTTGCCAGTGGCTATCGATCCACGTCTTCGCTCTCAACCCTGGCTCTATTTATTTGGTCCGACTTTTTGCAAAAAAAAAAGTCACGAAGAAAAATGAATGCTTCACAATGGGTTAATATATGGGGTCATACGAGACCTCAATATAAAAAGATATTTCAGAGACCTTTCTTTTGGTGTTAAGTTTTTGCTGATCGGATAAGTACTTTCGAACTTATTTCAGTTTTAATTTTCAACTTTAAAGCCCCACCCACTGGAAAAGGGGCGTGTCCGACAAAAAAAATATATCAGCCAAAAAGTACTAGATTGCAAAAAATAAAATAAACTGCACTTGCTCCCGTATTTTTTTTTTATTTCCAATTCAGTTTTTATTAAAAAATAATTAATATACATAGGGTTTCTTATACCCTTCTATCTCGCTTAGTTTCCGACAATATTTCCTGATTATGCAATTGAAAATGTGGGAAATAGCACCACCTACATATGTGTGAGACTGATAGCAGAGACATAAAAATATAATGAAGGAATTCACAGTTTAGGTGCTAACGTTAGCACGTTGTAAAATAGCACGATTTTTGAAGTTTAACCCATGGAAAGTTGTCAAATTTACGATAAATGCTACTTTACTACTAAAAATAGTACGAACTGTGAATTCATCAGTAAAAGAATTCACAAATTAAATTCTAACGTGCTATCGCTATAAACTACCATGATTTTTGAAGTTTACCCCATAGAAAGTTGTCCAATTTACAATAAATGCTAATTTACTATTAAAAATATCATGAACTGTTAATATCCTCAATGTATAGAAGTGTATATTGATACATTAGGTCCATTCGATTACTGGATAATTTGTACAAATTCGTACAAATTTTTACTGGATGGCGTTCGTTTACATAAATACTCAATAAACAGAAAACAAAAAGAGAAAATAAATTGACAGTTCTATGTTGAGAGTTTCTTGCAAATTTTTACTGGACAAATGTTTGCCAGTAAGAATTTGTGTTTTTATTTATAATTTTTTGTAATTCTACAGATTTATCACTTTTCATAAAAAATTGTTCTAACATTTGTCCTGTTACGAAAATAAATGGAAACATAAATTATGTTTCGAATTTAAAGAAAAATTAAACAAAAAATAAGTTTTAAAAAAATCAACTGGCTAACTTTTCGCCTCATTTGTTCAAATTTTTATTGAAAAAAACTCAAAAATACAATATATCAATTTTTGTTATTTTAATTCATTTTTGTAGACAACTGTATAAAAAATCATCTAAGTAAATCCATTAAAATTAGTTTGGCACTACAAAAATTGTATGTACCTACGCATTTTTTATTTATGCAGTTTAATGGAAGTGAACAAATATAGGTACATTTTAAAATAGAAGTCCGCGTTTAATCAAAATTTATGACGCGTAATTCGAAAATGAAATAGAAATAAATAAGGCCGCGACTTTCATACATAAAAAATATAAAAAGATGCGCTGAAAAGTAAATATGCACTAAAATAAAAAATTTATCAATTTAAAAAACTATATTTGTTACCGGAAAGCGTCGCTTTAACCCCTTGTCGACCGACAATACTTAAGTGCCATTGCAGTTACGAGCTCATAAAATCTTTTTCGATTAATGAAAAATACTTATGTATGTTATAATGATAAATAAATTGTTTTTCTTAATACCATGGTATCAATTAATTAACAAATGCTTTAATACTAATTTATTAAAAGTAAAAAAAAAACCAATGTTTCTTTCTTACTTTTTAATTCATCCTGACCCAACGGTACTTAGTCATAACTAATATCCTTGCAGGTCCTTGACAAATTTTAAACTTTGTATATAACTTTAAGAAGGCATATTAATTAAGATTTAGTCAAAAAAATACAAAGTTTTCAACGCTTTCGAGTCTTGGTCCACAAGGGGTTAAACTAAAATTGAAATTTGTTGTAACAGTATGCTTTTTATTTATACAAATTCTTCCTTTAGTTTATTTTTATTTAAAACATAACTTAAATAATAAAAAAAGGCATAAAGAAATCATTAAATATGCAAAAATATGCAATTAAAAGCAAAATATACAATTTTTTTGGGCTACTAAATACAAACATATATTTACATGAAAATTACTGCCCTCATGATATTTATATCGAAATTCCGCTAATAAGCGTAAATCTAGAAGTTATGTATCTTTTCTTATTAATTAAAAAGAGCTAAAAAAATTTTTGGTACTCTTGGGGTCAAAAAAGTACTCTTCAAACAATTTTTTGATACCGACATAAAAATCTCATTTCCCATCCCTGGTTTGTACTGAGTAATTCTTCCTGGACTTAACTGATAAAAGTAATCGAATGGACCTATTATAATATACAGAGAATTTTGCTGGTCGAGTTTTAATGAAATTGTTCAGTAAACTAATAAAGCTTTCTTCACAAAGTAAAGAAAAATTTCTAAAATTTGATGAAAGAGCTTTATATTTTTTTTAAATATGCAAAAATATAACATAAAATTACGACTTCCTACATTACCCACTTTTGAGAATAGACTATGTTTCACCTACTTTTTCCTAGACAAGATACAATTTTTTTCATGGATTCTGAGTTCAAATTTTAAAATTAATTTCTTTAAAAATTGAATGCACATTTCAATAAGTTTCCCTAAAAATACTTACGGTGCTGGAAAAAGTAGAAGAGCAGTTTTGGAATCAGGAGTCCCAAATTTACAAGGCCAAGGCAAAACTTTAATCATGAGAATTTCAGTGATATTTAAAATTGCTTACATTAAAAGAATTTTGTTAAAATTTTAGCGATCTACAGTTTTTGAGAAAAAAGTTGTGTAGTGAATGGAACCCCATCGTACATTTTTTAATGGACTCGTACCTCTTTCGAAATAAGTGGTTCATGTCTACATTAGCGACGTAAATGTCGCAAATAATTTTGTAGATATGGACTATTGAATCTAGGCAATAGCGATATTATATTTTCAAAAAAAAAAATCTTTATTACGTATTGTATTTTGGGAATGAATTTCCAGCATATTAAGTCTTTCTTCTTCGTACTCTTTAGGATGACATGATTTATGATGTTTAGATATGTTAGAATGTGATTTAACTATATTAAGCAGTACCAGTATGAGTAGCCATATGTTCCTAAAAAAGAAAAATTGTTTATATTTTAAAATATTCTTAATATATGTACTAATATTCGAATTAACCTTTAATGATCGAGTTCTTTAAAAGCTCTATCACATATCGTGCATTTGTGATCGTAACTCCTTTGATGTGCGTTTTTAATATGCGATATTATATTTTCAAAAAAAAATCTATTACGTATTCGTAATGGGTTCTTTGTATTTTGGGGATGAATTTCCAGCATATTTTTTACGTCTTTCTTCTTCGTACTCTTTAGGATGCCACGTTTTATGATGTTTAGATATGTTAGAATGTGATTTAAATGTTTTTGTACACCATGGGCAACTATATAAAGCAGTACCAGTATGAGTAGCCATATGTTCCTAAAGAAAAATTATTTATATTTTAAAATATTCTAAATATATGTACTTATATCCGAATTAACCTTTAATGATCGAGGTCTTTTAAAAGCTCTATCACATATCGTGCATTTGTGATCGTAACTCCTTTGATGTGCGTTTTTAATATGCGTTAAATGTGAATGTCGATTTTTTGATATTTTAGAACATATTGAACAAGTGTATTCAATTTGTCTACCCTCTGCATGTTTTATATTTTTGTGGAGAGTTAAGGCAGATTTATTAACCAAGAATATACCACAAATGTCACAATTTATTTTAGGTCTATGTACAGCTCTCAAATGACATTTAAGTGTCCAATTGTTGGCAAAACTAAAAGAATATCAAAACTTTATAAGTTTTTTGTTGCGGAAATTTTACCAATTATTTTTTTTTTCAATTTTATTCAATTTTTTAAAATTTTAAGTTTTGGAAAAAATTGAATTCAAAGTATGTATTAAAATATTTGTTTTTTAAGGGAATTAATATTCAAAATTTTATCAGGGAATATAAAATTTTCTGGTTAAAGTTGAGTTTAGTGACACAGCTCCGATCAGGTCAAAATTTTTACCACAGGTAGAACTTTTTATTGGGATTCCACAACAACTTTTTTTTTTGTCGGTCGGACCTATCTCGGGAGTTATTTCGGTTCAAAGTTCGAAGTTGGACTTGCTTATAACTCCGTGATTTGTGGTCGGATTTGGACAGTAGTTGCACCATTAGAAAGGTATTAAAAAAATCTTTCATATGGCATTAAATTTTTATACCAATTAACCCATTGCGGCCCAGTTAAAATTTTTTTAATTTTTAGGAGGTTCATTTTAACAAAAAAGGGTTTTATTTCATAACATTGCGTATATAACAATATAATTTGTACTTATTACTTTATTGTCGAGACTAACACCTTTCATTCAAGATATAGCTAGGCCTCTTAACCCATCAAACAACAAAGTTATTGGGTACTCAAATAAACGGAAATTTTCTTAAGAATTCAAACATGACTATAACGTACCAAAAAATGAAAAATTTTTTGAAAAAAAATCAAAAAATATTACAATTATTTTTGTCATCAAAAACCCAAAATTATTTTCCTATTTAACCACTTTTTCATTTTCTTTCATTTTTTTCTTAACAAAAAAAAAAGTTTAACCCCTTACAACTTTGCCCGTGTAAGGGCTAAATGCAAAATTTGTACATCAAATTAAAGCGTATACTCTCTATTACAATTATGTTAAATCAAATCATACCATTATATAAGCACTTTTTTGATATTCAAGGGTTTTTCCCTCAAAACTCGCTCTAAAAATATGAAAAACTTGAACCGGCTCGTAATGGGTTAATAAATATTAAAAAATTGTATGTCATATTAAAGCCACTTCAATTACCTCTCCAATGGTACTCATATTGTCCAGATCCAATAATAAATAGCGGAGATACGGGCAACTCCATGTTTCAACTTTGACCCGAAATAGGGGTCTCCGACAAAAAAAAATTTTTTTTCCTATTCAGCCCAAAAAGTACTACCTGGGTGAAAAAAAAAAAATCGGAGCTGTGTCCCTAAACTCAACTTGTTCCAATTTTCTTGTATGCTCTTACTTTTTACCACATTCTGAACAGGGAAACAACTTTTCTTCCTCCGATAAATGTCTCGTTTTATGGGTATTTAAAACATGACGAGTAGAAAACCGCAAACCACAAATTTCACAACAATAGTTCCTTTTCCTTATTGGATCATGCAAATTCATATGAACCTTTAAAACTCTACGGGTTGCAAATACTTTATCACAGTTTTCACATCTTAAATAATTTGGATTCAAATGCTGATGAACATGATCTAATAGAACAGTTCTTTTAAAGAATTTTTTATTGCAACATATAACATAACCTGGCTGTTCATGCAATTTTTTAAAATGTTCTCTTAATGCCATAAAAGTATTCATAGGAAGTTCACAAATAATACACGAAATTGGGAAGTTTTCTGCTAAAAATTTATTTTTTTCTTCATTTTCATTATTAGAAGAAGTTATGTTTATTTGGTCATTATTGGAATCTGTATCGAAATTGGCATTGCTACAGGATACTTTATTGATTTCTTTTAATGCATAAGAGGTTTGTTGATTTTTTGTTTGTTTAAACGATTGTTTTTGAGTTATCTCTTTTGGAGTTTTAATATTTTTTAAAGATTCCTTTTTCTTAGTTTTCGCCTTAGAAGTTTTAATTTTTTTTAGTTTTCTGGTTGTAATTAAAGTATTTTTTTCTATTGTTTCATCAGGTTTGATTGCCACTTGTTGTAAAACTTCACTTGTTTGGATAAGAGTGGCACTGTCTTCCCATAAATTTGTATCATATTCTTCTTTTATTATTAATGGTGTCGTCGATTCTTGCAATAAATTTTCTGCGTCAAATTCGGCTTCAGTTGGTTGTTCAATTTTTAATATTGTTGCAAAATTCATATGAGCATTTTCTATACTTATATAGAATTTATGGAAATCATGTAATGCTCCCCAGCACGCAGTACACAACCATGAGGAGAGTTGTATTGTTTGCTAAAATTAGTTGAAAATGTTAGAGGAAATTCTAAATGTTGATTTCCTTATGTTACCATTGGCCAAAAATGTTTTTCTATTAGTTCGTTGATATTTAATTCTTGCCATTGCGTTGAATTCACTTTTATACTTTCCCCAGAATTATTTTTTAACTTGAGGCATAATAGACAACTTTCCATTTTTAAATTGAAATCAAAATACTTCCAAATTTATTTGATGATACCAAGCTATAAACCCATTGAAGGTACAGCTAATGTTCTATAAAACAGAGATGTTTATACTAGAGGTGGGCACGTGAGCAGAATTTTGCGCGGTTCACGACCGAGTGTGAGCGAAATTGCAATTTACTCACCTGAACGTGAGTGTGTTATTCTATTACCATATAACATCATATATTAACATTATATGGTAATAGAATAAAGAACGCAAATGAGATTTAGTTATCTCGTTCATGTGAATGACCTATAAACAAAATTTATTCGTGAATGTGCATGAGTCGAATTTCACCGAATTTTTTTTTTCGGCTTTTATTAAATATTTCCCTTAACATTTTTGCCGATTTTATATTAGTCGGTTTTTGAAGTAAAACAAATGCAGAATTACATATTCATATCAATTTTTAGTTTAATATTCACAATACTATTTAATTTTAGGAATTTATTTTTAACGGTAAAATTTTATTTCGAGTAAAATCGGAATTTACTCATGTGAACGTGAGTGAGTGTGAGTAGAAAAAAATTGCTCCTGGTTGTGTGTGATTGGAATTTTTCTTTCGTGAGCGTGAGTGTGTGAGTCAAAATTCACTCAGGAGCCCATCTCTAGTTTATACCAAAATCATAGAAAATCCTACGCCCACGTACAAATTGTTGTTGTATCCAGACCTTTAAAAAAATAATTCAATCATCAATAATTCAATTTCTAAAAAAGTTGTTTTTGATGCGCGTATTTATTTTATTCGCGAATAAAAATTGTGTTTTTATGATTCGTGAACAGAGCTTTGAAGAATTAATTCCTTAATTCAATTTTTCAATTCTGAATTAAAAATTCGATTAATTAATTCACTGAGCACCATATATTGAATGGAATTAATTCATATTTGCTTTCGTTCGATTTATTTTGTTACGAATTAATACAATTGCAATAGTTCTTTTTATTATATCAAATGAATTAATTCACTGGTGAACGCGTTAAATTTTATAAATCGAACGGAAAAAAGTGAATTAATTGCTTACTGAATTATATAATAAAATTACGTTCAGTGAATTAAAAAAAAAATAATAAGTTCACTGAATTGAAAAAAAAATAAAATAAGTTCACTGAATTGAAAAAAAAATAAAATAAGTTCACTGAATTCAAAACCTGTTTTCTGCCGTTCAGTAGAAGAAAACAATAATGTACAAATAAAATTTTTAAATAAGCAATTTTACAGCGTGTGCTAGTAAAAATAAACAAATTACAAACCGGATGCTGTTTATCAACCTACATGATTCAAAATTAATTCACCGGTGAAATAATTCATTTGATTTAACAAAAAGAACTATTGCAATTGAATTAATTCTTTGAATTTGTGGTTTGATGAACGCGTTCATTTGAACGAATTCAGTGAATTACTTAAGAAAAGGAATTCATTCAATTCTAGAGAAAATTAAATTAAATAGTGAATTCATTCAAAAAGGAATTAATTCTTCAAAGCTATGTTCGTGAATCAATTTTAGTCATTAAAATACACTCACAAAAGTTTGTCGGTAGTATCTGCGTAAAATGACAGTTAAAACAAAGGTCCAGTTTGTTTGACAAACAAAAAATGGTTTTTGGAATACACGGTCATGCATGCTATAAAATTTACATTCAAAACACACAAAATTAACATAGCGGATGATAATGACGAAATTATTTTTATTAATTTTTTTTTCTTTGAATTTAATATTTTTTTTCTGTTTTTTGCATTTTTAGTTTATTTATTAACGTTATCCCTTTTCTTGTTACAAAAAAACTAATTAAAAATATAAAATTCCCTAATGTTTGATGAATTTTTCCATTACACTGTAAAGCGTGTTTGTCCTGCCGAAAAATCAAAAAAATTTGTTTTTCGTCCAACATGTTTGACAAGCCGTCAAATTAGGCACTACATGATCAAATACATACAACCGTCCAGCATGCTGTACAGCATGTTTGATCTTCTATAGGCCCCTACAAAGTTAATTACCTTTAAAATAACTAAAACTTTTGTTATTTTTAACTGTTGAAAAATAAGTAACAAATGCATTAAAAACAACTACCAATATCGTAAAATTAACTGACAAATTTTTACTATAAAAAATAAATAACAACTGACAAAATGGGTAAAAATTACTGTTTTTTACAGTTAATTCTTTTCGTATTGTAAAAGTATATTTTATTAAAAAAAAAAAAATATTTTTTTTTCGATTAGCAAAATATGTGCAATTACTTCAGCCTATTTAAAATTTAAAGCGAAAATTCCAAACGGTTCTCCAGATATGCTCCAGATATTATGCTTTTATGCATTGCAGGTACAATACAAGTTTCTGATTTTTATTTGAAACTAGGAATATATCAATAATAACAAATATAATCTAAAGAAGAATTTTTAAAATTCAAAGAAATTCAACGAAAATTTTTATTTTTTAAATAACTAGCAAAAACAACTGTTTAATGTAAAACTACTGTTTTGGCAGTTGTTTATTATGATATTAAAAATATCAAAATAAACAACGAAATTACAGTACTTTTCGTTTTCTTAAATAACTGTCAAAACAGTTTTTTTGCATTTTTCTATAGAACAACTGTAATAACTGTTAAAAACAACAACTACAACAACAACTGTCATGTAGTAACTGTCAAACTTTTTTAAGTGTACACCGATAAAATTTTTCAATTGCTCAATTAAAGAATTCCTTAGTTAAAGCGGAGAAAAAATAAATTAACTGAAATAATTGCTATCAACTAATATTTCTGTTAAACAAAATTGTTTTTCTTTTACCCTGTAAATACAAATACATAAATTTGAAATTCTCCAGAATTTTTAAAATTTTATTTGTTTTTAAATTAAAAGATGATACCAAAAATTTAAGTACTTTTACGGTTTATTTAATTTGGTAGTCCACGGTACTATGGTCCACGGTAAGATAATTTGTTCAAGATTTTCTGGAATCTAGTAATTCCTTATTGTATTCATTATTGTTTGGATCGAGAATGTGATCCATAAATTCTTGCGTGTGGAACTATCTGGAGATCTTCATGAAAGATTCAATAATAATGAGAGAATATGTGTGGTGGTAGAATGCAGAATCTAATTAATCAAAATATAAATAAACTTGTATTTTGTTGCAAACATCTAAATGAATTATAAAATCAAAATATAAAAAAAGTATTGAAAAAAAGAAAATTTAGATAAAAATATGACATTTGACTTCTATTATTATTATTATTTCGGGTATTGTTAACTAAATTCAATGGATATTTCAAAATAATTAATACTGAATTTAGACTGAACAAAAACTACCTAGTTTTCGTACAAAACTAGTTTTTGGTTGTTTTTTATATATGTGTTTTGACAATTAAAAACTATCAAGAGGCAAAAATTAGATAGTTTTCCCTCAGTCTAAATGCCGCATAAGACTTTCGTTGTCTTTAACTATTTGAAAAAAAAAAATTAGTTATTTGCAATTAATTTTAATAACTGAGCTTCAGTAAGGGGTATTTCACCTGAGACTCAGTTGAAAATTTAGTAGCCAGTAACTGAGAAATTTTCTCGGTGTACATATTTGTAAAGCGGCCTATATTCGAGCAATCATGCTCCAGCTTGTTTGACAAACAAAAAATGGTTTTTGGAATACACGGACAAGCATGCTGTAAAATTTGACTTCAAAATCACAAAATCAATACAGCGGATGATAATGACAAAATTATTTTTATTAATTTTTTTCTTGGAATTTCATTTTTGAATTTATGTTTCTGCATTTTTTAGTTTATTTATTAACGTTATCCCTTGTCACAAAATAACTTATTAAAAATGTAAAATTCTCGAATGTTTGATGATTTTTTTCATTAGACGGTAAAGCGTGTTTGACAAACTTGCCGAAAAATCAAAAAGTTTTGTTTTTCGTCCAACTTGCTTGACAAACCGTCAAATTAGACATTACATGGTCAAATTCATACACCCCTCCAGCATGATGTGCAGCATGCTTGGTCGTATATAGGCCGCTTAAGAAATAAACTTTGATTGAATATATTTAATTAACAATAATTTTAAATACAAAAATAAATTTACTCCTAATAAATCAGTGATATAAATTTGTAGGGAACAAGTTGAGTTTAGGGGCACAGCTCCTATTTTTTGTTTTTTTTTCTAGTACTTCCCGGCAGAGCTTCGAAGAATTAATTCCCTTTTTTTGAACTGAATTTATATTTTGGGAATAAACTCCTTGTCCGAAACTAAGGAATTGAATGAATTCCTTTTTTTCATTCGATTTATCTTAAAGGAATTCATTCATTTTTTTATAATTCCTTCATAAAATTTAATGCATTCATTCACCAAGGAATTCATTCAATTCTTGTTAATTCATCTTTTGATCAAGGAATTCATTGCCTAGGGAATGAATTCCTTGGGAATTCATTCAATTCTAGTTAATTCAACTTTTGGTCAAGGAATTAATTCCCTAGGGAATGAATTCCCTTTTGAGTTCATTCAATTGTGCACTTAATTCGCAGAAGGAATTAACTTTTTCGTCAAAAAAATCAACAGTTGTTGCAAGCAAAAAGTCACCATTCAAAAACAATTTTTACATCTGGAAAGTGGCCAAAGTTGTTCCCATTGCTAAAAATGGATCAGTGAATGAATTACGGCCGATATCTATAGTTCCTATATTGTCCAAAATTGTTGAACACGTCATGAAGGCACAAATGGTACAATATTTGGATGAAAATTGCTTAATTAGTCCTTATCAGTCAGGATTTCGCCAGGGTTATAACACCTCATCCCTACTAGTAGGTCTTACAGACTCGATTAGAAGAATTTTGGATAAAAATGAGATAGGCGTTTTGTTATCACTCGATTTATCTAAAGCTTTTGACCGCATCAGTCATGCAGTTTTAGTACGTAAACTTTGCAATTTCTTCAATTTTTCTCGATCGGCTTGTATTCTAATTTATTCTTATCTGACGGAAAGACGTCAATATGTCCATTGTAGGGAGTCTGTTTCTGATTGTTCCACTGTGACTAGTGGTGTCCCGCAGGGATCAGTGATTGGGCCTATGTTGTTTTTATTGTATATGAATGATCTTATGACAGTTACGCAAGGGTTTTCTTGTAAAATTTTTGTTTTTGCAGATGATATTCAGCTTCTTTTTTCTGGTGAACATCAGTTTACAGATGTTTTGGAACGTGTGATAAATTTTTTAATGTCAGATATCTCAGATTGGATGTCTAGTTGTAATCTTTGTGTTAATTCTGCGAAAACTAAGGCAATGATTTTTAAATCTCCTAGGTATGACGTCAATTTAGATATCATGGTAAATGGTGACAAAATTGAGTTTGTAGAATGTATTAAATGTCTGGGAGTTTTAATTGACTCCCGACTTAATTTTGACCAACATATAAATTGGTTGTGTTCTACTATTAACTTTACATTACGCCGATTATATTCATTGAATCTTTATCTACCTGTTTATATTAAAAAGCGTATTGCACACGCATTGCTGATGTCAAATATGTTGTATTGTGCTGAAGTGTTTACAGGCGTCAAGGGTCGTGTAATGCGTAGATACAACCTTCTTTTCAATCGAATTATTCGATTTATTTACAACCTTAGATACCGTGACCACGTTTCTGATTATGTAGTAGACTTTCTAGGAAGCAATTTTAAAAGTTTTATACACGCGCGGTTGTTAATACATTTTTATAAAGTTTTCAGGGCCAAATGTCCGGAATATTTACTAGAACTTTTTATACTTTCAGGTTCCTTAAGGAACCCTCAATTAAATTATCCTCTTTATAACACATCGATCCTTCAGCGATCATTTCAGTACAGGGTAGCTAAAATTTGGAATTCTTTACCCTTATTACTTAGAAGTTTTGACTTTTCGGTCAATGTATTTAAAGCCAAACTAAAAGAATATGCCTACTGTAACAATCTTTAAATTAATTTAATAATTATATAACGTTTAATTGTTGCATTTGTTAATTTATATCTTATATATTTGAACGCAATATTATACAGGGAATCATATTAGGGAGAAGTAAATATAAAGTGAAAGAATTCTATACACATTTCTATTTTATTTTTATTTTTTTTATTTTTATTTTTTGTAAATTAATTATTGTTACTTTGTTGTTAATTATATATACTTTATTTAGTAGTATTTTTTAGTGAGTTGTATTGTGAGCCATATTTGGCCCTATGGGCTTGGTTTGAAATTGTAAATAAAAATTAAATTAAAAAAAAATTAAATAGACACGACATTTGGAAGCAAACATATATCAGTTACCAAAGACTGTTCTTTGTGACGTTAAACAGAACAATAATATTTCAAAATCCAGAAATATGATCAAGGTCGACTTTAATGCTCAGTACAGAACTTGCTTCCTTAAGGTTAATATATGCCCTCTACGATTCATAAAACTAGATTTCAGCCTATAAATTGAATAACAATTAAAGTTCTCGCAATATCAAAGCAGAATATTCAAAATTCTTTCACATTTTTTGAACAAAAATATTTTAGTGTAAACATTTGTTGTTTATGCCTAAAATTATTTTCTTATTCCTTTTTGCAAATTCTTAATTACTCAGTACAAACTTAAAGAGAGTAAGACAAGATTTACTCTCAAAATAAAATTTTCCCAAACATGTACGCGAACAGAAAATTTGCAAGTTTGTAGACACAGCTGATTACAACACCAAATATACAAATAAATTTTAGCTGGTTGCTATGGAAGACGATATTTTTTGATTTAAACTTAAGCAGAAACTTTTTAGAAGGTTTTCTTATATTTCCCATAATTTATTTTGAAAGTTTCATTGCTTTGAATTTCCATAAAATAACATAATCGTAAAATATTTTTTTTTTGTTTTCAATAAACGAACATGTGTTTTCGAATCATATGTTTTTTTACGTGCGTGCCGATAGCCAAATTCTTACTGGCAAAAAATTAAAAATTAAATTAAAAATTTGCAAGAAAAAGAAGAAGACTTAGAAATTCTCATCACTTTATTCTCTCTGTTTACTGAGTATTTGTGTTAACGAACGCCATCCAGTAATCGAAAGGACCTAATATTCCCAGGAAAAAATTACCCATTACCTTAACAAGGCATTGCCATATAACCGCTTACAAATCTCATTGCCAAATTTCTTTACTGCATTACCAAACACATTCTAACAAGATCGTAAAAAAAGCAAGAGGTATTGTAATCAATTCTAAAAATCAAAACAAACAAGGCATGAAAGTCATTCAAATATAATTATTTACTAACAAAAGTTTTCAAAAATTAATAATTTACTTTTTAAATTATTTGATCTTAGAAAGTAACCGTTTACATTTTGGTAGTAAAACAACAAATTAAGAAGTAGTTCCACATTTTGAAAAGAGAAGTTATTTAGTTTTAAACATAACAGTGAAAAAATTATTTTAAAAATTTTGTGCTAATACGGCATTTTAATATTTAAAGGACTATTTCTCATTTCTTCCCAATAAATTTGCGCTTTATCACAAATATTATTTTTGATATACACAATCACTGCATGAAGAGTAAATAAATGTTCAATGGTTATTAAAAAAGTAAACCAGAAAAGTTGTTTTCGATTAAATAAATAGTAACATTACAAAGAAATATATTTTTTAATTTTTCTTAGCAGTTATTCAAAACAAAATATAAAAAATTACTAAAATTTCTTTTAAGTTATTATTAGGGCAAGGAATTTCATGCAAATGCATGTTTTTCGTCGATAGTCCAAAATATTAGACTATATATTTATCCGAATCATCAAATTTAGAACAAAATGGCATCGATTTGTAGTTGCATATTTTTGCATATTTTGTCATAAATGCATATTTTTGCATATTTTGTCATAAATGCATATTTTTGCATATTTTGACTTTAAATGCATATTTGGTGCTTTTTAATGCATATTTCGTGCTTTTTAATGCATATTTGATCATATTTTTAATTTTTAGGAGCATTTTTTATTTTGTAAAAAAATATAAAAATTCAAAATTTTATATTTTGATTCAATCGAAATAAACATTATTAAAATCCTTATTGACCTATGGAAAATCTTCGAGTTCTGTGTCTGTTTGCAAAATAACTAACTTAGTTATATTTTTAAGTTTTGAATTACATTAGTTTTGCAAAATTAATAGTTTTTAGTTGCATATTTCTTATGTTTTTTTAAACGCATATTTTAGGCGCATATTTTCCATTTTTAAGTGCCTGAAATTCCTTGCCCTAGTTATTATATTGAGAATTAAAATAAAAGGAAAATCTATTGTCTTTTGCAATTTTGTCAGTTAATCGATTAATTTTAATTTATTGCTTTGTATTTTGCAAAACGTCCAAAACAAATCTTTTGGCAAAGTAGTTTAAAAAGGCCAACAAAACCCCATATTTTTTCATTTGATACATACCATTTTTTTCTGACTTGAAATCAGTACAAATTTTTTAAAATATAACCAAAAAAAAAACAATTATAATGCCAATATAATGGTTCAGTTGCTGCAACAAATTTTTTCGGATAATACTACCGAATTTTGGTTTAGGACAGCGAATTTCCGTTCTCGGAAATAACCCTATTGGAAATTTTCAAGTTCAAAGTTTTCATTGTTGTCAATGTTGTCTAGGGCAGCCAAAAAAAAAACATCGATGTAGCTAACAGTTATAATTAAACTATGGTAAACCCTAAGTCCACTGCTTATTATTTAGATATTAGTAATGGGCACTGATTAAGTGGGGTTTACATTATCTGACTTTGTATCTGATTTTACGTCTAACAAATCAAACAAAAAATCCTACGAAACGACGCGATTGTCAAAAAAATCTTGTATATTTATGTGTGTTCCTGTACGTTACCGCGGGTACCCGCGGGAACCCAAAACAGCCAAAAAAAACAACAATTTACACGCTATTTTGAGTTGGGAATGCATTCAAATATATATTTAAGAAGTGATATTTATGACTTTTGAATGCATTCCCAAGAAGTTACTTTTCATCTCTCCTTAGATAGTAACAAAAATTAATTGCTTTCCTATATAAAAAAGAACATACAAGCACTCATTTTTATGACGTGCAAAGCAGACTTAAAGTAGCATAAACACCTTCTCTCCTATGACAAGCCAATGTTAAAAGAATGCGTTTTTTACCTCAATTTGAACGCATTTATGCCGAACATTAAGTCTGTTCGGGTACTCAACATTGGGATCCCGCGGGAAGAATCCCAAACTTTTTTTTCGTGTAAGTTTGGGTAAATTGTTTTTATCAGCTGTTATATCATCTGTTGGATTCAACTAGTTCAATTAAACTATTCACTTATTTGAACCAAAGACCTAGTTCACAACTAATAGCTCTTTTAGTTCAATCGCTCATTTTATTCATTCAGAAAAATATGTGTATCATTTACAAAAATTAGCGTAAAAGTTGCAAAGGAATATCGGTAATGTTACAACTCCATAAAATTATCGACAATTTTTTGAAGACGCTTATTTAAATGTGTTAAAGAGATAAATATGTAAATAAATCGAACCTTTTGTTTAATATTAAATTTTTTTCCAGATTTAATAACCTATGTATTCCTTTTTGTATATAAAAATGCCTGAGAAGGAAATTTTTTTAAATTTTTATTTAAAAAGCGGTTTTACTAGAAAAGCTATCTAGATTTTTACAACAAATTGAACAAGAACTAGAAAGAGCGCTCACCAAATCGAACTATAATGCACAAATCTATTGACGTTTGTTTTTCGGGCTTCAAATATGGTTTTTCGCGTTCGTTTACTTTTGGGCATTTTTGTCACTTCGTGAGAGTATTTCTTGTTAACTCTCATTTTACCGAACTTTACCCAAAAAGTAAAGAAACACACCTATTATAGGTGCTTTTACGGATCTTGGTCAGGTATTTTTTTTCTGGGAAGTAAAAAAAGTTTTTAATTAATGGCATTTTGGAAGTCATTTAAAATACGTTTATTGGAAGTAAGAAATGCATTCTTGTAGAATGCATTCGGTTTTTTTGCTGGGTTTAGACAGTAATTTGAAAGCTTTTGATAATTTAAACGCCGACTTTTTCACACAGACCAATGCGGTGCAGACAGTACTAAATACGAATTTTAATAAATCTTTACTTGAGTAATAAATTTTGAAACAAAATTTCTCACTAAAGTAAAATTTAAGTTTAAACTCGTGCTTTGTGCTGACTGTAAAACTCGGCGACTCAACAAAAAAGTCTATAATGGTTACTGAAAATTTTGATGTTATTACTGGAAATTTAATTATTTTGCGACCTTCGGTATATTTCGCTAATTTTAGCAATTCATCAAGCCTACTGATTTGTAGTATAATGAAATTAGTAACCGTTACTAATTTTTAATAAAATTGTTGTAAACTTTAATTTAAAAATTATTTGCTAAAATTAGCAAAAAATTTTACTGAATATTAGTATCACTTGGAAATGTGATGAAAAACAAAAATAAAACTTGATAAATGTGATAACTTTTTTTAGGCAAAATTACATGTTTTGTATATTTATGAAATGATAGTTTCTCATGGATTTGTGGATGTCGACTGTTTCGTAAAGAAGTTGAATTTATTTTGCAAATAATTTAGGGCCAGTTATATAGTCAGAACTTAGATCGATTTTTGTCCTTAATAAAAAATTTCTAACTAAAATGGCCGTAAAGGTAAGGTCGATTATTCCTTTAAATATCTTTAAGTAAGCAATTTTCAAATCGTTCTTAGTTCAGACTACAAAATTGGCCCTAATTTTTTATTTTAAAAATTTTGAAAAAAATACTTTAAAAAAAATTGAGAAATAAAATATTTAAAATAAAATGTTTTTTAATAAAAAAATCGAAATAGGCCGCACAAAAGTCAGCAAAGGGCCGCATTTGCCCACCGTTGTTATATAACTACAATCTTGCTAAAAATTCGACATTTATTAGTATATTCTATAGTTTTTTCATAATTGTGTCATCTACATATATTATTTAGCGCTTAAAATTTTCAAATTTTTATTACATTTCTCTTTCCATTCTTTGAAATGCAAATTATTACGATGCCTATAATAATTGGCATTTGCTTTAAATGTTTTCGGACACCATGGACATGAATATAAAGCCGCGCCAGTATGAGTAGCCACATGTTCCTAAAAAATTACAAACATAAAACAGAATCACTAAATTTAGCAACTATCAATATAATTCCTAGAGTCCGATCGAATATTCGAATAATTGCTGAAGCTGAAACTTTTTGAAATTTAGTTTTTGAATAAAGAAAAAATGTGATTAACAGTAATTTGGCGACTTATAAAGTGTCTGATGCAATTACCTCACATAAGTGCATAGGCGTACGTAGACCATTTTTCTGGGGCAGAGCTTTGAAGAATTAATTCCTTAATTCAATTTTTCAATTCTGAATTAAAAATTCGATGAATTAATTCACTAAGCACCATATATTGAATGGAATTAATTCATATTTGCTTTCGTTCGATTTATTTTGTTACGAATTAATTCAATTGCAATAGTTCTTTTTATTAAATCAAATGAATTAATTCACCGGTGAACGCGTTCAATTTTATAAATCGAACGGAAAAAAAGTGAATTAATTCCTTACTGAATTAATTCACCACTGAATTCATTCAATTTCATTTTTATTCAGTGAATTAAAAAAAAATAAAATTACATTCAGTGAATTAAAAAAAAATAATAAGTTCACTGAATTGAAAAAAAAATAAAATAAGTTCACTGAATTCAAAGCCTGTTTTCTGCCGTTCAGTAGAAGAAAACAATAATGTACAAATAAAAGTTTTAAATAAGCAATTTTACAGCGTGTGCTAGTAACAAATTAGAAACCGGATGCTGTTTATCAACCTACATGATTCAAAAATAAAGCCTTTTACTATTAAAAATAAAAACTTTACAGATATAGATAAATTTTGGGAAAAAAAATAACTATTAATTTTTCAAACTAGTTATATAGTTATATTTTTTTCCCAAATTTATCTATATCTGTAAAGTTTTTATTTTTAATAGTAAAAGGCTTTATTTTTGAATCATGTAGGTTGATAAACAGCATCCGGTTTCTAATTTGTTACTAGCACACGCTGTAAAATTGCTTATTTAAAACTTTTATTTGTACATTATTGTTTTCTTCTACTGAATGGCAGAAAACAGGCTTTGAATTCAGTGAACTTATTTTATTTTTTTTTTTGATTCAGTGAACTTATTTTATTTTTTTTTTTAATTCAGTGAACTTATTTTATTTTTTTTCAATTCAGTGAACTTATTATTTTTTTTTTTAATTCACTGAATGTAATTTTATTTTTTTTTTAATTCACTGAATGAAAATTAAATTGAATGAATTCAGTGGTGAATTAATTCAGTAAGGAATTAATTCACTTTTTTTTCCGTTCGATTTATAAAATTGAACGCGTTCACCGGTGAATTAATTCATTTGATTTAATAAAAAGAACTATTGCAATTAAATTAATTCTTTGAATTTGTTGTTTGATGAACGCATTCAGTTGAATGAATTTAGTGAATTACTTAAGAAAAGGAATTCATTCAATTCTAGAGAAAATTGAATTCGATTGGTAGTGAATTCATTTAAAAAACCTAGGAGACCAATAGACATTTTCTTAACCAAGAAACACAGGACTAATTGATATGTAAAACAATAATAATATTGTGATAATTTTTACCATCAAAATCATATATAAAAGGATTATAGGTAGATTTTTTAAAATTCTGGGGTGGGCAAAAAGGAGTCTAGAGTGGGCAAAGCCCACCCCAGATCGACCTAAGTCCGCCAATGCATAAGTGACAGTAGGAAGTATCGCATATGGTGTCGATATAGACGCCATTTTATTTTTGAAATATTGGAAGCAAAGCGTAACTCTATGGAATATATATGTATATATTTTTTTAAATTCAACATAAAAATATTTTAAAAAGTTTCGGATTCGGTTTCGACCGAATATTCGGTTTAGGTATTTACAAAAACACCCGGTTTCGGTCGGACTCTAATATTTACCCTTAATTGTCGTGGAGACTTAAAAGCCATATCACATATTGAACATTTGTGTCTTTTGTAATCCTTCTGATGCGTTTTTACATGTATTTCGTGTAAAAATCGATTTTTTGATATTTTTGAGCATATTGAGCAGGTGTATTCGATTTTTTTAACCATAGAATGCTTATCATTTTTGTGTTTTCTTAAAGCATAATTACTAGTTGAAATTAAACCACAAATATCACATGATGTTATATGCGTTTTTTTGATGTGACTTGAAAGTAAGCGGTTGGTGCCAAATCTATAAAAAAAAAAATAAAAACCAATGTATATTTTTTGGTTAATAAAAAGCTTTACACATGATAAATGATGTCTATTCCCGTACTTCACCGCGGTTACCCAAAGTAGGACAAAAGCGTTCCCGTACTCAATATTGTGTGTAAATTGTTGTTGTTTGGGTTGTTTTGGGGTTCTGTAGGTACCCGTGGTAACTTTCGGGAACGCACATATGATTTACAAAAGCAAAATTAAGAACTCTAATATCGAATCTTCTTCTCACCTTTTACCGCATTCTGAACATGAAAACATTTTTTCTTCTTCCTTTAGATGTAGTGTTTTTTTGTGCGAATATAATGTTGAGCTAGAGCTATAACTTATACCACAAATATCACAATCATAACGCTTTCTTTGTCCTTCATGATTCCTAACATGAGCTGTTAAGTATTCTCGATTTGCTAATACTTTATTACAATATTTACATTTCAAATAATTTGGATCTAAATGCTGATGTATATGATCTAATATGAAATGACGACGATAAAATGTTCTGTTGCAGCACGTAACATAACCACGCTGTCTGTGTTCCTTATGAAAGTGATTACACAAAGCTTGAAAAGTTTCCATGTGAATTTGACAAATATTGCAAGTCATTTTAAAATGTTCTGCTAGAAATTTATCCTTTTCCATATTTTTACTATTGAATGAAGTTTTGTGCAATTGGTCATTATTACAAGCTGAATCGGAATCGTCGTTGTTGGATTCTTCATTGATTTCTTCAAATAAATAAGGAATTTCTTTAATTTGAGTTTGTTGTATGGTTGGTATTTTTGTTAGTACGTCTTTAGGGTCATTTTTAACATTTTTCTTAATTTTTCGGTAAAAAGCTTTAATTTGTTTGAGTTTTCGACTGGATTTTAAGGGATGTTTAACCATAGTTTCATCTATATTTTGATTAATTTGTTTTTTATATTTAACCGTTTCCATTAAATCTTCATCAAAATCTTTTATTATATACTGTTGTTCTATATTCAATTTTGAAATTTCCGTTTCCGTTTCATTTTCAATCTCAATTTTTATTATTGAACTCAAGTGAATATGAGCATCTTCTATGCGAATATAGAATTTGTGGAAACCATTTAATTCCTCCCAGCAAGTTTTACAAAGCCGTGATGATAGCTGTATCGTTTGCTAAAATTATTCACAGTTTTTGTTATGTCTTATAGAGAAATTACTGTTTCATTAACTTACCAAGGGCCAAAAATATTTTTCTATTAGTTCCTTGACATTCAGTTCTTGCCATTGTGTTGAATTAACTTTTATACTATCTAAAGATTCATTGTTTATATCTAAACATAATAGACAACCTTCCATTGTAGAATTTGGAATAAATAAAACTTGTCCTTATTTGATATCAACCCGCATGCATTTATGTTTTTAAGACAGGGATGTTAAATAACAGCTGTTTCAAACAACAATCATACCCAGCAAAAATATGTGTAAGTCATTCAAAACAAACAACTTTTAAATTGGTTACAATGGAGCAATAAGTGCTCTTTTTCTGTTTCGAATGTATGTGCTTTAAAACAACTTTCAAAAATGTATATACAGTGGTCGCCACGAATTTAACACAATTCAAGTTTTTTCTAATTTTATTGTTGTTGCCTTTATTTTTAAAGATTAATCTAGTGGCTAAATTCGCCACGAAAGGCAAGGAGGTAGTTCAGAAAATTGTAGAGAATTTTAACGTAATCTTTGATTTGATTTGAAAATAATTTAAACAGAAAGTGATATTAATTTATGATCTTGAGTCAAACTAAAATAACATTCATTTATGTAATCTTTGTTTTTTCATTTTGTCACTTGTTTTAAGTGGCCGTGGCTTTTAACGAAAAATTAGCGATATCAACCTTTTATCAAATTACATAGTAAAATTTAGGCAGTACAGATCGGTTCTGTACCAACTGTATAATTTTGGAAATCGTATAAAATTTTCTTAAGTCCTGCATTATTTTTATCTACAAATAGTCACCAGACTTAAAATTGCATGACTTTAAACATGACCAAATTTTTCTTTGTTTCACTGAGAAAGCATTTGTTCTATTATGTGCCTTGGAACAGCAACATACTCAAACCAATAATACCCAGCAAACATGGCAATACGAAGAAGATTCTCCGAACATATCGCCAGGAAGAAAACATTTATTGCCGGCAATATCAATTTCGTATTCCGGAAGTCTCCTCCGTCGGAAACAACTGTTATACTAAAACAATACTTCCAGGCAATATGAAAGCAATAACTCATATGGAAGATAAAAGGGATATCACTAAATAAACTCCCGGTACAATAAAAAACGATTTAATTTTTTCATTATTAAATTTAAGCCTGAAATACAATATCTGCATACATAATCCATTGACCAACTTATAAATTATCTTGATTTCACCTTAGCCGATTTTTCCCGCGCAATTAATTTTAAATTTTCACGAGTTTATTTCCTATATATCTTTTGATTGTTTTTGTACAAATTTAGTTTTAATTTTTTCCAAATTGATAAAAGATTTCAAAAAAATTTGCTTTATCTTCCAAATGATACAAAGGTGATATTGCCGCAATATTGTCATAAAAAGTTATAACAAAAGATAAAATTTTTGAATTATTTTTTTCCAAATATCGCCGAATTATCTTCCATGTAATAAAAGGAAGACAATTTCAAAGTAAATACTACTTGATTATTTTCATTCAAATGACAAATAGAAGATATCGCTTTAATATCTTCTTGGAAGGTACCCAGCACAACCTTGGTAATATGTTGGTATTATAGAACACATTACCTGGTAATACCATACCCCTTACCATTGCCTTATTTCATAACTAAAATGTAATGTCTTACGTATAATGTGCTGCATAACTACTGGGTAGTAATAGCAACTTATTACCAATGATATATTTAAACACCTCAAAGAAAAGAGTTACTTGTAATACACAACATGAGTTCTAAATAATAGCAGCGACTTATTACAAATGGGATATTTTAAAACCGTAAAATAAGGAGTTACTGTTAATGTGATACGTGATCACTTAATAGAAATAGCCACTTATTACCGATGGTGTATTCAAATACCTTTAAATAAGGAGTTATTTGTAATGCGATACATGAGTGTTATTTTCTATTTAAAATATTCGATACAAATAATTTATATGTTTTATACATATTGACTGAAATATCTTTTATGTTTTTTGTTAACTTTATATTAATCTGAGTAAATATTAATTAAATATGAATATGCTTCGTTTTAGCATTTATAAAAAACCAACACGATAATGTCTTATTTTAATTTTTTTTGTAAGAAGTAAGTTATATTTTTATAAGCGCATAATTTTAATGTGTTATTTCAGATCTGTTTGTAACACATTTTTTTGGCCTTACTTTAAGCTGTTATGTAAGTAGTATTGTGCTCAGTATCGGTTATGTAAGTGGTTACGTAACTCCTAACATGTAACATTAAAGTAACATGTTCTTATGTTGTTACCTAGCCCTCTTTTGGAAAGTACATACCTCCAATGACATGCCCTTGTTAAAATAATAGCTGTTGGCATAGCAAAGTAAGAGGTTACATACCTTAGTTTCTTCTTACAAACCTTATTACCAGGTAATAGAAAGTTTTGCTGGGTATCTTTTAAATGTTTGCAGGGTCATTATGTGCGCTCTTTGTATGACTCAAAACATCGATTGTAACCAGGGATGGAAAATAATAATTTAGTTATAAAAATCAAGAATGGAACTATACTATGGAGTTATACTATTCCAACAGTATTATAGCGGTAGATTATGAATTTTAAAAAACCATATGTAAAAAAATGCAAAATAATATCGGAATGCGAAAAAAGGCTTTGGGGTTCAAAAAATTAATTAAAAGATTTACATTCTGCAAACGATGCCAACATTTTCTTTTTTTGCAACTAACCACCAAACTTTGTTTTATGAAATGGGCATTATACTCCGTAGATTATAAATTTAAAAAACCGCACTTAAAAAATTGCAAAATAATAGAGGAACGCGAAAAAAGACTTTGTGGTAGGAAAAAATAATTAAAAAACTCAATCAGCGATTAACAATCTGCAAATGAATACAATGATGCAAAAATTTTCCTTTTTGCAAATATTCTTTTTGCGATTTATTTTTTTTTTTTTTTTGCAAACTAAGCACCAAACTTTTGTGTATAAAATTGGTACTATAGACCCTAGATTATAAATTAAAAAAAACCACACTTAAAAAATTACAAAATAATCGCGGAAAGCGAAAAAAGGCTTTATGGTACAAAAAATTAATTAAAAAACTTAATCAGCGATTTACATTCTGCAAACAAATATATTGATGAAAAAATTTTTCCTTTTTGCAAATTTTATTTTTTGCGATTTTTTTTTTGCAACTAGCCACCAAACTTTGTTATATGAAATGTGTATTATAGTCCCTATATTATAAATTAAAAAGAAACGTACTTAAAAAATTGCAAAATAAAAGCGGAACGCGAAAAAAGACTTTGTGGTACAAAAAATTAATTAGGAAACGTAATCAGCGATTTAGATTCTGCAAACAAATATATTGATGGATAAATTTTCCTTTTTGCAAATTTTATATTTCGCGATTTTTTTGCAACTAGCCATCAAACTTTGTTGTATGAAATGTGTATTATAGCCCCTAGATTATAAATTAAAAAAAAGTTGCAAAATAACGGCGGAATTCGAAAAAGGCTTTATGGTACAGAAAATGAATTAAAAGAGGTAATCAGCGATCGACATTCTGCAAACGAATATATTGTTGCAAAAATTTCGCTTTTTGCAAATTTTTTTTTCGCAATTTGTGCTAATATTTGCTAATATCTAAACATTAAATTTAAATTTTTTTAACTAGCCAAAGAGGAAGCTATTTTTTAGTTATTTACATTTTTAAATATGTAAGAGCGATCTAACATTTTTTGGTATAAGAGCC
This sequence comes from Leucophora obtusa, assembly GCA_949987735.1. Classification (NCBI taxonomy): domain Eukaryota; kingdom Metazoa; phylum Arthropoda; class Insecta; order Diptera; family Anthomyiidae; genus Leucophora; species Leucophora obtusa. The sequence continues at coordinate 51,773,118 of OX465299.1, forward strand.
CGATTAAGTGAGCCTTTTCCATCCCAGTCGGAGTTCGTTCATGTTCCAAGCCGCATAATATTTTTTCAAATAAAAAATATTGAGAGAGTTGCAGGGCCATTGATCGCACTAAACTTTTAGGTATTTTTAAAAATATACCGTTTTTATATACGAGAAAAAAAGTTAAAGTCGGGCAAGCCTACTATATGATACCTTACACCAGTCTGTTTAAAAGCCAACTAATGTTTGGAAAGGGTTGAATTGGCCTTGTTTCAAAATTTGTCTAATGATAACAAAAAAGAATATATATATAGAATAGGGCGGGTCGATTTAAAAATCGCCCAAGTGACAAGGAAAATCATATTCTAGGGATCAAAATAAGAAACTTTGCCCGAGGAACCATACCTCTAAAACGAATTCTTTTTTTTTTACTGTTTAAGGAAAGATGAAAAGTAACTTCTAGTGAATGCATTCAAAAGTCATAAATATCACTTCTTAATTATATATGTATATTTATGACTTTTGAATGCATTCACAAGAAGTCATAAATATCACTTCTTAAATAAATAAAAATTAATTGCTTTCCTATATAAAAAAGAACATCCAAGCACTCATTTTTATGACGTGCAAAGCAGACTTAAAGTATAAACACCTTCTGTCCTATGGCAAGCCAATGTTAAAAAAATGCGTTTTTCACCTCAATTGTTAAGAGAAAAAATGAGTTGGAAGAGCATTTTGAGAAACATTTTTCGTTTTTTTTTCTTTTGAAAAAAACTTCTTTGATCTGTATTGTCAAGTTTGATTTTCCATTTAGGGGTTTTTTTAATGAGTGTAGTAAATTTTTTTCAACTACTGTTTTTATTAATTTTTGTTAATATTATTTTAAAATTTTTTAAATAATTTATTTTATTATACAAATAATATTTAATAATTTTTTTAAATCTTATTTGAAAATTTTGTAAATAATTTATTTTATTATACAAATAATATATAATTAATTTTCAACGTTCTTGTTAATTTAAATGTACATTGTTTTTATTAAAATAAAACTATATTTTAAAAAATAAAACTATATTAACTATCAATATTAGTTTAAAAAAATCCAAAATTGACACCATTGACAAATGTTTGTTAGCACGGGAAATTTTTGCATGTTGGAATCTCTTAAATCCTCTTAAAAATCTGAATATTCTCTTAAAAATCTGAAAAAACTCACTCAACTTCAATGCGTTTTATATAGGGAAATGTGTAAAAAAAAAACACTCAATCTCTCATTTTTTTTTACAATTTTTAGTTTGCGTTCCTGACTTCACGAACAAAAATAAAGAGTAAAGGTTAACAGAGGAGGAGTGGTATAGAAACCCACTGGAAGAATTTAAAAAATTTCTGGATAATTTTGGATAATTTTGAAACTTTTTAAACAATTTTAAAATATATTTGGATAATTTTAATACATTTTTAAACAATTTTGAAATAAAACTGAAAATGGTGTAGTTGGACATGTTGTAGAATTGATGTGGTTTTGAATCGATTATACTTTCTTTGGAGATGTGAGAAAAGGTAGAGTTTCTACAGAATTAAGATGTCAGTTGACAGTTGTAGGACACATATTTGAAAAAATGCAACCTTGCCTTGAAGGACATGGAAATAGAATTTACATTAGCTTTAATTTTTAAAAGAACATAATCAAAAATCGCCTACTGCATTGATTAAAGCCTATAGAGCACTTCGACGCTGATCCAGCCAGACACTTCGTGTATTTTGGGTAGTTTTAGAAATACTTTTATTTTGCTTTAAAAAGGTATCTAAAGGCTTAACGACCTCTTTCACTCAATTTTAAAAGAATTTGGTGGTATTTTAGTAATTTTATGTTTATTCTAAGCTTTTCTTGTAATTTTTTAGCCAAAGTTAAGAAAATTATGAAGTTTTGGGAAAAAAGAAGAGAAAAATTCCATATTAAAATTGTAACCGGTTAATCGACCTGTTTTAACCGATTATTCTAATCGAATAATTATTTGAGTTTTAAATTATTTGTTTCGACATTAGCCGAAATAGAGGCGATTAATCAAGGAATCGGTTAATCGATTAACCGAATTGGAAACACTAGTAATAATATATGATTTTATATACCCATATATTTTCTTGTACGCCAGTGTATATAACCGGGCATAATTATATGTAGCCATATATAATTGTTTCTTTCCCAAGTAAAAAAAAATGATATGGAGCCATATGAAGTTATATTTAATTATATATAATCTTTTATGTAATTAGATATAATTATATCCGAAAAATGAGAACATCTTATTGTACCGAATTGTATACAATTGTATACAATTTGGTACAATTTGATACAATTTTATGCTATTCGATACAATTGTATCCGAATTTTGTCCTCATCCAATTACATCAAATTATACCTTTTTATATACAATTATATAAAATGTTATAAAAGTGGACATAGTTTGATACAATTATATCTAAAAATTGACCTTATACTTTAGATCATATTATATATGACCACATCTTACAATGTACAAAAATTATTTTTTTAAATACAAAAGATATGCAATATCTGGAGATTAGACCTGGGGGATTTCAATTACAATTGCAAATAAATGTAATTGAAATTAAAAAAAACTCAATTACACAAGTAATTGTAATTGAAAGTGATTTCAATTACAAATTTCAATTACATTTAGAATTAAAGTATTTTTTGTTAAAATTTTGTAGAAAAAACTGGCGTGGATAAGTATAAAAAGAATACGTCATGTTGGGCTGACCCCTCACTTGTGCTTTTTCTCATTATTTCTTTCCGAAAAAATGTAATTGTAATTTACATTTTTTCAATTACAATTATATGTAATGTATAATTGAAAATTTTCAATTACAAATTACTTGTAATTATTTTTTTTTTAATTACAATTACATGTAATTGTGTAATTGCATGTGTAATTAATTTCCAAATATAATGATTAACCCAAAGGTCTGCTGGAGATCCTATAATTTCGATAAATCTTCCATTACTTTTATCCAGATTTACCATGACAGTGCATTAAACATGAACAAAATTTTCTTTATTTTTAGTAATTTTAAAATAAAGTTAACAAGACTGAAATTTTAAAGTTAATAGGATTATGTTATACAACCAAGATATAAGAAAAATAGTAAAAAAGTAGTAAAATATTACAAAATAGTAAAAATTACTAAAAATATATGATGCAAAAAATAAACTCAGACACGAATCATGCACGGGTTATATATTCTTATTCCCGCTCACGCACGAATCAAGTACGAATTATATATTCTCAGACTCACGCACGAATCACTTGAGTATAGTAATTATTACTCACGATCACGTGTGAATAACGTGAATCACATTTCTAGTCACGCGCCAATCCCTAGTAATTACTAAATCTAAAACTCGTTCAAAATCATTGTTAACATAGAACCACATATAATATACGGTTTTATATAAAATCACTTTGAAATAATTGCTTATGTGGGATGATATATAATTATAGATGATGTTATAAAGAACGTTATATTGTTATATATTAAAGAAATCATGAAATATTGTAGATATGGAACCATATTAAGTTATATATGGGTTCTTATTCGTCCATATATAATCATATCTAACACAAATTATGAAATATTTCTTATATGGCTCCACATATAGTATTATATTATTATGTATAGTGTCATACTAAATTAAATATAAACGTATACGTAATTATATCTGTAATATGTTACTTTATGTACTTATATATAGCACATGCAATTATATGTAGGCCAGTATGTAATAATATAAAATCACATATGTCTCCATATTAAAACCTTTGAGGAAAAAATATCTAACATATGACTATATAAAAGTATATCTGCTTGAATTTAAAAGCATATGTGGCCATATGTAACTATAACTTACTATATGCAATTACATAAAATAATATATGGTTATATCAAAACTTTTTTACTCGGGTTCTGAAAAAATTTTAATATGATGCCATATTTAGTTAGATCTTATTACATATTGATCAATATGTAATTGTATATTGCATTTTTAATTAGATACTGTTAATCAAATTATGACGTTACCCAGGTAGAAAAATACAAACGGCACAATGTTGGCCCGGTATTGGAGGCGGTAGTACATGTACTGGCAATGCGTCGGATTTTGAACTTTCACTGTACTGGCATGTTGTCGAAATGATAACACCAATAAACGATTGGCCGTAGTTAGTTCCCAACGTTGGCGCAGGCTTGGGATTTTATTTTTTTGGTATTATCCCAGTACATTTAATAACAAATTTAGTAGTTTGCTAGAACTTTACTGACCTCTTAGTGTACATCACAGATTTTTAATGTATTCTTTCGAAACTTCACAAGAAAAGAATGGCGATGTCTCTCTTACATAAATAATTGTGTAATAGATGTAAAAATACGTAAAATTTATAAAAATTTTAATTTTAATAAATTAAAAAAAGCTCGTTAATTTTCAGTAAACAGTACTGCCAAAGCACGTTTAAAGTAGTACCGGCATTTCGTAAAAAACAGTGCTCTCCCAGTACAACTTTTGTTGTAACGATGGCTATTTCTACCTGGGTATATATACTTCCCATATAATTGTATAAAAAATTTGGAATTATCAAATAAAAAATAATTTTAAGTTAAATTCATCGATAAAAATTGCAAATTTAGGATTTTTAGTTTTTGAACGGACCTAGAAGGAGAGATAGTTGGGCTTTCCAAATATATATGTACATATGTTTATATATTCAACAAAATTGTGTGGAAATATTTTCAAATAAAACAGATTTTTTTAATTTTTTCTTATTTTGTTTAATTTTGACGGCTTTTAATTACAATATTTTGTTAAAAAATTTGTTATTCTTAATTCAGAGTAAAATGAAGTTCTACTTTAATCGCTTTAAAACAAGGTTGGTTACTGTTATCGTTATAAAACCGTTATCGCTAAAATACCGTTTCAAATAGAATACCGTTATCGTTACCAATACCTTTAAAAAAAATTCCCAATACCGTTATCGCTACCGATAACGTTATTTTAATGGGTAGTTACCGGTATTTTACCGGTATTTATTAATTTATATAAAAATGCCAATTTTTTTAACTTTTTTGTTTTATAATCCTGAGTTATTTTTATAAAAAAAATTTATAGATAATATTTTTAATTATTAAAACTACCAGCATTGAATTTGTAGATTATAATCCGTATTTTTAAGACTTAAAAATAAGAATATGCTATGTTTTTACTGGTTTATATATATATTTTTGACGTAATTTTTAATACCGGTACGTACCGGTATTGCTGTTTCGATAACGGTATACCGTTACCGAAACAGTCTTAAATACAGTTACCTTTATCGTTACCGAAACTAATAAAATTCAATACCGTTACCCTTACCGTTATTCGTTTCGGTAACCAACCTTGCTTTAAAATTGTCAAAGTTATACATTTATTTATAAACATGGAATCTCTGCATTTATAAGAAAATTGAAAAAGTTAACCTTAATGGGTGTGCAAACAAGAACATCGAGATGTCTTATAATAGCTGAAATTAAATGTTTAGAAAAATTACGATAACTTTTTCAATTTTCAATTAATTTAAACAAAAGAATCTGATTTTACTAAAAACTAAACCCACTTTCAGAATAAATTACAATAGTAAAGAATTTTTTAATACTGTAAAAAAGCCGTCAATATTTTTCTAAAAATCTTTCAACATATTTCAGTTACAAATAAATAATTCTATATACATACAGTATTGTTCGAAACCTAAGCAACTTTTCCCAATAAAGTAATCAAAGTCCTACATATTCTTTTTAAATTGGTTTATACAAAATAACACTTTTAATTTTTATTATGTTATGTGCCTTCATTCTAATAATAACAAGAAAAATTTAATTCCATTTCCTTGCCAGTAAAAAAAAAAAACAAAAATGAAATTGACTCCATATATTGCTGTTCGAAACTTAAGCAACTTTCAGTACTTCCTATGATACCCTTTTCTTGCAAATGACCACCGCACATCGTTTTGCCATAGAATCTATTATATTTGATAGTGTTGTGGTTGGTATTGATCCCCCTCTGATTTTAAGCAATTTATCAGATACCGCTTATTACTAAAACGGCGAGTTCCGACCCTGCGCTTCAAAATGCCGAATAGGTTTTCTATGGGAGTCAAGTCTGAAGATTGAGCTGGCCAATCCAATAATTGAATCCCATTAACAGGTAACCATTCTTTGACCCACTTTGACGAGAGTTTGGGTCACTATTACGCTGAAACACCCATCGAAGTGGCATTTCTAATTCGGCATATGAAGCATGTGTTTGGCTAAAATATCCAAATAAACAAAGCGATCCATTTTTATTTGTATTTCAACAAAAGGCCAACTCCACTCGTCGAAAAGCAGGTACACACCATTACATTTCCGTCCCATGCTTTATTGTTCCTTTACAATAACGCGGATGTAATCGTTTTCCCTTCGGTCTTCGAACGTGGCATACTTCATCTGAATTTAACAGGTTATATTTAGACTTGTCGCTGAATAAAACTATTTTCCATTTCCCCACAGTCCAATTTGCGTGAGCTTTTGCAAAATCCAACCTTAAATTTCATAAAACTAATGAAAATTAACGAATACGTTGCAAAATCATTTAGGCAAACCTCTTTTTTAAATGTTTTTTTGTCAGTATAGGTTTCTTAGACGGCATGAAGCTTTTTAAATTATTTTCCAATTATCGTTTTCTCACACTGCTCGAACTAATATTGAGATTAAGCTCACTCACATCTTTGGAAGAAATAAAGGGTTTTTTTCTTAATTAATCGGACAATTTTCAATCTGTTCGATGTGAAGTTTTTCGAGGTTGCCCTCTAGTATTGGCTTTCTCTATTATTCCAGTAGCTTTGTACTTTTTAATTAGTAGAGAAACTATTGATTTGTTAATGCTTAATTTGTTAGCTATAGAGACTTGCGATTGGCCCTTATTAAAGAGTTCAAAAATTTTAAGCTTAAAATCGATTCCGTAACGTTTACGCGCTGCACTTCTAAGTAATTGATTCTAAATCTACAGAAACAAAAAAAAATTAAAATTTCTTTGTCAAACTAAACGGGAAATTTTTGTTTATTTGTTGCAAAAAAATACAAAAACAAAATAGTTGCTTAAGTTTCGAACAGCAATATATGGAGTCAATTTCATTTTTGTTTTTTTTTTTACTGGCGAGGAAATGGAATTAAATTTTTCTTGTTATTATTAGAATGTAGGCACATAACATAATAAAAATTAAAAGTGTTATTTTGTATAAACCAATTTAAAAAGAATATGTAGGACTTTGATTACTTTATTAGGAAAAGTTGCTTAGGTTTCGAACAATACTGTATATTTGGAAAGCTAAATTTTTTGTCTTTCCAAAAACGTTCCAAGATTCAAAATCGGTTGAAAAATTGCTGAATTTAAAATTGTTAAGTGCTTGAAGTCGCTCAAAAACAGAGTTTTGACACTATCACCCCTGTTCTGAATTCCAAAACTTTTTAATTAGAGTAGTTTGTAAAATCACACAAAATTCAAAATGTCGGAAATTGAGTGTTTCGAACAAATTTTAGCATACTGAAAAATTTTAAAATAAATTTTAACATATCAATTTTTGCAACAAAATATTCATTTTACTTTCACCAAAATATAAATAAAACGAAGAAAATAATTCGGATGTGGATCACAGAAGAGCAAAAAAATTCGGAATGTTTCACTTTGGAATTTTTTTATGTGGATTCGGAACTTAGAAATAAACAAACTCTATTTTCACTCAAAATTAAATGTGTTTTTAGAATAAACTAGAAAAAAATGGTTCGAAAAAAATTATGCTCGAAAAGATGTCAAAGTTGAAAAACTTAAAAGAAAAGTAAAAACATTCAGATATTCACCCCTGTTCTGAGTCCCGAAACTTTTTAATTAGAGTTGATTTGTAAAATCACACGGAATTAAAAATTTCGAAAATTTGCTGTTCCTACCAAATTTTAATATTCATAGACTAATTTTAAAATAAATTATTATATAATAATTGTTGTTAAAAAATATATATTCGTTTCACTATCATCAAGCTTTTTCTACACGAAACAAATCAAAAAAATAACTCGGATGTGGATCACGGAACAGCAAAAAAATCCGGAATGTTTCACTTTAGAATTTTTTTGTGGATTCGGAACTCAGAATAGCGTCGATTATTGTAAATATCTCCCCAATTTTATAAGTCGACCGAGAAATAACTTACTTAACATTTTTTTCGTCCGCAATGTCTTAAAAATGTGTCTTTTGATAATAATTTTAGGTGTACTGAAATTTCTGAAAAATGTGATGTGATCTACTTAACCAAACCTACGACCATAGATTCGAATGAATGAATGAAAGGATTTTTAATTAAAATTTAATATATCATTCGTTTATACCATTCCTTATGAATTCATTCACTGGCATCATTCTTTTAATTTTCATGCATAGTGAATGAATTCTTTAATGAATTCATTATTTTTATAATTATCTTTCACGTTTTATTCGGTTTGTAAAATATTAAAACAAATGTTTGCGTTTTTAAATTTTGGTTAATTACCTTCATTATTTTTATTATTTGATATCAATATTAAATCCCTAAAATAAGACACATTTTTATTTAATTTGTAATTATAAACTAAAGTGTTGTCAGAATCATTAGTATATTCATACCTTAGTCTTTTACGGATTGAATGAAATTACTTGATTGATAAGCCATTTTGTAAAAGACTAGAATTAATGAAAAAAAAAAATAGGAAAATTCTGTGATACTAGTCGTTAGGTTAAACTGTGATTTATTTATATTGTAATTATTTATTTACGGTGGGTCTCATACTGTAGGTTTAACTTTAACTTAACTAAAAACAAAATAAAATGTCAAAAAAATGTACACAAAACAACAACAAATTTTTGGGTTAACTATTAACCTAAGTTTAAACCTGCAGTATGAGACCCACCGTTAAAGTTTTTATTAAATTGCGTGTTGTGATGTCCAATTTTTATTAAATTTTAAATAAAATACTTGACAATGTAAATAAGTAAAATCAATTAATAAAATTCGCACTCCAGAAGAAGTTGAAATACCGTCAACGAAACGTCGAGTGAAAAGGATGAAATAATTTGATTTTTATTTCATTTTAGCATTTAATTGACCATAATTAGCCCGTGGATAGAAAATTCTATAAATAAAGTATTGGTCACAAAATAAACTCGAAAAAATTAATTATTTAAATTGATTGTAATTCTATAAGGAATGTATTCGACATAAGAATGTATTCTATTTAATATTAAACTTTGGAAATGAAACATATGAATTAATTATAAAGGAATGGTTTGATGGAATGATATATATTCAATTTCTGAATTCGGTTTTGTGCGAATTAAGCTAAAATTGCATATCCTAATTTCAGCGAAATATGTCAGAAGTTTTCAAGCAAAACTTCCAACTTAAGAAATATTTATGACAAAAATCCTTCTTAGCTCTGACTATAAAACTGGTTCTTTTATTTCTTGTGAACTAAAAAAAATACTCTTGATGGTTCAGGAAATGATGAAGTAGAAAATTTGTTTTAAAAATGACATTTGTTTTTAATTTTTTTATTTTGGAAAATTGATACTTCCAGCCGAAATGAGCCGAAAAAAATCGGCGGCGGCGGCTGAGGCAAAAATAACCGGCGGCGGCCGCTAAACGGCTCACGGCGGCTGGCTTGTTTCTCTGAACTGGATATAATTTCATCCGAAAAATGGTTATATTAAATTGTATCATATTGGATATAATTGTATTTACAAGGATACAAAGTTATATCAAATGATAAACTTATATCCGAATTTTGTCCCGATCAAATTGGATATAAGTTACTACAATACGATATGATTAAATTTAAATGATAAAAAAAAAACTTTGAATTGGAGGGCAGCAGGATTTCGGTGTGATGAAAATCGAAAACGAACAGTTTTTCAATCTAGAATAATTTGTTTCGCGAAAATCAAATTGGCTTCAAATTATTATTTATCGTTTTTTTTTTGACGCCGGACATCTAAATTAGGAAATAAAATATAAATAGGTATTGTACAGATCCTAAAATATTTACCATTGAAAATCAAATCGTTTTCGTTTTCGATATTCATCACATGCCTGACTGTCAGCCGAGGGCTACTGTTGATGAGTAACTATTAAAGACGTTAATGTATAAATCTGTTATTCTTTAAAAACTATATAATTTTTTATCAAATATAAGAATTTTCTTTGGACTTTGAGTGGAGAAATACCACTCAAAACTTATCGGACCAGAACAAAATATATATATCGTTGGGGAGGTACTTGAAATACCTTTCCAATGATATGCAACATGCCTAGACTTATTAACCCATTATGAGCCGGGCCATGATTTTAAATGTTAATTTTTTTAAATTGGATTTTTTAAATTAAAAAAAAAACTTTTAGAAGTAAAAAAGCTCAGAAAATATTAATTTAATAAAAAAATTTAGTAAAGCATATAAAAAATTGTTTTTGATCAAATATTACATTAATCTCGAATATATTAGTTAGTCTCGAACATTGGTCTGATATTAACTAATATATCGTCGGCTTGCCTGAAAGAAGTGCTATGTTTTTGGTTTTAACAGGTTTTCAGGAGAGCGAAAAAACTGATTTATATTATCCTTTTAAGATATTTTATTGACATCATATGCCCTAATGATTCACGAACTTATTTATTACAATCATTATTAAGGCATATGATGTCAATGAAATATATTAAAAGGATAATATAAACCAGTTCTTTCGCACTCCTGAAAACCTGTTTAAGAACACATAACACTACTTGCAGGCAAGACGACGATATTGTTATATACAAAATAAAATTAAAAATATTTTTCGTATATATTTATATATAAAATTTTGAACGTTTTTATCAATAATATATACAATTTGCAATAAAGCAAATACTGATATATGATTTAATATGATTACATATGAGAAAATTTCTAAAAAAATTTCTAATATATCACCATATAAAAACATATAAGGTCGCACACAATATTTTATATTATCATATATTTTAATATTAAAAAATATATGTTATATATACTCTTTTTTACTCGGGTTATTAAAATTAACAATTTTATAAATTTTACGTATTTTTACATCTATTACACAATTATTTATGTAAGAGAGACATCGCCATTCTTTTCCTGTGAAGTTTCGAAAGAATACATTTGAAGAAATTCCATCAAGTCTCAAGACATTGCCAAAAAAAAAAATAAAAATAAAAAAATCTGTTATGTACACTAAGAGGACAGTAAAGTTCTAGCAAACTGCTAAATTTGTTATTAAATGTACTGGAATAATACCAAAAAAATAAAATTCCAAGCCTGCGCCAACGTTGGGAAATAACTACGGCCAAGCGTTTATTGGTGTTATCATTTCGACAACATGGCAGTACAGTGAAAGTTAAATATCCGACGCATTGCCAGTACATGTACTACCCCCTCCAATACCGGGCCAACATTGTGCCGTTTGTATTTTTCTACCTGGGTTGTTTAGTACAAAATCCAAAATAATATATATTTCTATATGATGTCATATTTAAAAAAGCACAATTTCGTTTTGGATAAAATTATCTATTACGGCATTCCGAGCATCACTAGAAAATTTGCCAATCGTCTTTTGGATATAATAATATATTACATCAAACACTAGACACTGTCGCATTTTGTATATAAGCATGTCTAGGGACTTTGACAAAACAATTTAAGTCGACTTAAGAACATTTTCCAAGACTTTTGTTGACTTATTTTCTACTTCTTATACACTAATATATGTGAAACCTCTAAAATCATATTTCTTCGAAATTTTATTAATTTCTGTTTCTGTAATTTATTAATTGGCCAATGAGGCTTTCTAATTACAAATGTTAAAAATAAATAAAAGGTCTTACATATATAAGAAATATTTCATTTGCAGCATTAGGAGTTTTCATCATAGGGTAATTACTAGGGCAAGGAATTTCATGCACTTAAAAATGGAAAATATGCGCCTAAAATATGCGTTTAAAAATGAAAAATATGCATTAAAACAATAAGAAATATGCACTAAAAACTATTATTTTTGCAAAAATAATGCACTTTAAAACTTAAAAATATATTTAAGTTAGTTATTTTGCAAACATTTCTTTAAAATTTACCACAACAATTTACGTCGAAATGAGTTACCAAATCGCAAACAATTGTTTCTAATTTTTTTTTTCAAATTTTCTTTAGGCAAAACAACTTATTTTTAGAGGTAATTTTTCCAGAGACTGTTAAAAATAAAATTTGCAATTGAAAGAAATTCTTTGACTTTTTTTATAGCACATGCTTTTAAACTTTGGTACAAAATTTATACAAACAGTTTAAAGCAACAGAACAGTTGTTGGTGCTTTCCTGTAAAGTGTTCCTTTATCAAAATCTAAAAAAGCTTATTAAACCGGGTAGTACAATATATGCTTTTTTATATGTTTGTATTATTAGTTCAGCTATAATTTTATACCACTATATAAAAGCTGATCAAATTATATCGCGCCATTATTCGGATACATTTGTATCTGATATCAAATTTTAACTGAATTGATGCAAACTTATGTAATTATATGGGCCCATTTCTCGGATAAAATTGTATAAAGACACATGTTAAATTACATATGACTGTATAAAGCCCCATATCAATTTTTTTTAATTGGGAAGTAAAGAAAAGTTTTTATTAATGGCATTTTGGAAGTCATTTAAAATACGTTTATTGGAAGGAAGAAATCAGCATATATAGCTACTTTATATGTATGCAGTGAAAAAGGCATTCTTGTAGAATGCATTCGGTCTTTTTTTTGCTGGGTAGTAACGTTAAGAGTTAACTCTAAACGTTGGCTAATGTCAAATTTGTGTGAGAATGACATAAGGCAACGTTGCCGCACAAACACAGCTATTAAACTCATAAATATACGTTAGAAATATACCAGGTTTACACAGTTTACGAGTAGCACACGAGTTTATATGAAAACCCATATAGTTTACATAAAGGTTGTTCACATGGGGTGTGTTATTTGTTGTATTGTCCGAACAAAAAACAGAAATGTTAAGCGGAGAATACACGAAGCAACATTGAGTAGGGAACAAAAAATATCAAAAAATTTTGTAAACACGAATTGCACAAATGTCAACACAAACATTAACATACACAAATGAACATTCGGAAAAAATGGGTATTTTTCACGAATGTTTCCTCGTGTATTCTCCGCTTTAAAATTTAAATTAAAAAATACAACATTTGAGAATACAACGACACATTTTTACGTATGTTTAGTGTCCTATGCTTGAGTGTGCTAACAGATAGTAAACCCAATAGAAAATCGGTGTTAAAGTAAAATAAAAAATTTAATAACTCTGTTTTTGTTACAACGATACTACAGATAGCACACAACCTTGTGAACAACCTAATATTTTGCACAGTATACGATTTACATTTACTTACGAACTTTTCACGAATATCCTCGATATTTTCAAGTCCTACATATCGATGGCGCAATTTAAAGAGGCCCCTATTGGATTTTTTATTTCTTTAGAGGTGAAGGAATAAAATTAATAAAATCTAAAAAAAACTTTGGATATAAAATTTCTCTGCAAAATGAGTGCGAATATTTCCTCACCAATTTAAATGTTTTCGCAAACAATGATTTTGTTTTAAAATAGTTTATTGAAAAAAATATTAATTTTACTTTATAAACAATAAATTAATTACATACATAATTTTTAAATCTTTTAATCGCCAATTTTAACATTTACGTTTCCAGAATTTTGTTTACGATTCTCCTCTTCCTGGGGATGTCTTCTTCTACGATGACTAGCAATATTGGAAATTGAATTAAATGTTTTTGGACACCATGGACAAGTATATAACGGTTTACCAGTATGAATAGCAAGATGTTCCTAAAAGGTAAAAGACAAAAAACAACAATTACACTTATAACAATAACTTCGTGCAGGTAACAAACACTATTACTATTTATACAAAAAATTATATAAAAACAGCAAAAAATTTTTAGGTTAACTATTAGTTAACTCTGAATCCTTCAGTATGGCCCCCACACATTTAGAATTTTTTTAAATGCCTTTCATACTTGGGCTTCTTTAATTTACACGTATTTTAATTTATATTTATTGTTCTATTGTCAATTAAACATTTATTACAATGGTTGGAATCGAAAATAAAAAATTTTAAATAATACTAGTGTTTCCAATTCGGTTAATCGATTAACCGATTCCTCGATTAATCGCCTCTATTTCGGTTAATGTCGAAACAAATAATTTAAAACTCAAATAATTATTCGACCCGAATAATCGGTTAAAATAGGTCGATTAACCGGTTACATTTTTAATATGGAATTTTTCCTTTATTTTTTCCCAAAACTTCATAATTTTCTTAGCCTTGGCTAAAAAATTGCAAGAAAAGCTTAGAAAAACAAATACTAACTAAAAATACCACCAAATTCTTTAAAAATCGAGAAAAAGAGGTCCTTAAGCCTTTAAATACCTTTTTGGAGGAACTCCAAGCAAGTCGGCATTGCACCAGCGAGACACGTCATCTGTTTTATAAGACTGATAAACTTTAATAAAATTTGTTTGCAAATATTTTAACAAAATATCAAAGTTTCTATTTGTAAAAAAGAGCTTTAAAAAACATCGCGAAAGGCCCAAATAATACAATACAATAGACATGCTTTATTTCTGTTTTGATTCTTTTAAAAATTAAAACTAAATTATATTTCCATGTCCCTTAAGACAAGGTTGCATTTGTTTTAAAACTGTGTCACACAATTGACATATTAATTCTGTAAGAACTCTAGCTTTTCTTATTTCTCTCAAGAAAGTGTGTACAATCGGTTCAAAACAGGGATGCGCAAAATTGATTTGCAATTGTATTAGTGAGCAGGAGAGAGATCTGTACTGAAAAAAAAATTGAACGAATTAAAAAATATGTCTTTTACATATTTGTTAATCTCCATATTTATATACAATCTTAATGACATTTTCTGCAACCTATTTTTATAGATTTTAAACAAAATCTTCTATGTTAATACTTTTATGACAATTTTTTTTCTCTTTATTTCTATTAAAGGTATACTATGAAAGATTTAATATGGAAATAAGCATAATGTCTTTTAATAACATATTCCCTAGATTCCTGAAAAGTTTTATAACGTAAAAGGCATTGCTTGATATCAAAAACATTTTTCATCATATATTTTCTGAATGTCGTAATTATTTTTTTTCAATTCACATGAAAAAAATATCAAAACACCCGTTAAGCATGTGCACTCGTCGCTGTCTCAGTGACGACTAAATTAAAGAGCATAGGAATATGTGTGAGGTAGTAATTTCACAATTGTGCTATGAAACGCGCACCCCTGGTTCAAAACCACATAAATTCTACGACATGTTTCACTAGAATACAATGGAACCCGAACCCGTTTCAATGAAATTAAATTTTTATTCGAATTAAAACAAATAACCAAAAAGCAGAAAATGAAAGTTAAGAAATTGAAATTTATATGCAATTTGACATCTATAACCGCACACTGAGGAAATTGTGTACATGCTATTTATGAATTTTTCACTGATTCAATTAAGTTTCGCTGGAATTCGTCCATTGAAAGTTTTCATTGAACTGATGCAGTTTTTGATAAAATTTTATGAAAAATTTCATATTATTTATTAAAAATTTTATACACCCAAAAAAAGTTTTATTAAAAAAGAGCTTCATAAAAATAATGAAGCTTTGTCATTCACTTTGGGAAGAAAACTTCATTAGCTTACTGAAAATTTTCATTAAAACTCGTCTGACGAAATGCTATCTGCGCAAGTTCGCTCAAACTTTAGGTTATTTTTTTATTATTAATGGCCCTTAGAAAATTTTTGCAGCGTAAATTAGTATTTTCGGTAACTGAAATTCAACTCAACTATTTTTTTTTATATCGAGGTCTCGATTTTTATTTCTTCAGGGGAGAAGGAAGAATCTTAATAAAATCTTCAAAACTTTAGATATAACATTTATTTAAATGCAATATTAATTTTTTTGCGGCAGTATTTACTATTGTTCTTAAATTACTAATATTTGCCAAACCAAAAATCTTTCAGCAATTCTTTCTGCCATTTTCAATGATATTTTAGTAGCTTCAGCAAAATTTTTGCAAACCTTTGCCTACTAAGAATATTTTTAATTAAAAAAAACCTCAGATTAAAAAACTTTTCAACCTAAGAATATAGAAAGTTGTTTTAAATATAGCGAGTTTATATACCACGTTGATATTTAACAAATACAGGCAGATCTTTGTGTTTTTATTGATAAAAAATTAAGGAAATACATTAATTTTGTATTAAACGATTAATCGATTAATCGCCAATTTTCTCGATTAACCGACCCGAATAACCGGTTAATCAATTTTAGGCATTTTTCGAATAATGCATTAACCGGTTAACCGCCTACGTCGAATAATTGGAAACACTAAATAATACATACACCATAAAAAATACATACATAGTTACTGATCACTACACTTTCAACGATGTCATCCGAGGGTAACTATTTATATTTTGAGCCTAACAATGAAAAAACAGAAATTTGTTATTGAAAATGACTTTATTGTTTTTCAAAATTTCTGCTTTATGATCTATACACTTTTGCATGCGTTCGGACCACTTGTCATAGCATTGTTTCCATTCCGCGTGAAACAACTCCAATACATGGTTTTTGAATGCATCTACGGCTTCTTCTGCGGACGAAAATCGTAGTTTATATATGATGTGCGGGAACAAGAAAAATTCATTGCGTGCGACGTCAGGGCTGTACAGCGGATAACCCATTAATTCGATCTTTCGAGTGCTCAAAAAACCAATTGTGTAAGCCGATGTGTGAGACCTCGCGTTGTCATGGTGAACAGTTACGTTTTTGGGGTTTGGTTTTTCTCATTTCTTCATACACTTCTGGCAAATAAATGGTGGTTTACTGTTTACAGAATTAACTGTTCTACGTCGTTTTAATGACACTGTTGCCAAATCACCATTTTTTCAAAAAAAGGCTACCATTTGTTTCGAAGTGCTTCGAGAGCGAACAACTTTTGTTGGATTTCGTTCATCGTGAAACACCCATACAACAACTCATATGCATATGTATATCCACGATTCTTCAACAATATTGTATTTCTTGGGCATTTGTTTGAACCAATCGTTCCGAGCATATTTTTGTGCTGTTTTTACTTCATGAGGAATCCAACGAGAACAAATCTTTTTTACGGCAAAATTTTGGTGGGTGCAATATTTTATTTATGTTGGTGGAACTTTTGCCTCATTCTCAGAGTATGTCATCTGACGATTTTGCATTATCAGTTTTGCACAGCATCAATGTGTTCTGGCACAATAACTGATTTTGGACGACCATCTCGAAATACGTCCTGGAACGAAGGACGCCTGCGAATAAATTCGTTATACCAGCGTTTCAAAGTTACAAAGAATGGAGCTTCATCACCAAAAATTTAATTTGCCTTTGCACTCTTGTCTAGATAATCCACATCGAAAATCGTAATAAATTAGTGCCCTAAATGTGTTAAATCTATTTTCTTGCTGACACACAACTTTCACTTTTTTGAAAACAACACAAATAATTCTCAAATGACAAAAAGTTTTAAGCAAGGTTATAGTCAAAAATGTTAAAATTTCTAGTGGAAATATTAGCTGGCGCCTAACAAGTGTTAAATTGGCCAAGGCTCACGACTTAAATAGATATCCTCGTAGAGTAAATTAGTTAAAAATAATGCTGCGGAAAAAACTGTTAAATTAGCAGGTTCTATTTGCTAAATACTAGTAAAATAAGAAAAGCAAAAAGAAAACTGTTAAATTTACAGAATTTTAGATATATTAAGTTAACTTTTAGTTGATTGAAAATGACAAATTGTACTGTAAAATCTGCTGAAAATTTTGCTAGATATTAGTAGACTAAAAATGTTTGTTCCAACGATCATCACACTGAATTTTCATGTCCAAAACATCAAGGGTATCGATTCCTCAATATCGGTCACGATTTAGGGTGTCATTCATAATCTGCCTTTTGCCCCCAATCTCCTCAAAACTTGGCCTACGATCGAATGAAAATGAATGACAAATGTTGCTGTCATATGCGAAAGAGTAGATAGGGTTGAAAGTTTGACCAAGAAGATAATTGAGAAAGATAAGGAGAAAGAGCAGAGCTGTACCCCTGAGTTCAGCTGAAACTCGTCGGATGAGACCCCATCTATAACAACACAAATAGTGCGATCTCTGAGAAAGCTCGATATAAAACGAGCAAAGTCATTACCCACACCAAAAGCAATAAGCTTTGATACAAGCGCCCCGTGCCATACACGATCAAACCCCTTTGAAATATTCAGAGCACTTTGTTCTCACCAAAACGGTCGATGAACCGATTCCAACGTTCTGAGAGGAACGCTAATCGTAAAACGATTTCTACGGAAGCCATATTGTCGTTCATTAAGAAGTGAGTTAGACTAGATAATTCACAAGATGATAATTAACCATACTCTCCATCGCCTTAGAGAGCGCAGAGCATATTGCGATCAGGCCGTTATTTTCAGGATGTTAGGCGTAACCTTTTTAGGGATTGGCAACCTTCCAGCAACCTCTCGCATGGTAAGAAGCGCTAAAAAGTTTAGACAGTGGACGAGCTAGCGTCGAAGAGCAATGTTACATCACCAGTGCGGGCCCGATGACTTGTTTACGTTGAGATCAGCAAGAACCCTTTTAACTGCTCTAGCTCGGAATAATATCTTAGGCATATTACTCGATACTCTTTCAAGTTCGGGCACCTGTAAACATCTCAGCTAAAAGGTTAGCCTTATCAACAGGTTCAGTGAATATTTGGTCATCCTTTATAAGATTCGGGATAGCTGAAGTAGCATTATCCTTTATTCTTTTAACGAATGACCAAAAGCTCTTGCTACCCCGAGGAGCAGAAAGAACTTTAGTACGAAGACGTTGTTCGTAAAAAAACTTTTCAAGACTAAGTACTTTGGAAAACTCATATCTCGCCCGTTTGAAAAGCAGATCTGTATTTGCCTTCTTTTTATCTCGCCAATTTTTGAAATCTAACTCTCTGGATCTGACTGCGTTTCTGGTTAAGTCTGGTTAAACTAACATTTATCTTTTAGTTTAACCGAAATTTGCTTCGAAGAATGAAATACTTCATTCCAAGCAATATAACATCTTCGACCATCTTCGCCGCGACAACGACGTTGTCGTCAAGGAAACAGAGTTTCCAATTAAAATGCTGGAAAAAATCGTTGAGGTTAGCCCAACGTGCTTTTTCGTAACTAAAAATTTAACGCTTCGCAGCTGTTGCCGAAACGTTTCGAAGTTCGGAGAACCAAAAAGTTGTGGAAATGACACAATGATCTGAATTGCCGAGAGGTGCAAGTGTTCTTACTTCATATTTGTCCGGATGTGAAGAAAGGAAAAGGTCAAGAGTGTTCTGGTGTTCACCATCAACGCACGGAATGTGCGTTGATCCATTCACTAATTGCGCCAGGTGGTCGTGCGCGGCAAAAAGCTCAACATAAAAGCTCCCGGGTGTTGTATGGCTGGAATGGCGAAGCCAGGCAGAATTGTGAATATTAAAATCGCCAGCAATGACGATTTCATTACTCGGGAAACTCTCCAAAACGGAATCAGAAAGGACGTCGAAGCCATTAAGGGTATTTGTCCTCTCCATGTTTGGGCTTTTGTATAAGAACCTGAAATGCAATATGTGTGACCTGATTTCAAATTTACCCCAAAGTGGGTTAAATTCCGTATCATTACAGTTTAAATGTTGCTGATACTGGTACACAATATCGTTGCGAATGTACCCTACGGGAAATTTTAACAAACTGTCACCGAACTGGCCCCTTTATATGAAATAGAGTGGTCACTTTTACATGACGTTGTCACAGGAGGGGGAAATTGAACCCTTGTGACATGTCAAAAGACAAATCCTAGGACAGGTTACTAAACTCCCATAAAAAAACAAAGTTCAGGGACCTGTCCTGGGATTTGTCTTGTGACATGTCACAAGGGGTCAATTTCCCCCTCCTATGACAACGTCATGTAAAAGTGACCACTCTATTTCATATAAAGAGGCCAGTTCGGCGACAGTTTATTAAAATTTCCCGTAGGGTACATTGCAAGGGCCCGATGAAAAATTAAAGGGGATATTTAGGCCGAGTTTTTGGGATGTCAGTTAAACTTGGTTTAGTTAAACTGAAAACGAATTATGTCAGCCATTTCCAAGTTTATTAACAAAAATTTGGCGGAACAACTTTTTCTCGATTAGAATTTTGGTCTTAATTGAAATAAAACCAAATAAACTGAATTTTAGTAGCGGTATTCCAGTTACAAACTACTTTAAACTGAGTTTAAAGATAATCTACATCCTAAAAACTGGGGCTTAGTTTTTTGTTATTATTCTTTTTTTCATCTCTTCATTAACCCATTGTGAAATGTTGGAGTAAATGAATTTTTTTATTTAAAATATATCGTCACCTTAAATGCAAAACTAACTACACTTTTATTTTTTTTACAGGAGAAGCAAAAAACGTTATAAAATCAATAAAATAAATAATAATAAATTTTACTTATGGTATAGAGATTTATTTATTTTTTAACAACTTTTGTTTTATTTTCATATATTTAAGTTTTTAAGTTAGTTACGTCCTTTTGACTTGCTTTTTTCTGAAACAAGAAGACGTAACTACACTAAAGTCATTTTTAGATGTACACCAATTACGCCACAAAAATTAAAACACGCATGTTATGTTAGTAAATTTTTCAAGCTTTTTTAATAAAAATACTTGTTTATATTTTAATTAATTTTTTTTTAATCTAAATGTTTATAATTTATTAGAAAAAAAAAGGATTTGTTATTGATTTTTAAACTAAAAAAAATACATGTATTTTTAATACAGATATTTAAGGAATTTTAAATGAAAAAAAAAATTCCCACAATACGGTTAATTACCCAAATCGCAGGTAATTTTTGCCTTCGTGGATAGAGCGCGGGTAATTTCTTTCATGCGTAGTTTTTGGGTAATCGGATAAATTACACAATTAAAAAAGAATTCAATGCATGAATTGGATAAATTATATTTTCAGATTTTTTAGTTAATTGAATAAAGTAAAACTAACTCCGACAGTTCCAATTCAAATGAAGTGAATTTGATTTTTCAGATAATTCATTAAAAAAAAATTAGAAGTTCTGCTGTAGTTTATTATACACAGAGAAAACCAATTCATTGTGACAACCGAATTTCTCGCCAACTAAATGGTTTGGTCGCAGTAACCGAATTATTGGCTGTTGCTTCAACCGAAATTCTATTGTATTCACCGAATTTCTGTTGCAACAAACAAATATATCGGTAGATCAAACCAAACCAATCGGTTGGCGAAACATTCGGTTGCCACAATAAATCTCTTTTCTCGTGTAGTCCTTTAATATTTTCTTAAATTTGTGAAAACGTCTGCCAATCTCCATTAAAAATGATAGATTTTCAAATGTGCTATTTTGTAGGAAGGAAAAACGATTTTATTGAAAAATTTAACAGACTCGGGGGAAATAACGGAATTTTTTGGATATAGTTAACAAGATAATAGGCTTTAATCAGTAAAATATTTCTAAGCGCACATAAATTATGATATTATAATTTTTATATCCTTCACATTTTGAAATCATAATCTTATTAGAGAACTTTTTAAGTTCCAAAACGACTATTCTCTTTCAAAAATATATATCTTTAACGCCTCTAATTTAGCACCTTTTCTCTGAGAACATAACGCCTCTAAAAATGGGAGAGTTGCAATAACCAAAAAAGTTCTCTTCAATAAGTTTTTATATGATCTGGCTCTTGGCCTTCAAAGAGAAATCATTATATGTATAAGCAGTTCAACATAGCGATATAGTCGTGATATTTGTTAATGAAGTCTAATTTTTTTAATACATAATAATCTCCCAGAAAAGGGGGGTTTTTCTTGTTACATATTTTTTCTAATTTGAGGACCCTTAACAAGAATCTGAAGTCAAAATAACAGTAATATCCGCAAACAAAAATCGGTAGTGAAAACGTTAAAATTTAAAAAAAAAAATAAGAAAAACTCTATAAAAGAGGCCCTGCAGAAGAAACTGCCAAAACTAGCAGAATTGGTTTGCTAAATAATAGTAAGATAAAAACAGCAAGAACAAAATTCTATCTATGTTTTAGTTAACGGAAAATAACAATTCACCCTGCTAAAATCAGCAACAACTTTTGCTTAGTTTACAGGTCGCAAATATTAAGATATTTTTATGAAATTTGGTACACAGACCTATGTTGGCCCAATAACGCAGCCTATTGATTTTGGTGAACATCGGTATATGTTTAGACCTAGTGCCCATATAAGGGTCCTACCAAAATTATACTGTTTATACGCTGCAGGTCGCAAATAAAAAAAATTTTACATTAAAAAAATATTTTTTTTATAAAACTTATTTTTTTGAAAATATATTTTTAGAATCATTATTTTAGTCAATACTGGTAAGCACATAGGTAACGACATATTTTTTGATTTTTCGTATGCTGATGTGTAACTCATTATTTTTCTTGACATCGCCATACAAAGGTAATAAGAAATGTAATAATAAAAGTAACTAGTTACCATTACCAGCCCAGTGTAGAAAAACATTACCAGACATGTGGTTATGTAACTACATACTTGGTAATGGTAACTAGTTACTTTTGTTATTACATTTCTTATTACCTTTACAGGCGATGTCGCGAAAAATAATGAGTTATGGTTACACACCAGCATACGAAAAATCAGTCCAAAAATAGATTTTCAAAAATAGATTATAAAAAAATATTTATTATTGTATTTTTTTTTTTTTTTTAATAAAATTGCTGGTGCGGGAATCGAACCTGGGTCTACAGATTGCCAGTCAATAGCTCTACCATCTGAGCTATATCGACATGTAATATTTAATATATAAAAACATAATTGACCTGCTGCACACAAGTAAGCTTACTCGCCAATATACAAAAAATCAAAAAATATGTGGTTACCAGTGTTTAAAAAATATTGAATCTAAAAATAGATTTCAAAAAATTTTCAAAAAAATCTAGAAAATTATTTTCTATTTGAAATTATGATAAAAATAAGTCATTATCAGTAACTCATTATTATATGTTTTAAAATAATGCAGAAGGTAAGTGGGTGTCATTACTGGTAGTCCAAAAAATAATGATATGTCATTACCGTTTCTACACTGGGAGGAATATAGTTAAATAACCACAATGGTAATGGTTTTCTACACTGGGTAGCTTATGTATTCATATAAAACAATGAGATCCATTAGCTGTACTAAAATTAATTAAGTAAAATTGATTGAAAGCTGAAGTTAAGAAGATGTCAAAGCCATAAAAAGTTTCTAATATTTAAAAGTTCAATTCCATGGCATTTAGCAAAAACTGCTGGAACGCGTTTTTAATGGAACAGCCGAATAATTACAAAAGCTGCCCTACGAATTTTATTTTTTTTTTAATTTTTCAGCGTATCATAAAAAACATGTATTGCAAAAGCAGAGGGTTTCTGTCTCTGTTTTATAGCGTAATTATTAATTATGCAATAAAAATATTTAATTTAGTATAATTTTACAAGATGAACATATTTCCTACAATTCTTTTTGCCACAAAGTTAGTTTATTCAGTGGACATTAAGATATACTAGACACAATGTAATTGCTTGAATAAATTCAATTTTGTAAGGTAGTATATACCTCATATTTACCTTTAATGATCGCCTTCTTTTAAAAGCCCTGTCACATACTGTACATTTGTGATTGTAACCCGTTCGATGTACAATGCTTACATGATTTCTATGGGCATAAATATTTGTTGATACTTTTGAGCAAATGGAGCAGGTATATTTAATTTTTTCACCCTCCGAATGCTTGTTGTATTTGTGTTTCCTTAATGCATAATTATTAACCAAGCGTAAACCACAAATATCACAATTTATAGCAGATGTATGGACAGCTCTAACGTGTTCCTTAAGTAGCCACTTGGTGCCAAATCTATAGAAGAATTAAAATATGAGTATAATATTTCCACCAAAATAAGACGGAGTACTTCAACTATTTTATCTACATCCAAAAGAAGAATATGTTAAAATAAAACAATACAACTACAAGAACTTTAGACATTTCACTCATAGGTATAGTTTTTTGCGGAAGAATTATTAAATTTACAATGGCATCGCATATTTTGCATGTGGTTGTATTGTTTTATTTGTACATTTTCTTATGTTAAATCTAAAGTCATGCTTAAAAAGTGGGTATTAATTTTTCCAGGGTTCATTACACAGAAATGTTTTACAAAATTCTAATTAATTTTTCAAACATATTTCTTATACCATTTAAAAATGCACCAACAACGAAATTTTGTAAATCCGAAAATATTTGTTATTTTTTTGTAACTTACCCCCATTAACAATAAACAATTTAACCTAAAGTCTGAGCTAACTTAGAGTTACAGATGTCAAATTCCATACAAATTTGAATTTTTTAACTTGCAGTTTGTGTTAACTTCAGGTTATTTGTTTATTGTTAATGGGAGTTACCCCCATATAAATAACCTAAAGTTAACAAAAACTGAAAGTTAAAAAATTAAAATTTGTATGGAATTTGACATCTGAAACTCTTAGTTAGCTCAAACTTTAGGTTAATTTGTTTATTGTTAATGGCCCTTAGAATTATTATTTTTAAACAATTTTTTTATGAAAAATAATTTACAAACCTTTCAAACAAAAAAAATTGTTGAAAAAAAATTTTAATAAGAAAAAATGAGTGTGTATTACAAATTTTATAATTGGTGACTACTTTTTTTCTGTGTAAATTTTAATTTTATATGGAAAGCGAAAATCAGTGTCTAGGTTAAAGTTCCAGTTAGTAGCTAACGGAACAATGTGAAAATGGAAACAAAACTGTCTTGTTGGACAAAATCAAATGAATATAATACTAGCTTTTCAACTAACCTTTTACCACAATGTGTACAAGGAAACATTTTTTCTTCGTCCGATATATGTTTTGTTTGTTTATGGCATATTAAATTGTGAGGAGTAGTGTAACTTAATCCACAAATATCACAACAATAATTTCTGTTCTGTGTTGGATCATGTTTTCTGCTATGTATGGTTAAATATCGACGATTTGTGAAAACTTTACCACATTCTTTACATTTTAAATAGTTGGGATCTAAATGCTGATGTACATGATCTAAAATAAGACGACGTTCAAAGAATTTAATGTTACAACAAATAACATAACCCGGTTCCCCATTATGTTCCTTTTCAAAATGTGCGCATAATTCTTGAAAGTTGTCCATAGGCATTTGACAAATCACGCATTCCAACTTAAAGTTTTCTGCAAGAAATTTATCTTTTTCCAGATTTATATTTTTACTTTTTCTTGATTTTGATTTATCAGTTGAAGGAATTATATTATCTGGTTCATTATCGGAATCTGAAGTTTGAGGTTGTTTTTTGAGTAATAGTTTATTAGTTGGTTTTTCGTGTCTCTTCAAATGTACTGTTAAATATCGACGGTTTGTAAATACTTTATCACATAATTTGCATTTTAAGTAGTTTGGATCTAAATGTTGATGTACATGATCTAATATAAGACGACGTTCAAAGAATTTGATGTTACAACACATAACATAGCCCGGTTCTCCATCATGTTCCTTTTCAAAGTGTGTACATAATAATTGAAAAGTTTCCATAGGCTTTTGACAAATAATGCATTCCAATTTAAAGTTTTCTGCAAGAAATACATCCTTATCCAGATTTATGTTTTTGCCTATGTTTGTTTTACTTCTATTAGTCAAAGCAGTTGCACTATTTGGGTCATTATCGGAATCGGTAGTTTGAGTTTGTTTTATGGGTGGTTGTTTATCAGTAGGTGTTTCATGTGTACTGTTATGTACCGTTAAATACCGACGATTTGAAAATACCTTATCGCATACTTTACATTTTAAATAGTTTGGATCTAAGTGTTGATGTACATGATCTAATATAAATCGACGTTCGAAAAATTTGGTGTTACAACACATAGCATAGCCCGTTTGGCCTTCATGATCACTTTCAAAGTGTGCGGATAGTAGCTGAAAAGTTTTCATTGGCATTTGACAAATAACGCATTCTAGTTTAAAATTTTCTGCAAGAAATTTATCTTTTTCCAGATTAACATTTTTTCTTCTAATTGATTTTATTTTATTGGTTGAAGTAGTATTTTCTGGGTCACTATCGGAATCGGTATTTTGAGGTTCTTCTATTTTGGATTGCTTATCAATTCCTATTTGATGTTTCTTTCTATGTTTCGTTAAATATCTCCGATTTGTAAATATTCTACAGCATTCTTTGCATTTCAAATAATTTGGATCTAAATGTTGATGTACATGATCGAGTATAAGACGTCGTTCAAAGAATTTGGTGTTACAACATATAACATAACCAGGCTCGCCATCATGTTCCTTTTCAAAGTGTATACATAACAATTGAAAAGTTTTCATAGGCGTTTGGCAAAGAACACATTCCAACTTAAAATTGTCTGCAAGAAATTTATCTTTTTCCAAATTAACATTTCTGCCTATGTTTGTATTATTTCTATTACTTGTAGAATTGTCTGATTCATTATCGGAATCTGTTGTTTGAAGAGCTTCTACATTTTTGTTATGTTCTTCTTTCTTGGTTTTAGATTTTTGTGTTTGTTTTAGTTTTTTAGATTTATGACGAGTTATGTCGGGACTTGAAGTTTCTGTTCGTTTACGCTTATTTGTTGGCATAAGAGGTGTATCGTCATCCCATAAATCTTTATCATGTTCTTCTTTTATAATAATTGTCTCTTCTTGCTTAATTAATTCTGGTGCTAGACTTTCTTGTAAAAAAATTTCCGGTTCATATTGAGAATTAATATTAGGATTTTCGATTTTTGCGAATAAACCAAAATTGGTATGAGCATCTTCTATACGCATATAGAATTTATGAAAATCATGTAATTCCGCCCAGCACATATTACAAAGCCAGGATGATTGCTGTATTGTTTGCTAAAATATACTCTACTTAATAGGCTTCTGGAGAAATTGTTATTCCTCTAAACTTACCATGGGCCAAAAATATTTTTCTATTAAATTATGTATATTCAGCTCTTGCCATTGTGTTGAATTAACTTTTATACTATCCACAGATTCCTTGTTCAGCTCTAGACATAAGAGACAACTTTCCATTGTTAAATCTGCGATAAATGAACTATTTCTAAATTATTTAGTGGAATCAACCCTTTAAAATTCTTGATGCAAAAAAAAATATTAATAAACGGTGATGTTTAATAACAGCTGTTTTAAGGCAGTGATGCCAACAGTGATTGCCAAAATGCAACTTTATCAGCACCCGGTTCCTGTATTTCGCGCATAAAATCATATTTTTTTTTGAGTTCTAAGGTACAGTTATATGTACCGTTAAATTGCGCTAAAACAGACATATTGCCAGGTTATAAACACGATACGTATTAGGCTTGCCAGACGTACTGTTCTCAGCAGTACGCGTACTTTTTTTTACTAATTGTACTGCTTCCTAGAGTTGTGAAATTTCGGTATTTTTTGAGTACTCAATACTACTCAATACTTTTCAATTGAGTACTCGATACTACTCAATACTTTTAACGTTTTTTTTAATTTAAAAATAAAAATGTTATGAATTCGTATTTATTAGGAAAAATTATAACAATTCACATACACGTGTTAATTAACTATTGTTATTTACATTTTAATTAATTTAAAACATTTTAAATAAATTAATTAAATAATTTTTCCATAAAATTTCTTTGCTTCACAAATAGAGTTGTATTTTCAGAGCTGTATTTTTAGAGTACTATTTTCAGAGTTGTATTTTTATACGAAAAATACACATTTCTACGGAAAATTGTATCTTTAAAAGTATTGAGTAGTACCGTTTTAGTATTGAGTACTCAAAAAAACAGTCAGTATTGAGTACTCAGTACCGGAATACTCAATACTCTTACAACTCTACTGCTTCCTGCATAACTCCTAAAGAAGTACGCAAAGTACTTTTTTTTAGCTTCTGTACTTCTTTTTGTACTTTTTTTATTAACAACATTAAATAAGAGAAAACTTTTTCTTATTTGATAACACTATCCGATTATTGACGCTAAAACAAAAACTGCAAAAAAAAAAATAATAATCGGTAGGGCAGTTTTTGAGATTTTTCAACTTTTAGATTTCATTAAAAGCACTGTTTTGCAGAAGTTTGGGCTCAATTTTTATATTTCTTAAATCAACAGAAGTTAAGCTTTCATTTGAATTTAATAATGTCTTTTAATATTTAAGAATGTATCCAGAATTTTGTAAGAATTTAGAAAATTAATATTTTTTCTTTTAATCCTTTTTATTTTTAATTTTGATGGATTTCGTTACTTTTTATTAATATATAAACAATACACTTTAATTAACTATGTTTATTTTGTATCAAAGTTGCAAAACCATTTGATATGTTCTAAAATTAAAATATTTAAAAGGCAAATCAAAATTTTAGTCTTAGGTTTAATATTTTGTTTTTAATTTATATGAAAACTTGATTTTATTTGTTAAAATATTAACTGAAAACATTAACATATACCCCATTTTCCATGAAGAAAAAAAAATAAAATTTTAGATTGAAATTTCGATTTATTTTTCAATTATTTTAGGATATTTCGACACAAGATTAAAAATGTTATAATACCCAAATGGAAGCTTTACTACATAGATTTCAAAACCATACAATTTTTTAAAGATTTTAAGTTGCAATTCCACAAAATCGAAAAATCTTTAAAGATGCGATTTTATGTTTATTGGACTCTTGTCAAAGAAGTTAAATATTTTTAATCTGCCATTACTGTCTTGAAGAAAAGGGGATTTTGTGGTATTTATAACAAATAGTTTTTGGCTATTCGAATGTTTTAGGGTAAAAAGGCCGCTAAGAAATTTCAAATGGTGTTTTTTTAACCTTCCTATACCCGCGCGTTGGTCTGTGAGACCGACAAAACACTTTTTTCAAATATATTTAATTTAAGGCTGTTTTGTAAAAGGCTGAAAGTTGATAAAATTACTGAAAATAAAGTTATTGCATGGTATAATTTTTCTCATTATACCCTACGGGGAATGAGGAGTCAATTGCCCTCCAAGGACCTATCCCGTGACCGGTCAACCGAAGGCATATTACTAAATTAGTACAAATATTAACCAAAGAGAATGAATTAATTTCCTAAGTATTTTCTGATTCTTTTACTTTCACTGTTGCTTTTAAAAAACTTGACCGATACCGAAATAAAAAATAAAATTCGCGGCATATTTTTTAAAATATTTTTTTATTTACTTTACTCTTTTATTTATTTTGAACTTTATTTTTTTTAATTTTTTGCTAAAAAATTTTAAGTTTTGTATTTTCAACGTTTTTTAATGTTAAAGCTGTTTTATTATACAATTGGTATTTCATTTAATTTTCTTTTTAACTTAAGGGCAATTTTTTAAATTTTTATTTATATTCTCAGAGTTTTTGAGGTAATTTTCTAATTATTAATTGATTTTTTAATTTAATTATGGCCAACGCAAAAAACGAGTCAACTGCCATTAAAGGACCTATCCCGTGAGTGTTGTTTTCTTTTCTATTTTTTTCTTTTCCATTTTTTTTTATTTGCTTGTAGTGTTTGTTTTTTCTTTTTCTTTTTAATTTGAACAGAAACGAAAAATATATAACTTTACCATCAGCCAGACATCACGCATAAGCAACATTGGGTATAGGAAGGTTAATTTGAGGGACCTTAAAAAGATTCTGAAGTTAAAATATAAATATATTTACAACTGAAAAATTGGCAGCGAAAAGGGTGATTGGCATATTTTGTTATCAATTACAAAGTACATAAATACTGAATTTTAAGATATTTTTAATGAAAAAAAATTTACTTCTTTTTTAGTAATTGTACTGCCTTTTTTTCCTCGATGTACTTTTTTTGTCGATTTCAATTCTGGCTACCCTAATGCGTATTGATACGCAATATAAAAAAAACAATGTGATAAACAACACAGACGCACAGGAACAGCAACAACACATACACAACCATTTCCTTCACAATGGAGGTTACGCGCAATTAAGTCCTAATACGTCAGAATAAAACAGACGCACAGGAACCACAGCAACACATATACGACCATTGCCTTCACAATGGAAGCTAAGCGCGACGAAGCCCCAATAGACCCGAAAAGGTTTGCATGTGATTAGACTGCACAGTCTAACGGCATGCTGAGACACGCTTTAGAGTATCGCAAAACAAAAACAATTAACCGATATTCCCTATTAAAAAATTTAATACAGGCCACGAGATAACCTTCTTCTTCGGCGACTCACGGCGAACTGCATAAAATCATATAAAATGCCACCCTACTTTATTATACATAGGGTGAGTCACAAACAATAAAATGTATTTGAAAACAAACCCTATAAACAATTTCACTGGAATTCAAGTTGAAAACAAGTCCAATTCCAGCCCTATTTTCCAGTTTCAAGGCTTGAATAAAACTTTAATTACATTTTATTTCAATAGCATACCCCAGCAAAAGGGAAACCAAAATTCAAGTTTGAACTATTTTTTTTAAATATACAAATGCTAGAATTTGAAATATACTTTACTTCAAGCAAAATTTAAAGCACTTGAATTTTTAAAACCTATGTGCTTATTGGGAATCAAAGTTGCCAATTTAGCCATTTTCCGGCTAGATCTAGCCGTTTTAATTTCATCTAGCCATAAAAAAATGGCTAGATTGGATCGAGCCGGAAGATTTTGCCATTTATTTTCCCCTAGCCATTTTTTCTTTTAATGTTTTACAGTTAATTTCATACAAAAATGCTTGAATTTTTACGATTTTAAAAATTTCAGTGCAAAATTTTCAATTTTTGAAACATTTATTTGGGTTTACAGACACATGTAATTTTTACATTCGATTTAAAATCATATTTTTTGTAAAATTTGAATGAACATATTTTAGCTCTGCGGAAAACATTAAAATTTAAAGCCCACTTTTATGAAAGCCATGTTAAAACTCTTTATTATCACTGATTTATTTTAAAATGATTAAGTTTTAGCATTATTTTCCAATTTTAGCCATTTCTAGCCATTTTTTCTCCGTAATCTAGCCATTTTTTCAGTTCAACTGTTGGCAACCTTGTTGGGAATAGTCAATAAGAGAGCTTTGAAGAATTAATTCTTTTTTGAATGAATTCACTACCAATCGAATTTAATTTTCTTTAGAATTGAATGAATTCCTTTTCTTAAGTAATTCACTGAATTCGTTCAACTGAACCAGAGCTTTGAAGAATTAATTCCTTTTTGAATGAATTCCCTACCAATCGAATTCAATTTTCTCTAGAATTGAATGAATTCCTTTTCTTAAGTAATTCACTGAATTCATTCAACTGAATGCGTTCATCAAACAACAAATTCAAAGAATTAATTCAATTGCAATAGTTCTTTTTGTTAAATCAAATGAATTAATTCACCGGTGAACGCGTTCAATTTTATAAATCGAAGGGAAAAAAAAGTGAATTAATTCCTTACTGAATTAATTCACCACTGAATTCATTCAATTTAATTTTCATTCAGTGAATTAAAAAAAAAATAAAATTACATTCAGTGAATTAAAAAGAAAAATAATAAGTTCACTGAATTGAAAAAAAAATAAAATAAGTTCACTGAATTCAAAGCCTGTTTTCTGCCGTTCAGTAGAAGAAAACAATAATGTACAAATAAAATTTTTAAATAAGCAATTTTACAGCATGTGCTAGTAACAAATTAGAAACCGGATGCTGTTTATCAACCTACATGATTCAAAAATAAAGCCTTTTACTATTAAAAATAAAAACTTTACAGATATAATATAATATATAAATATAACTAGTTTGAAAAATTAATAATAGTTATATTTTTTTTTCCAAATTTATCTATATCTGTAAAGTTTTTATTTTTAATAGTTAAAGGCTTTATTTTTGAATCATGTAGGTTGATAAACAGCATCCGGTTTCTAATTTGTTACTAGCACACGCTGTAAAATTGCTTATTTAAAAATTTTATTTGTACATTATTGTTTTCTTCTACTGAACGGCAGAAAACAGGCTTTGAATTCAGTTAACTTATTTTATTTTTTTTTTCAATTCAGTGAACTTATTATTTTTTTTTTTAATTCACTGAATGTAATTTTATTTTTTTTTTAATTCACTGAATGAAAATGAAATTGAATGAATTCAGTGGTGAATTAATTCAGTAAGGAATTAATTCACTTTTTTTCCGTTCGATTTATAAATTTGAACGCGTTCACCAGTGCATTAATTCATTTGGTTTAATAAAAAGAACTATTGCAATTGAATTAATTCGTAAGAAAATAAATCGAACGAAAGCAAATATGAATTAATTCCGTTCATTATATGGTGCTTAGTGAATTAATTCATCGAATTTTTAATTCAGAATTGAAAAATTGAATTAAGGAATTAATTCTTCAAAGCTCTGAACTGAACGCGTTCATCAAACAATAAATTCAAAGAATTAATTCCATTCCTTTGCAATAGTTCTCTTTATTAAATCAAATTAGTTAATTCACTGGTGAACGCGTTCAATTTTATAAATCGAACGGAAAAAAGTGAATTAATTCCTTACTGAATTAATTCACGGAATACGTTCAATTTCATTTTCGTTCAGTGAATTAAAAAAAAATAAAATTACATTTAGTGAATTAAAAAAAATAAAAATACATTCAGTGAATTAAAAAAAATAAAATTACATTCAGTGAATTAAAAAAAATTAAATTACGTTCAGTGAATTAAAAAAGAAAAAAATACGTTCACTGAATTGAAAAAAAAATTACGTTCACTTAATTGAAAAACAAAAATTACGTATGCTGAATTAAAATGTTTTCTGCCGTTCAGTAGATGAAAACATTTTATTGTAAAAACGTATAAATGAAATACGTCATAGTAAAGCATCTACATTTTACTGGGAAGCATAAGATTGAAAAATTAATAGTTATATATTTTCCAAATTCATCTACACCCTAAAAATTACATGGTTGCATAGTCAACAAAATCCATAGTCATTTGAAATGTTTTATAAATCAACTATTATAATCAATAGGGCAAGGAATTTCATGCAAATGCATGTTTTTTCTCGATAGTCCAAAACTAATATGGACTAAATATTTATCCGAATCATCAAATTTAGAACAAAATGGCATCGATTTGTAGTTGCATATTTTGTCATAAATGCATGTTTTTGCATATTTTGACTTTAAATGCATATTTGGTGCCTTTTTAATGCATATTTTGTGCTTTTAAATGCATATTTGTGCATATTTTTAATTTTTAGCAGCAGTTTTTTTTTGTAAAAAAATATAAAAAATTGATACGTTTTCATATTTTGATTCAATCAAAATAAACATTCTTAAAACCTTATTGGCCTATGGGAAATCTTCGAGTTCTGTGTCTGTTTGCAAAATACTAACTTAAATATATTTTTAAACTTTAGAGTGCATTATTTTTGCAAAAATAATAGTTTTTAGTGCATATTTCTTATATTTTTAATGCATATTTTTCTTTTTTAACCGCATATGTTAGGCGCATATTTTCCATTTTTAAGTGCATGAAATAATTGGTTTTCTCAATGCGTAAATTTCTCGCATTAGATACAGGAACGGGGTACAGTACCCCGTTTCTGTATCCAATGCGAGAAGTTTTGTCATCGAGAAATGCATGGTCATCCTGTATTAAGCAGGGTGATTTATGCGATGATAAAATGGAATGGAGTTTTAGTCGTAAATTTTGCAGATATTGTAACTTTTATAATTGAGTACACATGTAATTTTTTAAAATACATAATTAAATTAGAAACGAGTAAAAAGGTTAAAGTCGGGCATGCCGACTATACAATACCCTACACCAGTCTGCTTTAAAGCCAACTAATATTTGGATCCGAAATTCGAATGGCTTAAAATGGGGCTTGTGTCAAAATTTTCTATAATGTGAGTCAGCGCATCAAATTTCATTAAAATATCTTAACATTTGCGACCTGCAGTTTGTAACCAAGCCAATCTTGGGGGGACCCTTATATGGGTACTAGGTCTAAACATGGACCGATATTCACCAAAATCAGTAGGCTTCGTCCTTGGGCCAACATAGGTCTGTGTACCAAATTTCATCAAAATATCTTAATATTTGCGACCTGCAGCGTATAAACAATATAATTTTGGGGGGACCCTTATATGGGCACTAGGTCTAAACATGGACCGGTGTTAACCAAAATCAATAGGATTCATCCTTGGGCTGACATAGGTCGGTGTACCAAATTTCATCAAAATATCTTAATATTTACGACCTGCAGCGTATAAACAGTATAATTTTGGTAGGACCCTTATATGGGCACTAGGTCTAAACATGGACCGATGTTCACCAAAATCAATATGCTGCGTTATTGAGCCAACATAGGTCTGTGTACCAAATTTCATCAAAATATCTTAATATTTGCGACCTGCAGCGTATAAATAGTATAATTTTGGTAGGACCCTTATATGGGCACTAGGTCTAAACATGGACTGAGGTTCACCAAAATCAAATGCTGCGTTATTGGGCCAATATAGGTCTGTGTACCAAATTTCATCAAAATATCTTAATATTTACGACCTGCAGCGTATAAACAATATAATTTTGGTAGGACCCTTATATGGACACTAGGTCTAAACATGGACCGATTTCAACCACAATCAATAGGTGTCGTCTTTGGGCCGACATAAGTCGGTGTACCAATTTTCATCAAAATATCTTAATATTTGCGACCTGTAGAGTGCGCACAAGAATACATGGACAGACAGATAGACGGACGGACAGACGGACATCGTTAAATCGAAATAAAAAAAAATTCTGAGCCGATTGGTATACTATAAGGTGGGTCTAGGACCAATATTTTTTGGTGTTACAAACATCAGCATAAACTTATAATACCCTGACCACATAGTGGTGTAGGGTATAATAACTTACATGCACCGCATTATTAGCTGGTTGGTTGGTTTCATATATATTTTATTGTTTGCGACTCATCCTATATCAAGCAGAGCAGGGTTGCATTTCACATGTTTTTTGCGAAAACTTTTTCGATGCGAGAAATACAGAAACGGGGTGCAGGATCCCCTAAAAAAATACCACCTTTGTGTACCGATTCTAAAATGGTTTGCGAAAAAATACTTTTCACTCGTTTAAAAATAATGATAACAAATGATAGTATTTACCACTTCGGTACATTGGCGAATTAAAAAAAAAAATTTATATTTAGCGTTAATGGTGCCGGGGCCCCTGGCGCATTCCAGGACCAAAAAACCGAGGCACCTACTTAAATATGGGTACTTAATAGAAATGAAATTCTATCTGCAATTTATTTTAAAATCCGGGAAATGCAACTCCCGCTGTGTCCATTTTAGACCTACTTAAAATAAAAAATGTTAAAAAGTGAATTTTATAGTTACTATCGTTGGTAGTACCCAGTGCCCAGATTCTATAGTAGCAACGACTATATAATTAAAAGACTATCCAACTCTCCCTACCTCTGTTAAATCACTCTCTTCTTAATTTGTGTCGAAAAATTCAGCCATAAGAATTACACACGTCTGCAGAGGCTAACATTTTTCTATACAAACTGTTAATGTTCGAAAGAGGCGATGAAAACCGCCTGATAGTAGTGCATTATAGCGCGTTTAGGCAGAGAAATTAATATACTTGATTAAAATTAATCTAACTTTTTAATCTTCATCACATTTTACATGCATTTTTTGACAGTTAAAAGCAAGGTTGGTTACCGAAACGAATAACGATAGGATAACGGTATCTAATTTTGTTTCAGTGATAGTGAAGGTATCGGTATGTAACAATATTTCGGTAACGGTATACCGGTATAAAACATAAAATCAATTATTTTTAATTTTAAGTGTTAATAATACTGAATATAATCTCTAAATGTTAGATGGTGGTAGTTTTAATAAATAAAATTATCTAAAAATTTTTTTGTAAAAGAAAACTCAAGATTATAATATAAGAAAGTTAAACAATTGTGATTTTTAATATAAATTAATAAATACCAGTCACTACCCATAAAAGTAATGGTGTCGGTAACGATAACGGTATTTAGAATTTTTTTTGGAGGTATTGGTAACGGTATTCAATTTGAAACGGTATTTTAGCGATAACGGTATGATAACGATAACGGTAACCAACCTTGGTTAAAAGTTTAACTTGACAGTTAAAAGTTTAACTCTTCTAGTTTAAAATACCAAGGTGGCGCTGATAGCAATCGACAGCCCAAAAATATTTTTAAATATTAAATATTTTTTTTTTAAATTAATGTTATGTATGTATTCCACGCATGGATGGTAACCGAAACGAATGCGGTTATCGTTAGGGTAACGATACTTTATGTTATTTCGGTAGTGGTATTTTAAGGGTAACGCTATTTTATTTATTTCGGTATCGGTATTTTAAGGATAACGATATTTGGGTTATTTCGGTACCGGTATTTTAAAGATAACGATATTTGGGTTAATTCGGTAACGGTATTTTAAGGTTAACGGTATTTCAGTTATATCGGTAACGGTATTTTAAGGGTAACGGTAGTCAGTTATTTCGATGCATCCCGCAATTTTGTTACAAAAAACAAACGAGATTAAAAACAGAACCAATTTATCAACTTAATGTACAAAAAATACTCAATAACCACGTGAAATTAGCAAAAGCAGAAAATTAAAAATAACGGTAACGGTATTTTAGGGATAACAATATTTCATTTGTTTCGGTAACGGTATTTTAAGGGTATTAATATTTCATTTATTTCGGTATCGGTATTTTAAGGATAACGGTATTTCAGTTATTTCGGTAACGGTATTTTAAGGATAACGGTATTCCGGGTATTTCGGTAACGGTATTTTAGGGGCAATGGTAGTCAGTTGAAAGGGTTTTGAATCGATAAAAGTATTTTAGCGGCATTGCCTGCCATACCCTGATTCCACGCCATTATTGGCTAGACATTTTTAGAGAAATTTAAAAAAGGGTAATAAAAAGCAACATTCTTTAAAATCCCAAAAAAAATCGAAAAATTCTATAAAAGACTTCACACTATCTGTTTTTTTTTTATTTTTTGAATCATTTTTAAAATTTGAGGTGTATTTTAGAAATATTTCTCAGAATTCACAATGACAGAGTGAAATGTAGTTAAGACGACAATGTGCAAAAAAAATAAAAATATTTAACAGCACACATTACTCCAGTTTTGTGAATGACCCTTTAGTCATTAATAATATTCTTTAATGATAATTTCACATCTAACGAATATTTTTTACGCTTCTCCTCTGCCCATTCTTTCGGATGACATTTTTTGCGATGACTATGCATATAGGCATTAGACTTGCATGTTCTCGGACACCAGGGACAAGCATATAAATCTGTACCAGTGTGAGTAGCCATATGTTCCTATAAAAGTTTAAAAAAAAATTATATATACATATACAGTGGTGGGAAATTTAATAGGAACGATTCAATTTCAATCTCGTTGTTTTTATTTTTAAAAATTAAAATAGTGGCTAAATTCACCACGAAAGCAAACAGGTAATCCAGAATAGACGTAACGTCTGCTTCTTTATTTTGCTTTAAGTGGGCGTGGCTTTCAATGAAAAATTAGCGATATCGACATAGTAAAACTTACCGAGTACTGACCGGATCCATACAAACTGTATATCTTTGGAAATCCCACAAAATTTCCATAAGTCTTGCATTGTTTTTCTCTAGAAATGGTCCCCAGAATTGAAATGACAGTGCCTTAAACATAAACAAATTTTCTTTGTTTTTAGCGATTTTAAAATAAAGTTAACAACGACGAAATTTTAATACGAAATGCTTTATAATTACGCAGAAAAAAACTTGACTTATTTGTTATATCGTAGTAAAGCCTATATGACACTTGCTAGTTTCAGTATTAATAATCCAAAACAGAAGAGAGCACGAATTTCCTTATGTGCGAAATAATGTGTGTGAAGAAACTAGCAAGTGTCATAAAGCCTTTACGCCTATATGACACTTGCTAGTTTCTAGATTCTAGTTTCTTGCACCATCAATGCAAATCATATGAAGGGTACTGCATTACCAACATCAATTTGATAGTTTCATAGTTTTTCGATATAGTTGTTCTCTTCACACACATTATTTCTTACATAAGGAAATTCGTGCTCTCTTCTATTTTAGATTATTAATACTGAAACTAGCAAGTGTCATATAGGCTTAAGTATAACATAAAACTATTCACTTTAAAATTTCAGTGTTAACTTTATTTTAAAATCGCTAAAAGCAAAGAATATTTTTTTCATGTTCAAGGCACTGCCATTTTAGGTCTGGCGACCATTTCTATGAAAAAATAACGCAAGAATTAAGGAAATTTTGTGGGATTTCCAAAAATATGTAGCCCGTATAGATCCGATCAGTACTGGCTAAATTTTGGTATATAATTTGATAAAAGGTCCATATTGTTTTTCGTTAAAAGCCACAATATTCCAAACTACCTATTCGCCTCTCGGGGTGAATTTATCCACTATTTTCATTTTTAAAAATAAAAACGAGATTGAAATTTAAAAAAAATTGAATAGTTGCTATTAAATTTGCCACCACTCTATATTTAGAAAATGCATAAAAAGTCTTCCATATACTACTTACTTTTAATGCTTTTGGAATCTTGAATGCCCTATCACATATTGTACATTTATAATTGTAACCCCGTTTATGTACATTATTTATATGAGTAGTAAGACCATGTTGATTTGGTGATTTTTTTGAGCAAATTGGGCATATATAATCTCGTTTTTCCTGCTGCGTATGTTTTAAAAGCTTGTGTTTATTTAAGGCAGATTTATTAACGAGAATTAAACCACAAACATTACAAACTTCATTATTTCCATGAACTTTTTTAACATGATCTAGAAGTTTCCATTTACTGCCAAATCTAAAAAAAAATTATAGGAAAAATTGTTTTTAAAAAATTGCAAAATTAGAAATAGATTAGAATTACTTTAATTTTTTTTTGTTTTTCTATGAAATTATTGAAAATAAACTATCGGCGCTGTTCTCAGTTCCGAATCCATATAAAGAAATTCTAAAGTGGAACATTTCGAACATTTTTGCTGTTTTGTGATTCACATCTACAAAAATTTTTGTGAAATATTCCGTGTATAAAAAGCTGGGTGGAAGTAAAAACGAATGCACTTTTTTCTATGAAATATTTGAAATATTTATTAAATTATTAAAAAAACATTTGTGAACAAAATTTTGAAATGTTTTCTTTGTATTTTCGCTAAAATATTGAAATTTGTAGAACATTTTAATACATAAAATATTATTTTAAAAACTGTCTATAAATTTTAACATTTTCTTTCGGAATCAAAAAAAAGAGGAAGAAGAAAAAATGATTTAACCAAAATTTCAAATTTATTTTCACAATTGACTTTTTTTTTTTAGTTTTAAAGTACAGTTAAATGTACCGTTAAATGGCGCTGTTACCAAACAGACATATTGCCAGGTTATAAACACGATGCGTATTGATACGCAATATAAAAAAACAATGTGATAAACAACACAGACGCACAGGAACAGCAACAACACATACACAACCATTGCCTTAACAATGGAGGTTACGCGCAATTAAGTCCTAATACGTCAGAATAAAACAGACGCACAGAAACCACAGCAACGCATACACGACCATTGCCTTCACAATGGAAGCTAAGCGCGACGAAGCCCCAATACGCCCGAAAAGGTTTGCATGTGATTAGACTGCACAGTCTAACGGCATGCTGAGACACGCTTTAGAGTATCGCAAAACAAAAACAATTAACCGATGTTCCCTATTAAAAAAAATTTAATACAGGTCACGAGATAACCTTCTTCTTCGGCGACTCACGGCGAACTGTGACTTTTTGTTTATAATTACATCAGCTGTGTTACCAAAGTTTACCCGAAGAAAAAGACTGGGTAAATTTTGGTAAAAAGAGAAACACTAATACACTCTCATTAGCGCTCTCATTTACCCAATTCTCGAGTACGGGAACGCGTTTGGGTAAATTTCGGTAACTTTGGATAGGTACGGGAACACACTGAATATGTGAAATTCTCATTGTGAATACCAAAACAGCAAATTTCCGAATATTTTAATTCCATGTGCTTTTAGAAATCCATTCTAAATCAAAACCCTCTAAAATCACAATAAACACAAAAGGTGTGTTTCTTTACTTTTTGGGTAAAGTTCGGTAAAATGAGAGTAAGCACAAAATCCTCTCGCAAAATGACAAAATTACCCAATAGTACGAGAACACAAAAAACCACTTTTCTAGCACAAAATCCAGTGTTGCCATTTCAGTGCTTTTCGGGTATTTTTTGGTGCTTTTTTCCTTCCCGTACCCGGTGATTTTTTACAAATACCCGTTTATAAAAAGCGGGTATTTACAGTGCTTTTTCAGATTTCTGGCAGTGCTTTTAGCGCTTTTTGTACAGTTTATATTTTTGGTATTTGTTCTCCTTTTTTTTAAATTTTTCTTGAAATTTTTGTAAAAGTTGAAAAAATAATACGAAATATACAAAAAATACATTTTTTCACAATGTTTGTAGTACAATTTTAAATAGCAACTTCGTTATATTTAAATTTCAAAATTTTTAAATATTAGTTTGGTGCTTTTTTACCCCTTTTCTGGTTATTTTTTGAACCTTTTTTACACGTTTTTATAAAGCTAAAATGTGTTTTTAAAATCTTGACTTAAATTTTTAAAAAAATTATTATCGTGCTTTTTTACCCCATTTTTGGTAAATTTTTACCCTTTTTACCCGTTTTCACAATGCTCACGGTGCTTTCCTGCCTTGAAGAGTTGGCAACACTGACAAAATCTTATTTCAAAGAATAATGTGAAATAGTGATGGGACTTGAAAAATTTTGTTTTGTGCCAAGCGTGTGACTAATATGTGCCAAATGGGCCGTCATTGTGCCAAAACTCAATTTTCACTCAACTTTAATTTCATTTCGTGTAATTCAACTTTAATTTCATTTCGTAATAGCATTCTTATGAAATTCTATTTTGAATGAATTCTAACCAAATGAATTAAAATTTTCGTGAATTCATTCAATTAAAAGGTGAATGATAAATGAAATTAATTCGATTCTTATTAAAGATTTGAAAATGCAGCCAATGAATGAAGTCTTTAGGAATGGCTACACGTAATGATGTACATAGAAACATTTTCTAAAACAAGTAAATTTTTCATGAATTAAACTTAAAAGGTGAATGATAAATGAAATTAATTCGATTCTTATTAAAGATTTGAAAATGCAGCCAATGAATGAAGTCTTTAGGAATGGCTACACGTAATGATGTACATAGAAACATTTTCTAAAACAAGTAAATTTTTCATGAATTAAACTTAAATTCTAAATTTAAATCATTTGAATTTTTAAAATTCTATGGGTTATTCGGTAATATCTTCGATGACATTTTTTAGTTTTGCTTTGTTCGAAAAGGTATTTTAATACCAATAAATGCTTAGAAACTAAAAATAAAGGAATTTTTATAGAATTGATATTTTTTATAACCATTTTCTATTAAATTTTGTAGATAACCAAAATGTGCCAAAATTGTATCGGTTGTGCCATTGTACCAATCAAT
The DNA here is from genome assembly GCA_949987735.1 of Leucophora obtusa. NCBI lineage: Eukaryota > Metazoa > Arthropoda > Insecta > Diptera > Anthomyiidae > Leucophora > Leucophora obtusa. Next base: position 51,815,073 of record OX465299.1, read on the forward strand.
CTTAGATTGTGCCACAAATCCCATCACTAATGTGAAAATGCGTATAATTTCAGTTTGCAAATTGGCACAAAAACACATATTTATTCGCATTTGAAAGTTGTTTTTGATGTTATTCAATTAATTCTTATAAAAAAACAAGTTTCTTTTGCTTATTTCTTTATTTAATTAAAATTTTAAATCTATTTTCATGATTGTTTTTTGTTTATATTTACATCAGCTGTTTTACCAAAGTTTACCCGAAGAAAAAGTCTGGGCAAATTTTGGTAAAAAGAGACACACTAATACACTCTCATTATCGCTCTCATTTACCCAATTTTCGAGTACGGGAACGCTTTTGGGTAAATTTCGGTAACTTTGGGTAAATTTCGGTAACATTGGGAACGTACAGGAACGCACTTAAAATGACACTTTTTCACAAGAAAAATAATAGTCTTGAACATTAAATTTGCGTGAAAATAAAGTCTACAAAATTTTCACGTAAAACTCCTTGTCGTGAAAAAATTATTTTTTTCATATGGAGTATAACAGTTTTTTCACGTGGAACTCAAACAACTTACGGTGCTTAACCCTTTGACGACCAATGGTTCATATCAGGCACCAGAAAACGTTATTTTTTTTGTTTTTATCAAAAATAAATATCACTAAAGTTCAAAATGTTTTTATTTCTCAATCGAAAACAAAAAATTTCAAATGTACTTTAAAATAAAAATATCCCTCAAGTTGAAATTCCAAAAATATCTTTAGGTATAAATATCAAAGATAAAAAAATTGATAAAAAAATAAAACTTTTTAAAACGTTTTAAAAAACGTTTTTTTTTTTTGTTTTTCATCTTTGTACTAAGTACAAAAATATGAATAGAATTTTATAATTTTTGTTTTATTTTTATGATGGAGATACTATTCTGGTTTTTGGTTTCAAATCTGTAGAAAATCATATAATACCCTGGAGTGAACTGTTGAGTGGTATATACATACAAACATATATTGCAAATATTTTTTTATTGCTAAAATGTTGCCAATTGACCAGCATTTTGCACTAATATTATTCATTTTCGGAATGAAATCGCTGTATAAGTTTTCTAATTAAATTTTTGCACCATGAAACCTTTTTCGCATTCCGCTATTAATTCGCAATTTTTTAAGTGCAGATTTTTAAAATTTATAACCTAGGGACCATAATACCCATATCTCATACCAAAGTTTGGTAATTAGTTCGCAAAAAAAAAATTGCCAAAAAAAATTTGCAAAAAAAAAATTTTTTCCATTAATGTATTCTCTTGTAGAATATAAATTGCTGATTAGGTTTCTTAACTATTTTTTTGTATCATAAAGGCTTTTTTCGCATTCCGCCAATATTTTGCAATTTTTTGAGTGCGGTTTTTTAAAATTTTTAACCTTAGGACAATAATTCCCATATCTTATGCCGAAGTTTGGTGGTTAGTATGCAAAAAGTTTCGCGAAAAAAAATTTAGCAAAAAGGAAAATTTTTCCATCAACATATTCATTTGAAGAATATAAATCGCTGACTGAGTTTTTTAATTTATTTTTTGTACCATAAAGCTTTTTTTCGCGTTCCGCCATTATTTTGCAAATTTTTAAGCGCGATTTTTTTTAAACTCACAACCTAGGGACTATAATACCTATATCCTATACCAAAATTATCTGGTTAGATTGCAAAAACAAAAAAAATTGGGAAAAAAAATTTTCCAAAAATGAATAGCTTTGCATCAATATACATATGTATATGTATGTAACATATGTATAGCAGAATGTTAATCGCTGATTAAGTTTAAAAAATTTTGGGTGCGGTTTTTTAAAATTCATAAATTTGGGACTTTGATACCCATACCTTATGCCAAAGTTTGGTAGTTCTTACGCAAAAAATTTCGCGAAAAATAAATTTTGCAAAAAGGAAAATTTCTGCATCAACATATTCGTTTGCAGAATGTAAATCGCCGACTGAGTTTTTTAATTTATTTTTTGTACCAAAAAGCTTTTTTTCGCGTTCCGCGATTTTTTTGTAATTTTTTAAGTGCGGATTTTTAAAATTCATAATCTTGGGACTATAATACCAATATTCTCATATCAAAGTTTGTTGCTTAGTTTGCAAAAAAAAATTCGCGAAAAAAATTTTCCGAAAAGAAAATTTTTTGCATTAGTGTATTTGTTTGCAGAATGTAAATTTCTGATAAGAATTTTTAATTCATTTTTTGTACCATAAAGTTTGTTTTCGCGTTCCGACATTAGTTTGCAATTTTTTAAGTGGGGTTCTTTAAAATCCATAATCTAGGGACTATAAGACATATATCCTATACCAAAATTAGCTAGTTAGATTGCAAAAACAAAAAATCACGACAAAAAATTTTGCAAAAAGTAATAGTTTTGCATCAATATATTTGCTTGCAGAATGTTAATCGCTGATTAAATATCAAAATGAAATTGTTGTACCATAAAGCCTTTTTTCGCGTTCCTCCATTATTTTTAAATTTTTTAAGCGCAGTTTTTGTGGTTAGTTACTCACAAATCCTATGGTTTTAATGACCACAGTTTGTCTTTTGCACAAAATTATTCAGCCTATCATGCTTTGTAGAAGTCTTTTCGGCTGAAATTTTTATTACTTTTTAATAACGCAAAGGTATATATCATTGGATGCAGAAATGTGTCTATATGAATGTTGTTTTAAGAATTTTTACAAAATTTATATGTAATTGTAATCAGAAAAAACTAAAAAAAACGTTTTAAAACGTTTTATTTTGTTTTTTCCTCAATACAAAAAAAACGTTTTTTTTTTGTTTTTTCCTCAGTACAAAAATAAAAATAATTCTCAACTTTCCTGAAAATATCAGTACGGATATTTTTTAAATTTTGTTTTCGAAAAGAAAACAAAAAATAAAAAAATTGATGAAAACAAAATATCCATCAAGAAAAATAAATTCAATTGTACACAAGTGATTTTTTTTTATTGAGGAAAAAACAAAATAAAACGTTTTAAAAGTATTAATATCGGGTGCCTGGTTCATATATATCCCATTTTTATTTTTTGTTATATTTTCCACTTTTTTCAACCGAATTTTTTTAAACTAACTTGTATTAATAGAGGAGAGTTTTTGCTTTCAGATTATACCAAATAATTGGCCCCATATGTTCTTAGCGCCTAATTAATTGACCCCAACTTCTGAAAAAAAAGTTTTTTTGTTCATCTTTTTTGGATGTCATTTATTCAGATGTTATTGGTTCTGCAAGACCAAAATTTTGATGTAGCATGAACTTGTGCCTCCTATTTTCAGAAATACCAAAACATTGGAAATAGGCTTGTTTTCTTGCCTACAGGTCACAAATTCAGCATGGGACATATGTGTCCCATTGGTCGTCAAAGGTAAACAAAGAAGAAGTTTTATAGTTTTATTTTTTTATTAAATTAAACAAAAAATTAATAAAATTAACCAAACATAAAAAAGATTTCATTCAACCAAACATAAAAAAGACTTACGGTGGGTCTCATACTGCAGGATTAACTTTAACTTAACTATAAACAAAATAAAATGTCAAAAAAATGTACACAAAACAACAATTTTTTTAGGTTAACTATTAACTAAAGTTTAAACCTGAAGTATGAGACCGACCGTTAGGAAAAAGATATTTGTTTAAATATATATATCGTCGTCTAAAATGCAGAAGGGCGTAACAACAAAAAAATTCAAAACCAAGTTTTTGATTGATTGTGATGAAGTATACTAAATACATGTCCCTACAAAAATTTAAACTTAAATACAGAAATTAATATATAGTCAAGAGAAGAAATATATTCTTTAATTCCAAAATATGTGTAATTCTACAATGTTTATTGTTTCTCCTCTAAAAAGATAAAAAGTGTTGTTACGCCCTTCTGCAATTCAGGTGACAATATATCGATTTACTTTAGTTTGGTTTCACTCATACCCAGCAAAAATATGTGTAAGTCATTCAAAACAAACAACTTTAAAATTGGTTACAATGGAGCGATAAGTGCTCTTTTACTGTTTCGAATGTATGTGCTTTAAAACAACTTTCAAAAATGTATATAATGTTGTTTTTTTCTTTGTAAATCCATTTGTTTGTAAATTACGAATTTATTAGAGATTCCATTTTTTATCTCTAAAAAACAACAAAATAGTTAATTTTATTAACGTACTTTATTAATTTACGATTATTTACATATTTTTTAATTATTCGTACATATTTTAAAAAATACTTCAATTACAGTTCCCATTTAAAAAGTGAAGGAAATAAAGAATTGGATCCCATTGAATCTCCTGGACTACTTATGACCCAAATATTAATTCTTTTCACTATATGCAAATATATAAAAGTTAACAATTAAAATGTATTGTTAAGGCTCTATGAAATCGCTCGCGTGCTTTTGCACCGTGCACCAAATAAATATGTTACTAAAATTTGTTGCAATGTTAACATATTTTATCGTTTAAAACAGACCAATCAAGAGGTTCGTTAACAGAGGTTGGTCCCTTACCTTTGCTTATACATAAAAAGTTCTATAAATGTCGCCTTCGAAATATGTCTGGGGAAAAACTGTCCTCCAAAGGTTCTCGGATTCTTTAATGAATTTAAGGCTAAAATTTCAATCATAGATATGCGGCTTCAGCAAATTTATAATGATGCCCTTATTACTGTAGAGTTGTAAAATGTCGATGATTTTCTTTCCTTTATTTGTTAAAATGAAAAAAAAAATATATATAAAAAAATAGTTTCCTAGTACGCTTTAATATTCTGAAAATTCCTTGAGTAATGTTTTTAAAAAAATTATTCACAGGGTTACATATAACTTAAATATGCCCAGTTTTTAGGATGTAGATTATCTTTAAACTTAGTTTAACGCAGTTTATAACCGGAACACTGCTACTAAAATCTATTTTATTTTCTTTCAATGAAGACATAAATTCTAAACGAGAAAAAGTTGTTCAGGCAAATTTTTGTTAATAAACTTGAAATGGCTGATATAATTCGTTTTCGGTTTAACTAAACCAAGTTTAACTGACATCCCAAAAACTCCTTCTTAGTGTATTAATCTTATTTAATTCAATATCGTATCTTTTTTGAATTTAAAGACTAAACTTCTTTAAAAAAAACTTTTGAACACAAATTTAAAAAATTTTGGTTTTGTCTGATTTTGACTTAATCGAATAGAATCAGATGCAAAAGAAGTGTTTCCTCTATATTGCCCTACAAATAATAATAAATTGAAGTTTTTGTTACACATGTTACAAACTTTTTAAAAAAAAAACTTTTGAACAAAAATTTAAAAAAATTTTGGTTTTGTCTGATTTTGACTTAATCGAATAGAATCAGATGCAAAAGAAGTGTTTCCTTAATATTGCCCTACAAATAATAATAAATTGAAGCTTTTGTTACACATGTTACAAACTTCTTTAAAAAAAACTTTTGAACAAAAATTTTAAAACATTTTGGTTTTGTCTGATTTTGACTTAATCGAATAGAATCAGATGCAAAAGAAGTGTTTCCTTAATATTGCCCTACAAATAATAATAAATTGAAGCTTTTGTTACACAATAGGTTCAGAAATGGGTTCTGTAAGGGCTAAACATTAAAATTACCTCTAAAATATGATATTTCATACATTATAAAAAGAAAATTTAAATCACTTTTAAAAATGTATTATATTATATATTATAAAGAGTACTTCTAAATCACTCTAAATATGCAAACAAAATGTACTCGTATTGATGTGATGAAAATGTATACCTAAAAACCATACTTTATTAACATTATGTATGTACTTTTAAATTACTAACAAAATGTTCAAGTTAAACTACTGACAACATGGGACACCACGTGTAAAATAAATCAGTGTTAGAGCTAAATTGTAACTACTCCACAATCAGTTGATGCTATTCGGAGTGCTTTTAAAATAACTTTTTTGTAATGACTTTTTTTGCTGGGTAGCTCTTCCAAATGACGAATTGTTATTATTCTAAATTGGTTGAATTCTATATACTCGATCATATGATAGATCGTGATGGCTTGGTTTCTGAACATTGTTTGTGAAATCCGAGTTTCTTCAAATCGTGGCCGAACCATAACAACCAAGAGGCACAGGGTATACTGGTGATGTTAATTGGTGGGTTTCAACATTTTCATATGCGTTAAGCAATTCTATAACTTCATCATCTGCTGCATAAAATCGAGGTTGATTATTTCTTTTCTTCTTGCAGTTATATATTACAACGTGCAACATTTTCAAATTTTGCTCTCACCCATGGAGGAATCAAAATATATGTGAAGGTAGACACCATTTTTTAGATGAACTGCATATCCATCACGTCAGATGTCCCTTTTAAAGGACTTCGAAATACTAATGCATACTAAAATGGCAATATATAGTTTTTTCACTTCTCTCCAAAATGGGCATCAAACAAGAAAGGATAATCTCCCCAGTTCAGTGATGATATAAATTTTGACAAAAAATGACGAAAAAAATATTTTTTTAAATTTTCAGTAGAAAAAAGGAAAGCTTTTTTTAAAATGTAGAAATTCTCCTCTTTCATTTGATCCTCATATCAGCATCATGGAATGTACAAAATATCCTTAAAAAAGAGCTTGCTAAAAACCATGCGCTGAAAATTTAAGTCATTTTTTAAGGACTACTAAAGTGATCATAAAAATTGAGTATGCATTTTTACTAAACGTGGTTTCTTCTTTCACTTGTTAATCGATTTTTCCAAATGAGCAAAATTATTTTGAAAAAACGATAGAACAGTCGGCTTTAAGCTCAAAACGCGATATGCAAACTACTTCGCATGATAAGAAAAGCAAAAAAACTAGTAATCGACACTCTATGTAAAAATTTACAACAACAACAAAACCAAAAATGCAACTATTTCTTCAAAAACTATAACAAAACTCACTATACTCGATACGAGCAGATTAAGTTAGTTGTTCACAAATGTTTACCGTTGACGACCAATGGGATATATATGTCCCATGGATTTTTTCCATGAAGGAGTTGAAAAAAAATATTTTTGATGACACTTTTGTTTAGAAATGTTGGGTCAATTATCACGAATCCGCAAAAAAAATTACAAATTTTCCAGCAGTTTTTTGTTCGGTCGTCAAAGGGATAAGTTGTTTGAGTTTCACATGAAAAAACTGTTATACTCCATATAAAAAAAATTATTTTTCACGACAATCAGTTTCACGTGAAAATTGCGTAGAGTTTGTTTTCACGCAAATGTAATGCACAAGACTATTATTTTTCTTGGGAAAAGTGGCATTTTGTGTTTGTTTTGATTGTGTCTTTGTTATAAAATTAAAAAATTGTACATTTTTTAAATTAAATTGCAATTTGAGGCACTTAAAGTTCGAGTGAAATTTTTCCACGTGAAAAACAACTTACAGTGCTTTAAAGCATAGTAAGTTGTTTGAGTTTCACGTGAAATAACTGTTATACTCCATATAAAAAAATAATTTTTCACGACAATGAGTTTCACGTGAAAATTGTGTAGACTTTGTTTTCACGCAAATTTAATGTTCAAGACTATTATTTTGCTTGTGAAAAAGTATCATTTTGTGTTTATTGTGATTGGATCTTTCTAATAAAATAAAAAAATTATTAATTTTTCGAATTTAAAGTAAGTTTTTAGGCATTTTAAGTTCGAGTGAAAATTTTTGACGTGAAAAACAACTTACGGTGCTTTAGGGTTGAAAAATGACATCCAAAAAATTTTCGGTTTTTTCGGTTTATTTCATATTTGTTTCAAAGTAACTATAGGAAAATTTGGCGTCAAGATATTTGGGAGTCCTATTTACCGGTGTATAAAACATGCTTAGGCATGCTTATTTGTTTATGAAAACATCATAAAAAATTAGCTATGCGCCATTTTCAGATTTTTTTTTATTATTGCATTAAGATCGTATATTGGTCGTGCATTTCCATAACAAAGCGTTTTTCGATATCTCAATTAGTTCAGAAGTTAGCAAAAGTAGCTATTTGTTTCCCATATTAAAAATGTTCATTAAAAAAGCCAATGTGCTCTTCTTCATATGGCTAATTGCATTTCAAGCGTTTGCTTTGCGTTTTCTGTCAAACTGAAACTTGATAAAGAATTTTTTTAAACTAAAATCATTACAGTTATAAATTTGTTGCAATAGCAAAGCAAATTTTACGAAAACCGATGGAAAATTGCGTTTTATTAAAACGTATCACCGCTTAGATTTTAAATCCGTTGTGACCGAATTTTTTGCCAACCGAATTGATTCGCTTGCCCCAACTCCCTAATTTGATTGCCCCAAACGAATTTAGTTGTGACAACCGAATTGTCGCAAACGAATGTCAGCCAAATTCGGTTGTGACGACAAATTTTGATGTCACAACAAAATTGTTCTGAGAGTGCACATATCCAAGTTGTATTACGTTGCATTTACTGCTTTAAAAATTGGGTCATTAAAGGGTTAACTAAATATCCACTTATTTTTATACTCTTAACCCTCTAATGCCCAAGGCCGCCAAAAAGCGGTCTTCAGATTTTAAATAGTAATACTGTATCGATATAAAACATAATTAGCTAATTTGATGCCTTCAGGCTTTTTTTGTACAAGGAATGATTTTAAAGCGAGAAGGATGTAGTTGAAGTAGTGTTTACAATTATTCGACATAGGCGGTTAACCGGTTAATACATTATTCGAAAAATCACTAAAATTAATTAACCGGTTATTCGGGTCGGTTAATCGAGAAAATTGGCTATTAATCGATTAATCGTTTAATGCAAAATTAATGTATTTTCTTAACTTTTTATCAATAAAACGAGTGAAAAAGTTAAAAGTCGGGTATGCCGACTATATAATACCCTACACCAGTCTGGCTAAAAGCCAACTAATGTTTGAATCCAAAATTCGAATGGGTTAAAATTGGCTTCATCCTTGAGCCGACATAGGTCGGTGTACCAAATTTTATCAAAATATCTTAATATTTGGACAGACGGATGGACGGACGGACAGATGGACATCGTTAAATCAAAACAAAAAGTGATTCTGAGTCGGTCGGTATACTAAAAGGTCGATCTAGGTCCAATATTTTTTGCTGTTATAAACATCAGCACAAACTTATTATACCTTGTCCACTTAGTGGTGTAGGGTATAAACACAAAGAACTGACTTTTTTAACATTAAAAACTATAAGAGCCTTTTACATTGAGCCATCAATATAATAAATGTTAAACTCTATTTGAAAATACCAATTTATTCTCCAAAAATCAGCAAAAAATTTTGCTCAATATTAGTAGTCTGAGAATATTATAAATAATTGTTAAATTCTCAGTATTTTCTGTTTTTAAGGGCCATTAACAATAAACTAATTTTAAGCTAATTTAAGCAGAGAGAATTTAATTGGACGAGTTTTAACGAAAGTTTTCACTAAACTAATGAAGTTTTTTTTTCACAAAGTTAATGCAAAACAAATTTTACGAACTTTTTCATTGGGTGTGGGTAATTTTCAATAAATATTACGAAATTTTTCATAAAACTGCATCAATTCAATGAAAAGTTTAGCACAGTGTTGTTTTAACGTCCTATAGACAGCTGCAATTAATATTGTAATTTATATGCAATTTTATCAATTTTAATTAATAGATTTGAGGTTAAGAAGAAGAATTAACCTCAGACTAGATCTTTTGTAGGACAGGCGTCGTCAGTGAATTTCCATTAAATTGTGTTAATTATTTATATGTTTTATTATCAGATTGTCGCTATATGATAATTTTTTTCAACAACCCGTCGGCTGTAGGAATCGGATACATGATCCCACATTACAAACTTAACTATACTAAAGCGCGACAGCTTAACCATCTCACCCAAGTAAGGCCTTGAATGCAATATAACTAATTCGTTGTTTTCTTTCCTATTCAGGTTTCTGTTATTGTTTTTACTCAGAAGCGAGCAATACAAACATTCTGTTTTTAGATTATTGTTTTTATTCCAAACTCCTCCGTGTTTCAATTGACGAATTCTAGCGAAATTTCATTGAATCAATATAAAAATTCATAAAAAGATGTAGACAATTCCCTCAGTGTGCAGTAACAGATGTCAAATCTCAAACAGATTTGTTTGATCGAACTTTATCACAGATTTTCGAAAGTGACAGCAGTTTTTCAAAATTTTATGTTTGCAATAATAAAATTTTAAAAATGAATACGCACTGATTTTGTTAAAATAAATATAAATAAAATCATCGGCTAGAGGCTGAAAAACTGATCTCACTTTTGAAAATTAATTTTACACTTTAAAAGAATTAAAACAGAAATGAAAAATTGTCTATTGTATTTCCTAAAGCCTGCTCCAGCCAACACATAAAGCATTTCTTTTACAAATAGAAACTATTATTTTGTTAAAAAATTCAAAAAAAATTTATTAAAAATTATTTGCGATAACGTAAAACAAATCCGTTTTAAGAGTCTCTTAAAACCTATGACGTGTCTCGCTGGCTCAATGTCGACTTGCTTGGAGTTGCTCAAAAAATGGTATCTAAAGGTTTCTCTTTCAATCGGTTTTAAAATAATTTGATCGTATTTTATTTACAATAGTATTTGTTTTTTTAAGCATTTCTTGCAATTTTTTAGCCAAAGTTAACAAAATTATGAAGTTTTGGGAAAAAATAAAGCAAAAATTTATATATTAAAAATTTAACCGGTTAATCGACCTATTTTAACCGATTATTCGGGTCGAATAATTATTTGAGTTTTAAATAGTGTTTCCAATTCGGTTAATCGATTAACCGATTCCTCGATTAATCGCCTCTGTTTCGGTTAATGTCGAAACAAATAATTTAAAACTCAAATAATTATTCGACCCGAATAATCGGTTAAAATAGGTCGATTAACCGGTTACATTTTTAATATTGAATTTTCCCTTTATTATTTCCCAAAATTTCGTGATTTTCATAACTTTGGCTAAAAAATTGTGAGAAACGCTTGGAAAAAACAAATACTAACTAAAATACGATCAAATTCTTTTAATATCTACTGAAAGAGGTCTTTAAACTTTTAGATACCATATTTTGAGCAACTCCACGTAAGTGGACAATGCTCCAGCGAGACACGTGATGAATTTTTAAGAGACTCCTAAAACGGAATAATAAAAGTTTTTGGAATTTTTTTAACATCGCGAAAGGCCAAAATAAATGTCTTTTTAAACTTATCAAAACACACTACGTTTCTGGTTGGAGCAGGCTTTAGGAAAGACAAGCTGTGTTTGTGCGGAAAACTATCAACATTGGCTTATGTCATTCCCACATTATGTTGACATCAGCCGACGTTTAGCGTTAACCTCTAAACGTTACTAATGCCAAATTTGTACGGGAATGACATAAGCCAACGTTGATAGTTTGCCGCACAAACACAGCTACAATAGAAAATTTCTGATTTCGGTTTTAATTCTTTTAAAAAGTAAAACTAATTTTTAAAAGTGAGAGCAGTTTTTCAGCCTCTGGTTCGATGTTTTTTATTTATATTCTGGTTATGAATTTTTACTTTGAATTGGTCCATTAAAACTTTTCATTGAATTGATGCAGTTTTATGAAAAATTTCTTATTATTTATTGAAACTTTCATACACCCAATGAAGGAGTTTAAATTTCAAACTTTCATTGATTTCATTGGAGAAATTTTTATATCGATGGCTCAATCTAAAACAGCTCTTGATAAAATTTGGGAAATAGATTCCGAAACTTTTTAAGCTTCCCAGGAAAATTATTTACAATCGGTTGCTAACCACACCAGTTCTGCCACTTGTTTCACTAGAACCGATGCCATGGAACTGGTTCACGAACCCGTGCCACGGATCTCATATATAAAGTATAACTGATGGAGAATCAATTCTAGAACTAGTCCCAGATGTTCTACACTCAAAAAAAATCAGTAAAGTCAGCAAAAAATGTTGCTGTGTCAGCAAATTTTTAGTCAGGAGCGTGCTTGCAAAAAATTTGGTAATTTCAGCAAAAAGGTTTGCTGAAAATCAGCGAGCTGATTTTTACCAAAAAAATATTAATCTTTAGCAAAAGTTTTGCTAACAGTTAGTCGATTTCAAATGAAAAAATCCTTGCTAAAATCACTAAACTTTTTGCTAAATATTAGTAGACTGAAAAAAACTCAAAAAACTTGTAGCGAAATTTTTCTTTAGTTATTTTATTTGCTGAAAATTTAAATATAGAAATTGTGTAGAGTTGTTTTTCTTTTTTTTCATTTCCGTTGTCTGTACTACATCCAGACAAGCTGCGACATCTACATCTTGTCTATCTGGGTGTCGTCCACGCTATAAATGCGGTTGTCAGCAGAATTTTTGTAGCAAAATAAATTAGTAAAACATTAGTTCAAAATTAGTTTAGTGCTAAAAAAATATAACTAAAAACTTTGCAGAAAACGGAATTTCAGCAAAAAAAAAATGCTGAAAACCAGTACACTTGATATACAAGACGTTTTACTAACTTTTGTACTAACTTATTTTTTTGAGTGTAGTATTAGTTCCATAATTTTTCCAGAGCAACCATTTTCACTTTGGGGGCTATAGAAACGGTTGATTTTGGAACAATTTCAGACAAAAATCATCGATGTTAGAATTGATAGTGGAAGGCAATTCAAAGGAAAAGTAGTTATTCTACAACCGATTCTTTGGAACGGAGAATATTCCTGGATTAGAATATGAAACCTTTTTTAAATACATCGAGTTATTTATATGCCACGTTAAAAACAGGTAGCTCTTTGTGTTTTTATTGGTAAACAATTAAGGAAATACATTAAGTTTTGCATTAAACGATTAATCGATTAACCGACCCGAATAACCGGTTAATTAATTTTAGTGGTTTTTCGAATAATGCATTAGCCTATGTCGAATAATTGGAAACACTAGTTTTAAATTATTTGTTTCGACATTAACCGAAATAGAGGCGATTAATCGAGGAATCGGTTAATCGATTAACCGAATTGGAAACACTAAGTTGAAGTGAAAATTTTTTAAATTTGAAAAAAATTACTTCTTTGAAAAGTTGCCAAAAATACATTTACGATTTGACATATATTATCGATAATCACGAAGCTAGTGTAGAATATCTACTTGTAAAATGAGTTTTGCTCCAGGGCTCAAAGGATAACGTCAGGAAACGTCTTATCAATATCTCTCTAACTCAAAAACTAGTTGGTAGATTGTTCTGAAATCAATTATTATACGCTCAGAGTAGTAAGCAAAACTAATTTCATCAAAATTTATTGATGTTTATTGCTAAATTCGTCAAAAAATCGAAAATCGCCAATAACTTCTGAAATAACAACATTAGATCAACAGATTTCGGTATGTAATTTTATTTTACTAAGGGCGAGTAACTTATTTCCAACATAACCAAGGTTAAACGTTAACCACAGATATTTCAATATAAATTTGACATTCATAAATATGGTTAAGCACTAAACTCAGTTTATTTATAGATAAGTTAGCAGGTATAATAGTATTATTTATAGCAAAACCTGAAATTATTTGACTATTGAATTTTTTGATTCGTATTCAACCTCCATTGTGCTACATCGCCTAAATAATGCGATAAATTAAAATTTTAATAATTGTTCCATGGTAGGTTTTCAATGCCAAATATATCGTTTAAATACCCAGGTACAAATTGCCGACGTTGCAACAAAAAATGTACTGTGAGAGCACTGTTTTTTACGAAATGCCTGTACTACTTAAAACGTGCTTTGCCAGTACTGTTGTCTGAAAATTAACGAGGTTTTTTCAATTTGTAAAAATTAAAAATTTTGTTAAGATATTTAGTTGACCTGTGATGTTGTTATGTGGTGATTTTCGTTTGGCTTAAGGTCATTGGTTGTTGATTATAAAATAAATAAAAACTACAAATACTTTATGTAAAGTTTTTTCAATTTTTATTGCATTTTATTGTTTTCAATATTTCGATCTAAGTTTTAGATCATCTGGATTCTGGAAACCTGATGAAAATTACAAAATTTTGTTAATAAATCACAATTATAATTTAACTAAACAAATTAAAGTAAAATAAAAATTAATTAAAAATAATAATTATTTTTATATTTACTTTAAAACAAAATTAAATTTTGTTGAGTTGCAACTCCTTCACTTCACTGTTTTAAAGTAAATATAAAAATAATTATTATTTTTATTTAATTTGTTTAGTTAAATTATAATTGTGATTTATTAACAAAATTTTGTAATATATATTAGGTTTCCAGAACATGATCTAAAACTTAGATCGAAATATTGAAAACAATAAAATGCAATAAAAATTGAAAAAACTTTACATAAGGTATTTGTAGTTTTTATTTATTTTATAATCAACAACCAATGACCTTAAGCCAAACGAAAATCACCACATAATTAACAATTTTATGTATTTTTGCATCTATTGCGCCATTCACATGAACGAGATTACAAACCTCCTAGTTTTAGTTTCTTTAATCTATTACCACATAATGTCAAAAAAATTACCTTCTACTGTAATAGAATAAAGAACAAAAATGAGGACATTTAGCTATCTCGTTCATGTCAATGGCCTATATTACACAATTATTTATGTAAGGCTGCATTCACACCTAATTCTTAATCACGTGTTTAGCTAAAACACGTATTGTAGCTCTTTATTCTACTACAACTGTTGTAATAGAATAAAGAGCTAAAATATGTGTTTTAGCTAAACACGTGTTTAAGAATTAGGTGTGAATGCAGCCTAAGAGAGACATATATGCCATTGAACGAGATTACTAATCTCCTCGTTTTTGGTTTTTTATTCTATTACCATATAATGTTAAAATATGATGTTATATGGTAATAGAATAAAGAATACAAATGAGGAGATTTCCCAGGTGGAAATTATGTATGGTAACAAAAAAGAAGCACTGGCAAAGCGCAAGTAGACCCCGGTCTTACAAAAAGAAGTACTGGCAAAGCACTAAATTTGGACGCCTTCCCAACGCTTTAAAAGGGTGAATTCCCAGCACTTGTTTTCCTATAACATTATTTTGTTTTTGTAAAAGAAACTCCAAAAGAGTGAATATTTAAATAATTTTTGACTCCACAATACAATAACTCTAAGAATCGTCTATTTTTAGAGTAATTAAAATTCTTCAGTGATGAGGGCTCATAATTTGGTGGCAGGGAAAACACTTGATTTTTATGTTTCTTGTTGCTATCTCAATACTTTGCAAAGCATTAAATAGATCGGTGTTATCATTTGGGTGTCAGGAAAGCACTTTAATTTTTTTATTTGAGCGTTGGCAAAGCATTTGATTTTTATGTTTATGGGTGCTTTCCCAGGGCTTGGTAAAGCATTGGCACCACCGTGGAACGGTGTTATCATTTGGGCGTTGGATAAGCGCTGTTAACAAGCACTCATACCACCCATTTCGGTGCTTTGCCAGTGCTGGCCCCTTTGTAATTTTCTACCTGGGTTAATTATCTCGTTCATGTGACTGATCTAATAGCCATTCTTTTCTTGTGAAGTTTCGAAAGAATATATTAAAAATCTGTGATGTATACTAAAAGGGCAGTAAAGTACTAGCAAACTACTAAATTTGTTATTAAATAATACCAAAAAAATAAAATCCCAAGCCTGCGCCAACGTTGGGAAATATCTACGGCCAAGCGTTTATTGGTGTTATTTCGACAACATGCCAGTACAGTGAAAGGTGAAAATCCGACGCATTGCCAGTATATGTACTAACGTCTCCAATACCGGGCCGACATTGTGCCGTTTGTATTTTTCTAACTGGGTATTATCGCAATTAGGAGAAATATTGTTAGAGGGTTAATACATCACCACGATCTCAAACTATCAACAGCGGTATTCAAAATGAAAATTTAGCATAGAGTTAACATGAGTTTTATTCATAATACTGTTGTTAAACTCATTCTATTATTGTTGCTAAATTCCTTCTAATATAATAACAGATACTATTAAACGCCAAAAAACAAAAAATTCCATTCACAATAATAAAAAGCTTTGTATTTTCAAACACAGGGTTGGTCTTAATCGGTGTGCTAAGAAATCATTTTGAATAAACTCTATGCTAACAAGATGCTTGAACTAAAAAACATTCTAGTTAACATCTCGTTGTGTACGATGTATAAGAAGCTACTAACTTTTCATTTTGAATACGGGGGCAAATTTTTAGGCCAAAGGCTAATATAAATAATTTGTGAAAAATATTCTCAACCGCTAAAAAAAAAAGTATTATACACTAATAGCAAAAAGTTAGTAAAAGATTTAGTTAAAACTACTAAAAATTAATTAAAAATTACGTTACAAAAAAATTGCTGAAATTAGAAGATTATTTTTTTGCTTTATATTAGTAAGATAAATATTAAACTGTTAAATATACAGAATTTTAGTTATATTTGAGTTTAATTTTTGTTAATAGAAAATAACAACTTAACCGGCTAAAATCTGAAAAAAATTTGCTAAATAATTAGTAGGTCAAAAAATCACAAACAAATGAAAAACCTTCAGTTTTTTCGATTTTTTTTAATGCAAATAAAAATCGAGCCTTCTGAAATCGCCAAATATTTCAACTGATTTTTAACTTAAAAATAACAAAACTTTTGTAGATATAACGGTTTTTTTTTTTGCTATTTTGAGTCTACTAATATTTAGCAAAATTTTCTGCAGATTTTAAAGAATAATTTGTTATTTTCAATTACCTGAAAGTTAACTCAAATATAACTAAAATTATGTAAATTTTTGTTTGCTGGTCTTATTTTACAAGTATTTAGGAAAACAATCTGCTAATTTAAGCAGTGCTTTCTGCAAGGTCATTTTTAACCAATTTTTGGTAGATTTTTCTGCCATTTTTACTGGTTTATTTCTATGAGTGTAGTCTTGCATATGACACAACAAGTAATATTAACAGAAGCCCATCATCCAATTTTAATATAATTACTTTGTAAGAACTCAGCATTTTAAAAGATCCTTATAAACAAAAATAGCTATTTGTATAAAAAGCAAAATTAAGGTACATGAAATGGCAATTTAAAACGAGTAAAAAGGTTAGTCGGGCATGCCGACTATACAATACCCTACACCAGTCTGGTTAAAAGCCAACTAATGTTTGGATCCGAAATTCGAATGGGTTAAAATGGGACTTGTGTCAAAATTTTCAATAATGTGAGTCAGCGAAACAAATTTCATTAAAATATCTTAATATTTGCGACCTGCAGTTTGTAACTAAGCCA
Source organism: Leucophora obtusa (assembly GCA_949987735.1). Taxonomy (NCBI): domain Eukaryota; kingdom Metazoa; phylum Arthropoda; class Insecta; order Diptera; family Anthomyiidae; genus Leucophora; species Leucophora obtusa. The sequence continues at coordinate 51,832,325 of OX465299.1, forward strand.
ATTTTGGGGGCACCCTTATATGGGCACTAGGTCTAAACATGGACCGGTGTTAACAAAAATCAATAGGCTCCGTCCTTGGGCTGATATAGGTCGGTGTACCAAATTTAATCAAAATATCTTAATATTTGCGACCTGCAGCGTATAAACAATATAATTTTGGGGGGACCCTTATATGGGCAGGCACTAGGTCTAAATATCGACCGATTTTAACCAAAATCAATAGGCTTCGTCCTTGGGCCGACAAAAGTCGGTGTACCAAGTTTCATCAAAATATCTTAATATTTGCGACCTGTAGAGTGCGCACAATAATGCATGGACAGATAGACAGACAGACGGACGGACGGACAGATGGACATCGTTAAATCGAAATAAAAAAAATTCTGAGCCTATCGGTATACTATAAGGTGGGTCTAGGACCAATATTTTTTGGTGTTAAAAACATCAGCACAAACTTATAATACCCTGACCACATAGTGGTATAGGGTATAAATAGCTATGTGTAGTTTTTGGGAAAAATCTTTAATGCGCCTATGCGCCTAAAAAAGCTGGATTTTTTTGTGATATAATTATGGGAAAGTGGTAAAGGAATAAATAAAAAATACGACATTAAAAAAATACCGCGAAAATACAAAATTAAACAGTTTTTTTACTCTCCTGTAAAGTTGGGAAAAAACAAACAGCAATTTTCTTAGGCGAAGCGACGAAATATTAATCCCTATAATATTTAAGTGAGGGTGTTTCGGCTTTTTACGATATTTGGCCTACTTCAAGCTTGAGACGAATTTTTCCGAACTTCTATATTTTTAAAGATTTGGGAGGATTATAGGTAGGTAATATAGGTATCAAACTTTTTATTTTTAAGAATAAATTCCCGTTATATAAAAATAATTTTAAATTTCATAAATTTCGCAGTAAATAAACAGAGTTGTACAAAGTTTTGGATTATGCGTGCTGCTAGATCACGCATCATAAAACAGAATATGGGTAAACGAGCACAAAAATATTATGTATTGTACATTATCTTGTTTGAACACGATAGCGTCTGCAATGTGACTAGGCTCTTAATCAATTCTTTGTTTATTCCTACTTACTTTTTAATACATGTTGGACATGGAAACATTTTTTCTTCATCCGTTAAATGTCTCGTTTTATGAGAATATAATCCGTGGCGTGTGAAAAAATTCATACCACATATATCACAACAATGATTTTTTGAACGATTTGTCTCATGTACTCTTTTATGGGTCTTTAAGCATCGACTGTTCGTAAACACTTTATCACACTGTTCACATTTTAAATAATTTGGATCTACATGATGATGTAAATGATCTAAGAAAAAATTACGCTTAAAAAATTTCTTATCACAGCATAAAACATAACCATTTTGTTGATGTTCTGCCTTAAAGTGTATTAACAATTCTTGAAACGTTTCTATTGGAATTTGACAGATATTGCAAACTAGTTTAAAGTTGTCGGCAATAAATTTATTTTTTGCATCATTAATTCCTTTGGATCTATTGGAGTGTGGTATTCTTTTGTTTGTAAGAGAATCATCTAGATCATAATTCGAATCTGTATCGGTATTAAAATCATTTTTAAATTCTTCATTAATTTCTAATGAATCTAAATTAAGGTTTAATTCAGATTGTTCTACAGTTTGTTCATTAGCAATCATTTCATTTTTACTAGCATCTTCTACTTTTTTAGTGGTAGGCTTTGTACTTTCAGTATGTTTAATTTCTCCAGATGTATACAAAGGATCTTCTATTATAGTTTTATCTGGGTTTATTGTAGCTTGTCGTTCACATTTACTTATTACCACAAGAGTCTCCTCACCCTCATAGGTTAAACCATCATGTTCTTTTTTTATAATTGGTTTTTCATAACGGTTGAGTGCTTCACTTCGAATTTCCATTCTTAAAGTTGAACACAAATTCATATGAGCATCTTCTACACTAACATAGAATTTGTGAAACTCCTCTAATTTTTCCCAACACGTACTACAAAGCCATGCTGAAAGTTGTATAGTTTGCTAGAAAAACAGGTCCCATACATATATTTCTCAATGAAAACGTTATTTTATTTTTTTAACTTACCATCGTCGCCCAAAAGTGTTTATCAATTAGATTTTTTACATTTAACTCTTGCCATTGAGCTGAATTCACTTTTATACTATCCTCTGCTTTATTGTTTTTCTCTAGACATAATAGACAAGTTTCCATTTTTGAATTTGATGCCAATTAAATGATTCCAAGCTAAAAGGTGTTAATTAAACTTGATGTAAACAAAAATATAACAAAATACACAGATGTTCAATAACAGCTGTTTTCTCCTTTTGTTTTGTCACTTTTGAACCGAAAGGCAGTGTTGAGAACTTATATGGACAAAAAAAGCGTTATTTAGTATTAAAATGTTTAATTTCATAAATATAGGCTATCCTCGTTTTATGCTGTTTTATACCCTATTCACATGAACGAGGTTTCAATTATCATGAAGAGTTTTGCATTATCTCGTGTATTATCTCGAGATTTTCTATACAAATATTCTGTTAATAATCACTTAAATTTGAAGAGATAATTTATAAACCCCCTCAATTATCCCTTCAAAGTCAGGGTTCGCAACTAGTTTTGTGTTTTCAGAGATGATTTTTCCATTTTTGCTTGCAGTGAACATACCCCGTACTGTCGTAAATGTAAACAAAAAAAATATAAATAGTAATTAATTAAATGAATGTTCTTTTTACTTTGACTTTAGATCATAAATTAATACCACTTTCTGTTTAAATTATTTTCAAATCAAAGAAAGATGATACAAATTTTACAAGTAAATTACAAAGAATAAAAATATATTGAATAGAATCAGCTGACTCCATCACTGTGAATGTAGCTTAAAGCTACATTCATCCACTCTGCAGAGTGGAGTGTACTAAAATAGAGATGGCATGATACAAAAAATATGTAAGTGCGAAAAAGAAAGGAACAAAATCCACTCTGTAGAGTGGAGTACTATATCACTGTTACCCAAAAAGTAAAGAAACAGAGCTATTGTGTTCCGGCCGAAACAGCTGTTAACGAGATAATAGCTCTGTTTCTTTACTTTTGGGGTAAAGTTCGGTAAAATGAGAGTTAACAAGAAATACTCTCCCGAAATAACAAAAATGCACAAAAGTAAAGGAACACGAAAAACCACATTTGAATCCCGAAAAACAAATGTCAATAGATTTGTGCATTATAGTTCGTTTTGGTGAGCGCTCTTTCTAGTTCTTGTTCAGTTTGTTGTAAAAATCTAGCTTTTCTAGTTAAACCCCTTTTTTAAATCAAAAATTTTATAAAAATTTCCTTTTTAGGCATTTCTATTTACAAAAAGGAATACATAGTTTATTAAATTTGGAAAAGATTTTAATATTAAACAAAAGCTTCGATTTATTTACATATTTAACTCTTTAACACATTTAAACAAGCGTCTTCACAAAATTGTCGGAAATTTTATGGTGTTATAAAATCACCGATAGGCTTTTGCAACTATTGTACTAATTTTTGTAAATGATAAACATATTTTCTGAATGAATGAAATGATCGATTGAACTCAAAGAGCTATTAGTTGTGAACTAGGTCTTTGGTTCAAATCAGTGAAGAGTTCAATTGAAGTAGTTGCACCCAACTGATGATATAACAGCTGATTAAAACAATTTACCCAAATTTACACGAAAAAAAGTCTGGGCTTTCTCGTGCAAGAAGAACAAGAATATTACTTTCTCATGACAGCTCTCATTTACCCAATTGTGTAGTAAGAAATCGCTTTTTGGTAAAATTGGGATCCCGCGGGATCCCAATGTTGAGTATCCAAACACAGCTAATGAAAACTCATCAACCCAGAGACTATTAATTATAGAGATAGGAAATCACTACTCACCGATAGAGGGCGCTGTAATTTAGTATTACCTGAGCAAGTATTTAGTATCAGCTGAGTATATTTAAAAACTCAAAAACTGCTGAAAACTGCTCAAAACAAGGTTTTGTTGTTTGTTATTTAAATTAAAAAAAAAATGTCAGTTTTTTGAACAAAGTGCCATCTAGTGACAACAATATTTTTATAACTTATTTTTTTTTTTGGTGATGCCATACCCCTGAATCAACCTCATGTGAACAGTTTTGATTAGTTTTCAAATCTAATTGCTAAATCGCCCACAAAACTTGCTTGTGAATGGGGTATTACTGGATGGAAAACTTGGCGTAGGTAAATTTAAGGATTGTCACACTTCATTTGACTACGCAGGTTGTTGTTTCGATTTCACGTGAAGAAACTTATACTCCATATAAAAAAATTAGTTTCACGTGAAAATAGTGTACAAGCAAAAAATCAAGTATAATTACCGAAGTACTTTGGTAAAATACAATTTCAAAAGTTTTCTGGTAAGTTACTTTAATTAAAATCGTCAGCCAATAAATAGGTTTGACCCACTGACTAAATTTGAAAAAAAAAAATGAATGAATCATACAGTCAATACCCCTATCTGATTCCGAAACCCATTTCTCGATATCTTGTTTCGTATCTGAGATAGCTATCATCGACATTGTTCTTTATCCGCAATATTAACAATTAATAAACATTGTTTTGCTATATACAACACTTTTTGGCATATATGTATAACAAATTTTGCATGCAAAAATTTAAATTACTTTATTATTGTTGTGCTGCATTACCATAACAGCCAAAGATTTGTAGAATTATTAAATATTTGGGTACTAATACTTAATTCTTTAGGGAATTAAACTAAAAGGTTAATTCCTTCAGGGAATTATATGTACAAGGGAAGGAATTGCTTGACTAAAAATTGAATTAACTCGTGTTGAATGAATTCGATAGTGAATGAGTTCTTTCATTTTAATGCTTTGGTCAGGGAATTCTCTAAATTTGAATTCATTAATTGGAATTAATTCCTGCTTATTTCTTATTAATAAATTCATTCCATTTAATTAATTTTTTGGGGTTTTTGATTAGATGGCTAAATATTTCTATTTATATGCCAGGACTGCATGTGTCAATCTGACGTAATCCACAATATTTGTCTTGTCGACATGATACATATTACCATGAGTGATCGTCCATCAGCAAAAAGAAGTATAGTTTTTCATCAGTAGAAACATTCCAGTATTTATGTTATTAGTTTGAAAGTTTGACAACGAACTTAGAAAATTTTATTTTATGAATTACAGAAAATACAAATTATATTATTTAAAACAAAAAATTTTCAGAACAAAAACATATACAAAGTATATATTATGGGTGTTCACTCTCATTCTTCAACACCCCCACTAGATTGAACACCTATACACATAAGATCACAGCAATGGGAATGCTTCATACTTGTTAAAGACTTTGTCAGAATATCTGCAACCATTTCCTCAGTATTAAGGTATTCAATAGTGACTTTGTTATCTGCAACTAGACCTCTTATAAAATGATGCCTTATATCAATGTGTTTTGATCGGGAATGATAAGTACTATTTTGGGTTAAATTGATAGCACTTTTATTATCACATTTGATTTTGATCGATGATGGTTTACCAAGTTCAGTAAACAATGACCGTAACCATAATGCTTCTTGACCTGCGGCTGACAACGCCATATACTCCGCCTCAGTTGTGGATAATGCAGTTGTTTGTTGCTTTTTAGAGTTCCACGATATACAGCCACCTTGAAACTTAAAAACGTAACCAGATGTTGACTTTCTGTCGTCAAGGTCACCTGCCCAATCAGCATCTGAGAATCCTTCTATACATTCGTGTGAATCTTTTGAAAATTGTAGCTTATAATGTTTTGTACCTTTAAGATACCTCATTATGCGTTTAACTGCTTGCCAGTGAGCTTTGCCAGGGTTATTGTTATATCTGGCTAGAGCCCCCACTGCAAACGAAATGTCAGGTCGACTAACTTGTGCAGCAAACATTAAACTGCCAATTGCTTCTTGATATGGTATCGGCTTTATTTCATCTTCTGATTTAGAACACATATCCTTAGAAATCCTTTGATTTGCATCTAACGGTGTTGCAACTGGTTTAGAATCAAGCATATTAAACTTTTGTAATACATTATCGATATACAGCTCTTGATTTAACCACAATTTGACGTGTTTACGATCTCGAGTGACTTTCATACCTAGAACATAGTGCGCCTCCCCGATGTCCTTCATCTTAAAGTTTTTAGCCAAACTGTTTTTAATAAACAATTTGCTTTCAGGTTTGTTTGTAAAAACTAGTATGTCATCAACATATATTGCCACGTAAGTTATTTCATTATCTTTTAACTTGAAATAAATGCAAGGTTCCGTTTTTGATTGAATAAGACCTATCTTTTTTAAAGTACTGTCTAATTTCTTATTCCAAACTCGACTTGCTTGCTTTAGACCATATAAGGATTTTTTGAGTTTACATACCATGTTGCTATTTATATCTAAGCCTTCAGGAATCTTCATGTAGATCTCTTCATCAAGATCACTTTGTAGAAATGCTGTAACAACATCCATTTGATCGATATCCAAATCATGTTGCACTGCTAGACTAAGTAATAGACGTATTGATGAGTATCTAACCACTGGAGAAAATGTTTCTTCATAGTCTATACCATAACGCTGCGAATAGCCTTTTATAACTAATCTTGCTTTATATCTTTCAATGTTGCCGTTTGAGTCTCTTTTAATTTTAAAACACCACTTACTATCTATGGGTTTCTTTCCTTTAGGTAGACTAATGACATCCCAAGTACTATTTTCAACCAGAGCATTAAGTTCTTCGTTCATGGCCTTTTGCCAGTGTTCTTTATGTTTACTTTCAAGGGCCTGCTTTACAGTCTTCGGCTCTTCTTCATTATATACTACATTACATTCATAACCATACCTTTGTATTGGTTTTCGAGCTCTTGATGATTTTCTTATGTTATGTGATGTGATTCCAGTATCAGATGAGTCAGCTTGTACGCCACTTTCGCTTTCAAAGCCCTGAAAAAGTGTAACATCGGTTTCATCAGAAAAATATTGCTCTTCCTCTGCTTCATTTTCTACGCGTACACTTTCGGTATCTTCCGTTGCGATTTCTGAGTTTATCTCAATGGCATCTTGTGTACGTGTATTTACCTCTGAATATATATCATTATCATTTGATTGTATATTAATAGCATCATCTGAACGCATTTCTTGCATTTCCCCCACTGAATCACATCCGGGGTATATATAAAAATTCGGATCGTTACTATATTTGCCATCAAAAAACTGATTTTCTAAAAACTTTGCATCCCTACTTAACGTTACTTTATCTCGAACAGGATCATAAAAACGGTAAGTTCTCGTGTTAGCACAATAACCAACAAAAATAACTTCCTTGGCTTTAGAATCAAGCTTTCTTCTCTTCTCTTTTGGTATATGTATTAGAGCTTTACATCCAAAAACTTTAAGATATTTTAAACAAGGTTTCTTACCTGACCAAACTTCTTCAGGTGTAGCATATTTAAGCGATTTGCATGGAGTTCGATTTATTAAATACACTGCTGTATTAGCCGCTTCAGCCCAAAACTTTTTGTGCAAACCAGAATCAATTAAAAGACATCTTGTTTTCTCAATAATCGTTCTGTTCATCCTCTCAGACATACCGTTTTGTTGTGGACTGTATGGTACTGTGGTTTGATGTTCGATGCCACTTTGAATCATTATCTTCTTCAATTTTTTGTTGCAATATTCAGTTCCATTATCACTTCTTAAGGCTTTTATGGTTTTGCCTGTTTGATTTTCCACACAATTTTTAAATTCTAAAAATTTATCAACAACTTCATCTTTTGTTTTAATAAAGTATGGAAAAACTTTTCGGCTATAATCGTCTATGAATATCAGCATGTATCGTGAACCACTTATTGAATTCATTTCCATCGGACCACAAAGATCTGTGTGTATAAGACCTAGTACTTCTGTGGATCTAGTTCCATGATCTTTAAATGGCAGTCTTGACAATTTAGCTTTTAAACATGTTACACAGCTTTCTTTATTGACATCGCATTTCACTCCAATTACTGAACCGGAACTCATAATCTTCAAAGCTTCATTGTTAGCATGACCAACACGTTTATGCCATAGCTCAGATTCTTGAATTTTTAATTCAGATACAAGTGCGTTATTGTTTGCTATATTCATTCGAAACATGCCATTCACATGGTCGCCTGTCACAATAGTATCACCATGACTATTTAAAACTTTGCATCCTCTTTTGTTGAATTCGACCTTGTAACCATTATCAACAATCTTGGACACTGATAGCAAGTTGATATATAAATCAGGAATATGCAAAACTTCTTTAAATGTCACATTTTCGTTCTTATTATTGTTTGCCTTTACAACCATATCAACTTCACCAACTCCTCTGACTTTCATTAAAGCATTATTGGCAATAGTTACCTCTGAATTTTGATCTACATAACCATTGTTGAAACATGTTGAATTTGAGCACATATGAGCAGTAGCGCCTGAATCAAAAAACCAATCATCTTTGCATAACTGACGTACTGAAAAAACCCCCATCATTGCATTACCATTTTTCTAGAAATTGGGTTTTGTTGTTTTAATAGGACATTTAGCTGCGATATGACCATACTTGTTGCAATTAAAACATTTCGGACCTTTAGTCTTAAAACCTTTTTTATGACTAGTCAACGCTAAATCTTTTGAATCAGTCTTGACATCTTGTAGTAATTTTAATTTTATAGCATCACTAGTAATTCGAACACCTGAACTTTGAATCCCCATTATCATCGGTTTGTATTCTTCTGGTAGTCCTGCTAGCATCATTGATCCTACCCATTCTTCATCAATTTTCAAACCAGCAGCTCTTAGTTTGTGTGCTGTTGTCAAAATTTCATTTACGTATTCTTCAACGGTTTTACAATCATTAAGCTTTGTTGAGCAAAACTTTTGAATTAGCCCAACTCGTCTTACCAAACCGCTGTCTTCAAATATTTGACTCAATGTACACCAAATTTCATTAGCACTTTTGCATTCTCGTATGTGTGGGTATATGGATTTATCGATCGTTAAAATTAGTTCTGCCTTTGCCTGAACTTTCTTCTCATCTTTCTGTTCCGTACCTTGAACAGCATTCCATAAGCCCTTCATCTGGAAATAGGCTTCAATAGCAAACTTCCAGTCTTCAAAATTTTCGCTTCCACGAAGCTTTTCAATTTGTAGATTTGATGCCATTTTGAAGCACGTTATTTTCCTTTCACTTTTTTTTTTTTTTTACTTGTTTGGCACAACACACTTATTGTTTTTTTTTTTTTTTGCACAGATTATTTATTACGCTAATATTTCCACGCTTATTCCGAGGTAGGGGCCCATAACCTGTTATTAGTTTGAATTAGTTTTGACAACGAACTTAGAAAATTTTATTTTATGAATTACAGAAAATACAAATTATATTATTTAAAACAAAAAATTTTCAGAACAAAAACATATACAAAGTATATATTATGGGTGTTCACTCTCATTCTTCAACAATTTATACATATCTGCAGACTGCGAAAAGTAACTGGATACTATATACCTGGGGAATTACCGTGAAACTCAATTGGAAAAAAAATTTCCAATTCGTAAATTTTTTTTTTTTATTGATATAACCGAGCCCAGTGGGCTATATATGGTTAAAAAATACTACATTAAATATACTATAAATTAAATCAAAATAGTTAACTAAAAATAATTAATTAATGTTTCTATATAAAAAACAATTGATGCAACTTCAAAAATGTAACAAACATTATAATAAAATTTAATAAAAACTAAATAAATATACAATAGCTAACGGCACTGTTAAAAATAATGAATAAATAGAATCTCAATTATAGCAGTGAAATCACAATAAAAAATGTTAATTATTACCTATAATTTAAACCTCATTTTCTTGGACATGTTCAAAAATTCTTCGTTTATAAGTTTGGTAAGAATAATCTATGGACTTAAGTGGTTCTGGTAAATTATTGTAAAATCGAGCTACACTTACATAAAATGAGCGTCCCAAAAGGGAAGTAACGAAAGGATACTGTATATTGAAAATGAATTCAAGTATGTAAGATCAGGATTATGTTGTGCCTTATAAAAACAAAGCATTAGCCTAGTTTTTACATAATTATAAAAAGAACAGTCTAAAAACTTTGACACATACGTTGACACATGATCCATAAGTCTTAAGGAATATAAATAACGCATAACTCTTTTAAAAAGCAACAAAAGTTTCGGCATAATATAACCAAAGGTTCCACTATACACTTCAATACAATACAAAAAAATAGGCATAACCAATGTATGAACAATCAAAACTTTGATATGTAGAGGTAAAATCAAATTGACGCTATAAAATCTCCGTAAGGAAAAATTGACTCTAGAAGTCACATAACTCATATGTTTCTCAAAAGTCAATTTATTATCTAACCATACACACAGACAATACATCTGATCTACAAAATTAATTCTACTTCCACAAATATCAATATTTATATTTGACAAGGGAGGACCAAAAAAATAGCTTTAGTTTTAAGCGCGTTAATAAAAAGTGTATTGTCCGCCATCCAACTAGATATAATAGAAACATGGTAATTAATCATCTCCTGGAAAACATCCGCGAACTGTCTCTCCCCACAGAACAAAAACAGCAAATCATCAGCATAAGCAAATGGTATACAGGAGGGAAGATTAAAGCAATTAAAAATATCATTAATATACATGTTAAACGATAAAGGTCCAAGGACCGAACCTTGAGGCACTCCACTTTTAACAGGAAGAACATTCGAAAATCTTTGACCAACAGAAACATACTGGTATCTACCCTTAAGGTAGGACGCAAATAGTTTACATGCCGTAGGTAAAAATCCAAAATTTCTGAGCAACTTTTTCACTAAAATGTTATGATTCACTTTGTCAAAGGCCTTTGTAAGGTCAATAGATAAAAGAACATTAACACGACTACTACTGACAGTTCGACGAATAGTATCAGTCAATCCCAAAAGAAGCGACGTAGTATTCCTACCACATCTGAATCCATATTGGGAGTTACTTAAAAGCGAGTTACCATCAAGGTGATCTAGAACTTGATTTTTCAATAAAACTTCAACAACCTTATAGAGGGCAGGAAGTATGGATATAGGACGTAAGTTCCCCATTTCATTAGAATCACCAACCTTTTTAATGGGTACCACTCTACCTACCTTCCAACTAGAAGGGAAGGTTGAGGTAGTAATAATAGTATTTACAAAGTGTAAAATAAAACGGCCAACGTAAGGAAAAACCGATTTTAAAAATTTCATTGAAAGACCATCGCAACCAATAGCATTCGACTTTACAGACTGGAGGGCAACCCAAAGTTCATCTATATCAACTACACGAAATGAAAATCCATTGTCAATAGTATCATCAAAGATAAAATCATCAGTTGCATCATCCTCTTGATTCATAGAAAAATATTGATTTAAATCATTAACATCAATCCCATCCATTGCAGATACAATATTACCCAATCCATTTGCCCGTAATGTATTCCAAATCTGCTTTGAAGTTCGGTTCTGAAAAAGTATTGAATGCGCCCTACGTTTAGCATTCCGCATCACAGTTTTAGCACGGTTTCTGAGACGACAAAAAATTGCCCAGTTATGATCAGTCCTATTATCCAAAAAAGTGCGATAAGCAATGTCGCGGACAGATAAACTGTACTTAACGTCACTTGAGTTAATCCAAGAATTCTCATTAATAGTATTCAGTCTTTTCCTCCTCAAAGGAACAGCGAAATGCATGCGGCATAGAAACGTATATAAAAGATCAACTTGTTCATTCACATTGGATGAATGACAAATTCTATCAAATCTGCAATTTACAGCAATATCCTCCAAAGATTCAAAGTCAACATCATTATAATCAAAATACTCAATAACCTCATTAGTACATTTCATGTTCATGTCAAAAGATGCATAAATAAACGAATGGCGTGATAAGCCAGGAATTTATACTTGACCAAACAGACCAAAAGACATAGGAGACAAAAGAAAAATATCAAGTAAGGAAGTGCTACCCGATCTAGCGTGTATATGAGTCGGTAGTGAGTCTACTACACATTTCCCTCATACGATATGCACAAGTATTATTAAACATATTATTGTTGAAATCCCCAACAATAATTATTTCAGAGTATTGAACTAAAATGTCTGAAACTTTTCTCTCAAAAGTCTCAAGATAATTTTTCGCACCGCGAGGAAGGTAAGCAACACCAATCAAAATCTTGCGGCCAAAGCTCTTAACCTCAATAAACAAAGACTCAACAATTCCATAGTCATCACCTCTATGAATAACCCTAAACTTTATCTTTTTAGATAAATAAAAAGCCACTCCACCACCCCTTCGATAGGAAACCAGATTAGAAGAAACATCTTCTTTTAACCAAGTTTCTGTTATTCCCACTACATCAAATAAACCAGAACCAAGAGCATTAATTAGTTCATCCAATTTACTGGATGAGTTACCAAGTCTAAAACTTTGAATATTTATATGTCCAATATTTAAATTATCATTAAAATTACGAAATTGAGATTCTAAATACGAATTATTGCTAACAACAGCACCCAAATTACAATTTGAGTTCATAAAATAAAAAATTTTAAATAAATTATGTATTTAAAAAAAAAAACAAACCCTAAAAACAAGTAAAAAAAATACAAAGCTTTTCAAGAATATAAAAATATAAAATAAAAAAAATAAAAAATCTGACTGAATATAATCATAAAAAAATAAATAATTTGCTAAGCAAAGATATTGAGATCATTAAAAAAAAATAACCATAAAACAAAAGATCATAATTTAACTTTGCGCAACATCTACTCTCTCAAATAATCGTCTACCGCGTAAATAATTATCACCAACATAATTACCAATACCATAAGATCCTTGATCCATGCCTCCCGTCAAAGCTTCATCAAGCATATCCAAACACTGGTCCGTATCAAAAACCTTTTGTACGTTATTTTGAAGTGTAACCCTTACCCTGGGTATATCAGTATTAATAAACTTATAATACAAAATTCTTTTACTATCATACAGCTTTTTACAGATAGCAATAAGTTTCGCCGCAGCAGGTGTAAAATGATCACGAAGAAAAACTTTGGATTCAGCAACACTGCCATCAATATCCTTACGAATTAAAAATTTTAATTTGAAAAATTCCATCATTATTTCATCACGCAGCTGTACTGAGTTTAGCTTAACTAAAACAGCTTTCCCACTACTAAAATACGTTATATGCTGTATATCACGAGCTGATAAAGATATACTGCACAGCGAAGCAATTTTTAGGAACAATTTTCTAAGATCCTTGATACCCTCTGGCAGACCATTAACAACTATATTTGATCTATTTAATCTAATCTTCTTTGTAGGATACTATTCTGCGTTTCCAGGCTAAATGCACGTTTACACGCCGCTGCATCTACCTGTTCAATCAATTTGTGGTTATGAGCCACGTCTGTTTTAAGATTTTAAACTATTTTCAAATGATCCGCACGAAAGTTACTAAATAGTTCGATCATCTTCGCATCAAGAGCAGCAATACTTGCGGTAACTTGCTGTTCAAAGGTACGGCTATGCTCCTCAAATTGTCTTTTCAGCTCATTTGTTAAATTGTGCAAGTTTCGACTCAAATCATCATGCGATTTTTTCCCAGTATTAGTTGACTGTTTATCGGCAAGATTAAGAGTGCACTCTTGGCATATAAAGAAGAATACATTTTTATTTTGAAATAAAGTGCTATGCTGATCTTCCGAAACATTAACACATTCAATGTGGAAAAACGATCCACATATCACACAACCAACACTCTTATGTGTTGTGGTAACATTCCTTTTGCAGCAACATTGTTGGGTTTCCTTCTTTTTTGGAGCCATATTTGTTTACAAAACAGTAGATGTTTAGTAGTAGACAGCAGATGTTTGATAATTGCTTACTTTGTAATAAATATCAACAGGAATTTATGTGCTTCCTATTAGAAACATAAAAAACAGTATTTTTTCACTTTTTTATAGCTCTAATCTACTTTTAAATATTTTTTTAACAATTATCAATAAAAATTTTGATCAGCAAAATATTTTTACGTATTCACAATTCTCATGGCGTTGCCAGATCCCTTTGTACCTTTTGCAAAAAGAAAAGCTTTAGCAAAAATCTTACAATTTGAATTTTTATGTGTATTGTACAAGGTTTAATATAAAAATAAATTAAAAAGTAGAATTTTTATACAGAATTTTATTTTTAACAATATTTGCAAGATTTACGAATTCGTAAATGTTCGAATCGAGTTACGCGGTTTAACACATAAAAAGTTAATTAAAAGATTAGTGTGGTAAGCTAGAATTAATAGTAATAAATATTAAAGAATTAACCATGAAAGAAGTGAAAAAGTCCTTAACAATATTCCTGGTCAACATTTTCCATCAAGTCTTAACTTTTTCATATTAGGCATTGCATATTTTTTTTTAACATTTGGTATTTACAATGAGCTGTGTTAACTATTTTAATAATTCAAATTTGTCATTTTGCTTTCATTCAATGAAAAACAAAATTTGTTTGTTCGAACTTTATTCACAAATTGCTGAGAGCAGATATTATTCAGTCTCTAGTTCGATGTTTTTATTTTTTTTTTAAAGCATCGAACTAGAGGCTGAATAATATCTGCTCTCACCAATTTGTGAATAATTCTTACAACTTTTCTGTTTGCATACTTTTTTAGATATTTTTCTTCCTGAGAGCAAATTTTGTCTTACTCTCCGTAAATTTGTTACTGGGTAATTTTTACTAGACTTTACTGAAAAAGTACCCAAACATACCTATTCTAGGATGCTAGTTAGAACTTCTTTTTCATGGGTGATAAGAAGTTAATACTTTTTTATGGGGGTTGCATGGGAACGTGCTGGCACAGAAATCAGAGGGTTGCGGGTTCGAAGCCTGGCAAGTCGAAAAACAATTTTTGCAACTTTTTTTACACAGTTATTAACGGTTTGTTGTTTTTTTTATATTTATTCACCATTTTGTAATTTGAAAGCCTAGTGGCCAATTAATAAATTACAATATTCCACTCACTTAAGATAATCTTAATTTAGAATTTATAAAACCCTGATAAGAAAATATATTTATTTGCTACTCTAAAAAATATTATAATTATTATTTTTGATATCCCAATTTAAACGCGAAAGAAATAACTATTGGCATTATGAACTATGTTGTAATAAAAATTATCAGAAAGATAAGAAGATTGTAGTTATTGAAAATTATTCAAAAGCCTCCCTTTATAAGTATGATCAGTACAATTGAAACGCCTTAAGGACGCTGGCAGTGCATTAAACAACAACTGTAAAGAATTTTTTTTTTTAATTTTGTCCACTTAATTAGTTTTTGAAACGGTTTAAAAAAATTTTTTTTTAATTTTTTATTAATTTATATGATATTTTATGAAAATATAAAAGTTCCAAATAAAAATGTAATTTTTCAAATATTTTCTTTTAAAATACCAAAAAGATAAATAATAAAATTTTGTTTGTATTTAAAAAATTGTAATTTAAAAAATCAATTTTGATCAAATTCATACTAAATATGTTTATTATTACACTAAAAGAAAAAGCCTATAAACATTTCAGTTAGAACTACTAAAAATTAGTTAAAAATTACCTTGCAGAAAAAACTATTTTTTGTCTACAAATATGCTGTAAATTTTTTTTGCAGATTTTATCAAGGTAATTTAATATTTTTAATTAACTAAAAGTTAACCTAAATGTAACTAAAATTTTGTAAATTTAACGGGTTTATTTACTAAAAAAATCTGCTAAAAAACAGTTTTTTGCAAGGTTAATTAATTAATATTTTTTTTATAAAAAATAACACTTTATTTGTGTGTGCTATTTGTTGTATCGTTGTACGCCCTAACAAAACACAGAGTTGTTAAACTTTAAATTGAAAAAATACAACATTTGAGAATAGCACGATACAACATTTTTACGTATGTTTAGTGTCCTATGTTTGAGTGTGCTAACATATAGAAAACCCAATAGAAAATCGATGTTAAAGTCAAATAATTTTAACAAATCTGTTTTTTGTTAGGATGATACAACAGATAGCACACCCCTTGTGAACAACCTATATACATTTTTCCAATATGTTATATATTTTTGTTAATAAAAAATTAAAGAAATGAAGATAACAACACTTTACTAAACAAGACTGCTAAGTCAGCTATCATTTATAACAAGCGATAGCACAGGGGGTAGAGCGTCTGCTTGAAATGCCAACAAGTGTGGATTCAAACGCCACACGCTGCATGCTGAGTTCCTTTAAATTAAAAAGAAGTGAAAAAGAACTTACTTAACATTGGTTCATAAATACATACATAATTTGTTTTTAAAAAGAACAACTTTCTTCCTATGACAAGCCAATGTATTAAATTCATCGGTGAAAACCCCAAATTAGAATAACTTCCTATTCAGCAGTTGTAGTGCTTTAACTACTTCTTTTTCCTCACTTTTTTTGCTGGATGTATTTCTAATTTTTTATGAAAATTATAAACTTAATGTGTTTTACCCACAATTTGTGAAAGTTTAAGCTCCCGCCTTAAACAATTCATCCAAAACTATTTATTGTTGATTTTATACAAATAAATATTAAACAGAAATATTTATTCATTGATTAGCTGTATTCATTGAGGTTAATGTATTAGATGATAAATTTGCAGAATTTTGTTTACGATTCTCCTCTTCCTTGGGATGAAATTTTTTACGATGAGTTGCAATATTTGAATGTGAATTTGATGTTTTCGGACACCATGGACAAGAGTACAAACGTGTATCAGAATGTGTTGCTATATGTTCCTGAGAGATACATATATAATATGGAATAAAATATATATGTATAAATAAAAATATATTAACACTTACCGTTAATGTTCGTTTCCTCTTAAAAGCCCTATCACACATTGTACATTTGTGATTGTATCCCATTTTATGTGCATATCTTATATGATTATTGAGGCCATATTGATTTGTTAATAATTTTGAGCATATTGGACATTTGTATTCATTTCGATCATTCACTGAGTGTCTCAGGATTTTGTGACGTTTTAAGACAGCATTATTAGCCAAAAGTAGACCACAAATATCACAATTTATTTTCGATGTATGTACCTTTCTGTTATGGTTGTCAAGTGTCCATTTGCTGCCAAAACTAGAAAAAATTATTTTTGAGTTAATAACATACTTATTTTTATCTCTAATAAGATGTTCACAGTTACGGTGTTCTTTTTTTATAATAAATACAGAATTTATTAACTTCAATTTATATACCCAAAGCCCTGAAGGCCATACCCTATAAACAATTTCACTGGAATTCAAGTTGAAAACAAGTTCAATTCCAGCCCTGTTTTCCAGTTTCAAGGCTTGAATACAACTTTAATTACATTTTATTTCAATAGCATACTCCAGCAAAAGGGAAACAAAAATTCAAGTTTCAAATATTTTTGTTAAATATACAAATGTTAGAATTTGAAATGTACTTTACTTCAAGCAAAATTTAAAGCACTTGAATTTTTAAAACCTATGTGCTTATTGGGATATATGATTAATAAAAGCTACTACAAAAATAATAATAATTTAAATAAAAAATAATAATAACAATTGATATTCGAAAACACGAGGTGCTTAACATGCAAGTGTGAAATCCATATAAAAGTTGAATATCCTTTTTTTAATTCTGAATTACAATTAATTATGTTTATTAAATAAAAAAAAAACGAAATCTTTGATAATTTTGGAAAAATTTGCACACATATAATACTTACTTTTTACCACATTCTGAACATGGATACAATTTTTCTTCTTCCGTTAAATGTCTCGTTTTGTGATTATTTAATACAACACTAGTATGAAAACTTAAACCGCAAATATCACAACAATAACTATTTCTTAGTTTTGGATCATGTATCTTACCATGAATTTTTAAAATCCGACGATATCCGAATACTTTATTACAAATTTTACATCGTAAATAGTTCGGATCTTTATGCTGATGTAAATGATCAAGTAAAATATAACGTCTAAAGAATTTTTTATTACAACATACAACATAGCCCGGTTCATCATGTACCGTTCTGAAGTGTATTAACAACGCTTGAAAAGTTTCAATAGGAATCTGACATAGAATGCAAGTCAAATTAAAATTTTTTTTAATAAATTTATCATTTTTCGTGTCTGCTGTTGTATGAGTTTTAGTATAGGCTTTGTTTTTGGAATTCGCATATGAATCACTATTGTTATTAGATTCATTTATTTCTAGCAAACCAATTTCTCGTTTAAATTGTTGTGCGGATTGTTTTACTGTTGGTTTTTCTTTGCAAGTCTTTGCTGCTTCATTCCATTCATTTTTCTTAGTTTTAAATTTTGTCCTATCTTTAGAATGTTTTCGTTTTCTAGATGTTTGCAAAGGATCTTTATTTATATTTTTTTCTACAGCTAAAGTCTCTTGTAAACTGTTATTTATTTGAAGTAAAGTCATATTCTCGTTATCCTCCCATAAATCTATAATTGGTTCATCTTTTACATTAATTTTTTCTTCTTCTGTATTCGATTTTGGTGATACAGTTTCTTGCATTTCATTTACAAAAGAACATTCCTTTAGATTTTTTATTTGGGTCATTGAATCAAAATTCATTTGAGCATCTTCTATGCGTTTATAGAATTTGTGGAAATTATTTATTTCATCCCAACATGTTTTACAAATACATGATGACGAGTGTTGAATTGTCTGCTAAAATTTATTTTTAATTCATAGAGTGGTTTCTAGAGAAAATTTTAACACATTAACTTACCATAGGCCAAAGATGTTTTTCTATTAGCTTTTCTATATGAAACTCATGCCATTGCGATGAATTAGCTTTTATACAACCCACAGATTCCTCAATAAGCTCTAGACATAGCAGACAGCTTTCCATTGTTGTATTGAAGCTAAATAAAAGTGTTCCTAAAAAATTGTAGTATTAAGTCAAAAATTAAAAAAAATATGTGCATATGTATATCTCCCCCTTCTTTGAAAGATTGTCTTTTAAATTCGTTTATATTATATATAAGCCATATGGAACCATTCAACGGTTTCCATTTTTGGTTTTTCGAAATTCCCAAAACACGCAATTATATTCACGTTTTTGAAAATCGAAAAAAAAATTCAAATGTGTGTGACTTTAAACAGCCATATTTCTAACAATTCTTTATATAATTTGATAATATAAAATAGGTTTGAATGTTATTATATTTCACTTTTAGAAGATCCGATCCCATATATATTAGGGTGGACTTTCGTTATATGGACGAAAAAAATGGAGACCTGTGACACCCCAGTGTAGAAACGGTAATGACATATCATTATTTTTTGGAGTACCAGTAATGACACCCACTTACCTTCTGCACTATTTTAAAACATATAATAATGAGTTACTGATAATAACTTATTTTTATCATTATTTCAAATAGAAAATAATTTTTTAGATTTTTTTGAAAATTTTTTGAAATCTATTTTTGGACTCAATATTTTTCAAACACTGGTAAGGATATTCAATGGCAATCTGTTGACCCAGGTTCGATTCCCGCACCAGCAAATTTTATTTTAAAAAAAAATACAATAAAAAATATTTTTTTTTATATAATTTATTTTTTTGAAAATCTATTTTTAGACTCATTATTTTTGTCAGTAGTGGTAAGCACATACGTAACGATATATTTTTTGATTTTTCGTATGCTGGTGTGTAACGACAACTCATTATTTTTCGCGACATCGCCATATAAAGGTGATAAGAAATGTAATAACAAAAGTAACTAGTTACCATTACCAAGTATGTAGTTACATAACCACATATC
Source organism: Leucophora obtusa (assembly GCA_949987735.1). Classification (NCBI taxonomy): domain Eukaryota; kingdom Metazoa; phylum Arthropoda; class Insecta; order Diptera; family Anthomyiidae; genus Leucophora; species Leucophora obtusa. Next base: position 51,852,284 of record OX465299.1, read on the forward strand.
TGGTAATGATTTTCTACACTTGGACCATGCAAAAAATTAAGGTGATCGTATAACGGGAGCAAGTGCCGCATCGGCCCTGAAGTTTAAAATACGATTTACAAAGCGTGAAATCACTTTTTTTTAAATACTGGCTTTTAAATAAAATGTATTGGAAGAATCGCAATCCAGACTGAATTAACTTTCCGGCAATGTATAAAAATCCAAAATCGGTTGGAAAATATTTAAGTAATTGCAATTTCCCCAGGCCATTGTAGGGTTAAAATGAGATAAATTATGAAAATCGTAAAAAATAAAATATCTTTTTCAGAAACTAACCATGTTATACTTTAGTTTCATTTCTAAGATCCACAAATATTCAGATATAAATTGTTGTCTCTCTTGTGTTATGATAACCTAGTCCCAGGTATGGCCAAAGATGGGATTTTTTTCTTTTATAAATTTGCAAAACTCTAGTTTTGAGTTTTTTTAAAGTTTTGTACAACAAAATACAATATAAAAAAGCGGACACATAGAGATTTATTAATTGCACCTTAGAGAATAATTCTACTGAAAATTACACATATCCCTCTTTTAACTTAGCAGTGACGGCGTTTTAAATTCGAAAATTTTAGAGAAAAGTATGATTTTGGGCAATAATTAGATCACTTCCGATTTTTGTAATTTGATACAAGAGATTGTTTTCCAAAAATTTCGTAAAACTCCGACAGCGGTAACCCTTTCTTTACCAAGGTCAAAGGTAAAATTTTCTATTTTTCTTGAAAGCATATCGAAACAATGTGTGGTTTCTTAGGGAATTCGGTGAAATTTGTCGAAATAACTCTGTTAAAAAATTAGAAATTAACCTTTATAGGCACATGGAATCAAAAACACCCCAAATTTTTAAAGTGTAAAAAAGTGCCATTTGACATGGAAATCCATATAAAAACCTTTAAGCATTTTCTAGAAAACAAAAAAGCAAAATTAACCTGTTTGAGAGCATGGTGTCAAACTGACACATTTGTTATGTTAAATTACGCTGGTTGGCTGAAAAATTGATTTATCTTGTCAAGAGGTGATACTGCGAGTCATAGACTGTGCAGAGGGCTGCCGGTTCGATCCCTGGTCATGTCAATACACAAAAAGTTTTTCATATAGAGACAAATTAACAATTAATAATTACTTTGATCAGTTGACGCAAACTACCACTGACGAGTCTTTGGGTGAGACGAAACTGCGGCAGTCTGGTGATTCCCTTGTGTCTGTTAAATTTTTCAATAAAAATGTTTTCTTTCTCTTCTTCCTATAAATCAACTCTAGAAAAAATTCTTTAGTAACTAATTCTAATATTAATTACGATTGTCCTATGCGACGGTTACAAACACTTAACTATAAAAAAATTCTAATTGCATTTTAAATTTTGTACAAAATTGTAATCTTTTTGTTTCTATATGTAATTAACCAATTATTTCCAACTTTAATATTACTTTTTTATTAAAAACAATCAAAAGCTTGCTTTATATTCAAATATTAAAGTGTATTTTTGGCCGAAGTTCGGCTTCGATTCGGCCTTAAAAACAACGTCTTTGGTCAAATAGGCTTATTGTATTCAGGGGTATGGCATCATGGCACTTTGTTCAAAAAATTGACAATTTTCTTTTTATATTTAAATTTAAATAATAATAAACAACAAAGCAGAAAAAACAAACGCATATATCAAATTTTATTATTTGAATATATTTCGCGTTTGTTTTTCCTTATTTTGAGCAGTTTTCAGCAGTTTTTGAGTTCTCAAATATAGGCTCAGCTGATACTAAACGGATACTAAATAGTTGCTCAGGTAATACTAAATTTCAGCGCCCTCTGCCGGTGAGTAGTGTAAGTTTTGATTTCCTATCTCTATAATTAATAGTCTCTGATTGTATTACAGATTAATGAATAAATAAAATAAAAAAAAAGTCAATTGTTAATCGTATTCATGACGGAACTCTTATATATATATATATTGTACGTAAAATGCAAAAACAAATATTCATATTTCTTTGACACTTACCTTTAGTTGAAGGCTCAGGTGATCCAGGAGAAAATGAGAGAGACGATATAGAACCTTCTGTAAGGCTATTATCGGTTACAGCTTTAATTGTACTGAAATTCCTTGTGCTCCTAATACCACCAACAGTTTCATATAAATCGCATATAACGGCTAGCTCATCTTCAATATTACTCAAAATGTTTTGACTGTCGTTCAATCCATCTATTTGTCTAACTTCAGATTTACTCTGAGCGAGTTTACGCCTGATATTGCCCTTCCAATCTAGCCAAGCCTGTAAAATTTATAATTTGTAAATACAAAATAAAGTTGTGTAGATATTTTACTTACTTTTTTCCAACTTTTTACATCCTTAGTTGGAGGACCTGCAGCGTTAAGATCATTTTTCAGTTCTGCCCAATATTCATCACGAGCTTTTTTATTGCCTTTAACAAAACCGCGTGACAAATCTGGATGTACTCGAAAGAAATTAAGGAAGATTTTATCCTGTGCAGCATTCCTATGTTTTCCTTTGCATGTTGACTCAGGAGATGGTGTGGAGCAATTAGACGATGAAGAACTTTCTGTATCGCTATCTTCTTTATGGGTTTCAGATGTGTCAAAACTACTAGCGTTTTCAATACCATTAACAATTTTAAATAAGCCGGATATAACTGCTAGCTCATCCTCAGTAGGGGGTAAAATGTATTGATTGTCATTACCTTCATCAGTTTGTTGGACCTTGCATTTATTATGGACAAGTTTTCGTCGAATATTACCCTTCCAGTCTAGCCAAGTCTAATTAATTAACTTTTTGTTAATAAAACACAAAATTGAGAAGCGTTTTCACTTACTTTTTTCCAACTGGTTACATCTTTCGTTGGTGGACCCGCAGCGTTAAGGTCGTGTGATAATTGAATCCAATATTTATCCTGAACCTTTTTCTTACCTTTTACGAAACCGCGTGATAAATCCGGATGTACGCGAAAGAAATCAAGAAATATTTTATCCTGTGTAGCATTCCTATGTTTTCCTTTACAAGTTGACTTAGGAGAAGGTGAGGAACAAGTGGACGATGAAGAACTTTCTATATCATTGTTTTTTTTATTGGCTTCCCATGCGCCAAAACTCGTATCGTTCTCTGTACCAAAAACAGTTTCATATAAATCGCATATAACGGCTAGCTGATCCTCAATACAAGGCAAACTATTTTGAATGACGTTATCTTTATCTGTTTGTCCGACTTTAGATTCGCTCTGAGCAAGCTTGCGCCTGATATTGCCCTTCCAGTCTAGCCAAGTCTGAATTATTTACTTTTTGTTAACACATAAAACTGAGAAGCCGATTTCACTTACTTTTTTCCAACTGGTTACATCTTTAGTTGGTGGACCAGCAGCGTTAAGATCGTTTGTTAATTGGGACCAATATTCGTCCTGAGCTTTTTTATTACCTTTCTCGAAACCACGTGCCAAATCTGGATGTACTTGAAAGAAATTAAGAAAGATTTTATCCTGTGCAGGATTCTTATGTTTTCCTCTAAAAGTTGAAACAGGAGGTGAAAAGCAAACAGACGACGAGAAACCTTTACTATCGCTGAGTTCTTTATTTGTATCAGATATTCCGAAAGTCCTAGCGTTTTCAATATGATCCAAAGTTTTATAAAAACCGCATATAACGGCTAGCCCATCCTCAATACGTGTTACATTGCATGGATTGTCGTTACTGTTAACGAGTTTGCGCTTAATACCACGCTTCCAGTCTACCCAAGTCTGCATAAAATTTTTTTTAGTAAGCAAATAAAATCGAGTAGCCTTTTCCACTTACTTTTTTCCAACTGCTTACATCTTTTGTTGGTGGCCCGGCAGCGTTAAGTTCGTTTTTCAATTGTATCCAATATTGTTCCTGGACAATTTTATTGCCTTCTACCAAACCATGTGCCATATCTGGACGTTTTTGAAAGTATTTAAAAAATATTTCATCTTGTGTGGCATTTTTATGTTTTCCCCTACAAAAAATAATAGTTAAAAACTTTTCAAATTAAAATAAACAAATTGTGACTTACATTTTCCTTTATATTTTTTTTTTACTAGTGTCGTTCGTGAACGAACTAGTTCAATTGTACTATTCACTTTGTTGAACACTACTCACTGGTAGGGGGCGTTGAAATGTAGTGTACCTGAGCAACAATTTAGTATCAGAGCTTTGAAGAATTAATTTCTTAATTCAATTTTTCAATTCTGAATTAAAAATTCGATTAATTAATTCACAAATCACCATATATTGAATGGAATTAATTCATATTTGTTTTCGTTCGATTTATTTTGTTACGAATTAATTCAATTGCTATAGTTCTTTTTATTAAATCAAATGGTGAATGCGTTCAGTTTTATAAATCGAACGGAAAAAAGTGAATTAATTCCTTACTGAATTAATTCACCACTGAATTCGTTCAATTTCATTTTCGTTCAGTGAATTAAAGCCTGTTTTCTGCCATTCAGTAGAAGAAAACATTTATTTACAAATAAAATTTCCAACTAAGCAATTTTACAGCGTTCGCTAGTAAAAATGAACAAATTACATATATATATTAATTTGGAAAACTTATGCTTCTCAGTAAAATGTAGATGCTTGACTATGACGTATTTCATTTATACGTTTTTACAATACAATGTTTTCTTCTACTGAACGGCAGAAAACAGGCTTTGAATTCAGCGAACGTAATTTTTGTTTTTCGATTAAATGAACGTAATTTTTTTTTCAATTCAGTGAACGTATTTTTTTTTCATTTTAATTCACCTAACGTAATTTAATTTTTTTTAATTCACTGAACGTAATTTAATTTTTTTTTTAATTCACTGAACGTAATTTTATTTTTTTTTTAATTCACTGAACGAAAATGAAATTGAACGAATTCTGTGGTGAATTAATTCAGTAAGGAATTAATTTATTGGCTTTTTCAGTAAGGAATTAATTCACTTTTTTCCGTTCGATTTATAAAATTGAACGCGTTCACCAGTGAATTAATTCATTTGATTTAATAAAGAGAACTATTGCAATGGAATTAATTCTTTGAATTTATTGTTTGATGAACGCATTCAGTTGAACGAATTCAGTAAATTAATTACGAAAAGGAATTCATTCAATTCTAGAGAAAATTGAATTCGATTGGTAGTGAATTCATGCAAAACAGAATTAATTCTTCAAAGCTCTGTTTAGTATCAGCTGAGCCTATATTTAAAAATTCCAAAATTGCTGAAAACTGCGCAAAATAAGAAAAAATCAAGCGCAAAATATGTTTAAATAACAAAATTTGAGAATTCCTTTTTTTATTTGCTTTTTTGTTTGTTATTATTTCAATTTAAATAAAAAAAGAAAATTGTCAATTTTTTGAACAAAGTGCCATCTAGTGATAACGATGTCGCTATAACTTTTGTTTTTGGTGATGCCATACCCCTGCACCAAGATGGTGTTTCTAGATGACGTTTTTTGTCACACAAACGAAAACGCAATAACAAAATACATGCTATGCTAAAACAATAGAAAAAAATTGTAGAAACCCCCGTGCTCTTTCGTTCCAGCGTTCATTTATTTGTAGTCTTGACTAGCCATGGATTTGTGCCAACATGAAACGAATTACATGCAAAACAATAACAACAAATGTTCGCACAAATCCATTGCTAGTCATGTTGGCACAAATCCATGGCTAGTAAAGACTATAAGTTACTTAGCCTTGTCTAGCCATCCCAACAAACAATATGTTCCGTTTACGTACCGTTTTCGGTCCATCATGAACGGAATCAAACTCCGATTTCTGGATCCATACATTGTACAACTACCCAGGTAGAATTATTAGATAAAAAAGTCATTTGTGTCGTGATTATATTCCCTGCTACGTCAAACGGAAGAAACAAAAGGTGTGTTTGGGTACTTTTCCAGTAAAGTCCAGTAAAAATTACTCAGTAACAAATTTACAGAGAGTAAGGCAAAATTTACTCTCAAAAAGAAAAATATCTAAAAATGTACACAAACAGAAAAATTGTAAGAATTAGTAAAATACTGCTGCCAACTTCTTCCCTAAAAATATCGCTAAATCAAACTAAAAAATCACTAGAAAATATCTAAATTATAAAAAAAAATTAAATAGCGATAAATCCCTAAATTGCACGAACTTTTTAGGTTCTGTTGAAAAATTTCACAAAAATAGCTATATTTTTCAAACTTCTTAAAACTTTCTTAAAAAATTATTGATACATTGCCAAATTTTTTGAACTTTTTTGTTTGTCTTAAAAAGAAAAATCGCTAGTTTTCCCGCTAATAGCTAAATTATATTTTATCCCCCTAAACGAGTTGAAGTATCGCTAAATTTGCCGAGAAAATAGCTAAACTGGCAACAGTTATTAAAATAGCTGATTGCGAAATAAACCTATTCAAATTATTGGATTAATAAATAAAACCTAATAAAATGATCACTTACTCCTTCCATCGTAAATAAGCTTATATTTAAATATTTTTTATTTTTACAAAAAAATATTTCAAAATTATTTAGACAAATGTTTTGTTTCTTCAATCATATGTTTTAAATCAGGTTTTTTTCTTACAAATTCTTACTAGCAAAAATTCATCCAGTAAAAACTTGTAAGTTCTCTGGTATTGAACTGTCACTTTACCCTCTATTTTTCCTCTCTCCTTACTGAGTAATTGTGTAAACAAACACCTTCCAGTAAAAACTTTACAAATTTGTACAAATTTTCGGGTACGCAAACACACTTATTGCCGCAATATTATTCATAAAAAAATTATGACAAAAAATACAATTTTTGAATTGAAGTTTTGACAAAAGAATTAAATAAAGCAAAAAATTGCTGATCAAAAAATTATATAAAATATTATTTATTTTATTATTATTTAAAATAATCAAATAAAAAAAATATAATAATTTTATAAAATGTTTATTATTATTTTAACAATTTTAAATACGAATATTTTTATTATAAAAATAATAAAAGTAATTTCCTTGTAATACCAAATATTTTTTATTACACTTTATTGTAGTACAAAAAATAAAATTTCAATAAAATTTGTTTTTCTCTTACGAAATCTTCATAAAAAAGGAAAAATTATTTTTTCCTTTATTTTAATTTAGATTTTCAAATTATTCCTGACAACAACAAAAATATTTCTTTTTTTTTTAATAAAATCACAACTATTTTTAAACATAACTTCAAAAAATGTTGTTAAAAATATACCTATTTTTTGAGTTAGAAAATTTAATTCTCTTTACTATTTTGATAATTACAAAAATACAATCACATTATTCAATAATTCATGTGAAAACAATATTATTACGAGTAAAAAATATTAATATTGAATAAGTACAAATTAAATAAGAAACAAATTGTGAAAAAATTATAATTTCCCAGCAAACAAAGATGATCATTAATGACTCAGAAATGAGCTCCAAAAACATAAACATTTTTCTACTTTTTCCTATGAAAGTGGTCCGTCCAAAAGAGCCCCCTGTGTACTCAGAAAAATTTAAATAATTTAAATAATTTTGGAATCTTCTTTCAGTCCGAAAAATGAACCCTCGTTTTGAGACAGCTTTTTAGATTGTAGAGACAACTTTTTGGATTGTTTTCTGAGGGTTCATTTTTTCTACCAAAAAAAGAGTGTTTTCAAAAAAACAATAATCATTTCTATGAGCCATTTAAAAATCTTATTTATGAGCGCTCCGAATTTGCTGGCTGGGTTTATTAAATTTTATAACTTTAAAAAATTTTATAAAACATAATTTAATACAAAAAAACTATCCATTTCATAATTTTCATATTTCATACTTCACAATTTCTTTAGCTCTTTATGTATGTTTTTTAAATTTATTTTTTTATATTTCTTTGCATTTGTTGATTTTTGATAATCAACACAAACTTTAAACCATTTGCATCCAGCAAATGAAATGTCGCAACAGCAGTTTTTGTTTTATTAATTTTTCAATTTATCCCACAATCAATTTTATATAAAAAAGTTCTTTTCTCCTCTATCGAGATTTGAACACAAACAAAACACCCCTTCACACACCCCCTAATGTCTAAAAATAACTTTTCACCACACATACTAATTGTGCCACTTTACAATTTCTTAAATAAATTCAAATTCACCAGTACAAATGGCATATTATCATGGCTATTGCACATTTTTGGTCTGCTTTTTTATGCCAACCCAAAAAACGGTGACCATATTAAAATTCCATCTAATCTCGATTTTATTTTTTTACCCATTGAAACACTTTGTACATCCTCTTACTCAATGGTCCTTGCTTGAACCTTTCTTCGAAGCAAATGGTTGTGAGAACATGTCGGATGAAAAGAAAAACATGTTATAGAATTACTGGATACGTTTCTTTTTTCATTTTCTTTTTTTAAGCATACTGCCGAAACCACAGGCCGAAACCCTGGTTTTAATATAAAAGGTTAGATTAATCGAAAACAACAATGAAAACAATAATATTTACGATTTGCAAAAAGGAATAATTGTTTACACTAAAATATTTTTGTATCGTCCGCTACCTACATCGTGTTTACAGCACAAAATCAAACATCAAATGAATGATTGAAGCGCTATGCAGTACCGTGTATGTTCAAAGCTTCATGCACACATACATAAATTTGATGTCATGCATTTTTACCGTGTATATTGGCCTTTAAAATTGCTTTTTCTTAATATTTTTGAGCTTAAAATTGTTTTTTTTTTTAGACTTAAAGCCCAATATTTTGTTCAAAAGAGCAAAAAAATTTTGGACCTCAAAAACTATAATAAAAACATTAAAATGCACAAATTTTTTATGGTCTATAAAAAGTTGCAATCATAATTAACCGAAATGTCACTTTTTCGCTACATTTTCAAATGGTCCTGTCTATTAAATTGATGCGAAAAAATTTCCACCGCAATTTCACGCAAGTGAAAAATCATTTTTTTTATATGGAGTTTGACAGCTTTTTTCGCAAAAGTACGAACAAAATACCGGGCTTAATGCCCAAAAACGTTTTTTTTGCTAAAAAAAAATCTCTTAATTTTGAACTTTAAACAAAAACAAAACAAAAAAAATTGAAAACCAAAATTTTTTAAAAACTACTAGTTTTTGGTTGTAGTGTAATACTGCATTTAGACTGAGCAAAAACTACCTAGTTTTTGTACAAAACTAGTTTTTGTTTGTTTTTTATGCATGCGTTTTGACAAGTAAAAACTACAAATGGCCAAAAACTAGGTAGTTTTTGCTCAGTCTAAATGCAGTATAATACTGCATTTAGACCGAGGAAAAACTACCTGTTTTTTGGCTAATGCTAGCTTTTATTTGTCAAAATGCATATAAAAAAAAACACGTTTTGTACGAAAACTAGGTAGTTTTTGCTCAGTCTAAATTCAGTATAAATTGTGTTTAACACAAATTTTAAGTGCTCATACAACCTCTAGTTTTTGGATCATTAAATCTGGACGAGATTAGGTCCATTCGATTACTGGATAATTTGTACAAATTTGTACAAATTTTTACTGGATGTCGTTCGTTAACACAAATACTCAGTAAACAGAAAGAAAAAAGAGAGAATAAATTGACATTTCTATGATGAGAGTTTCTAGTCTTCTTCTTTTTCTTGCAAATTTTTACTGTATAAGTTTTTGCCAGTAAGAATTTGCGAGCAGAAAAAAACATGATTCGAAAACACATGTTCGTTTATTGAAAACAAAAAAAAAATATTTTACAATTATGTTATTTTATGGAAATTCAAAGCAATGAAATTTTCAAAATAAATTATGGGAAATATAAGAAAACCTTCTAAAAAGTTCCTGCTTAAGATTTAACATCAAAAAATATCGTCTTCAATAGCGACCAGCTAAAATTTATTTGTATATTTGGTGTTGTAATCAGCTGTGTCTACAAACTTGCAAATTGTTGCAAATTTTCTGTTCGCGTACATGTTTGGGAAAATTTTATTTTGAGAGTAAATTTAGTCTTACTCTCTGTAAGTTTGTACTGAGTAATTCTTACTGGACTTGACTGAGAAAAGTAATCGAATGGACCTATTATTTCTTTATTGAGTGTTAAGGGGATTCGAATGATTATTTGCAATATTCGTTGAAACTAATTTAATTATAACGTTTGAATTTCCTAAATATTTTTTACGTTTCTCCTCCTCGTATTCCTCGGGATGCCACTTTGTATGATGCTTAGCAATATTGGAATCTGTTTTAAACTTTTTAGGACACCATGGACAAGAATAAAAAGGAGTCTCAGAATGAGTCAAAATATGTTGCTGAAATTTACATGAAACTTGAAATGTGTAAAACAAAAACATTATAAGCAATCCTACCCTTAATGATCTCGGTCTCTTAAAAGCCTTATTACATATTGTACATTTATGATTATAGTCCATTTGATGAGCATATTTTATGTGAGTATTAAGTCCATGTTGGTTAGCTGTTATTTTTGAACATATTGTGCATTTGTACTCTTTTTGTTCACCCACTGGGTGCTTAAGACTTTTGTGTTTAGTTAATGCAGATTTATTAACCAAAATAAAACCACAAATATCACATATTTTAGTAGAGGTATGCATTGATTTAACATGACCTTTAAGTGTCCATTTGTTACCAAAACTATAAAATAAGAAATTCAAAACGCTCTCAAAATTCACGAATTTTAAAGAACTACCTACATATGTACTTACTTTTTACCGCACTCTGAACATGAAAACAATTTTTCTTCTTCCGATAAATGTCTTGTTTTGTGACAATCCAATGAAAAACGGGTAAAAAACCGATTACCGCATATATCACAGCAATAATTTTTTTCTTGATGTGTTTTGCTATGATTTTTAAAGCTTAAATGATCGCTCATTATTTTACCACAATCTATACATTTATAATAATATGGATCTAAATGCAGATGAATATGTTCCGATAGAAATCTTCTTTTAAAGAATTTCTTATTACAACATATAGCATAACCCGGCTCAAGATGTTCCTTTTGAAAGTGATTACACAAATCAAGAAAAGTTTCCATAGGGATTTGACAAATATCACAAATCAGTTTAAAGTTTTTTGAAATAAATTTATCTCTCTCCATATTTATGTTGGTTGTACCAATTTCTGTACCAGACTCGTTAGTTGGATTAGTTTCTATGTTAGATTCATTATTGGAATATGCATCAGAATTGTCACCAATTTTTAATGGAGAAAGGCTGTGCTTTATTTTATCTAGCAATAATAAATGCTCATCAGTTGTTATGTCTTTTGTATGTTCTAAATTATTTTGAGAGCCCTTTCTATTTGAGTTCGTATATTTCGATTGCTTAGGTTTGTTAGATGTATTTAAAGGATCTGCAACTTGCTTACTTAATTGCAATAACGATATGTCATCTTCATACAAATCTTCAAAATGTTCTTGTTTTATGGTTTTTTGTTCTTCTATAATCGTTACAGGTTTTACAGTGTCTTGCATTGTGATTTCCGTTTCATATGGGATCTCAATTTTCATTATTGAACCAAAATGCATATGGGCATCTTCTATCTGTATATAGAATCTGTGGAAATCATTTAATTGTTGCCAGCATTTGGAACAAAGCCAGGATGATAGTTGTATAGTTTGCTTAAATAAGTTTCGAAAGAGTTAAGCCTATCCCAAGAGTGTTGTAACTAACTTACCATTGACCAAAAATATTTCTCTATTAGATTTTGTATATTCCTTTCTTGCCATTGTGAAGAATTAACTTTTATATTATCTTTAAGTTTATTGTTCATCTGTAGGCATAATAAACAACTTTCCATTTTATCTAAAATTTCTTTTAAGATTTTCGATCAAAAGAACTACGAGTTTCATATTTGGCTAGGTCGATTCTTTTATACCCTACATCGTTATTATCCTTGATTGTTATGTATTTACCCCGGTGTCTTCAAATGCAATAAATTATGTAATATGAAATGTCAAAACCATTGCAGCGAAACGTCAAAATGATATCAATTGCACAGTGGTGGAGAAGACTTGACCATTTCATGAATAAGAAATATCATAATTTTTTTTCGAAAAACACAAAATTTTATCAAACAAAGATTTTTATCGACAAATAATAAAAAACTAAAAACTTTTCCATTCTTTTTTGCCAAATTTTTTGTTGTTTTTTTATTACAAAATTAAAACGAAAAGTGACATTTCGTGGCAGGCATCATTGCAAGAGAGTTACCTAGTCTCTTGACATGCAAAAAAATGATAGCAAGCAATTGTCAAAATGCTCTCATCTCAAGTGAAGACACTCAATTTCAATTTTATTGCAATATCATGATATCGCTGACATGCCATCGGATCTTGCAATGATGCCAGAGATCAAATGTCACTTTTAGTTTTCATTTTAATTTTGTAATAGAAAAACAACAAAAAATTTGGTAAAAAGGAATGGAAAAGTGTTTAGTTTTTTATTATTTGTCGGTAAACATTAATGTTTCATAAAATTTGGTATTTTTCGAAGAAAAATCTATGATACAGTAGACGCTCGCAAATTAGAACCGCTTTGTTTTTGAGGCAATTCTAATTTCTGAATTATTCTAATTTCTGGACGTTTTTTTTCGTTTCGTTTCCAATGATAAAGTGTTTTTTTACGTTTATTTAACATTTTAAATGATACACTTTCACTATTTAATAGAGACTGCCAAATAATATGTACACGCGTATCAAATTTTACAAATAAACTAGCCAAAAATGTACATAAATGCGACAAAAAAAAAACAAATAGGGAAAAACATATATAATTTGGTGATTCCCCTTTTTAGTTTTACTTTATTCAAACAGAATATAAACAAATTGGGGATTTCATGTGTATTCAAATAACCAAAAAAAACGCTCAGAAATTAGAATTTTAAATTCGAAATTCAGAGCGTTTAATGTATTGCAAACATTGATTCTAATTTCTGGACGTTCGAATTACTGAAAGCTCTAATTTGCGAGCGTCTACTGTATTTCTTATCCATGAAATGGTCAGGTGTTCTCCACCACTCTGCAATTGATATCATTTTGACGTTTCGCTGTAATGGTTTTGACATTTCATATCATATAATTTATTGCATTTGAAGACACCGGGATATCATGATATTGCAATAAAATTGAGTGTCTTCACTTGAGATGAAATCATTTTGACAATTTCTTGCTATCATTTTATTGCATGTCAAAACACTAGGTAACGCTTTTCTTCATCGTTCTTTTAAGTGGTGAATATCGAAATCTCGAAAGCACACACAGTTAATCTACGTTTGGCTTAAATTATTTAGTAGAACTATGACTAAGGCAGTTTTTTGGATTCCAATAAAACTAAGTTTAATGGGTTATTTAATTAATCTCATAATAAACCAAGTTTATCTCAGCGTGATGTTTTTCAGTTCTAGGTTAAGAAACGCCAAATTACTTGACGTAGCCACTTTGATTGTGTCAAAATAATTAATATCCAATTGGAATTGTCATTTTAGGATTCTGTATTTTATCTATCAATAAGTGGCAATGTGGCATCGCTTAAAAAATTATTTTCCATCAGCTGTTTTGTTTTGACAAATTTGTACTTTAGTTTAACTGGCCATTGCTGCTGGGTTAAGCCTCAATTAAAAGTGAATTAAACGACATCTGAAAAACAATATATTAAGTTTAAACAATGTTTAACTAATAAACAAAATTGAACCACATGCTAAAAACTCGGCTTAAGGTATTCATATTCACCACTCGGAAAATACAATGAAGGAAAGCTTATAGATATTCAATTTTGAATAAAGCACACATAGTTGCTTCGAACAAATGCATCCTCTACATAATTATTAGTGTCCGACCGAACTCACTTTTTAAGGCCGAACCGAAGCCGAAGCCGAACTTCGGCCAAAATTACTAAGTTCGGCCGAAACCGAAGCCGAATACTTTTGTGTTTGAATAAAAACACAATTTTATGCAACTTTTTCAAATTCAAAAACGCGGAAACCAATTTCTAAATATTTTTAAATTACAAAAACATAAAAAAGTTGTATTTTTCGCTCTTTAAGTAAAAATTAAGTTAAAAATGTTTATATTTATAAGTTACTATACAAAATTAAAGAGCTAAATGTTGCAAAATATTGATTTATAGAAAAGTTCGGTATTCGGCCAAAATTTTGCCGAACACCGAACTTGGCCGAACATCACTTTTTGGCCGAACTCCGAAGCCGAATACTCGGTCGGACACTAATAATTATAAACTATATATTTAATTACGTTACAAACGGCTAAAAAGAACTGAATATACCACCCATTGTCTATAGTGGATTGTGGAAAATACATAACTTTCAAAAGAAGAGATGTTCCGTAACAGCCCAGCAAAAAAAAAACCGAATGCATTCTACAAGAATGCATTTTTCACTGCATATAAAGTAGCTATATATGCTGATTTCTTACTTCCAATAAACGTATTTTAAATGACTTCCAAAATGCCATTAATTAAAAACTTTTTTTACTTCCCAGAAAAAAAATACCTGACCAAGATCCGTAAAAGCACCTATACTGTTCGGTACAAATGCGTTCAAATTGAGGTGAAAAACGCATTCTTTTAACATTGGCTTGTCATAGGAGAGAAGGTGTTTATGCTACTTTAAGTCTGCTTTGCACGTCATAAAAATGAGTGCTTGGATGTTCTTTTTTATATAGGAAAGCAATTCATTTTTGTTACTATCTAAGGAGAGATGAAAAGTAACTTCTTGGGAATGCATTCAAATATATATTTAAGAAGTGATATTTATGACTTTTGAATGCATTCCCAAGGAGTTCATCTCTCCTTAGATAGTAAAAAAAATGAATTACTTTCCTATATAAAAAAGAACATCCAAGCACTCATTTTTATGACGTGCAAAGCAGACTTAAAGTAGCATAAACACCTTCTCTCCTATGACAAGCCAATGTTAAAAAAAAGCCTTTTTCACCTCAATTTGAACGCATTCGTGCCGAACAATATAGGTGATTTTACGGATCTTGGTCAGGTATTTTTTTGCTGGGAGCTGTTTTGAAACAGTGAGGGAATTCACGATCGCGATTTGCATTTTCTCAGCCTTGAGTAGTTATGACGATGCAAACTGAGCTTTTTACATTAAGTGTGTTTGCTTACCCGAAAATTTTTACAAGTTTTTACTGGAAGGTGTTTGTTTACACAATTACTCAGTAAGGTGAGAGTAGGGTTGCCACATGGCCTTGAATGGCCTTGATTGTCAAGTTAATTTAGGTCTTGTCAAGTGCCAAGGTCAAATTTATTTTGTCAAGTTAAATTGAATTTTTGTCGTATCAGTAGTTAAAAAAAAACATGTAAAATTACAAAACTGATGAAATTTTTTTGAGTAGCATTTATTTCTAAACAATAAGAAAAGAAAGATGAACTCCTAAATTCAGAAACGCTTTGTAAAATTATAGGAGGTTTATTGAACAAATTTTGTATGAAAATGACGTTTTGTAAACCTGATATAACTTTAGAAAGCATTTATGAATTGAGGGTGAAGTCTGCAGGAAGTCGTTGAAATGTTCAAACTTTAGGCCAAAAAAAATATATAAATTTTTCATAATTCTCGCAACGCCATTTTAAAATTTTAGCATATTTTCTTTCCTGAAACCTAAAAAACCAAAACTTTTTTTTCATAAATTTATTAAATTGATGATATATAATCAAAATAAAATGGCGCTTAAGGTATATCTTTGGTTTTGAGAGCGCGAGTAGAGATTTACGAAAGACGGTTTTCCTTAAAAATCGGTAAACAATAATTTTACTGGGACAATAAAAACCTTAAGTGCTATTTTATTTTGATTATATGTATATCATCCATTTAATAAATTTATAAAAAAAATGTTTTGGTTTTATACGTTTCAGAAAAAAAATATGTTAAAATTTCAAATTGACGATTCGAAACCTATGGAAAGTTTATATATTTTTTGGCCTAAAGTTTGAAAATGTCAACGACTTCTTGCAGACTTCATCTTTTTCTTCTTATTATACAGGAATAATTGCTACAAAAGAAAAAATAAAACTAATTAGAAATTTATTAATTCAGTTCGAGGCCAATTTCCTTATTATGAATAAACATAATAAGTGCTTTTTTCAAAAACTGCTATTTTTCTTCATCAGGATATTCTCCTAACAAATACTTCACAGAGTTTTTGCTTTCAAAAACCTCTAACACTTTCAGGAATGAAAAGACAAAATAAAACGCTAATCAATTTCGTCAATTTATGTCCAAACTTCAGTGGCTAGTACCACTATCGAGTTTGTCCCCGAAAATTCCAAAAAAAAACCGACATTTTTTTTATGAATCTTAATAAAATGGCGAGTGTATTGAAAAATTATAAATTTTTATATTAAGAATTACCCTACTGCACACTAGACCGTACCTCAAAAACACATTTCGCCGTACACCCTCCAATATGAAATATTTTTGCAAGGCGATTTCAAAAAAAATTTTTTTTTTGCCGAACGTAGGGGTCGCCTTTTTAAATTTTTCGTTATAGCTTCGGCATTTAAAATCGGATTTTAAAGTGTCAAATATCGATTTTTTTGCCTCGAGGAGACCAGTGTTTTGCTATAAAGGAAAAATCCAATGAAAAAAAATTTAAAAAGGCGACCCCTACGTTCGGAAACCAATATATAAAAAAAATTCTACTGGGTTTATCGAAAAACTTCATTAGCAAAAGTTTAATGAGTTTTTGCGAGCTTTAATTTTCTGACATTAGGGTGGTAGCAACTGAGATCTGGTGGCTAACTACTAGAACGGGATACTTGAGGTCAATGGCCCTCGAGAGAAAAACACCGGTCTCCTCGAGAGAAAAACATCAATGTATCATACTTTAAGATCCGAAAAACCAAAGATATAACGACAAATGTAAAATGGCAACCCCTACGTTCGGCAAAAAAATAAAAAAAATTTTTTTTTTGAAACCTCGTTGCAAAAATACTTCATATTGGAGGGTGTACGGCGAACTTTTTTTTTTTTGCCTGTAAGGTGGTACGCTCTACTGCACACATATACACATTAAATTTTTTATTGTCAAGTTATTTTTTTTAAATCAAGTTATTTTTTGCGAAGTGTCAAGTTATTAGACTTTTGCGATGTGGCAACCCTAGGTGAGAGGAATAATAGAGGGTAAAGTGACAGTTCAATACCAGAGAACTTACAAGTTTTTACTGGATGAATTTTTGCTAGTAAGAATTTGTAAGAAAAAAAACATATGATTTAAAACATATGATTGAAGAAACAAAACATTTGTCTAAATAATTTTTTGTAAAAATAAAAAATATTTAAATATAAGCTTATTTACGATAGAAGGAGTAAGTAAGTGATAATTTTATTAGGTTTTATTTATTAATTCAATAATTTGAATAGGTTTATTTCGCAATCAGCTATTTTAATAACTGTTGCCAATTTAGCTATTTTCTCGGCAAATCTAGCGATACTTCAACTCGTTTAGAGGGATAAAATATAATTTAGCTATTAGCGGGAAAACTAGCGATTTTTCTTTTTAAGACAGTCTTCACATTTTCTTAGCATTTTTTTACATTTATTTCCTTGACAGAATTTTTGAATCATTATTATTCAGCGATTTATCGGTAAATTTTTATGGAAAACAAAAAAGTTCGAAAAATTTGGCGATGTATCAATAATTTTTTAAGACAGTTTTAAGAAGTTTGAAAAATATAGCTATTTTTGTGAAATTTTTCAACAGAACCTAAAAAGTTCGTGCAATTTAGGGATTTATCGCTATTTAATTTTTTTTATAATTTAGGTATTTTCTAGTGATTTTTTAGTTTGATTTAGCGATATTTTTAGGGAAGAAGTTGGCAGCAGTAATTTACTAATTCTTAAGCTGCCTACACACTAGGGAACATGGTTGAGGGAACAAAAAATATCAAAAAATTTTGTAAACACGAAATGTACGCTCTCAACACTCACACACACACAAACGCACTCACACATTCACAAAAAATGCTCTCTTTTTTTAAGTATGTGCCCTAGTGTGTAGGCAGCTTTACAATTTTTCTGTTTGCGTACATTTTTAGATATTTTTCTTTTTGAGAGTAAATTTTGCCTTACTCTCTGTAAATTTGTTATTGAGTAATTTTTACTGGACTTTACTGGAAAAGTACCCAAGCACACCTATTGGGTGCAAAATACCATCGTGAGTACCCGCAGTTATATATTTGGTTGCAGTCAGCAGATACACATGGAAATGTACATACATAGATATATGCCAAAGAAATATTGGGAATGTTTTCCAGAGAAATCCGCTATCGCTACAATTGATATGTAGCGCTTTATAATTACCTTAATCTGGTGAACAATGCTACTTTTATTTTTGGTTTAAAATTTAACCCCTAAATTCATAAACGCACTGTAAAATTATAGGAGGTTTAATGAACAAATTTTGTATGAAAATGACGTTTTGTAAACCTGCTATAACTTTACAAAGCATTTATGAATTGAGGGGTAAGTATTTGTAGAGGTTTCTTTGTTTTTTTTTAAATTTTCTGTTCCTTTATAATTATTTTTGCATGTGTTTATTATTCTTAAAAAAATATACTCTACCAAAATAAGGTAGCGCTACCTCAACATGTTGACTTAGCGGTAGGTAATCACGGCGTTCACCAGATTGTTGAGTAGCTGATTAGTAGTGTCCGACCGAACTCACTTTTTTAAGGCCGAACCGAAGCCGAACTTCGGCCAAAATTACTAAGTTCGTCCGAAACCGAAGCCGAATACTTTTGTGTTTGAATTAAAATACAATTTCATGCAACTTTTTCAGATTCAAAAATGCGGAAACCAATTTCTAAATATTTCTAAATTGTAAAATATTTAACTTAATTTTCGCTCTTTAAGTAAAAATTAAGTTAAATATGTGCATATTTATAAGTTACTATACAAAATTAAAGAGCTAAATGTTGCAAAATATTGATTTATAGAAAAGTTCGGTATTCGGCCAAAATTTAGCGTAACACCGAACTTGGCCGAACTCTGAAGCCGAATACTCGGTCGGACACTACTGATTAGTAACAGTTGAGCGTCTGGTAAACGTACTCATTGTTTATAATACTTCTATGGCTTTGTAGCAACCCCAAGCGAAGATATTTGGAATTAAAGTTCAAACATTGACATGCTGATAGTCTCGAGCGGGTTGAAATTTTTTTTTAATTTCATATATTTTCTATTACTAAACTCACCTTAAAATCTTTATAGTTTCTGTTCATCACACAATTTTTGAGACTAATAAAAGATTTAGCCCTTAAAGCACCGTAAGTTGTATTTCACGTGGACAAATTTCACTCGAACTTTAAAGGCTTTAAACTTCAATTTAAATTATAAAAATTAACAATTTCTGAACTTTATAACAAAGACACAATCACAATATATACAAAATGTCACTTTCTCACCGGAAAAATAATAGTCTTGTATATTGAATTCGCGTGAAAACAAACCCTACACACTGCTCACGTGAAAGTCATTATTATCATCATTTTATATTGAGTATAACAGTTTTTTTACGTGAAATCGAAACAACTTACTGTGCTTTAAGCACGTGTAAAAACGGTTATACTTCATATAAAAAAAAATTATTTTTCACTACAACGAGCTTCGCGTGAAAATTGTGTAGACTTTGTTTTCACACAAATTTAATATACAAGAGTATTTTTTTCCTGTGAAAAGCACCGTAAGTTGTTTTTCAAGTTGAAAAATTTCATTCGAACTTTAAATGCCTCAAATTGCAATTTAATTTAAACAAATGAACAATTTTTTTAATTTTATAACAAAGACACAATCAAAATAAACACAAAATGTCACTTTTTCCCAAGAAAAATAATAGTCTTGTACATTAAATTTGCGTGAAAACAAACTCTACACAATTTTCACGTGAAACTCAAACAACTTACGGTGCTTAAGTTGTCTCGATTTCACGTGAAAAAAACTGTTATACTCCATACAAAAAAAGATTTTTCACGACAATGAGCTTCACGTGAAAACTGTGTAGACTTTATTATCACGCAAATTTAATGTACAAGACTATTGTTTTTCTAGCGAAAAAGTGACATTACTGGTTTATTGTGATTGTGTCTTTGTTATAAAATTAAAAAATTGTTATTTTTTATATTTTTAAGCACCGTAAGTTGTTTGAGTTTCACGTGAAAAAACTGT
The DNA here is from genome assembly GCA_949987735.1 of Leucophora obtusa. Classification (NCBI taxonomy): domain Eukaryota; kingdom Metazoa; phylum Arthropoda; class Insecta; order Diptera; family Anthomyiidae; genus Leucophora; species Leucophora obtusa. Next base: position 51,872,505 of record OX465299.1, read on the forward strand.
TATACTCCATGTAAAAAAATGATTTTCCACGACAAACAGTTTCACGTGAAAATTGTGTAGAATTTGTTTTCACGCAAATTTAATGTAATGCAAATTTAATTGGGAAAAAGTGACATTTTGTGTTTACTTTTATTGTGGCTTTGTTATAAAATTAAAAAATTTTTCATTTGTTTAAATTGCAATTTGAGGCATTTAAAGTTCGAGTGAAATTTTTCCACGTGAAAAACAACTTACGGTGCTTTACAATTAAGTTCTTATTATTTTCAAAAAAATGTCTTCAAGAATTTTCCGATGTACAAAATCTTAAGTGAATAGAGTTAAAATTTCCAAGAGATGGCGTTGAATGAAGCAAATAATTTTTAAGTAATTTGGCAAAAAAAAAAAGCAATTGGGAATTATAAACCAATTTTCACTAAATTAAAACATTTTTAATTTGGGAAATGTTCGTAACATTTCACAGCAAAAAACGAGTAAGAAAGTTATTTGGGCACGTCAGCTATAAGAAACCCTACACCAGTCTGGTTGAACGTCAAATAATGCTTTAATCCGAAATTCGAATGGGTTGAAATGGACTTGTGTCAAAATTAGTATATAAAATTATAAAAAATTAGAAAAATGGTAAGAAATTTAAATTTTAGCTAATGTTCGGTGTATTTAAGAGAAAATCGGATGTGGGCGATAGGTCTAAGATGGACCGATCCTAACTAGAATCAATAGGTTTAATTCTTGGGCCCATGTGAGTGATCGTACTTAAATTTCATTAAAATATCTTCGTATTTGCGACCTGTAGAGTACAAATAAATCAATTCTGGGGAGACGCTTTTATTGACACTAGGTCTAACCATGGAGCGATATAAGACGGTGCACACAATTTTATCAAAATATCTTCGTACCTGCGACCTGTAGTGTGCGAATAAGCCAATTTTGGTATATTTTGGAGTTACAAACATATCCTCAAACTTTGTATACTGTCCACGTACTGGTGTAGGCTATAAAAATCGATCTTAGGAAAAGTACTTAAGTACTTGTCATAAAAAATTTTGAATATTATTTTTTGTGTGAAAAAAGGGGATTTTGTACACTCAGATAAAAAAGTTTGTAAACAAATTTGTAAACAGTTTCCAATCGCACTATACTATTTTTATACTGATTATTAGTACAATTTTTATTTTTAGTAATCATTTCTGCTATTCTCTTATTACAAATTACGGACTTTTTTTACTAATTTTCGCTGCTGATTTCAGAAAAACATTTTACTAATTTTTCAAAACCGAGTGCTAAATTTAGCAGAAAAATATACTAATTTGAAAATATTTTTTTTGTTTTTTGATTTTTTACAATTCTTGTTTAGTTTATATTTGTTACTATTGATATATTCTTAGTTTAGAAATAACACCCAGAAAATTTTATTGCATCTCCAATGCATAAAACGGCAATAACTGGAGAACCGTTTGCAATTTTGACTCCAAATTTCAAGAACGATGAAGTAATTATACGCTTGTTACAATCGAAAGGAAAAAAAAATTTTTTTAGATTTTACAGTTTTTATATTTTTTAGTACAATTTTTTGCTAATTTCAGCAGTACGATTTTAAATTACAGTTTACAGGAATTTACTGAAATTTAGTAGCTGCAACTAATTATTTATACTAATTTCATTGTACTAAAATTATGATATTTAGTAAGTTTTTTAACTGATTTTAGCAAATCGATTTTGAATTGCATTTTACATAAATTTTACTAAAATTTAATAGCGGCTACTAATTTTTTCTACTAATTTTATTGTACTACAGATCAGCAGACATGTGTTGCTAAAATTAGCAAAAAATACCGCTGGCCTCAAAACAGTTACATTTCCCGTAATAAGAGCAAAATTTTCAGTAGCCATTACAGACTTTTTTGGTTGAGTGTAGCTTATCTAAAAACTTTATAAAAGAGTATCAACCTATTGCCTGCATTATGTACAATACTAGGTATTCTTCTAAGTACATAGTAAATATGTTTTATATACACATACAGACAGGGCTTTTAAGACTTCAATCCCTCATTCTATTTTCAATTCTGATGGAATGATTTAATTCTCAAACTTGAATTTTATACATCGAATGAAGTCTTAATTGGTCTCATTCGATTTAATTTGAAGATTTCAATAATTTTTTCATCACTCTATTTGTTCAATAAATAAATTCAATCGTTTGGGAATTCGATCGATTTCTAGTTCATTCGATTGAGTAATTTGGGAATGATATTCGATTTTCTTCATTCGATTTTAAGTTTTGAAAACAAACAACTACTTTATTAGTTTTTATTAAAGGAATTAAATATGCTTTACTACTAAAGGAGCTTTAGTTTATAGCAACAACTATAACATAGAAAAAATAAAAGTTTTGTAAAAAACATGTGTTGTAATACACTGATAACCCTGTGGAATAAATTCAGGTTAGCAAAAGTTAGGTCGATTCTGAGAGTGAGGGGTGAAAATAGAGGCTAAATTAGAAGACCCGTATCGCGGCGTTTGCTTATGTTAGTTCGAATTTTTTATATGGTTTTTTGGCTATAATTCGTCGACTAATTGATATTTTTTAAATCTGTAAAAGCCAAATTATAGCTGCACCCAAAATATTTCGTAGTTGATTTTGACGAAAATTTCAACTATCTTATAGGTGAAATACCCTAACTAATATATAGTTGAATTGAATTAGTTGGTGTCAACTAAGTTTTTAAATATCAGCAAGTTAACTAGAAATTTAGCTACTTTCAACTATATATTAAATAAACTTTGAGTTTAGTGCATATCAACTATATCCAATTTAAATATGGTTAATATAAACAATAGATCTTGCTATTTTATCTTATTTACTGTATTGAATATAACAAACTTTATATTTTATAAAAAATTTTAATATCAATAAATTTAAAACAAACTTCAAAATATTCTCCTACAGCCTTAAAAGTATAGAAAAAAGATTCTTCTGTTGTTTCCTATTGAACTTCTATTTCTTGCCATCTGCCATTAAAATTTTCAATGAACTACGAAAATTTTCTTTTCCTTTGGAAATTATTTATCTGCGTCCGACTAATATTAAACTTTATTACATCCTTTGGTAAAGAAATATTTTCGATAAAAAAAAATGTGATATAATCCACTACTTTGATTACCTTGGAGTTAAGATCTGCACTAATAATAATAACAGAGAACCCAAATTTCTTTAATTCATTAGTTGATTAAATTTCCATATTTTGAAGTTAAATTTTTAAATTATTTTAACTTACAAATATGTTTGATATTCTAACTTGAATTTTTTTACAGGGTAATTATAACATTGATAATATAAAACAAAAATATAGTTGCTTATAATTAAAGATAGTTTTTTGAAATTTATTTGATTTTAACTATGGATTTTGTTAACTATCCTACTATTGAAATTTTTCGGTGTAGAGACCTGAACAACAATTAAAAAAAAAACAAAAAAAAAAATCAATCAAATCAATTTTTTTTTAAATTTTAATTGTTGTTCAGGTCTCTAGCAATAATTTGGATTTTACAGATTTAAAAAATATCAATTAGTCGACGAGTTATAGCCAAAAAACCAAATAAACAATATGAAAAATGAATGTATGGGAATGACATAGGCTAACGTTGATAGCATGTCTGACAAACACAGCTATTATACCTACTATATAAAAAAAATGTTACAAGTAAACAAAAAGATATACAGGACATAAGAACTGACGTACATCGCTTAAGGCTGGTTTACACTATAAGATTTTCGGTACGTTTTTGCTTTAGTACACATACAAAACATATAGGCAAGGTTTCAAAATCTTTTCGAAAATCTTATAGTGTAAACCAGCCTTTAATTGAATCGAATGATTCTGAGTGGATCGGTATACTTAAAAATGGGCCTAGGACCAATATTTTTGGTACAACAAACATCCGTATAAACTCAATATACCCTATCCATGTAGTTACATATGTATGTCATAACTACATCACGGTACTATTTTGTATGGGGACTAGGGTTTGGGACTTCCCGGACTTTTTTATTTCCCGGGAAACGGGAATGAACAAATTTGAATGGAAAAATTTTATCCCGGGAAATATTTTTGAGCAAAATTGTTAATGAAAACAACCAATATAAGTAATTTTTGTTAAAAAAAAAACACTATTTCAGTACAAATTAGTGTTTCCAATTCGGTTAATCGATTAACCGATTCCTCGATTAACCGCCTCTGTTTCGGTTAATGTCGAAACAAATAATTTAAAACTCAAATAATTATTCGATCCGAATAATCGGTTAAAATAGGTCGATTAACCGGTTAAATTTTTAATATGGAATTTTTCCTTTATTTTTTCCCAATACTTCATAATTTTCTTAACTTTAGTTAAAAAACTGCAAGAAAAGCTTAGAAAAAACAAAAATTAACTAAAATACCATGGAATTCTTTTAAAATCTAGTGAAAGAGGTCCTTAAGCCTTTAGATATATTTTTTCAGCAAGGCCAAAATAAAGATGTTTTAAAACTCCTCAAAACACACGACGTGTTTGGCTGGAGCAGCCTTGAAGTACTATATAGGCTTAAGGAAATAAAATAGACAATTAACTATATCTGTTTTAATTATTTTAAAAACTATAAAAGTAATATAAATTATATTTCCATGCCCTTCATGGCAAGGTTTTTTTTTTAATTTCAATTAAATTTTATTTTCAATTTTATAAAAATTATACAGTATGTCTCAATAATATCCCTGCGAAGCCGGTTGGCTTGTCTGCATTTGTTTCAAATCTGTGTCATACAACTGTCAATCAACATCTTAATTCTGTAGAAACTCCAACTCTATGCTCCAACTTATCTTACATCTCCCAAGAAAGTGTGTATATTCGGTTCAAATATCACATTATTTCTATAACATCCCTACGGGAAATTTTAACAAACTGTCACCGAACTGGCCCCTTTATATGAAATAGACTGGTCACTTTTACATGGCGTTGTCATTGGAGGGAAAATTGACCCCTTGTGACATGTCACAAGACAAATCCCAGGACAGGTCCCTGAACTTTGTTTTTTTATGAGAGTTCAGTAACCTGTCCTAGGATTTGTATTGTGCAAGGTTGGCAACCGATACCGTTATAATACCGTTATCCGTTTCTAAACCCTTTCAAATTGACAACCGATACCGATACCAATACCGAAATTCTTGATTTCAAAAAATACCGGAATTCAAAAACCTTTTCCCGTAATACCGGTATCGTACCGGCATGGAATCGGTTTTAAAAAAATTGTTTTTTTTCACGTTTTTAGCAAAAATACTATTTTTTTAATATAAAATTAGCAAAATTGTTAAACAATTAAACTTTTTTATTCATTGTTAATAGAAAATCGTGTTACAAATTCAAAGTGCGGTTATCAGCCTTTAATTTGCATTGATCGCAATACAAATATAAAATATTTGTAGTGAATCAACTTGTGTTCCTATAGATTTAAAAAATGTTTGTGTTTAAAAAATAAAACACTTAGAAATTTTTAATAACTAAGGGCCTGTTTATCTATTACGAAAATAGTCTAAACGAAAGAAATTGACAATCACTTTCGTCAAAAATACATGGGAAACAAAAACAAATTTTCGTTACTTTGCTTTCGTTTAGAGTATTTTCGTAATACATAAACCAGGGCTTATTGTTTTTTGTTCATATTATAAAAACATTTCCATAAACTATAGTTATCCTTTATAAAAATTTAATAAAATTGAGTTTTTTATATTTAAGAACGTTTTTTTACATTTTAGTAAATTTTTTCAATAATACCGGTATATACCGGTATTAATGTTTCGGTATCGGTTATACCGATACCGATATGATTAAAATACCGTTACCGATACCGAAACAAATAAAAAATCGACACCAATACCGATACCTATACCGTTATTCGTTTCGGTTGCCAACCTTGGTATTGTGACATGTCACAAGGGGTCAATTTCCCCCTTCTATGACAACGCCATGTAAAAGTGACCAGTCTATTTCATATAAAGGGGCCAGTTCGGTGACAGTTTGTTAAAATTTCCCGTAGGGATGTTCCACTAGAAATACCATAGAAACCAAACCCGTTTCCCGGAATTTAGTGACATTTCGCATTAGTGCAATTAACAATAAACAAATAACCTAAAGTTGACACAAAATTAACGTGAAAATATTCAAATTTATATGAAATTTGACATCTGTAACTGTACACTGAGAATTGAAATTCAGAAAATATCAATTGAAATTCTATTGATATTTTCTGAATTTCAAATGACGATTTCTGAATTTCAATTGATATTTTCTGAATTTCAATTGATGTTTTCTGAACATCAATTGATATTTTCTGAATTTCAAATGATATTTTCTGAATTTCAAATGATATTTTCTGAATTTCAATTGACATTTTCTGAATTTCAAATGATATTTTCTGAATTTCAATTGATATTTTCTGAATTTCAAATGACGGTTTCTGAATTTCAATTGATATTTTCTGAATTTCAAATGACGATTTCTGAATTTCAATTGATATTTTCTGAATTTCAATTGATATTTTCTGAATTTCAATTGATGTTTTCTGAATAATATTTGATATTTTCTGAATTTCAAATGATATTTTCTGAATTTAAAAGGATATTTTCTGAATTTCAAATGGAAATTCTGAATTCCAATTGATGTTTTCTGAATTTCAAATGGAAATTCTGAATTTCAATTGATATTTTCCGAATTTCAATTGATATTTTCTGAATTACAATTGCAAAAGGTGTAGTGGTCCAGCAACGGATATCTGATAGTAGTTTTGCATAAATTCTGAGTACAAGTATCCTAAGTATGATAGTCCTGAGAAGGAGCTACGATATTTCAAAATAAAAATATATTTATAAATTTCTTCAATAACTTGATAAGCCACAAAAGTTAATATAAATCACATATCACTGGTTTCTGAAATTACTTCACCATCAGTTGGCAGAAAACCTTTGTCCACCATACTACCATCATTATCTTCACAAAAAGATATATTATATTTTCTTCAGAATTCATCTTTTTGTTTAGAGGTGTATTTTATAAGTGTGGCTTATCATGTTTTTGAATAGAAAATTTTCGCAATAAAATCGAATTGTAAAAAGTAGCTTTTACGCTAGATCCGAAATTTATTGCAATATGGCTTAGATATTTTCAGTGGATGTTTTTACGGTATTAGGTAATACAATGAACACATAAAATCAGTTTTTGAAATCATGTGGCTTATCATGTTTTTACACTAAGCCCTTCAATTATATCAATCAGATATATTATATTTTCTTCAGAATTCATCTTTTTGTTTAGAGGTGTATTTTATAAGTGTGGCTTATCATGTTTTTGAATAGAAAATTTTCGCAATAAAATCGAATTGTAAAAAGTAGCTTTTACGCTAGATCCGAAATTTATTGCAATATGGCTTAGATATTTTCAGTGGATGTTTTTACGGTATTAGGTAATACAATGAACACATAAAATCAGTTTTTGAAATCATGTGGCTTATCATGTTTTTACACTAAGCCCTTCAATTATAGGTTTCTAGCCAAAAAGGTTTGGGCAGCCCGTCAAGGGGAAGACGGCCCTTATCGCGCCTCACGATAGGATTTCTAAAAATCCCGTCTTAGCGGATATCTACACAGGAGCGAAAAGATTTGGGAAAAGATAATTTTTTTGAAAAAGGTACTTTTTGAGAAGGTACTTTCTCTTTGGAAAATTAATTTCTTTTTGGGAAAAATTTTTGGGAAAAAGGTACTTTTTTGGAAAAATGTACTTTTATGGAAAAAGGTTCTTTTTTGGAAAAAGTACTTTTATTTTTTGAAAATGGTACTTTTTTGGAGAAAGGTACTTTTTTGGGAAAATGGTACTTTTTTGAAAATGGTACTTTTTTGGATAAAAGGTACTTTTTTGGAAAAAGCTCATATTTTGGAAAAAGGTACTTTTTTTGGAAAACGGTACTTTTTTGGAAAAGGTACTTTTTTGAAAAAGGTACTTTTTTGGAGAAATGTACTTTTTTTTTTGGAAAATTGTACTTTTTTTTTTGATAATTTTTGTAATTTTTTGTCACGTTTTTCCCTTCCCGGTAAGAATTTCCAAAAATGCCGTCTTAGCGGTCGTCTACGCTGGTGCAGGAATCTACGTACCGAATATTAGCTTCCTAGTTCCAGTAGTTTGGCCAGGCCGTCAAGGGGGAGACGTCTCCCCTTTTTGCCCCTCCCTGTAGAAATTTCCAAAAATCCCGTCTTAGTGGATGTCTACCACCTGGGAGGAACCTCCATACCAAATTTCAACTTCCTACCTCCAGCGGTTTGGGCAGGCCGTTAGGAGGGGCACTTTTCCCCTTTTGAACCCCCAGTTTTACAACGTCCCTGTCCAAATTTCCAAAAAGGTACTTTCCAGATAAGTTAGCCCGTACTCGAAGGAACACACATTTTAAATTTCAGGTTTCTAGCGAAAGGGGTTTTGGCAGGCCGCCAAGGGGGAGACTTTTCCCCTTTTTGCCCGTCTCGGTAGGAATTTCCAAAAATCTCGTCTTAGCGGACGTCTACGTCGGAAGAGGAACCTACATACCAAATTTCAACTTCCTAGCTTCAGCGGTTTGGGCTGGGCGATGTTCAGTCAGTCACTCACGTTATTCTTTTATATATGTGACAGCGCATAGAGAAAGGGACCTAGGGTAAAAAAAATCAATTTTTTTTTTTTTTTTGTGGACAACATCTGAGCATCGAATGAGACCGATCCCATGCTCTCCTGACCTTAGGTCCCTTTCTATTTTGCGCGTCATATATAGAGATGAAGAGGCAAAAAATAGTGTTTGTACTTAAACATTACAATAAATTTACCTTAACAATTATTTTACCTTAACAACAAATGTTGTGTTTTATTTTATCTAAAAAAAATTTAATTCTAAACTTTAAGGCACGCTAACAACGTAGCGGGCGATATATAGATAATTTGTGAAATAATTAGTAGAAAGTTCATAAAGGTGAACTTAGGGCACCAACATATCTTTTCCAGACTACACGGTCATTGGCAAGGGCTTTCACTTGGTTTAAAGTTTTAATGGTTTTTTGGCATTCTGTGCGTTGCCAGGAGTTACTAGGGCGACCACGTCTACGATAGCCTTGAGGATTCCATTCTAAGGGCGATCTTGGCCTGCCGAGTATGTGACCTATCCAGGTCCATTTACGCTTCTTTATCTCTAACGCAACTGGTTTCATATCTGAGATCGATAGCAGCTGTTCATTTGTCACCCAATTTGGCCAGAAAATTTTGTTAATTTGTCTCAGACATCGGTTTTTTTTTTTTACTATAGACCAACACTCAAGGGATGCCCCCTACTAATGCAATGCATTGTGTTGATATCCGGAAAATAGGTTATGGGAAGGAGGAAAGAGGGAGTAGTGTTTGTGAACGTTTGACTTGAATTTCCCTAAATTGTAAGTATCAGGAAAGACATCTGGCGGGAGTTTATTCCACATACGGGCGGTTCGACTAATGAACGAATTCTCTCTATAATGCGTTGTGCGACTAACTGGACAATAAACCACAAACGGATGAGATCTACTGTACAAGCGCGTGTTACGGCCAAAAACACGGGGCATCGGGATAAGTGCACTTATCTCAGCAGAACACCTCCCATGGTAGTAACTATAGAACAGTGTTACACAAGCCACATTCCGACGATGCTCCAACGAGTCAATAGAGCTGGATACCCTACTGTCATTAATGAGCGCCGACGCCCTCCTTTGTACACGGTCCAAAAGCTCCAAAATAGACTTTGAAGCCCCTGCCCATATATGGGAGTTGTATTCCATCTTCGGCCGGATATAGGTGGTATAAATAGAAAGGAGATCAGAAGAAGTGAAGTAGTTCTTACACCGGTTAAGAAAGCCAAGACACTTGAATGCCTCTTTCGACACTTGAATGACGTGATCTTTCCAACGGACATCACACTGGATTCCCATGCCCAGAACATCAAGAGCTTCTGATTCCTTAATATTGATACCAACCATGTATACAGATGACAATGATGGCTCCGCGGTTTTATGAGTCAGCAAACAACATTGGGTTTTACGTGGATTAAAATCGACCCTATTCACGCGACCCCACTCAGAGATTGTAATAAGGTCTTGATTGAGTGTGTCATTCATAATCTGCCTCCTGCCCCCAATCTCTGCAAGGCTTGGCCTATGATCGAAGGAATATGAATGGCAAATGTTGCTGTCATCTGCAAAAGAGTAGATAGGATTGGAAGTCTGACAGAGGAAGTCATTTAGAAAGATAAGAAATAGAGAAGGAGAAAGAACAGAGCCTTGCGGTACCCCTGCATTCAACTGAAACTCATTAGATGAGACTCCATCTATAACAACTCTTATAGTGCGATCCCTGAGAAAACTCGATATAAATCGAGAGAAGTCATCACCAACACCAAAAGCAATTAGCTTTGACACGAGTGCTTTATGCCACACACGATCAAACGCCTTGGAAATATCCAGAGCAACCACTTTGCTTTCACCAAATCTGTGAATTGACCGACTCCAACGTTCCGAAAGAAACGCCATCAGGTCTCCCGTAGAACGACCTCTACGAAAGCCATACTGTCGATCATTAAGAAGCAAATTGGATTCCAGATAATTAACAAGATGGTAGTTTACCATGCTCTCCATGACCTTCGAGAGCGCAGAGCAGATTGCGATTGGGCGGTAATTTTCAGGGTTGGTAGCCGCACCCTTTTTGGGGATTGGCTGAACATTGGCAACCTTCCAGCACGATGGAAAGATACCCATGCGATACGACGTGCTAAAGAGGGTTGCCAATGGACGCGATAGCGTTGAAGAGCACTGTTTCAGTACCAGTGCTGGTATACCATCCGGGCCCGCTGACTTATCTACGTCAAGATCCGTTGATAAAGACTTGGATCTTATTTGTTTGTTCTTGAATTGTGCCCCAGGTTGTGCAACAGATATTACACTGCTATTGAAAATGCGGATTTTTTTTCACTCAGGTATAAATGTAGTATAATACTAAGCAAAAACTACCTAGTTTTTTGCTCTTGCTAGTTTTAGTTTTTGCTCAGATCTAAAATTCAAAAATTTGTTAAGATCAATTTACACTACAACCAGACACTACTAGTTTTCAAAAACTTTTACTTAGTTTTTAATTCGAAATTTGTATGGAATTTGACAATTAATACAAGTAGTTTTCCAAACCTACTAGTTTTTGGTTAATACTGAATTTAGACTGCGTAAAAACTACCTCGTTTTTCGTGTAAAACTACTTTTTGCTTGTTTTTTATTATATACGCGTTTTGTCAAAACGCATGCATAAAAAACAAACAAAAACTAGTTTTGTACAAAAACTAGGTAGTTTTTGCTTTGTCTAAATGCTGTATAAATGCAATATAAGTGTAAATGTAGTATTACAGTTATGAGAAAGCTTCAATCATAAGAAAGTCAAATGTCACATTCTCCATTTAATTGATGCGAAAAATTTCCACCGCAATTTTGCAATAATTCCATGCAGGTAAAAAATCATTTTTTATATGGAGTTTGATAACATTTTCAGGGAGGGGTCACTAAAAATATACGAGTCTTTTATTTTTATTCTCTTCTATCACATATCCGAATTTTGTTAGGATATGGGTTTTATATTTACATTTTAGATTTCTTTGTGTTTATTGAATGTTAAGGGTATCTAAGTTATCGTTTACACTATTCGTTGTGCTAATAATTTTAAAGGGTATATTTCTAAATTTTTTTTTCCTTTTCTCCTCTTCGTATTCTTTGGGATGCCATTTTGCATGATGAGTTGGAATATTTGAATGTGTTTTGAACGTTTTTGGACACCACGGACAAGAAAACAAAGGAGTATCAGAATGAATTCCAATATGTTGCTGAAAGATAAATGAAAAAAAAATTATGTACATAAACCAAAATATGTATGAACAACAACGCACAGTGTGATGTTTAGAACACATTAGCTGGACAATATTATTTGATAAAATATTTGCATTGCTATGGATATTAGTGTCAAGAATATGTGTTTTTATTTTTGATCGAAACATACGTATATTTTTGATCGAAATATACGTGTACGAGGCATTTTACATCAACCATTCAGCAATAAAAAAATATTTCTGATCACTGTCCAACAGTGTTTTACTTTTATATCTATAATCAAAAATGTTCAAAATTCAAAAATACAATAATAACATTATAATGTAAATGGTAATGAAACTGAGTAATGCTCATTACAAGAAAATTAGGTGCTAACGTTAGCACGTTGTAAAATAGCACGAATTTTTTAAGTTTAACCTATAGAAAGTTGTCAAATTTACGGTAAATGCTACTTTACTACTTAAAATAATGCGAACTGTGAATTCCATCTTTGTAATGAAAATCAATATATTAATTACCATTTTCTCTACATAATGGTAATTAGTAAAATGTCTTTATTGCCATTTCTTTACGTAATGGAAATGAAAAATTAGTGTTATTCTCTAAAAAGTTTGACAGTTACTATTGTACATGACAGAGCTTTGAAGAATTAATTCTTTTTTGAATGAATTCACTACCAATCGAATTTAATTTTCTTTAGAATTGAATGAATTCCTTTTCTTAAGTAATTCACTGAATTCGTTCAACTGAACGCGTTCATCAAACAATAAATTCAAAGAATTAATTCCATTGCAATAGTTCTCTTTATTAAATCAAATGAATTAATTCACTGGTGAACGCGTTCAATTTTATAAATCGAACGAAAAAAAGTGAATTAATTCCTTACTGAATTAATTCACCACTGAATTCATTAAATTTCATTTTCATTCAGTGAATTAAAAAAAAATTACATTCAGTGAATTAAAACAAAATAAAATTACAAATAGTATTTTTACAGTAAGCAGTTGTTTTTGTTAGTTATTTAAAAAATAAAAAAATTCGTTGAATTTTAAAAATTCTTGTTTAGTTTATGATTGTTATTATTGATTTATATATATATTAAATATAAATCTGAAACTTGCATTTTATATTCTATGCGTAAAAGTACTTCAAATTTTAAATAAGCTGAAGTAATTAAACATATTTTTGTAATCGAAAGAAAAAAGATTAGGGGTTTTCATATAAACTCGTATTCTACTCGTAAACTGTGTAAACCTGGTATGTTTATGAGTTTAATGTCAAACTCCATTCATAAAAAATATGGTTTGTATTTATACAAATTTTACAAGAAATTTACGAGTTTATATGAAAACCCCTACTATTTTTTTATTAAAATATATTTTTATAATATCAAAAAAGTAAAAAACAGTAGCTTTTACCCATTTTGTCAGTTGTTTAAAATCTTTTTTTTTTTAATTTTTCGGTTAATTTTATGACATTTTTAGTTAGTTTTAATGCTTTGTTAGTTATTTTTCAATAGTTAAAAATAACAATAGTGTTAGTTATTTTAAAGGTTTTAACTGTAATTTTCAGTAGATTCTACCGACAAACTTTTTTGAGTGTAATGATTTTGGAGCATCTCTGATTCATAGGTACCATTTATGTTTGGAAGTACAGTAATAAGTAAAATCAGTTTTTTTTTAAATATTATTTTTCGTTACCCAGCAAACCAAAGAATAATATGATAGCGAAAACGCTATCAATAATTTCTCCCCAAAACGATATCATATTCCAGTAAGATAACGATGATATTTTCGGTATGGTTACTTCGGCAATTTGTTTTCAAATACACTCAAAAAAAAAGTCAGTAAAGTCAGCAAAAAATGTTGCTGTGTCAGCAAATTTTTAGTCAGGAGCGTGCTTGCAAAAAAGTTGGTAATTTCAGCAAAAGGTTTGCTGAAAATCAGCGAGCTGATTTTTACCAATAAAATAGTAATCTTCAGCAAAAGTTTTGCTGACATTTAGTCGACTGCAAATGAAAAAAATCCTTGCTAAAATCACTAAACTTTTTGCTGAATATTAGTAGACTGAAAAAAACTCAAAAAACTTGTAGCGAAATTTTACTTTAGTAAATTTATTTGCTGACAATTTAAATATCGAATATGTGTAGAGTTGTTTTTCTTTTCTTGTCATTTCCGTTTCCACACAAGCTGCGACATCTATATCTTGTCTATCTGATTGTCGTCCACGCTATGCATGCGGTTATCAGCACAATTTTTGTAGCAAAATAAATTAGTAAAACATTAGTTCAAAATTAGTTTAGTGTTAAAAAAATATAACTAAAATTTTTGCTGAAAACGGAATTTCAGCAAAACAATTGCTGAAAACTAGTACACTTGATATACAAGACGTTTTACTAATTTTTCTACTAACTTATTTTTTTGAGTGTACGCTTTGTTTTGAAGAAAACATCAAAATATTTTAACATACCTTTCTGGATTTTGAAGTTTTGGTACAGTAACAGTATTAATAAATATGACCAGCACACACCTGGAAACGGCAAATTGAAACCGAAATATCCAACTTACACCTTCGTTGGAATGAAATCAAACACCGTGCATCAGATCGAACGTATTGGGATAATCTTGTTGCGGCCCTATGCTCCTTGCAGGAGTAAAAGGAACAAATATATATATATATTTTATTTTGTGAAAATGCGTTATGTTACACTCATAAGCAGGAAAAAAATGTTAATGGGTGATTAAAATTTTTCTCTTGTGAGCGTCAGTGCGAGTCAAAATCCAATCATGCGCCCATCTCTAGTTGCAATATTTGATATGGATGCGTTTTCCGAATCAAACATTGCTGAGGTCAAGCAGCATAAACCATCACCAATTGTTGTTAAAGTTAACACGAATTTATAAACGTACTTCCATTCGTACAAAGGTTGATTGAAACAAATCTTTTTTGAGAAGTTTTGTACGTTTTCGGCATCAACGTTCATTTTAGCAATTCTGTCCGAAATTTTCGGAACATTGCACGCGCCTGCCACTTCGCGGCCCGAAATATTTCGAATAGCCCTACATAGCTTTTCCAGGCCTTTGACTTTTATTTCTTTTGTGGGTCTTTGCTTTACCCGTTCCAGGCATTGTTTCAATTATTAGGTTCTTGTTTAACTTTTTAAAAACTCTGGAAACACATTGACTGGTTACGCGCACTTCTGTTGAAATTTTTTAATAAAATAATCCATTGTGGGATTATTTTTAATAGTTTCAATATTTTTTGTGGACTTGTCTTTGATTCTCCATTCATTGTAAACTAATAAACAAATCGAATTTGACAAACCGATGAATTTTAAAATTTCACGTATTTCTCAAAGATATTTTTATAAAAAAAATTTTTTTTAATTAAAGCTGGACAAAGTTATTACGAAAAATGTGTGTTACATTTTTTAATGGCACAAGAGTGCGCCGGAGAAAAACCATTATTTTAAAATTTCTTTATAATAAAGTTATTATAAAGAAATTTTATTATTGAACCTCTTATTTCATGTACGATCTTGGATTATTCCTTTAAGCACCGTAAGTTGTTTGAGTTTCACGTGAAAAAACTGTTATACTCCATATAAAAAAACTAATTTTTCACGACAATAAGTGAAGTTTGGGTACCCAAAAATTTTTACAAATTTGTACAAGATTTTTACTGGAAGGTGTTTGTTTACACAATTACTCAGTAAGGAGAGAGGAAAAATAGAGATTAAAGTGACAGTTCAATATGCGGCAAATAGACCATGAAAGTCACTTGCACAATAACGAGTTTGTTCAAGTCACCTTATTCGCCACACACCATTCAAGTAAACTGTGCAATATTCATTTTAATTTACACATAGCAGCAGAAACATGTAGCGGATTGTTATTGCTATGAGGAAATATTAGCCTTTAAAAGCTTTATTTTACACTTTGCGCAGCCCAAAATACCTGAAATTCGTTGGCGATGTTAATAAATTTATATTAACATTTTTTACTTTACGTTTATTCATACTTTTAATTTTTTTTATCCATATTTATGATGTTCACTCTTCAAAAATTACTGCTGAACTGTGCTAATTTCAGCATACACTGCGCAAATTACTTGCACAAGTTCTAAAATATTGCGTAAAAATCAAAATCGTTTTGATTTTTACTCAAGTTTTAAAATATACTTGTACAAGTACACAAACCAGGCCACACACTATTCAACTGAACTGCACAAACTCATTATTGTGCAAGCAACTTGAGTAGTCTATAGGCCGCAATACCAGAGAACTTACAAGTTTTTACTGGATGAATTTTTGCTAGTAAGAATTTGTAAGAAAAAAAACATATGATTGAAGAAACAAAAATGTTGTCTAAATAATTTTGAAATAATTTTTTGTAAAAATAAAAAATATTTAAATATAAGCTTATTTACGATGGAAGGAGTAAGTAAGTGATCATTTTATTAGGTTCTATTTATTAATCCAAAAATTTGAATAGGTTTATTTCGCAATCAGCTATTTTAATAATTGTTGCCAATTTAGCTATTTTCTCGGTAAATCTAGCGATATTTCAACTCGTTTAGCGGGATAAAATAAAATTTTGCTATTAGCGGGAAAACTAGCGATTTTTCTTTTTAAGACAGTCTTGACATTTTCTTAGCATTTTTTTACATTTATTCCCTTGACAGAATTTTTGAATCATTATTTATCGCTAAATTTTTATGGAAAACAAAAAGTTCGAAAAGTTTAGCGATGTATCGATAATTTTTTAAGAAAGTTTTAAGAAGTTTGAAAAATATAGTAAAACCAGAACCAGAAAGTTCGTGAACTTTAGGGATTTATCGCTTTTTAATTTTTTTTTATAATTTAGATATTTTCTAGTGATTTTTTAGTTTGATTTAGCGATATTTTTAGGAAAGAAGTTGGCAGCAGTATTTTACTAATTCTTACCAGAGCTTTGAAGAATTAATTCCTTTTTGAATGAATTCACTACCAATCGAATTCAATTTTCTCTACAATTGAATGAATTGCTTTTCTTAAGTAATTCACTGAATTCGTTTAACTGAATGCGTTCATCAAACAACAAATTCAAAGAATTAATTCAATTGCAATAGTTCTTTTTATTAAAGCAAATGAATTAATTCACCGGAAATTAATTTATAAATCGAACGGAAAAAAGTGAATTAATTCCTTACTGAATTAATTCACTACTGAATTCGTTCAATTTCATTTTCGTTCAGTGAATTAAAAAAAAATAAAATTACGTTCAGTGAATTAAAAAAAAAATAATAAGTTCACTGAATTGAAAAAAAATAAAATAAGTTCACTGACTTGAAAAAAAATAAAATAAGTTCACTGAATTCAAAGCCTGTTTTCTGCCGTTCAGTAGAAGAAAACAATAATGTACAAATAAAATTTTTAAATAAGCAATTTTACAGCGTGTGGTAGTAAAAATGAACAAATTAGAAACCGGATGCTGTTTATCAACCTACATGATTCAAAAATAAAGCCTTTTACTATTAAAAATAAAAACTTTACAGATATAGATAAATTTGGAAAAAAAAATA
This sequence comes from Leucophora obtusa, assembly GCA_949987735.1. Classification (NCBI taxonomy): domain Eukaryota; kingdom Metazoa; phylum Arthropoda; class Insecta; order Diptera; family Anthomyiidae; genus Leucophora; species Leucophora obtusa. The sequence continues at coordinate 51,889,997 of OX465299.1, forward strand.
TAACTATATAACTAAGTAGTTTGAAAAATTAATAGTTATATTTTTTTTCCAAATTTATCTATATCTGTTAAGTTTTTATTTTTAATAGTAAAAGGCTTTATTTTTCCACGAAAACTAGGTACTTCTTGCTTATACTACATTTATACTTGAGCAAAAACCACCTAGTTTTTGTAGAAAACTAGTTTTTGATTGTTTTTTTTTTTTTTTTTGTATGCATTTTGACAAGTTAAAAACTACAAGAGAAAAAAACCAGGTAACTTGCTCAGGTATAATTGCAGTATTAGTCTAAATTCAGTATTAGAAAAAAAAATAAAAAAAAAATGTTTTTTTTTTGTTTGAAAAAACTTTTTTTTTTTGGAAAATGTAAGTATTAATAAAATAGCTGGCATGTTCTAAACGTCACACTGTGCAGCGGCTCTGAAAAAATAATTACATAAATATTATTTTGGTTCATTATTACCTTTAATGATCTTGCCCTCTTAAAGGCCTTATTACATATCGTACATTTGTGATTGTAATCCAGTTGATGATTATATCTAATATGAATTTTAACTGCATGTTGATTCGATAATATTTTTGAACATATTGGACACTTGCATTCTTTTTGTTCAGACACTGTATGTTTAACACGCTTGTGTATATTCAATGCAGATTTATTAATTAAAGTGTCACCACAAATATCACAACTTATGGACGATTCATGTATTGTCCTAACATGACCTGAAAGTGTCCACTTGTTGCCAAATCTATAAAGAGTTATACAAAATTATGATTTGTAATTATAAGGCTAGTGTGTAATTTTGTAATTATTTAGGCTAGTGTGTCTACTTCAAATTATTGTTACGTTTTTACTATTTTAAAACGTTGGTTTATCTAATTTAGATAAACCGGATTCTTTTCTATTGCAATCAAAATAACCAATCTAAATTCAGACACCAATTGTTACGTTTTACCTTCAAAAAAGTACGTTTATTTCGTTTAAATAAACCTGGCTGGCAATTAAAACTGACTAAAACAATCACACACTTGTTGTTTACTATTTATTTCTTTAACACTTTATTACTTTACAAACAATTTCCCAATGATTTACTAATGATTTTGATAAATCTGAAAAACAATTGATAAGTTCTGAAATACAATTGATAAAACTGAAAATCAATTGATAATTTCTGAAATACAATTGATAAATCTGAAATACAATTGATAACTTCTGAAATACAATTGGAAAAGGTGTAGAGCACAACTGAACTGTACAAACGCTACTGCGTGACTCACTTAACTTAGCACAACTTAACTCCACTAATGCTAATGCACGACTGACTCTCCAAACCTAAGCTGCAGCCCTTTTATAGTGTAATGTCTGCGATTGTAGAATGAGCTCGAATGTTCCAGAGACACCCAGATTGTTTGTAGAATAAACTAGTAGTTTCCAGAAGCATCTACACCTTTTCCAATTGTATTTCAGAAATTATCATTTTATTTCAGAAATTATCAATTGTATTTCAGATTTATCAATTGTATTTCAGAAATAATCAATTGAATTTCAGTTTTATCAATTGTATTTCAGAACTACTCAATTTAATTGAATTTCAAATTATCAATTGAATTTCAGAAATTATCAATTGTATTTCAGAAACTACCAATTGTATTTCAGAACTTATCAATTGTATTTCAGAAATCGTCAACTGTATTTCAGAAATTATCAATTGTATATTAGAAATTATCAATTGTATTTCAGAAATTATCAAATGTATTTCAGAAATTATCAATTGTATTTCAGAAATTATCAATTGTATTTCAGAAATTATTAATTGTGTTTCAGAAATTATCAAATGTATTTCAGATGTGGTATAATGTGGTATACTTAAACGTAGCGTTACCAGAGTGGCAGGTTTAGTAAATCCCGTTTTTTGGGATATTTTTATTCCAAAATACCAGTACTAGACCAATTAATTTTCGTAACATTATTATATTTCTAAGCTTTTGTCCAATGTATAAGAGTAACTTATTTACAAACTTTCGCACAAGTAGTTCCAAAATTATGACCTTCTTAGAGTTAAAAGCTAGCATTTTTCTCAAACCTTTTTTCGTAAAGTTTAAATAATCAAAAATATAGCAAATATATAGCAAACTTATAAAAACCAAACATTTATATCGGAGAAAAAAATGAGAGACACGCATTTGTTTTAGCGGTGTAAGGGTTAAAATGTTGGATCAAAAACTATCCTATTTGTCTATGAAAACACGTCTTTACGAAATTTTGATTTATTTGTACGCAGCGTTAAAGTACTCGAGAAAATAAAAATATTGATAATCGTAGTACGCATATCGTGGGCCCAGGGTTGCCACTTATCTAGAATATTTAAAATATGGTGAAAAAGGCTCTATGGCCGAAACAACCACAGGCAACCCCCCCGGGTAAAAATCTTAATATGCTGTCATACATAGGTATATCTTTTTTGATAAATCCCCATATACAACGACATACAACTTGATCCGAAAAATGGGTCATCTACATGTGTCTAATTATATCAAATTAGATATAATTTGATACAGTTTGATCCGAGATTTGTCCATATCTAGGACATCAAATTATATCTAATTCGATATAAAAATATCTGATTTTATAAAATTTTGTCTGATAGTAGGCATACTTTTTATGCATACCAGCTATTAAATTGACATTGAAATGTCTATGGTTTTAACAATTTTGAAGACCCAAATTTTAAAACAAAATAAAAATTTATTTGAATACTTTTGTCTTCTAAATCGTACGCATCATTTTTTAATATGATTTTACATGCAAAACCATCACGTGAAAATTATTTGGCTATGGAGTAATTAACTCTGAATTTACAGATAACTAATTTTGATGTTGAACTATAAATTAATTTGTATGGGATTATATAAAAAGTTATATTAAATTAAAATATATTTTTAGTACAACGACACATACAGTGTTATAAAACTTAGTATCAAATCATATATAATCATATCGATCACTACATATAATTTGATTAGTTTTATAAGGCTTATGTAGTTATATATGGAGTCAGATTTGGGGATATGTAATAATATCAATTACCATACATAAAATTCGTTGAAAAAATAATATCAGATGTAGTTGTATATAATGATATGTGTCTTAATGTTACTCCATTCATTGTCAGATATAGCCCAATCACATTATATATGACAATATATAACTATTTTTACTCGGGCCTAGATTAAATTAAACAGTCATCATTATATGTAAATTTGAACTAAAAACAATCGTGTTATTCGAAAAAATAACAATTGTTAAAAAATATTTTTGCTATGCTCAGACATGTTTGTATAAATTTGATACCCAAAATCTGTCCATTTTTCTTTGAAATTATAGCAAATAAATTAAAAAAGGAAGAATTGAGCATTTTTATCCCACCATTCAATTGTAGAGAAAGATCTAGGCTTTTAGGAAATTAGTCTTGTAGCTACAATGTGTCAAAGTGGACCATCTCGGGTACACAAAAGCTTTATGGTAGTACAACTTTTACAACTGTGAACTGATTTTAGACTTTTTGTAATCTAGGTTGCAAGATAAAGAAAAAACATGCTTCAAGAGTCATGGTAGCTCTTATAGTTTAAAAAATATTTAACTTTGAATTTCAAAATCTTCATTTTTTACCTTGGTTTTTTTTGGTTTTTTCCCAATAAGTTTTTCATTATTAGAAAAATTTTGAAATTTTGTTGTGTCATTGTCATGACCTTCATAAATTTCAGAATAAAAACTTTTTTCAATTATGCCGAGCCGTTTAGCAGTAATAGATTTTTAAAATCAAAAGTTTTAAGTGTGTCCTGAAAATGGCATTTTTTTTTTTGCAAAAAGGAGGGGGGGGGGGTTACTTCTGTCACTTTTTTATCCAAGTTTTCAAAACGCTTTTTAATATTTATTTTCAAAAAGAATCAGCTTCAGAAATGCTTAATAGTGCAATTTAGAACATTTTTGAGCCTGCACTCTACGCCCAGCATTGGTCGAAAATGATGAATTTTTGAACAAAATTTAATGTTTTTGAATGTGGCAAAAAAGTCAGGCCAATTACACCCCAGGTAGAAATTGCCGACGTTGCAACAAAAATTGTACTGGGAGAACACTGTTTTTTACGAATTGGCGGTACTACTTAAAACGTGCTTTGCTAGTACTGTTTTCTGAAAATTAACGAGCTTTTTTTAATTTATTAAAATTAACAATTTTATAAATTTTATGTATTTTTGCGTCTATTACACAATTATTTATGTAAGAGAGACATAACCCCATTCTTTTCTTGTGAAGTTTCGACAAAATGTGTGATGTACACTTAAAGGACAGTAAAGTACTAGCAAACTACTAAAATTGTTATTAATGTACTGGGATAATACCAAAAAAAATAAAATCCCAAGCCTGTGCCAACGTTGGGAAATAACTACGGCCAAGCGTTTATTGGTGTTATCATTTCGACAACATGCCAGTACAGTGAAAGTTGAAAATCCGACGCATAGCCAGTACATGTACTACCGTCTCCAATACCGGGCCGACATTGTGCCGTTTGTTTCTACCTGGGACGTTCTATGTAATATTTTGAAACAAAATGGATTGCAAATTTTCTTTTGGTTTTTTTTTTACCGAGGTGTTTAATATTTTAAATAGGTTTTAATATTTTTTTCTATATTAACCCTCTAATGCCCAAGGCGGCCTTCAGATTTTAAATAGTTTTTGGCTAAATAACAATATTTTATTAAACAAGTTGTATTATATCCATAGAAAACTTAACTGCCTACTTTTTTTGCCTTCAAACTTTTTTTGTATAAGGAATAGTTTTCAAGCAAGAAGCATGTACAGTGAAAATGTAGAAAATTTGAAAAAATTAACTTTTTTAAAACAGAAATACAAAAATACATTTATGATCTGGCGTACATTACCGATAATAACAAAGCTAGTTTAGAATCTCTATTGTAAAATCAGTTAAAAATTTTTCTCCAGGACTCACAGGATAATGCCAGGATACGTTTTACGAATATCTCTCTTACTCAAAAACTACACTCATAAAAAAAGTTAGTACAAAAGTCTGTTAAACGCGTTCTGATTAAGTTGAACTAATTTTTTTGTTATTTTCTCTAAAAAATCCCGTACAAATAGGTAAAAATTCTGCTAAAATAACAGGAAATACTACATGTATTTGCGCCAGCACAATTTTGACCTATTTGTACGGGATTTTTTTATTAGTGTAGACAACAGAGTTTCTTGAAATTAAACACAGATTATATACTCAGATGTAGTAGTAAGCAGACCTAATTTCGTCAAAATGTATTGATTTTTAGTGCCAAATTCGCCAAATTTCGTAATTTTCAAAAAGCGAAAATCGGCACAACTTTTGAAATAACAACAATTGATCAACAATTTTCGGTACGTAATTTTATTTTATTGATAGTAGCTGTATTTTCGTTCATACCTATCAACGTTAAGTATTTATACCAAATCTACGTTAAACTGATTGGAGTATCAAATTTTTTTAAATAGTGAGTATTTATGATAGTTCCGGTCAGCAAAACTTTTTAGCTAGTAACGCGAAGAAGTTACGCTAGATGTGAAAATGTATAAACGTTGAGTTTTCAACGTTGATAATTATCCACGTTGTAAGTTAACGTGCATACGAAAAGTAATATGTTAGTTTTCGTCTAAAAAACGTTTTTATGCACTTTATGCTTTTTTAAAAGTTAACACATATAGTGTTATTTACAGCAAAAACTGAAATTATTTGACTACTGGGTTTCAAGATACGTCTTCAACCTTTGTTGTGCTATATCGCCTAAAAAATAAAGCGATAAATTAAAATTTTAATATTTGTTCCATAGTAGATTTTTAACGCCAAATATATGGTTTAAATAATGTTGTAATCAGAAGAAAGAGCATTAGAGGGTTAATAAATAAGACTTATTCATCTATTCAACGATATATAAAATGTTTATACAATTTATTCCATCGAGTCAAACTAATGCACTCAAAACAGACATCTAAGGTGAAAATTTAATATTCGATCATTTTGTTGATGTTTAATAGACTGGCCCTTATTTGTAAAGTTGTTTTGAATTCCTCTCCCCGAGTCTTATTTTATGAGGTTAATAGAAAAATTAATCCAGAAAAAATTTCGGCTCAATCGAAGAATTTTTGAGCTATCCCTGGACCTTCAAAAATTTGAAGACGATTTACAAGGGGAACAAAATAACTTTTGGCTTATTTTGAAAATACTGGCCCTTAAATAACTGTATTTCTGGAAAATGTTAATAGAATCATAATCTAGACTGCATTACTTTTTTTAAAGGCATAAAAATCCAAAATCGGTTGGAAAATATTTAAGTAATTGCAATTCGGCCATACCATTGTAGGGTTAAAATGTTATAAATTATGAAAATCACAAAAAATAAAATATTTTTTTCAAAAACTTACAATGTTATACTCTAGTTTTATTTCTGAGATCTAAAAGTATTCAGATATATAATTTTTTCTCTCTCTTGTATTATGCTAACCTAGTCCCAGGTATGGCCAAATATGGGATATTTTTTTGTAAATTTACAATACTCCAATTTTGAATTTTTTAAAATTTTGTTCAACAAAATAAGAGAATAATCCTACTGAAAATTACTAGTGTACGACCGAACAGTTCGGCCAAAAAGCGACATTTGTTCGGTTTTTCGGCATTTATAGGCATTTTTGAGAAATTCTGATGCGGGGAAAATGTTTTTTGGGCCGATTTAATGCGATTTTGAATATCAGATTTAAAGAAAACCCCGTAGTTTAGCTGTAAAGTTAACTGTTCGGTTGCCGAACTTTTTCCAATTTGGCCGAACTTTCGGCAGCCGAACAGTGAATTCATTGCTTAACTTTGGACTTTTCCCTAAATTTTACTCCCAAAATTCCAATCGGCCCAACAAACATTTTTCCATAAGCAAAATTTGTTCATAATGTGTCAACATACCGAATATCGTGCATATACATTTTGTGGCCGAACTGTTCGGTCGGACTCTAAAAATTACACATATCCCTCTTTTAACTTAGTAGTGACGGCGTTTTAAATTTAAAAATTTTAGAGAAAACTGTGATTTTGGCCAATAATTTTTAACTAGCTGTAATAAAATCACTTTTGATTTTTTTTAATTCGGATAAAAGCAATTGTTTTCCGAAAATTTTGTGAAACTTCGACAACATTAATCCTTTCCTTACCAAGGTCAAAGGTTAAATTTTTGAAAATTTTCGATTTTTCCTGCAAGTATATCAAAATTGTGTTGTTTCTTGCGGAATTTGGTGAAAGCTGTCCAAATAACTCTGTTAACACCAGATTTTATATATAGTAATAAAAAATTAGAAATTAATCCTTACGGGCACATGGGATCAAAATAATCCCAAATTTTTAAAATGTAAAAAGTGCTAATTGACATGACAACGCAACATCCCAGCAAAAAAAAAACCGAATGCATTCTATAAGAATGCATTTTTCACTGCATATAAAGTAGCTATATATGCTGATTTCTTACTTCCAATAAACGTATTTTAAATGACTTCCAAAATGCTATTAATTAAAAACTTTTTTTACTTCCCAGCAAAAAAATACCTGACCAAGATCCCTAAAAGCACATATACTGTTCGGCACAAATGCGTTCAAATTGAGGTGAAAAACGCATTTTTTTAACATTGGCTTGTCATAGGAGAGAAGGTGTTTATGCTACTTTAAGTCTGCTTTGCACGTCATAAAAATGAATGCTTGGATGTTCTTTTTTATATAGGAAAGCAATTCATTTTTGTTACTATCTAAGGAGAGATGAAATGTAACTTCTTGGGGATGCATTAAAATATATATTTAAGAAGTGATATTTATGACTTTTGAATGCATTCCCAAGAAGTTACTTTTCATCTCTCCTTAGATAGTAAAAAAAATGAATTGCTTTCCTATATAAAAAAGAACATCCCAGCACTCATTTTAATGACGTGCAAAGCAGACTTAAAGTAGCATAAACACCTTCTCGCCTATGACAAGCCAATGTTAAAAAAATGCCTTTTTCACCTCAATTTGAACGCATTCGTGCTGAACAATATAGGTGATTTTACGGATCTTGGTCAGGTATTCTTTTGCTGGGATCATATTGAAAGATCTATTTTTTAACACGCGAATTATAAGTTCGTTAAATATTCTTGAACATTTCCCGACATAATAAGGTGTTCACATGGGGCGTGCTATTTGTTGTATCGCCCTAACAAAAAACACGGTTGTTAGAATTTAAATTGAAAAATACAACATTTCGGAATAGCTAACAGATAGAAAACCCAAAAGAAAATCGTTATTAAAGCCAAATAAAAATTTTAACAACTCTGTTTTTTGTTAGGACGATACAACGATACAACAAATAGCACACCTGTGAACGACCTTAATTAAACTAAAGTGATAGGTATTTTTTTATTTCAAACTCATAAAAAATTAATGGTTTTTAAGGACTTCTACGTAATATTGAGCCATAAAGTATTTTCCAAGTGTTAAAAGGTTCAAAAAGTGTAATTTTTTATTGAGGCTCCTTTGTATGTCTATTTGGTAATTGCTGTTATGTTATGTATATTTTGCGGTCAAAAGGTCGCACGAAATTGGTTAAAGGGCCGCATATGCCCATGTATGGTCTATACCAGGGTTGGCAAGTATTTTTTGGCTGCGTGCCAGAAACGGACATAATTTTTTTTTGGAAAAATTTCTCGCGTGCCACCTTAATTTAAGTTGTCTTTAGAAAGTGCTTTTTAAAAATTTTTTAAAATTTAGAAAATTTCTTTTAAAAATATCGCAGATGTACATATTTATCAGCGCAACGGATAACCCCTATGAAATAACACCCAGAGGGAAAAATTAAATAACATCCAAGAAATGAGGTAAAAATGTTTGACGGTTATTTGATTTTTGGGGGTTTATTTAATCTTTAAATATTGAGATTATTTCATTATGAAAAAATCCCCAATGAAATAAAATTAAAACAGTTTGGACATTATTGCCATTTCATTTTTTTGGGGGTTATTCCATTTTCGGTGGTTATTTCATTTTGTTACAAAAAGTAAAATTTTTGTGCGCCCTCAATTATTTAAGTACGTAAGAAACTAGTTGAAAAATATGCTTCGGGCAAAAATATGATTTTGTTAAAATAAATCGCTCGGTTTTTATCATCATAATAATGAATAAAAAGCGAATATTATGAATTTTAACAGAGAAATTTCTATTTCAGATGAAATGGCTCTGCGAAACACAATTAAAACCCAATTTCAAATTCCAACAAAGGGGGTTATTTCATTATGAAACTTATTTTCATCCTTTATTTAATTGAGGGTTATTTAATTTTTTGAAAATATCCAACAAAACGTCGCGTGCCACCTAAAATCCACTCGCGTGCCACTACTAACACGCGTGTCATAGTTTTGCCAGCCCTGGTCTATACTTTAACACCGTATTAAAAATTATCCATGGTTTATTGAAGTATATTTTTTTTCTTTTTTTAACTCATTTGTTTATTTATTGAATCTTTCTTCATTATAGAAAATAACAATAAGTATTAAAATCTTAAAAAATCTTATATGAACAAAAAATATTTTTTTTTTAAACTGCCTTTTTGCTAAATTTGCAAATATTACAAAAAGAAGAGCTAATTTTAAAATTTGGTGTTCACATTCGCGATTTTCATCCTAAAATCTTCTGTGAAATATTTTGAAATTATTTGTTTTGATGGTTCTCATATCTTTTAGGCCCATTTTTTAGGATGTGGATTATCTTTAATCCAACTGGAATACTTCTTTTAAAATATGGTTTATTTTATTTCAATGAAATTACCTCGTGTCTTCAAATGCAATAAAATATACACGCAAAACAATAACAAAATTATTTTCGTTGTTGTTGCTTTGTGTGTTATTTTCAAATTTCTTCGCACGTTTCATTGCATTGTAGACACTAGGTTATAAACGAAAAAAAGTTTTTCGGCAATCTTTTGTTAATAAACTTGGAAATGGCTTATGGCGTTTTCTTTTCTGAAAAAAATGTTGCCTTTTTTCTGCCCTTTTTTTACAAAATGCCTTTTTGTGTATAGTAAAAAAAGGTAAACAAATTAAAGGTATTTCAGATATCAATCTAACCGTGTATAAAATATGTCTAATTATTCCCTAATTTTCCTGCAATTTAACAAAATGTCACATTTTTCTATATTTTGGTGTTTTGTTAAATAAGTTGAATATTGATGGACATTTTTGAAGCATAGTTAAATAGGTCATTAAAATACCTTTAATTTTATACCTAATATGCCTATATTTACTTATTATTTCTATGCACAAAAATACATTTTTTAAAAAAAGGGCAGAAAAAAGGCAACACTTTTTTCAGAAAAGAAAACGGCATTAGTGTGTAAGTTGTAGAAATTTGAGGGCGAAACCGAAATACTCGTGTTCAAAGGCTTTATTGACTACACAAATCTTGAAAAAATCTCATATCTTTTAGAGTATAAGTTGTAGAAATGTGAGGACCAGATAGAAACACTCGCATTCAAAAGTTTTTATTCACTACAATAATCTTGAAAAAATTTCTTAAGCCGACTTAAGTGCTTTTGCCAAAGCTCCACATATTTTATGTTTTAATTACTCAAATGATTTTTTTATTGCGAAAAATGGCAAAGATATAAAATCTTGGAATTTTTTATTTTATTTTATTCCTTCATTTCCAATGACCTAGCCTATTGGTCATAATCGATCACAAACTTCTACTCAAAAACAAATTACAATATTCATATAAGTATTTATAATATAACAAAAGTTAAAAATATTAATTAAAAAACAAATTAAAATTTTTAATAAAAAATTAATTATAAAATAATTTACAAAAAATTACTAAAATTCTCAAATCCCAAATAACTTAAACAAAAAACGAGTAAAAAGGTTAAAGTCGGGCATGCCGACTATACAATACCCTACACCAGTCTGGTGTATTGTTTGGATCCGAAATTCGAATGGGTTAAAATGGGGCTCGTGTCAAAATTTTCTATAATGTGAGTCAGCGCACCAAATTTCATTAAAATATCTTAATATTTGCGACCTGCAGTTTGTAAGCAAGCCAATTTTGGGGGGACCCTTATATGGGCACTAGTTCTAAACATGGACCGATGTTCACCAAAATCAATAGGCTTCGTCCTTGGGCCAACATAGGTCTATGCACCAAATTTCATCAAAATATCTTAATATTTGCGACCTGCAGCGTATAAACAGTATAATTTTGGTAGGACCCTTATATGGGCACTAGGTCTAAACATGGACCGATGTTCACCAAAATCAACAGGCTGCGTTATTGGGCCAATATAGGTCTGTGTACCAAATTTCATCAAAATATCTTAATATTTGCGACCTGCAGCGTATAAACAGTATAATTTTGGTAGGACCCTTATATGGGCACTAGGTCTAAACATGGACCGATGTTCACCAAAATCAATAGGCTGCGTTATTGGGCCAATATAGGTCTGTGTACCAAATTTCATCAAAAAATCTTAATATTTACGACCTGCAGCGTATAAACAGTATAATTTTGGTAGGACCCTTATATGGGCACTAGGTCTAAACATGGACCGATATTCACCAAAATCAATAGGCTACGTTATTGGGCCAATATAGGTCTGTGTACCAAATTTCATTAAAATATCTTAATATTTACGACCTGCAGGGTATAAACAGTATAATTTTGGTAGGACCCTTATATGGGCACTAGGTCTATACATGGACCGATGTTCACCAAAATCAATAGGCTGCGTTATTGGGCCAATATAGGTCTGTGTACCAAATTTCATCAAAATATCTTAATATTTGCGACCTGCAGCGTATAAAAAGTATAATTTTGGTAGGACCCTTATATGGGCACTAGGTCTAAACATGGACCGATGTTCACCAAAATCAAACTTGTTCGTCCTTGGGCCAATATAGGTCTGCGTACCAAATTTCATCAAAATATCTTAATATTTGCGACCTGTAGAGTGCGCACAAGATTGCATGGACAGACAGACAGACGGACGGACGAACGGACGGACAGACGGACATCGTTAAATCGAAATAAAAAAAAATTCTGAACCGATCGGTATACTATAAGGTGGGTCTACGACCAATATTTTTTGGTGTTACAAACATCAACACAAACTTATAATACCCTGACCACATAGTGGTGTAGGGTATAACAAAAATAAAAATACAGTTAAAAATTTGACTGCTGTTGGTTAAATAAAATACTATTCTAAAATCTACTCGAAACATTTAGAAGAAGTTTTCTTTTGAATGTAACAAGAGAGCAACAAAAATCTTGCCTCAAAGTATTCGGCAAACCGTTGTAAGCACGTGCTACCCTAACTTGAAATGATCTTTCCACAATAGGTGATAACTTTGGATACTTTATCTGTCTATTTCTGGTTGATCTACTAAATTCAAATAAATCCACTATAAAAGCAGGCGAATTGATTTTAAAAACTTTATAAAAATGCAATAGGCATCTAACTTTAACAAACTCAAAAAATTAACAACCTAAAAACTCCAAAACTCCAAATATGTTGGTGCAACCTAACGGAATACAAATATCTAACAATTCTATTAAAAGCCAATCTTACTTTCCTCATGATATAGCCATATTGGAATTTTTATTGTTTGCCAAGATTCAAAAATGCATTGATAGATTCTAGGTGTGATCAGACCAAAAAATATAAACACATATGTGGAAATGAAAAGATCTTATTGCTCATACGTTTTTACTCTGCAAATTTTTTAAAGCACTAATTTAAAAGAAATTATTAATTTTTTAAATAGATTTTCACATTTTGTATAAAAACGAATAACTTTTATTTATTTTACTTACCTTTTGCCACATTTTGGACATGGAAATAATTTTTCTTCCTCCGTTAAATGTCTTGTTTTGTGATTCTCTAATGACAGATTTGTAACAAAACGGATTCCACATATATCACAACAAAATTTCCTCTCTCGATTAGTATCATGTATTTTTTTATGATGGTTTAACCTTACACTATCCCCACATATTTTACCACAATCTTTACATTTTAAATAATCTGGATCCAAATGCAGGTGCAAATGATCTAATAAAAGAGAACGTTTAAAGAATTTGGTATTACAACAAATAACATAACCCGGCTCATTATGTTCACTTCGAAAGTGAAGAGATAAGTCTCGAAAAGTTTCCATAGGAATTTGACAAAGTATGCAATTTAGATCAAAATTTTTTGCAATAAATGCATTTTTTTCCTTATTAGTGTTCTCATTATCTGGTTCGTTATTAGAATCACTATTTAGTTCCTTATTTTCTAACAAATCCTGTGATTGTTTATTTTGGAATTTATCTGTTATTTCTTTTGGAGCTGTAGAGCTACTGCTTGATCCTCTTTTCTTAGTTTTAGTAGAATTCGTAGTACTAGAATGCTTAAGTTTTAATTTAATTAGAGGTTCGTTTGCTGCTATAGTTACTTGTTTACTTCTACGTTTACTCGTTTTTGTTAGAGTTGTATTGTCATCCCATGAATCCTTATTGGTTTCTAACTTTATGTATTTTTGTTCTGCGATACCGTCTTCCGTTTTAAAATTGTCTAGCATTGAAATTTCTCTTTCATTTGAAATTTCCATTTTCACTATTGAACCAAACTTCATATGAGCATCTTGTATGCGTATGTAAAAATTGTGGAAATCATTCAACTGTTCCCAGCAGTTGTTGCAAAGCCGTGACGTTATTTGTATTGTTGGCTAAAATTAATATCACGAATGTTAGTCCTTTATGAAGTGTTCTGTTTAACTTACCATCGACCAAAGGTGTTTTTCTATAAGAGTTTGTATATTTAATTCTTGCCATTGTATTGAATTAACGTTGATACTTTCCACATCCTCATTGTGCATCTCCAAGCATAATAGACACGTTTCCATTCTTGAAATTTAAGTTTAATTTTCAAGATTTGAAGGTATAGCTCTGTATTCTGTTAAAGCTCGTGAAAGAATTTCTGTTGCACTATAAACAGAAACTAAATTTGCAAATTAAATAAGAAAAGTAACCTACTTTTTGTTATAAAAGACAAATTGCAATAAACAAAAACTGACTTTTTTACCAAAACCACCAATGTTTAATGGCAGCTGTATCAAGACAGAGTTGTTGTTATTTGTAGAAAACAAAATTTTGCCTATTTACATTGCGTTTATAACCATACTGAAATTGCCCCATTCTACACCACAGTCCACCATTAATCTTGAGAGTTACTTTGGACTTTGGCCCATTCGTTTACTTTTCTCATTCATGTCCAGGAAAGAGTAGTTTACATTATAGGATTGAGTACTAGGATCTATAAAAAAAACATGTTCTTAACCTAGTGTCTTCAAATGCAATAAAATATGCCATAAAAATTACGAATTACCCGGTGTCTTCAAATGCAATAAATTATATGATATGAAATGTCATTTCAGTGAAACGTCAAATGATATCAATTGCAAAGTGGTGGAGAACACTTGACCATTTCATAGATAAGAAATGTCATAGATTTTTCTTCGAAAAACACAAAATTTTATCAAACATTCATTTTTATCTACAAATAATAAAAAATTAAACACTTCCCCTTTCTTTTTTAACAAATTTTCTGTTGTTTTTTTATTACAAAGTTAAAATTAAAACGAAAACTGACATTTCATGGCAGGCATGATTGCATTTTGGAAGTTGAATATGGGGTTTTACCTTAATCAGATTGTACAGTGGATGGACACGAATGGTTTAGACATTAATCCTTGCAAAATCAAGGCAATGTGTTTTGGTTTTGATCCCAGTGAATTAGATCTATCATTGGGGGGTGTTGAAATTAACTTTTTTTCTGAAATGAAGTGTTTGGGTGTTTTTGTAGATTATCAATTACGTTTTTCTAAGCACATTGATTATATCTGCGCTCGTGTGAATGCAACTTTGAGGCGATTATGGTCTCTTGACTTATGTCTGCCTCTACATGTAAGGAAACGTGTTGCTAGTGCCCTTCTTATGTCGCAGTTACTTTATGCTTTGGAAGTATTTACGGGTACAAACAGTATTTTACTTAGACGTCTTCATCTTACATTTAACCGTATTATAGATACGTTTACAAATTAAGAATTAGGGAACATGTTTCCCCTTATGTATTAGATTTTGTTGGGGTTTCTTTTGAGAATTTTGTAAAATTAAGAATTTTACTATTGTTTTACAAAGTAATAAGGTGGAATTGTCCAGGTTACATAGTCAAACATTTTAAGTTTACTAGGTCTAGTAGAAAACCTCAGATTGTTTTTCACCGTATAAATTCTTCTATATATGAAAGATCATTTAATGTCAGGATAACTAGAGTGTGGAATTCGCTACCTAAGCATCTGAAATATTTTACTTTTTCAAATACTACTTTAAAACGCAAACTTAGACAGCATTTCGATGTAGGTACAAGAATAAGTTTCCAAATTTCTCTTGTCTATATTTCTCACATCTACATTTTCCCAATGTTTTTTATGCTACACGTCGGACTGTAAAAAAAAAATGAAATAAAAAAAAATATATAGTTATTGTGTTGGTTTTTTTTAATTTTTATTTGAAAAATAAAAATTGTTTTTTCGAAATTGGCCTCGAACTGAATTAATAAATTTCTAATAAATATATAGTTATAATTAAATTTTAGGCATATTTTATAAATTTATTTTTTTTTTATTATTGTAAAATGTTATATAGTAGTATTCAAACTGTATTTGGCCAACCGGGCTTGGTTTATAAATATTTTTTTGAAATAAATAAATAAATAAAATTCGGCATAAACGACAAATGTTTACACTAAAATATTTTTGTTAAAAAAATGTGAAAAAAAATTCAAATGTTCTGCTTTGTGATTGGGAGAACTTTAATTGTAATTAAATTTATACATAGTTATTCACAAAAAACTTTTTGTCTTATTAGAGGCTAGTTGAACGATTTTTGTTGTTGTTTTGCATGTTAATCTGTTTTATTAAACTGTAATAAAATTCAAAATATTTTTTTGAATACAAGCCATAGGCTAAAATCTATTTTTTTATTAATCGTAAAGGGTACATATTAATCTTAAGTGAAGCAAGTACTGTACTGAATATCGACCATTGTCATATTTTTGCATTTTGAAATGGTATTGTTCTAGTTAACGTCACAAAGAACAGTCCTTGGTAATTGGTCTATGACGTAGGATAAGTGCTTCTGTGTGTTTTCTATAAGAGGTGTGTTTCTTTACATTTTGGGTAAAGTTCGGTAAAATGAGAGTTAACAAGAAATACTCTCACAAAGTGACAAAAATGTACAAAAGTAAACGAACGCGAAAAACCATTTTTGAAGCCCAAAAAACAAACGTCAATAAATATGTGCATTATAGCACGTTTTGGTGTGCGCTCTTTCTAGTCGTTGTTCAATTTGTTGTAAAAATCTTGATAGCTTTTCTAGTTCAACCCCTTTTTAATTCAAAAATATTAATAAAAATGTCTTCAAGCATTTTTATTTTCAAAAAGGAATACATAGTTTATTAAATCTGGAAAAGATTTTAATATTACACAAAAGCTCTTTAAGGCCCAATTACTGAATGTTCAGTTAGCTACTAACTGGAACTTTAACTGACACATTTGTTGTTTCCCCTATAAAATTTGAATTTAACTGTTGGCTAAATTTTAACTGTACATTCAGTAATCGGGCCTAACACATTGAAACAAGCGTCTTCAAAAAATTGTTGATAATTTTATGTAGTTCTAACATTACCGATAAACTTTTGCAACTTTGACACTAATATTTGTTAATGATACACATATTTTTCTGAATGAATTAAATGAGCGATTGAACTAAAAGAGATATAGTTGAGAACTAGGTCTTTGGTTAAAATTAGTGAATAGTTCAATTGAACCCAACTAATGATATAACAGCTAATAAAAATAAATTTACCCAAATTTAAACGAAAAAAAGTCTAGGCTCGCTCCCGCGGTATTCCAATGTTAACTACGCGAACACAGCTAAGATAGGTTGAATCACGTTACGTCTATGTATGACTAATTCTACCTTAAGGCCAAACAGCGTAATTTACAAACGAATACAAAAGACTTATTGCTGAATTTTAAGCAAATTTGTGAAAAACAGTATTCATATTTGCTTAGTAACGAAAAAAATAATAAAGCTTTATAGTTGATACTCATTAACTTTAAACCTTTTATAAAGTTTGGAGTGAGGAATTCACCATTTAATTGTTAATTATTTAATTTTCAGGCATGAAATGATTTACTAGAATGTGTGGATTCCAACACTTACATCCATCAAACTGAAAAAAAGCAACAACAATTGCGTAAATGTTGACTTTTTTCGAAAAAATTTCAAAAAAATATGTAAAAATAAAATTAAAAAGAAAAACAAAACATACCCTATAAATAATTTCACTGGAATTCAGTTGAAAACAAGCTCAATTCCAGCCCTGTTTTCCAGTTTCAAGGCTTGAATACAACTTTAATTACATTTTATTTCAATAGCATACTCCAGCAAAAGGGAAACAAAAATTTAAGTTTGAAATATTTTTGTTAAATATGTATACAAATGCTAGAATTTGAAATCTACTTTACTTCAAACAAAATTTAAAGCACTTGAATTTTTAAAACCTATGTGCTTATTTTGTATTGATGTACACACTATCAAAACATTATTCGACATTCGATTACTTTTTTATGCTTCGAATAATATGTTCTAAAAAATTGCATTTTCACACACATTTCCATTTATTTGATTTATAATTAAAAATTTTTCTAATCATTTTTGAATTTATCTTAGCACGTCATTAGTTCTCTAATTTAAGAAAATAAATTTTCACTTCCGATTACCGAGACAATTGTTTACTAAATTTGTACATCACTTACGTCTTATTTGGGAGAAGAGAGAAAATAAACAACAGTGTTGCCAGTATCAAATCAGGAAATTAATATATAGTTAAAATACGATTATGAATTAAGATTTATAGTAATTCTTTATTAAACGAAATGTGTACTTTAACTATAGCAAGCTTCAAACAATTTTTATTTTATGAACTAGCACATAAAAGTATATTGACATTTTTTTGGGCTTGAAATATGGTTTGAACACGTTCGTTTACTTTATATAAAAGTTGAATTCGATTTAAGGGATTCAATAAAAAAAGAATTCTTCAAAACTATGGGGACGTTTATATACAAATTGAAATTATCGAACCAATAAATTAATTTTAAATTCCGATATTAACCAAAGTAGAGGCGAGTACTCGAGGAATCTGTTAAACTTTCAACCGAATTGGAAACACAAGTTGGTAGCAAATTAACTTTCCGTTATTTTTTTTCGATTCTCTTCTTCTTCGGGATGCCATTTTCTACGATGCCTGGTAAAGTTAGAATTACAATTGAATGTTTTCGGACACCATGAGCAAGTATATAAAGCAGTACCAGTATGAGTAGCCATATGTCCCTGGAAAATATAAAAAAAATACAAATCGATTGTCATAAAATTATATCTCATAACTTCCCAATTCTGTACAACTTTATACTACATTTATACTTGAGTAAAAACTACTTAGTTTTTGTACAAAACTAGTTTTTACTTGTTTAAAACTACAAGAGCCAAAAACTAGGTAGTTTTTGGTCAGGTGTGAATGCAGTATTAGATAAAGATTCCAAATATACGAATTCCTATTTACCTGTAATGATCGTTGTTTCTTATAAGCCTTGTTGCACATTGTACATTTGTGAATGTAACCTGTTTGATGGACAAATTTTGTATGACACTTAAGGCTATATTGATTTGGATAAGTTTTCAAACATATTGAACAATTATATTCTTTTTTGTCATCATCCACTGGATGCTTTATACGTTTGTGTATATTTAGGGCAGATTTATTTACCAAAATTAGACCGCAAATATCACAATTAGTTGTAGATTCATGCGATTCTCTAACATGCCCGTAAAGTTTCCATTTATTGCCAAATCTATTAGGAAATATGAAGATTATTATTATTTATTAATGGTACAAAATTATAAGATTTTAAATATGTATAAGTGTTATTTAAAATTTAAACGAATTTAAATTGGTTCTTATATCTATACTTCTATACTAATATAATAAAGAAGTAATGTGTGTATATTTGTTTTTTGTTTGTTTGTAGGAGGTAATCTCCGTAACTACTCATCTGATTTCAAAAATTTTTTTTCCAGTATTTAGAATAGTCCTTAGGGATGGACATTAGGGAGGGTCAATTTCTGGGACAAAAAATAGTAGGGGGGAAATGATTCTACGAAGAATTCTAAGCAACTTTGCCCTAGAAACCATAGGTCTAAAATGGATTACGAGCTTGCGGAAATTCCAAAATATGTATGTTGTAAGTGCTGCTTTATGAGTTTGAATGAGTTTTATTAATTATACCCTACACCAGTTCATGGACAGGGTGTAATAAGTTTGTGCTGATGTTTATAATTCCAACAAATATTGAAACTATCCACCTTTAAGTATACCGATTGACCCAGAATAACATTTTGTTTCGATATAACGACATCCGTCTGTCTGTCCGTCTGTATATCCACATATTTTTGTGCGCATGGTAGAGGTCGCAAATATTAAGATATTTCTACAAAATTTGGTATACCGACTAATTTCGGCCCAAGGACAAAGTCTATTGATTTTAGTTCAAATCGGTCCATGGGTAGACCTAGTGCCTATATAAAGGTTCCCCCAAAATTCTATTGTTTGCACACTACAGGTCGCAAATACGAAGATATTTTAATGAAATACACGGATTCAAATGGGCTCATGAATAAAGGCTCTTGATTTTATATGGAATCTTTCCCTGTTTAGACCTAGTGCCCATATAAAGGTCCCCCAAAAATGGGAATATTCGCTCGCTAAAGGCCGCAAATATTAAGATACTTTGATAAAATTTGGTACACATACTTATATCAGCCCAAGGACGAAGCTTTTTGGCTTTCAACCAGACTAGTGTAGGGTATCGTATAGTCGGCATGCCCGTAGTTTGGGTGATCTTTATATAGGCACTGGGTATCCATAGACCGATTTTAATCATAATGCATAGGCTTCTTTCTTGGGCCAATATAAGTCGGTGCACGAAATTTCATCACAATATCCTAATATTTGCGAACTGTAGCTTGCGGATATGCAAATTTACCAATTGCCCATGTGAATTAGCGTACCTAATTTCATTAAAATATATTCTTATTTGAGACCTATAGTATGCAAAAAAACAATTTTGGGAGGAATCTTTATATGGGCACTAGGTCTAAACATGGACCGATATTAACTATAATCAACAGACTTCGAACTTGGGCAGATATATATATCTAATGAACCGAATTTCATTAACTTCGTATTTGTAACCCGTAGCGTGCAAAAAAACCAATTTTGGGGGTACTTTATATGGGCACTAAGTCCAAATGCAGACCGATTTCAACCAAAATTAATATGCTTCGTCCCTGGCATGATATAAGTCGGTATACGGAATTTTATCAAAATATCTTAACATTTCCAACCTGTAGCGTGCGCTCATTTTTAGGCTGATTGAAAATAAAAAAATATTTTGGAATTTTTTTCTTATAAGGAAAGCCGGTGAAGACTTCTATCTAAAAATTCCAGAACTATTATCCTGGTTAACAATACTTACATGTTAAAGCAAATTTTACACAAACATTGCAGTGAAGCACTACTAACAACATATTTTTGAATTTCCGCAAGCTCGAAATCCATTTTACACCTATGGTTTCTAGGGCAAAGTTGCTTAGAATTCGTAGAATCATTCCCCCCCCCTACGATTTTTCATTTTTTTTGCCTCCATACAAATTGACCCGCCCTAATGGACATACCTTTATATCATTCCATTAAAATAATTAATAAAAAAGTTATGAGCAATAATGTAAAAATATCCCAAAAACTAGGCCTAAGGTATGCTGACATAAAAAAAACCCTTATGAAAAGGACACACACAAATTCAGTTTGATGCTATATGTACAGCAGCAAATTAACGGATTTCAGAAAGACCGTACCTCAAAAAAAAAGTTCACGAGGTTTCAAAAAAAATTTTTTTTGCCGAACGTAGGGTCGCCATTTTACATTTTTCGTTATATCTTTGGCATTTACAGTCGGATCTTAAAATATGATACATCGATGCTTTTCTCTCGAGGGGACCAATGTTTTCCTCTAAGGGCGATTGACCTCAAGTATCCCGTTCTAGTAGTTACCCACCAGATCTCAGTTGCTACAACCCAAATGTACGACCTTAATGTCAGAAAATTAAAGCTCGTAAAAAATCATTAAACTTTTGCAAAGCAAGTTTTTCGATAAACCCAGCAGAATTTTTTTATTCTTTTGGTTGCCGAACGTAGGGGTCGCCTTTTTAAATTTTTTTCATTTGATTTTTGCTTTATAGCAAAACACTGTTCTCTTTGATGAAAACAATCGATATATCTCACTTTAAAATCCGACTTTAACAGGCATGTGATGAATATCGAAAACGATCTGATTTTCTATGGTTAATATTTTTCGATCTGTACAATACTAATTATTTTTTATTTCCTAATTTAGATGTTCTAAGTCAAATAAACCGTTAAATAATAATTTTATTTTCGCGAAACTAATTTTAGATTGAAAAACTCTTCGTTTTCGATTTTCATCACACCCAAAGCTATAACGAAAAATTAAAAAAGCCACCCCTACTTTCGGCAAAAAAAATTTTTTTTTGGAATTGCCTTGTAAAAATACTTTATATTTGAAGGTGTACCGCACACTTTTTTTGCCTGTAAGGTGGTACGGTCTACTGGTTAATATTATAATAACCCATTTAATTTTTTCTTACCTTTTATTACATTTTAGACAGGGAAATAATTTTTCTTCCTCTGGCAAATGTCTTGTTATGTGATTATTTAATGAAAGACGATCAACAAAACGGGTACCGCATATATCACAACAAAACTTTCGTTCTCGATTTATATCATGTGTTTTAATATGGTGTGTTAACCTGTAACTATTGCTAAATATTTTACCACAATCTTTACATTTTAAATAATCTGGATCTAAATGCTGGTGTAAATGATCTGACAGAAAATTACGTTGAAAGAATTTTTTATTACAACATATAGCATAACCCGTCTGTTGATGTTCACTTTCAAAGTGATGACACAAGTCTCGAAAAGTTTCCGCAGGATTTTGACAAAGTACACATGCCAATTTAAAGTTGTTTGCAATAAATGTATCAGCTCGGTCATTGGAATGCTCGTAAGGATCTTTAGTTATTTTTGGATTTTGTGAGAAATCAGGAAGTGGCCCACTTTGGGATTTATCAGTAGGAATTTCTTCTGAATCCGTTGTATTTTTATGACATAATCCTTTTATAGTTTTATTCAAATTTATTGAATTAGATTTTCGTTTTCTATTGTTTAAAGGGTCTCTAATAATAGTTTCACTTTCTGTTATGATATCCTTACTTTTGTGTTTGCTTAGTTTGATTAGAGGGGTATCATCATCCCATAAATCTCTTTTGCTTTCTAATTTTACGACAGCTTTTTGCTCTTCCTTAATGGCTTCTGGTGTGGCAGTTAATTGCATTGACGTTTCAATATCATTCGTAATTTCAATTTTTAATACTGAAGCAAAATGCATATGAGCATCTTCAATGCGTATATAAAATTTATGAAATTCGTCCAATTGTACCCAGCATTTTATACAAAGCCATGACGATTGGTGTATTGTTTTCTAAAATTGATATCAAAGATATTGAAAGCCCTTTATAGATAGAGTCTGTTTAACTTACCATGGGCCAAAAATGTTTTTCTATTAGATTGTGTATATTTAATTTTTGCCATCGTAATGAATTAACGGTGATACTTTCAACCTCATTATTTTGCAGCTCTAGACACAAAAGACATTTTTCCATTGTTAAATTTAATGCAATCCTCACAGTGGGAATCCTACCAGTTTGATGGTATCGAGCCATAAAACTGGAGATAAACAATGTTGCTAATTCGGCGATTTTAACATCAGCGGGAAAATTTTCAAGTTAAGCCTGAGTTACCCGGACGTAAACGTAATGTATCTCTGCGTAGCTGAATTAATGTCTGTTCCCGTACTTTACCGAAGTTACACAAACTAGCCCAAGGCGTTCCCGTACTCAAAATTGCGTGTAAATTGTTGTTGTTTGGGCTGTTTTGGGTTCCCGCGGGTACCCGCGGTAACGTACGCGAACGCACATAATGAGTGGAATAAGAACAATTGTGTTGCGTTTTTTGTTTCATTTCTATGCATTGAGCACAGAGCTTTGAAGAATTAATTCCTTAATTCAATTTTTCAATTCTGAATTAAAAATTCGATGAATTAGTTTACAAATCACCATATATTGAATGGAATTAATTCATATTTGTTTTCGTTCGATTTATTTTGTTACGAATTAATTCAATTGCTATAGTTATTTTTATTAAATCAAATGAATTAATTTTCACTGGTGAACGCGTTCAATTTTATAAATCGAACGGAAAAAAGTGAATTAATTCCTTACTGAATTAATTCACCACTGAATTCGTTCAATTTCATTTTCCTTCAGTGAATTAAAAAAAAATAAAGTTACGTTCAGTGAATTAAAAAAAATAAAATTACGTTCAGTGAATTTAAAAAAAAATTTTGAACCGAAGACCTAGTTCACAACTAATAACTCTTTTAGTTCAATCGATCATTTCATTCATTCAGAAAATATGTTTATAATTTACAAAAATTAGTATAATAGTTGCAAAATCCTATCGGTGATTTTACAACTCCATAAAATTACCGACAATTTTTTGAAGACGCTTGTTTAAATGTGTTAAAGAGTTAAATATGTAAATAAATCGAAGCTTTTGTTTAATATTTAAATCTTTTCCAAATTTAATAAACTATCCCAACAAACAATTCGTTCCGGTTACGCACCGTTTTCGGTCCGTCATAAACGGAATCTGACTCCGTCTACGTACCGTTTTCTAGATCCGTATACGGACCAGAAAACGGAAGTTAAGGAACATCAAAACTGATTCGAATCCGTTGAAAGTCCGTCAATGACGGACCGTTTAAGGAGCGTAATGTCGTGTTAAAAACTGACAAGTCTGTTTAAAGTCCGTCAATGACGGACCGTTTACGGACCGTTATGTCATGTAAAAAACGGACTAGTCCGTTGAAAGTCCGTCAATGCCGGACCGTTTCCGGACCATTATGTCGTGTGAATAACGGAGTGACTCCATTTTTAGAATGCCGTTTTCGGTCCGTATTCGTACCGTTTTTGGAAACAAAAACGGATTTGCATGTCTACCTATATTGACCCTATGTTTATTAATTATAATAGTTTTTAAGTTTTTTTTATAGATTTATTAAAAATAGAATTTATTGTTTATATTTACACTATATTTACATTTGGTGCAGCTTACGTCTCTATCCAGTATCAATTTACAACATCAGCACACAATAAAATTCAATACCTGCATTCAAAAGAAAAAATAAATTAGATAAATTTTAACTAACTGTAATCACGATGGTTTTTTGCATACGATGTAAATTCGCACACTTTGCTATCAAAACAACTAAATATGTCAGTAAATATTTTTTAATTGCATTACAAAAAACCATCTTTAAAACACATAACAATTTTAATAAATCTTACCATCTGATGTATGTGACTTGAAGTTCTTTGCTTGATGGCGTGTTAAGACGGATTTACGCTATTGCCACTTATTTTTCGTCCCAATATTATTTTTTAGCAGCTGAAGGGCTTTGCTGTATTTTTTTAAAATAATTTGTGTACTTAAAAAAAACAAACTAATACCGATGAAGTCCGTATTTAACAATACGGAAACGGATACACCAAAACGGAGTTAAAACGTGATATGTTCGAAATCCGATTATACGGTCCGTTTGTGTTCCGTACACGCACATGCTATTACGGATACGTGCATACGGACCATTAACGTGCCGTAAAAGCCGGATTTATGACTCCGTACGTTGCGGACAGTCCGTAAAAATGTTTCTTGGGATGTATTCCTTTCTGTAAATAGAAATGCCAAAAAGGAAATTTTTATTAAATTTTTGATTTAAAAAGGGGTTTAACTAGAAAAGCTATCTAGATTTTTACAACAAATTGAACAAGAACTAGAAAGAGGGCTCACCAAAACGAACTATAATGCACAAATCTATTGACATTTATTTTTCGGGCTTCAAATGTGGTTTTTTCGCGTTCGTTTACTTTTGTGCATTTTTGTTATTTCGGGAGAGTATTTCTTGTTAACTCTCATTTTACCGAACTTTACCCAAAAAGTAAAGAAACAGAGCTATTGATATACACTTAAGTTTGAAAAATAGGGCATAGAATTAAGCTTAAACTTTGTCAAGGGTTTTCTTTTTGGAGCTATAGTTACTAAATTATAAATTTTTTTATTGAAATAATTTTAATTTAATTTTTATTTACAATTTCAAACCAAGCCCATAGGGCCAAATATGGCTCACATACAACTCACTAAAAAATACTACTAAATAAAGTATATATAATTAACAACAAAGTAACAATAATTAATTTACAAAAAATAAAAATAAAAAAACATATTTATGCATTTAAAAATAAAAAGAAAATAGAAATGTGTATAGAATTCTTTCACTTTATATTCACTTCTCCCTAATATGATTCCCTGTATAATATTGCTTTCAAATATATAAAATATAAATTAACAAATCGATGGCTTATTATAGAAAGGTCGTATCTCAACTTTTAGTTACTTTACAGGAGAAGGAAAAAACTCAATAAAATCTGAAAAATTAATAAAAAAAATTTTTTTTGAAGCAGTTTTTTATTAAAACAGAAAACAAATTCAGTTCTTTTTTATTTTTTTCTATATTTAATTAAGTTGTGTTAGATAGGGCTTATAATTACTCACTTTTTTAAAAAAATATTAAGTTAGGGCTTTTTGAACTAAATTAAAAAATATAATATACTCCTAAAACAATTCATGTTTAAATTAACGAAAAAGAAATCTAAGTAAAAATACCGATGATAGATATAAAATAATGTGCTTTTAAATAAAATTAGTTTTTATAAGGAAAATTATCATAGAAGTGATGACAATCAGCCGGCAGGAACTTTTTTAAATATTGCAAGTGGTCCCATTTTTTTTAAGATATTGGTATTTTTTCTTTATATTAGCAGACTTCGATCTCTGTGGGAGCAGCTTATATTCGTCTGTTATATTAGTTTTAAAATAAATTGATCCTGACGAGTCATATGCTAATGCTCGTAGCATATTTACTGTTGGATCACCAATGCTTCTGCCTAAAAATTACGATTAATATTAGTTATAAATATCTTCAGAATTTCTTTAATAAGCAATATTAATAACGAATAGACGAGTATATCTGGGAAATACTTTCAAAATTCAAAAAATAATCATTATGTAAATGGTGTGCATGTAAGGGTGCTGGAACTTTGCGTGCTTCAGTTATAAGTTGAACAAATTGAGACGGCAAGTTTATTTGTCTTTTATTAATTTTTCTCTTTATAAAGGCACATCTACACGAGAGATAAAATTTCTAGAGATAGAGCAAAAAACACCTCTATTGTGAATGATTTAAGCTATTTAGAGGTGTTTTTTGCTCTATCTCTAGAAATTTTATCTCTCGTGTAGATGTGCCTTAAGGGAATGTGTAGCATCACATTCCATTTGAGTATGACCGCTTATTAAATATTTTTGTTCAATCGATATATTGGTTTCTTTTGAAAAAGCGAGCAAATCATTAGACAAAATGACATTTCGATTTTGGTAAAAGCAACCATCCGAGTAAATGATTATGTGATGAATAACGGGCGATTGGACATGAAAATTTCTTAAGTGCTTAATAATGCATGTTGTAAAAACGGAAGAGACTAGATTCCCATCTGTTTCATCCCAAATATAATTATCTGAATCGTGTGTGACAACATTAGGTGTGTTTCTTTACTTTTTGGGTAAAGTTCGGTAAAATGAGAGTAAGCACAAAATCCTCTCACAAAATGACAAAATTACCCAATAGTACAGGAACGCAAAAAACCACTTTTCTAGCCCAAAAACTTATTTCAAAGAATAATGTTAAACAGTGATGGGACTTGAAAAATTTTGTTTTGTGCCAATGGTGTGACTAAAATGTGCTAAATGGGCCTTTATTGTGCCAAAACTCAATTTTCACTTAGAAACCGTGTTTTCAACTTTCATTTTGTAAATGCATTCTTAAGCTGCCTACACACTAGGGAACATACTTAAAAAAAGAGAGCATTTTTTGTGAATGTGTGAGTGCGTTTGTGTGTGTGTGCGTGTTGAGAGCGTGCATTTCGTGTTTACAAAATTTTTTGATATTTTTTGTTCCCTCAACCATGTTCCCTAGTGTGTAGGCAGCTTTATGGAATTATTTTCAATTCTTATGGAATTAATTATATTTGAATGAATTAAAATTTTCTTTCAATTAAAAGGTGAATGATAAATTAAATTCATCCGATACTTATTAAAGATTTTGGAATGCAGCCAATGAATGAATTCTTTAGGAATGGTTGCACGGAATGGTATGCATATAAACATTTTCTAAAACTGAATTAATTTCTTTATGAATTAAACTTAAATTAATTCTTTCGAAGCTCTGAGATAAATTTATAGCATTTGAATTTTTAAAATTCTATGGATTAAGCACCGTAAGTTATTCAGTTTTCACGTGAAAAAACTGTTATACTCCATATAAAAAAAAATTATTTTTCACGACAATGAGTTTCACGTGAAAATTGTGCAAACTTAGTTTTCACGCAAATTTAATGTACAAGACTATTATTTTTCTGGTGAAAAAGTGACATTTTGTGTTAATTGTGATTGTGGCTTTGTTATAAAATTAAAATATTGTTAATTTTTTTAACTTAAATTGCAATTTAAAGCATTTAAAGTCTGAGAGAAATTTTTTCACGTGAAAAACAACTTACGGTGCTTTATTCGGTAATATCTTCGATGCCATTTATTAGTTTTGCTTTATTCGAAAAGGTATTTTAATACCAATAAAAGCTTAGAAACTAAAAATTAAAGAATTGTTATTTTTTAAATTCATTTTCTATTAAGTTTTGTAGATAACCAAAATGTGCCAAAATAGTATCGGTTGTGCCATTGTACCAATCAATCTTAGATTGTGCCAAAAATCCCATCACTGATGTGAAAATACGTATAATTTCAGTTTGCAAATCGGCACAAATAGACATATTTATTCGCATTTAAAAGTTGTTTTTGATTTTATTCAATTAATTTTAACAAAAAACCAAGTTTCTTTTGCTTATTTCTTTATTTAATTACAATTTTTAATTTAATTTCACAATTGTTTTTTGTTTTTATTTGCATCAGCTGTTTTACCAAAGTTTACCCGAAGAAAAAGTCTGGGTAAATTTTGGTAAAAAGAGAAGTACTAATACACTCGCATTAGCGCTCTCATTTACCCAATTCTCGAGTACGGGAACGCTTTTGGGTAAATTTCGGTAACTTTGGGTAAATTTCGGTAACATTGGGAACGTACGGGAACACACTGATTATATATTGTGAAATTATGTATTTGCAATTTCATTTTGAAATATGCAGCACTTGCTAGAGTTGTGAAATTTCGATACTTTTTGAGTACTCAATACTACTCAATACTTTTCAATTGAGTACTCGATACTACTCAATACTTTTAACGGTTTTTTTGAATTTAAAAATAAAAATGTTAAGAGTTCGTATTTATAAAGAAAAATAATAACAATTCACATACACGTGTTAAATAACTATTGTTACTTACATTTTACTAAATTTAAAACATTTTAAATAAATTAATTAAATAATTTCCCAAAAATTCATTACAAAATTCTTTGCTTCACATATAGAGTTGTATTTCCAGAGTTGTATTTTTAAAGTAGTATTTTTAGAGTTGTATTTTCATACGAAAAATACTCATTTCTACGGAAAATTGCATCTTTAAAAGTATTGAGTAATACCGTTTTAGTATTGAGTACTCCAAAAAACAGGCGGTATTGAGTACTCCGTACCGGAATACTCAATACTTTTACAACTCTAGCACTTGCGTGTAATTGAGGCACTAATTTAACAGCTTGCACATCCATGCAAAAAACTGCACATAGTCCCGATTCAGCATTTTTGATGTCATTCTGTTTTTCTTCTCTCATTTTTTCTATTTCATCTCTATGTTTACCATAATCTTCGTTTGATACATTATTAGTTTTATGTGATACGCACAAATTGCATTGATCTTTTTTTGGTTTAAAAATTGAATAGTTCGACTCTTTTATTAATTCCGCAAAAATTGGATATGATAATTTCGTCGACATAAAGCTTGTAAATCTCCTGATATGTAGAAAAATTTGCTTGGAAATATAATTTTTTGGTATCTTTTCGACAATAATGTGACTCCATTTATGGTAAATCCGCTAGCCATTTTTGTAGAAAGGATCGTCGTTGTTCGTTGCGCTGTCCTATTGCTGATGATCGTTTAGCAGACTTGCGCAAACTTGAAGATTTATCGGGACTGTATTGTGAACCGTGTTTAGCACCACTATTGATCCAATTTCGAGCCATTTCTTCATTAAGTCCTAGTGTTGAATGAAACATTTTGCGGCACACCTGCAATCGGCTTGAGTTATGTCTCAAAAAATAAGTTATTCTGTTATTACGTCTTGAATTTTCAGTGCAATTCCGTTTTTTCTCAGAAATTTTTGTAAGACTAGTTACATACATCCGCTTTTGCTCCCAAGACATATTCCAAAACAAGTTAAAAATTTCATTTCGAATAGCCTCTGTAAACTCTGAACAATTTCTTAGTGCACTTTTTTGGCAATATTGTGATGAACAAGACACTCCAAGTTGCCTAGAAGACTTTTGACAAAGTACCTTTTTTGATATACCCAAATACTGCTCACCTTCCATTCTTTTTTTTTTTTTATTAACATTTTGCTTCCATTCAGATTTTTTCGCCACATTTCTCCTTTTACAAACATTTAAATTTTTCGTACCAGAATTAGAAATCTCACTTAAACAATTCATTCTATTTAAACTTTTTATGTACAGAAATTTTTTCCAAACTTACTTATGGACTGATACACAAAAACTACTTTTATGTACACAAATTCTGACTGGTATTCAAAAACTACTTTCAAGTACACAAATTCGGGAAAGTCCCTTTTTATTTAAAAACAAATACATTAAAAATAAAAGCCAAAACTAACAAAGAAAAATGTGTGTTGTATGCATATACTACACTCAAAAAAATAAGTTAGTAGAAAAATTAGTAAAACGTCTTTTAGATCAAGTGTACTAGTTTTCAGCAATTTTTTTTTTGCTGAAATCCGTTTTCAGCAAATATTTTAGTTATATTTTTTTAGCACTAAACTAGTTTTGAACTAATGTTTTACTAATTTATTTTGCTACAAAAATTGTGTTGATAACCGCATGCATAGCGTGGACGAGAACCAGATAGACAAGATGTAGATGTCGCAGCTTGTCTGGAAACGGAAATGACAAAAAAAGAAAAACAACACTACACATATTCTATATTTAAATTTTCAGCAAATAAATTAACTAAAGTAAAATTTCGCTACAAGTTTGAGTTTTTTTCAGTCTACTAATATTCAGCAAAAAGTTTAGTGATTTTAGCAAGGATTTTTTTCATTTGCAGTCGACTAAGTGTTAGCAAAACTTTTGCTGAAGATTACTATTTTTTTTTGGTAAAAATCAGCTCGCTGATTTTTAGCAAACCTTTTGCTGAAATTAACAACATTTTTGCAAGCACGCTCCTGACTAAAAATTTGCTGACACAGCAACATTTTTGCTGACTTTACAGACTTTTTTTGAGTGTACATACGCATTCTATATGTTAAATTTTTTCGTAGTTTGCTTTTAGTTTTCATTGTATTTTTCTCTTTCGAAAAACACAAAAATCAGAAAAGCATTGATCTATACAACTTATAAAAAAAAATCCTTTTAGAAAAGTTGTTTGTTTTAAAATAAACCAAAAAATATGCATTCAACTTTAAATGAGTTAGGGCTTTTTCTTTCAAACAATTTTTGAAATGAGTTAGGGCTTTTTTTTAAATTACTGTAAATCCGTTATTCGTCAACATAGGAAACTGAATTTTTTAAGGAAGGTGTATTTCAGTTTTGCCTATCAGAATATGTAAAAAACTCGATTTTGAAAAAAAAACGAGATACGACCTTTCTATATTAAGCCATCGAAATGCAACAATTAAACGTTATATAATTATTAAATTAATTTAAAGATTGTTACAGTAGGCATATTCTTATAGTTTGGCTTTAAATACATTGACCGAAAAGTCAAAACTTCTAAGTAATAAGAGAATTCCAAATTTTAGCTACCCTATACTGAAATGATCGCTGAAGAATCGATGTGTTATAAAGAGGATAATGTAATTGAGGGTTCCTTAAAGAACCTGAAATTATAAAAAATTCTAGTAAATATTCCGGACATTTGGCCCTGAAAACTTTATAAAAATGTATTAACAACCGCATGTGTATAAAACTTTTAAAATTGCTTCCTAGAAAGTCTACTACATAATCAGAAACGTGGTCACGGTATTTAAGGTTGTAAATAAATCGAATAATTCGATTGAAAAGAAGGTTGTATCTACGCATTACACGACCCTTGACGCCTGTAAACACTTCAGCACAATACAACATATTTGACATCAGCAATGCGTGTGCAATAAAATTTACACCTTTTGGTGGGGACGTGGGAATGCAAAATACCAATACACTCCATCAAATATTAGGACTCTCAAACAATTCAGTAAAATCAAATTGGAGCACCTGATTCTCCAACAATTCAATGTCAACATTGTTGTAGTCCATAAATTCGACATATTCATCGACAGGGGTAATAAAAGTAGAAACACTCATGAAAATAAAGGAATGATGAGATATAGCCGGGCACTGCATCTGATTAGA
The DNA here is from genome assembly GCA_949987735.1 of Leucophora obtusa. Classification (NCBI taxonomy): domain Eukaryota; kingdom Metazoa; phylum Arthropoda; class Insecta; order Diptera; family Anthomyiidae; genus Leucophora; species Leucophora obtusa. The sequence goes on from OX465299.1 coordinate 51,922,078, forward strand.
CAATATGACAGATACAGAAGGACTTACAAGGAAATAGTCCAATAATGAAGTAGATGAACGAGATACATCAAAATGAGTCGGTAGGCTATTATGAAGACAATATAGTCCCAGCCTCTGGCAAAATGAATGAACAGAATGAGAGTTAATTAAATTAAATAAATTAAGATTAAAGTCACCCATAATTATAATATTAGAGTATTTCACCAACAGATCACTTAACCTTTCCTCCATAATTTGAATATTCTCAGTATTCTTATTAGGTACACTCAGGGAATTATGTAAATAAAATCAGCTGCAAATGACAGTTAAAATAACTGCATTTGCACTTAAAAAGGTGTAGACTACATTTGCATTTAAATCAACTGCAATATGAAGTTATTTTTAACTGTTAAAAATCACCTGACAAATGTAGTAAAAACAACTACAAATGCAATTAAAACAACATACATACAAATTATTGTAAAACTGTACAAACAACTGCAAATGTAGTTAAAATAACATAAATAAAAATTATTTTAGAAATTATTAATTTAATAAAAACAAATTTATGTAAACACTCTTAACTTAATTTTATTCTATAATAAATTTGAAATTGAGAAATCGAAATTTACACTTAATGTCACTTTTATTTTTCACTATCAAGATATTGTTGTACACTCAGGGAATTATGTAGGTAAAATCAACTGCAAATGACAGTTAAAATAACTACATTTGCATTTAAATCAACTGCAATGTGAGGTTATTTTTAACTGTTAAAAATCAACTGACAAATGTATTAAAAACAACTACAAATGCAATTAAAACAACTTACATGAAAATTATTGTAAAACTGTACAAATAATTGCAAATGTAGTTAAAATAATAGTTATTTTAAAAATTATTAATTTAATAAAAACAAATTTATGTAAATACTCTTAACTTAATTTTATTCTATAATAAATTTAAAATTGAGAAATCAAAATTTACACTTAATATCACTTTTACTGTTCACTATTAAGAAATTGTTCTAGATGTCCGTCTGTGAGGGATGAAATTATTGTTTGGCTTCCTTTTTTTCTACAGGTAGAAAGGCATGAAAATATAAAAGAACTGAAAGAAAATAAATACAATATATTTTACTACTCCCGTAAATAAATTTATATTTTATATTATAAAACTTACCTTATTATTTTAATAATTCAATAAAATATATAACCTTTTCCGTATTACGCGTCTTTACTCTTTAGCGTTGTTTTATAACTAAGACAAGAGAAAACATGTTGTTCTCATATTCTTTCACTAGAAATTTGTTCTGCAGTTATTTGTACACGTCTTTATTACGCGTCTTTACTCTTTAGCGTTGTTTTATAACTAAGACAAGAGAAAACATGTTGTTCTCATATTCTTTCACTAGAAATTTGTTCTGCAGTTATTTGTACACACATTCTTCTTTACTTCGTACACATACACACTTGAAAATTTAAGTTTTTGTAACAAAATTCAAAATAACTGCATAAATGTTACTACAATTTAGTAGTTTTTGAAGTTTGTTTAAGAAAATAACTGTCAAAAACATTTAAAAAATGTTCTCTCAGTAAATTAACTACAATTGTAGTTAAAATAACTACAATCGCATTACTACACAAATAACTGTCATGTAGTAACTGCAGAACTTTTCTACTGCAGAACTTTTCTGAGTGTAGATAAACAACACCGAGTAAAAACTTGGCACTTCGTGTATCAACTTCAATAAAAATTGCTTCAAATTTTCCATAATCCTCCGATTTATAAACTAATTTAGCCTTAATTCTGTTAGAAACAAAAAACCCTACACCTCCTGGTTGAAAAATGAAAAGTAAAATCGGGAGTTGTGCAAAATCTAGAGCCAATTTGAATAAACTGGGGGGGGTTATTATGTAATTCGATTCGAAAACTCTTTTGAACAGAATTTTTACGTTAAAAATTCAGTAACAGAAAATAGTTTTTAGTGAAGAAAAATGTTGAAAACGTGTAGACAATGTCTAGTAAGAGTGAAAAGTTAAAAAAAATTGGACTTTCAAGAACGGATATCTTTTTACAAGAGTCTTAAAATTTCCGAATTCGAACAATATTTTTCGAATCCGCTTACGTAATAACCCCCCTGGTTACAGATTCGAAATGTTGTTTGCGTAGTAATCAGTAGTTGTTGTTGTAGCAACGGCTCCTGCAATAAAATATAAAGGTATACATTAATCTTCTTCCTTTTATTCTGACTCATCTAGATTCAGCCCCAGGAACCGGGCCACCTCAACCGGGTGGGTTCATAATGACGTGGCATCTAGGTGAGTGGGGTTTGCCGTGCAGCCAAAGAGGTGGTTTACATCGTGCGGGATATGTGTTCGAGATGGTGAGTTCGATTCGAGACCAATATGAGTTGAGGCGTGAACACCATCCCGAAAGCAATCTTCATCTTCCGCAATAGGCGGGGGACGACCTCCAAGAACGATATTCATCCGGTAAGAATTAATGGCGTCATTTACCGTGTCCCCATGAATATCGTTAAGACCTGCCTGCCGATCCTGGGGTCGCTGGGTTTGCTCGAACGAAGCTCGTCCCGCTCATCTGCGAGTTCTGCCGCTTTAGCTGGGAAATTTGGACTGACGATCGAGATCCTTCCAGCTGGAATGAAGCGTGCAGCCGCTGCGTTGACGATTTCACGCAACTTCCTTTCCGCGGAGCGCACGTCGGTTGGGATGGGTAGATCATTGAACTTGCGGTTGGTGAACTCTCTGAACGCTAACCAGTTAGCTTTTTTGTAGTTGATGTACGTGCGGTATTCAGAGACGATAAAGTCACTTGGTCTATCGAGCGAGCCCCCATCGCCCATCACCATACGGTTATCACCCACCAGAAAAAATCTGATGTCCGGGTGATATCCTGTGGGAAGCCGGCCACTGGTGGAATATACACATTGTACAATTCGATCTCAGCAGCTCCTGACCTTACCGCTAGACCTTGGTGTTCCATGTATAAGTCACGTACATTCGGGTCAGGCGACATCATTCTGTACTACACGGAGTTGTCGATAATGAATGCGAGGCCGTCGCCTCCGCTCCGTGTGCGGTCCTTGCGCAGAATGTTGTGTAGTCACACAGTTACAACTCTGAAGGCTACAGTTGGCAGTGAGCTTAGCTTCTTGGACCGGCCTTGGAGGCTGGTGCAGTTAACTGCATAAGGGTTATCACCTCAGGTTGGGGGACAGCCACATGTGGTGTTAGTTGTGGTGTCTGCTGTTGGAGTTGTACACTCAAAAAAATAATTTAGTAGAAAAATTAGTAAAACGTCTTGTATATCAAGTGTACTAGTTTTCAGCAATTTTTTTGCTGAAATTCCGTTTTCAGCAAAAATTTTAGTTATATTTTTTTAGCACTAAACTAATTTTGAACTAATGTTTTACAAATTTATTTTGCTATAAAAATTGTGCTGATAACCGCATGCATAGCGTGGACGACAACCAGATAGACAAGATGTAGATGTCGCAGCTTGTCTGGAAAGGGAAATGACAAAAAAAGAAAAACTGATTGCAGATGTTACACCTGACTGATGTTCCGCCAGAGTGTAACCGGTCCTGACAAACTGAGCAGAACCATGGTCCCCAGTTTTGTTCGATTCCGGCACGGACCAAAAGGATTTGGAGTAAGTTGCTCCAGGTTAGAAAAAGAAAAGGGCATACATACGTATTGTAGGTTTGTTGAGTTGACATTCCTTGGTCGGGGCATGTTGGGCTCCGAGTCGTTCCGGTAAAAAAAACCGAGTGCCGTGGGAACAACGTTTTTAACGGTTGTTACAATAGTTTTCCTTTTTTCCTTTGAAAGGCACTGTATTTCGTAAAGGTTGTTTAAAGCAGGTTTTTGAATATTATAAAAACAACTTTTGTACTAAAATAGTAAGTTTGTTCACAAGGGGTGTGCTATTTGTTGTATCGTCCTAACATAAAACAGAGTTGTTAAAAATTAAATTGAAAAAATACGGCATTTGAGAATAGCTCGGTCAAACATTCTTATGTACACTCAAAAAAAAAGTCAGTAAAGTCAGCAAAAAATGTTGCTGTGTCAGCAAATTTTTAGTCAGGAGCGTGCTTGCAAAAAAGTTAGTAATTTCAGCAAAAGGTTTGCTGAAAACGGAATATCAGCAAAAAAATTGTTGAAAACTAGTACTTGATATACAAGACGTTTTACTAATTTTTCTACTAACTTATTTTTTTGAGTGTATATTTAAGTATGCTTAGAGAAAAATCAATAGGAAATATTTGTTAAAGTCAAATAAAAACTTGAACAACTCTGTTTTTTGTTAGGACGATACAACAGATAGCACACCCCTTGTGAACAACCTAAGTATGTATATTTGCAGTAAACAGATATTTTTGTTAGTTGTTGAGAAATAAAAAAATCGTTGAGATTTTTCAAATTCTTGTTTAGTTTATATTTGTTATTATTGACATACATACATATGTAGTTTGCGAATAAAAATAAGAAAATTGTAAGTATTGTATCTCGAATGCATAAAACGTAATAACTGGTGAACCGTTTGGCATTTTGACTTAAAATTTTAAGCAGGATAAACAGCTGCAATTTGGTTCTCGTCATTAAAGCCTAAACCAGATAAAGGCAGTGTCGACCGCAGTGCGATGTTTTGTCGATAAAGCAGTTTTTGTATCTTCTCTATTTGCCACTGCCGAGAAATTAGAAAAGTTTCTAAATAAACAAGAACTGTTTTTAAACAAAACACGATAAGAAATTTTTAAAAATATTAAATCGTTTTCGCGAAATTCAAGAACAAAGTTTGACAGCACTGCCACTGCATACTGGCACTTTCACTATGTGGTTTGGGCTTAATTTTTTAAGGGCAATCGTGTGGTTCTTATTTATTGGCCGTTCGCGATAGTTGCATCTCACTTTGCAGCATTGGTGTGATCCATATGCATCCGTTTTGATTTAACTTCAACTTGGATTGGAGGAAAATGCGAAAATTGATTTATTTTATATACGCTTAGATCTTTTCACTGGTTGATTGCCATAGAAACTCAAATGGAATTTTAACCTATTTTGGAAGAGGAAAAGATACTCCACCAGACACTTGAATATTTTGAAACTTTTTTTTGAAGACTTAACCTAGATGCGAGTCATAAAACCTCAAAACTCGGATAATTATAATGGAATAATTATTATTTACGAGTTAGTGGTGTGTCAAGCTGCGAACTAGCATATACTAGAATAGTACAGTTGATGCACGCTAATTCAACACGTGGTGACATAACCTAAAGTTAATTGTACTGTACCTTGCCTCAACTGTGCAGGTAGTTGTTTGACTAAAGGCAGTTCTTGTTTTTGTGGAACCAGGAGCTATATCTTTAAAGTTATCCATTAAATTTTTGAATTAAAAAAAAATAGAATAAAGCAATTAGGTACACATTAGCTCTGTTCCACGTACGTTACCGCGGGTACCCAATTTTACCAGAAAGCGTTTCTATTGTCAAAATTGTGTATAAATTGTTGTTGTTTCGGATAACCTATTGTTTTTGTAACCGAAAGAAAAAAAAATTACTGTAAAGCAATGCTTTTTCCAGTTTTTTTTTAATGTTTGCAGTACAAATTTATTTTTACGTCATTGTTAGTTATCTTTAATACATTAGCTATACAGGGCTCTTCAATAGGGACGCTACAAAAGTAGAAAGACAGGGACAGCAAACGACGCCGTATTTCTTGCCGCTCTTTTGACATTTCTCTTCAGTAAGGTTTGCCATTTCATGATGGAAAGATATACGAGCCAACAACGAGTCGAAATTATTAAAATTTACTGCCGAAATTCGGAGTCAGTGGCCTCAACGTTAAGAGCGCTAATTTATGGTCGTCGTAATGACTGGCTTCGTCAATAAACAAAATATGCATAATTGGTCAGACAGCAATCCACACGTACTCCATGAGTCATCATTGCATCCCAAAAAAATTACGGTTTGGTGCGGTTTATGGGCCGGCGGCGTCATTGGGCCGTACTTCTTCCGTGATGATCAAGACCGGCACGTTACTGTGAATGGGAATTGCTACCGTTCAATGATAACCGAATATTTTTGGCCCCAATTGGATGATATGGACTTGGAGGACATGTGGTTCCAACAGGACGGCGCCACAAGCCACACAGCGAATGTCACAATCAATTTATTGCAAACCAAGTTTGGAGAACGTCTTATCTCACGAAATGGTCCAGTCGATTGGCCGCCTCGGTCGTGCGATTTGACGCCGTTGGACTATTTCCTGTGGGGCTACGTCAAATCTATGGTCTATGCCAACAAGCCAGCGACGATTGATGAACTTCGTACGAATATCGGCCGATTTATGCTTGAAAACCGTCGAAAATTGGGTTCAGGGTCTGGACTTCTGCAAGCGTGCCCGTGGTGGCCATGCAAAAGAGATCGATTTCCATACATAATGGCATCGAACGTACTTTCACAGGAATAAAGAATTTCATTGATATCCAAAACCGTTTTTGTTTTATTTAAAAAAAACTTTTGTAGCGCTCTTATTGAAGAACCCTTTATTTGTGTGACTCTCTATCAGTGTTATCAAGAACGATTTTACAGTTTTTCAACGTATTCCGGCTTTCTACTGTCAAAATTGTTCGAGATATCTTTGATAGGAATGCCGCACAAACACAGCTATTCTTTATTTATTTTTCAGCAGTTTAAAATAATTAAATATTTAGTGATTTTGAAATACCTCTGTCGTCTTTTTACCTTTGTTCTAACTGCCACTTTCAGTAGATTCTACAGATAAACTTTTTTGAGTGTGATTATCAAAATTTCATGATTTCAGTGTATCTGCTTTCAAATAATTTAACGCCATTCACTTAGTGCTATCGTGAAACGTCTATATTTTGTATTCCCATTGCAGAGGGTTTATATTTATCTGAATATTTTCGCCGATGAGCCTCCTCCCATTCCTTAGGATGATGTTTTTTACGATGAGCATGCATACAACCATTTGAATTAAATGTTTTAGGACACCAGGGACAAGTATATAAATGTGTACCAGTATGAGTGGCCATATGATCCTAAAAATAATATAACAATGGAAAACATACAAAATGTGCGTATTAAAATATCATTTAACATTTTTCAAATACTAACCCTTAAAGTCTGTACCCTTTTAAAACCCCTCTCACATATTGTACATTTGTGAATATTACCTGTATTATGAGTACAACGTATGTGTTTTTTTAATGCCACTAAATTCGGGGATACTTTAAAGCATATATGACAGGTATGTGATTGTTTTCCTCCCGCTGGATGTTGTATATCCATGTGACGTTTCAGGGCTTTCTTATGGGCTAAAAGTAAACCACAAATTTCACAATTTATTGGTGGTATTGGTTTACCTTTATGTTCTGACATGTGTCGTTCGAATATATCGCGGCAACGTAATGTTTTGCCACATACATCACAGATTTTTACATATTTCATTTCATGCACCGAACGTATGTGATTGGAAAGAATATATTGTTCGGCAAAACTGAAAAGAAATTTATTTTTTTATTAAATCAGACAGTAAACAATCATTAGGTCTGTTCGACGTTGTTACCGCGGGTGATTTTAAATTTCACTCGAACTTTAAAGGCTTCATACTGCAATTTAAATTATAAAAATGAACAATTTTTTAATTTTATAACAAGGTTGGTTACCGAGACGAATAACGGTAAGGGTAACGGTATCGTATTTTGTTAGTTTCGGTAACGGTAAAGGTAACTGTATTTAAGACAGTATTTAAAACAGTAATACCGGTACGTACCGGTATAATAAATTACGTTAAAAACATATAAAAACAAAAAGGTGTGCAGACTATTTTTAATTTTTCGTGTTGAAAGCACTTATTATAAGCTATAAATTCGATGTTGGTGGTTTTAATAAGTAAAATTAATATCTATAAATTTTTTTTTGGAAAAAAAAAATCAAGATTATAAAATAAAAAAGTTTAAAAATTATCATTTTTATATAAATTGATAAATACCGGTAAAATACCGGTAACTACTCATAAAAATAACGGTATCGGTAACGGTATTTGGAATTCTTTGTAGAGGTATTGGTAACGGTAACTGTATTTAATTTGAAACGGTATTTTAGCGATAACGGTATTATAACGATAACAGTAACCAACCTTGTTTTATAACAAAGACACAATCACAATATACACAAAAGGTGTGTTTCTTTACTTTTTGGGTAAAGTTCGGTAAAATGAGAGTAAGCACAAAATCCTCTCACAAAATGACAAAATTACCCAATAGTACAGGAACGCAAAAAACCACTTTTCTAGCCCAAAAACTTATTTCAAAGAATAATGTTAAACAGTGATGGGACTTGAAAAATTTTGTTTTGTGCCAAGTGTGTGACTAAAATGTGCCAAATGGGCCTTTATTGTGCCAAAACTCAATTTTCACTTAGAAACCTTGTTTTCAACTTTCATTTTGTAAATGCATTCTTATGGAATTATTTTGAATTCTTATGGAATTAATTATATTTGAATGAATTCAAATTTTCTTTCAATTAAAAGGTGAATGATAAATTAAATTCATCCGATACTTATTAAAGATTTGGGAATGCAGCCAATGAATGAATTCTTTAGGAATGGTTGCACGGAATGGTATACATATAAACATTTTCTAAAACTGAATTAATTTTTTTATGAATTAAACTTAAATTAATTCTTTCGAAGCTCTGAGATAAATTTATAGCATTTGAATTTTTAAAATTCTATGGATTAAGCACCGTAAGTTGTTCAGTTTTCACGTGAAAAAACTGTTATACTCCATATAAAAAAAAAATTTACTTTTCACGACAATGAGTTTCACGTGAAAATTGTGCAAACTTAGTTTTCACGCATATTTAATGTACAAGACTATTATTTTTCTGGTGAAAAAGTGACATTTTGTGTTAATTGTGATTGTGGCTTTGTTATAAAATTAAAATATTGTTAATTTTTTTAACTTAAATTGCAATTTAAAGCATTTAAAGTCTGAGAGAAATTTTTTCACATGAAAAACAACTTACGGTGCTTTATTCGGTAATATCTTCGATGTCATTTTTTAGTTTTGCTTTATTCGAAAAGGTATTTTAATACCAATAAATGCTTAGAAACTAAAAATTAAAGAATTTTTATTTTTTAAATTCATTTTGTATTAAATTTTGTAGATAACCAAAATGTGCCAAAATAGTTTCGGTTGTGCCATTGTACCAATCAATCTTAGATTGTGCCAAAAATCCCATCACTGATGTGAAAATACGTATAATTTCAGTTTGCAAATCGCCACAAAAAGACATGTTTATTCACATTTAAAAGTTGTTTTTGATTTTATTCAATTAATTTTAACAAAAGACAAAGTTTCTTTTGCTTATTTCTTTATTTAATTACAATTTTTAATTTAATTTCACAATTGTTTTTTGTTTATATTTGCATCAGCTGTTTTACCAAAGTTTACCCGAAGAAAAAGTCTGGGTAAATTTTGGTAAAAAGAGAAGCACTAATACACTCTCATTAGCGCTCTCATTTACCCAATTCTCGAGTACGGGAACGCTTTTGGGTAAATTTCGGTAACTTTGGGTAAATTTCGGTAACATTGGGAACGTACGGGAACACACTGAAAATGTCAATTTTTCACCAGAAAAATAATAGTCTTGTATATTAAATTTGCGTGAAAACAAAGTCTACACAATTTTCCAAGTAATTAGGAATATTTAAATCACTGAAGTTTTCGCATAATTTTTGCAAATAAACTTTAGCTGTTCCACTTACGTTACCGCGGTTACCCAATTTTACCAGAAATCGTTTCTATTGTCAAAATTATGTATAAATTGTTGTTGTTTCTTGTAAATTGGGTTCCCGCGGTAAGGTCGTCGAACTTCTTCTTCTTCCAATTCCCTGTTTTTCTTTCACATTCGTGTGTAAAATTTTTGTAGGAAACTACGCGCTATTAAAACACCTTAATGGATTACTTTTCTCAACTTACTTTTTACCACATTCGTCACATGAAAATTTTTTCTCCTCGTCGGATAAATGCCGTACCTGATGAGTTTTTAAAGCTTTTTTGTTAGACAATACTTTATCACATTTATTACATTTAAAAAAATTCGGATTAACATGACGATTGACATGTTCTAGCAATAAGCTGCGTTTGTAAAACTTCTTATTACAACAAAATGCATAAGCACGTTCTTTATGTTCCGTTTCAAAATGTTTGATTAATATTTTAAAAGTGGCGATTGGAGTTTGACAAAGAACACATAACATTTTAAAATTTTCAGCTAAAAATATGTCTTTAGCTTGTGGTACAGAACGATCTCTCTTTCTACGTTTTGTAGATTTTTTATTTGTAGTTTTTTTAGTACGTTTAGTGAATTTCTCTATATGTTCATAATCAAAATCTGTAAATGAGTCGGAAGTATCGGAGGAATCACGCAAAGCTTCAGATTTTTCTAACATATATATTGTATCTGTATTCTGTGTTATACTTGGCTCTTCATTATTGCAGGTTTTAGGTAGTGATTTATTAAAAGATTCGGATTTTAAAGGTTTTTTGTTTTTTTTAGGTTTTCCTACTCTTGATGGTTTATTGTGCAGTAAAGGATCTTCTCGTGTAGTTTCTCCATCTTTAACAAAAACATCAGTTGTCCATGTAAGTTTATTCCTTTGTTTTAATTTTATATTGCATTCGCCTTGCTCGTCATTTGGTTCACTTTTTAATAATTGGCCTATACTTATCTCTGGTTCAAGATGGGAATTATGTACATCTTCACTGATGCATGAATCGTTTTCTTCATGATTTTTATATTCCCCAATGGCTACATTTTCATCTTTGTCCATATGCAACTTTTGCAATTTGGTTGCAATTTCTTTCGTTTTCATTATCGTACCAAAATCTATATGAGCCTCCTCTATACGCATATAAAATTTATGGAAATCATATAATTCTTGCCAACAGTTATTGCAAAGCCATGATGTAGGAAGTATATTTTCCTAGACATTTAAAGGAAGGACGGACGATATTACCAAATATTTCAAGTTTTATTAATTTCGTACGTACCATGGCCCACAAATGTTTGTCTATTAAATTTTTTATATCAAGCTCCTGCCATTGTGTTGAATCCACTTTTATGACATCGACAAATTCCTTATTTATCTCTAAACATAATAGACAACTTTCCATTTTTATTAAAATAGTATTTTTTTTAGAAAAATTACAATGTTGGGTGTAATTTGTTCCATCCAAAATAAACAAGAAATAGAGCTGTTTTAAAACAGAGCTGTTCACAATACAAAGCAGCTGTTTGTATTAAAACGGGTTGCTTTTAGAAACGAAACGGAAGTGAAAATATGGAACCGTTCAGTTTCGTTTAAACTCTCAAAAGTAAACTACAAATACAAGGACAGGGGACCGAATCTAAATAAAATAGTGGTTAAGTGATAAATAATTTATCATTTTCTTTTACATTATAGAGCGAAAAGGGCAAGGATCCATGAAACTTGGTATATACATATCGTCAGCTTATTATTGGTTTGACCCACTGACCAAAATTTCAAAAATTGAGTTAAGAATGGATTATATGCAAATACCCCCTTTCTGATTCCGAAACCCGTTTTTCGATATTTTGTTTCGTATCTGAGATATCCAGCATCCACATTGCTCTATATCCGCAATTTTAGCAATTAATAAGCATTGTTTTTGTTGTATATATCACCACAGCCCACCATTGGTCTTGAAACAGGGTTGCCTTTGCCATTTCAATGTATTATTGACATCACACCGTGGGATGTCAAATACATAAGATTCAGTTTATGAGTTGATGCTGTGGTAGCCATATTCTAAAATACCAGCAGATCAATTATGTTTCCAGACCAGTGTGAACTGTGAACAAATCACTCGAGAAACAACAGCAGCTTTTACTCGTTGTTATTATTTTGCATGTAAAGCCCAAACCAGATAAACGTAGTGTTCGCAGTGTTTTACCGCAGTAACATTTTCGATACAAACTGTCAATCTTCGAAAGAGAGCGGCGAATACCGCAGTACGACGTTTTGTCGATAAAACAGGTTTAATTATTTACTTTATTTCTCACTGTCCAGAAATTATAAAAGTTTCTAAATAAACAAGAGCTGCCTTCAAACAAAGTGCGATAAGAAAATTTTAAAAATATTAAATAGCATTAACAGCACTGCCACTATCCACTGGCACTGTATCTGTTTTAAGCCCAATCCAGATACTCGCAGTATCAGTGAACCGCATCAGTGATGTCAAATTCGTTTCTTGAATTTCGCAAAAAGAGAGTTGCCTTTGCCATGTCAAAACAAAAATAATAATAAGTAGGGCAAGTAATTTTATGCACTTAAAAATAAAAAATATGCGGCTAAAAAAGAAAAAAAGAAAAAATATGCACTAAAACTATTATTTTTGCAAAAATAATGCACTTTAAAAATACAGCTATGGACATATAAATGGCACATTTTACCATGAATTCTTTCTTATGCTACTATATTGCAAATACTATTAACAACAAACAAGTTTTTGTTTTTTTTCCAAAGGTTTATTATGCACATTTAATATCGCTTTAAACATTAGTTGAAATTCATTAATATAAATAAAAACTTATCATTATGGAAAAAACCCATTGAAATGAGCTGGACACATAAATGGCACAATCTTAAAAAAAGAGAAGAAATGGTTTTAATATTGCATTTGTTAAATTTTTTGGTATGTACACATATTTTACCGTTAATATTTAGTGCTGTGGCCTTTGTTTCTGTTGACAGCTTCGCACCTGCGACCCATACTTTCCACTAGTTTTTGGCATTTTGTTTTGGGGATGGCGTACCAAGCTTCCTGTGCGGCCGACCACAGTTCGTCCATATTTTTGTAATTTTTCTTGGCGATTTCAACCTTGACTTCATTCCACATGTTCTCTATTGGATTTAAGTCAGGGCTCTGGGCTGGCCAATCTAAAACATCAATCTTCTCCGAACAAAACCAGTTTTTTACTAGTTTGGAGGAGTGTTTGGGGTCATTATCTTTCATGAATTTCCATTTTATTGGCATGGAGTTGAAGGCATATGGCTCCATATGGTTTTTTAAAATATCTAAAAACTGAAACTTTTCCATTGATTTTTATAAGCGGACCTACGCCTCCATGTTTTACCGTCTTCTGAGTGAACCGAGGATTAAACTCTTGGCCTTTAGGACGACGAACAAAGATTCTGCCATCTGGTCCTATCCTGTTAACTTTTTTCTTTTTTTATAAAGAGAAGCAACACTCAGGAAATTCTTCCTATTAATTAACGTGTTGCTTCCTTTGGAAAGGGATAGAGAAGAAGTGAAAGGTGGTGAAAGATGAAGGGCTTCAAATATGGCAACACTGTAATTGCGCGAAATGTTGAATTTTTTAGAACAGTTGTTGCGCGCCATCTGATGGTAAGTTGGCAAACTTTTTTGAAGCGTTTTAGTTCATAGCCCTGTTATATATTTTACTTCGGTGGGGTTAAGTGCTATGGGAACACCGAAGGAGGGCGCTGCGATATGTATGAGGGATAGAAAAAACACATACATATTACTATTACGTCACTCCATAACACGTTTTTCCAAAAACTAATGGGATTTTCCTTATGGGTTCTGGCGAAGGTTAGTCGTTTTGAAATATTTTTTTTTTGGGATAAGGGCCTTTTTTCTGGAAATTCGCCCAAACAAATTTGCCTTGTTAAGTCTTCTTCTGACAAGTCTGCTTGATATTTCAATGTTAAAATTTTCATTAATATGCGATTGTATCTGCCTTGATGACTTGAATGGATCAATTTTCACCATTCGTACTATAGCTGCATCAGTACGCTCATCTGTTTTTCGTGGCCTTAGCTTCCGAATTTTACCCTTAATCAATATATCGGGATCCTCAACACAAGCATTAATTGCATTGTAGACATTTTTGCGAGAAATTTGCATTATCTCAGCAATTTCCGCTATTTTTTTCCATCTTCATACATTTCCCATATGATTTTCCTGTGGTATGTTTTCCTGATCCCATTTTAAAAATTTTTTAACTTTTTATATTTATTTTTGAACTACGAAAAATATTAAATCTACACGACTACTGCCTATTTTAAGTAAATTGTGTCATTTATATGTCCACTTTAAAACAGCATTGTTAAAGCAAAAATGATAACGGTAAATAATAAGCAAAACATAACGGAACATTTGAGCAATATTAAGACAAACATCTTTTTCAACAACAATCAGAAGATACAAAACTTGCATTTGTAAATATATTTAGTTGGAAAATACTTAAATTTATGCGCAATTTAAATTTGTACCAATTATATGTCCATAACTGTATATTTAAGTTAGTTATTTTGACACAGAACTCAAAGATTTTCCATAGGTCAATAAGGTTTTAAGAATGTTTATTTTGATTGAATCAAAATATGAAAACGCATTAATTTAGTTTTAATTTCTTTATTTATAACAATTATAATAATTAAATGGGGGAATATTTAGTTGATCTCTTATTTTTGTATCATTTTTCTTTGATTTGAAAATAATTTAAACGGAAAGTGATATTAATTTATGATCTAGAGTCAAACTAAAAAGAACATTCATTTAATTATAATAATTTTTATATTTTTTTACAAAATAAAAAATGTTCTTAATAAGTCAAAATATGCAAAAACATGCATTTTTGACAAAATATGCAAAAATATGCAACTACAAATCGATGTCATTTTGTTCTAAATTTGATGATTGGGATAAATATTTACAGCGGTATTCAAAATGAAAATTTAGCATAGAGTTTCATAATATTGTTGTTAAACTCATAATACTGTTGTTAAACTCATTCTAGTATTGTTGCTAAATTCCTTGTAATGTTCTGTTATCAAACGCCAAAAAACAAAAATTTCCATTCACAATAATAAAAAAGCCTTGTATTTTCAAACACAGGGTTGCTCGTAATCGGTGTGCTAAGAAATCATTTTGAATAAACTCTATTATAACAAGCTGCTAGGCCTAAAAAGCATTCTAGTTGAATGCGGGGGTTAGTCCATATTAGTTTTGGACTATCGAGAAAAACATGCATTTGCATGGAATTCCTTGCCCTAGTAATAACAAAAGGATAAAAATAGCATTGTTATATTTCGCTGATGTTATTCTAGTTGAATTGTTAACATATTGTATTTGTTTTCAACTTTAGCATAACTAGACGATTATCAATGATTAACCTATCAAGGCAAACGGCACTGATGATGGCTTTGCAGCGAAAGCCGAAAATGCGTATTCTGTCTTGCTGGCCTTATCGAATTCTTTTAAATTTTTTATTCTTTGTAATTTACTTGTAAAAATTGTATCATCTTTCTTTAATTTGAAAAATAAGAGAGAAAGAGATATTAATTTATAATCTAAAATCGAACTAAAAACATTCATTCACCAAATAATGATCAACTATACATACCCCTCATTCATCAAAAAAAAATATCACAAATACGAACAAAATTTTAAGTAATTTGTACAAACACTTAGTTTTAGGGAAATATAAAAATATTCTTTCAATACCTACGGCTTAATATGCAACCAAATGTGCCAAAATATGGATTCAAATATGTACTTATCTCTATATATAAAAGAATAACGTGACTGACTGACTGACTGACTGACTCAACATCGCCCAGCCCAAACCGCTGAAGCTAGGAAGTTGAAATTTGGTATGTAGGTTCCTCTTTCGGGGTAGACGTCCACTAAGACGGGATTTTTGGAAATTCCTACCGGAACGGGCAAAAAGGGGGAAAGTGTCCCCCTTGACGGCCTGCCAAAACCCCTTTGGCTAGAAAGCTGAAATTTAAGATATGTGTTCCTTGGAGTAGGGGCTAACTTTTCTGGAAAGTACTTTCTAGAATTTTGGACAGGGACGTTGTAAAAATGGGGGGAAAAAGGCCCCCCTTGACGGCCTGCCCAAACCGCTGGAGGTAGCAAGTTGAAATTTGGTATAAAGGTTCCTCCACTATCGTAGACATCCGCCAAGACGGGAGTTTTGGAAATTTTTACAGGGACGGGCAAAAAGGGGAAAAAGTCTCCCCCTTGAGGGCCTGCTCAAACTGCTGGAGCTATGAAGTTGAAATTTGGTATGTAGATTCCTCGACCGGTGTAGACGTCCGTTGAGACGGCATTTTTGGAAATTCTTATCGGGAGGGGCAAAAAGGGGACAAAAAAAGTACCTTTCTCCAAAAAAGTACCTTTTCCCAATTAAAGTACCTTTTCCCAAAAAAAGTACCATTTTCCCAAAAAAGTACCTTTTTCCAAAAAAAGTACCTTTTTCCAAAAAAAGTACCTTTTTCAAAAAAAAGTACCTTTTTCCAAAAAAAGTACCTTTTTCCAAAAAAAAGTACCTTTTTCCAAAAAAAGTACCTTTTTCCAAAAAAAGTACCTTTTTGCAAAAAAAGTACCTTTTTCCAAAAAAAATTCCTTTTTCCAAAAAAAGTACCTTTTCCAAAAAAAGTACCTTTTTCCAAAAAAAGTACCTTTTTCCAAAAAAAGTACCTTTTTCCAAAAAAAGTACCTTTTTCCAAAAAAGTACCTTTTTCCAAAAAAAGTACCTTTTTCCAAAAAAAGTACCTTTTTCCAAAAAAGTACCTTTTTCCAAAAAAAGTACCTTTTCCAAAAAAAGTACCTTTTTCCAAAAAAAGTACCTCTTTCCAAAAAAAGTACCTTTTTCCAAAAAAAATTCCTTTTTCCAAAAAAAGTACCTTTTTACAAAAAAAGTACCTTATTCCAAAAAAAGTACCTCTTTCCAAAAAAAGTACCTTTTTCCAAAAAAAGTACCTTTTTCCAAAAAAAATTCCTTTTTCCGAAAAAAGTACCTTTTTCCAAAAAAGTACCTTTTTCCAAAAAAGTACCTTTTTCCAAAAAAAGTACCTTTTTCCAAAAAAAAGTACCTTTTCCAAAAAAAGTACCTTTTTCCAAAAAAAGTACCTTTTTCCGAAAAAAGTACCTTTTTCCAAAAAAAAGTACCTTTTTCCAAAAAAAGTACCTTATTCCAAAAAAAGTACCTTTTTCCAAAAAAAGTACCTTTTCCCAAAAAAAGTACCTTTTTCCAAAAAAAGTAGCTTTTTCCAAAAAAAAGTACCCTTTTCCAAAAAAAGTACCTTTTTTCAAAAAAAGTACCTTTTTTCAAAAAAATTACCTTTTTTCAAAAAAAGTACCTTTTTCCAAAAAAAGTACCTTTTTCCAAAAAAAAGTACCTTTTTCCAAAAAAAGTACCTTTTTCCAAAAAAAGTATCTTTTTCCAAAAAAAGTACCTTTTTCCAAAAAAAATTCCTTTTTCCAAAAAATGTACCTTTTTCCAAAAAAAGTACCTTTTTCCAAAAAATGTAGCTTTTTCTAAAAAAATGTACCTTTTTAAAAAAAAGTACCGTTTCCCAAAAAACATACATTTTTCCAAAAAAATAACTTTTTCAAAAAAAGTACCTTTTCCAAAAAAAGTACCTTTTCCCAAAAAAAGTACCTTTTTCTAAAAAAATGTTCCTTTTCCCAAAAAACATACATTTTTTTAAAAAAATACCTTTTTCAAAAAAAAGTACCTTTTCTAAAAAAAAGTACCTTTTCCCCAAAAAAAAAGTACCAAAAGAAGTACCTTTTTCCAAAAAACATACATTTTTCCAAAAAAAAAACACCTTTTTAAAAAAAAATACCTTTTCCAAAAAAAGTACAAATAAAGTACTTTGTAAAAACAAAGTATCTTTTTCCAAAAAATTTCGTTGTTCCAAAAAGTACCATTTAAAATAGTATATAATTTCAAAAAAACTACTTTTTTTCCTCCCCCCACGGATATCTCCACTAAAACAAGGTTTCTTGATATTCGGCATAGACGTGCGCTAAGACGGGATTTTTGTAAATTCCAACCGGAACGGGCAAAAAGGGGAAAAGTCTCCCCATAAACAGTCTCACAAATTGGAAAAGTGCCTGCCCAAACCACTGGAGGTAAGAAGTTGAAATTTGGTATAAAGGTTCCTCCACTGTAGTAGACATCGACTAAGTTTGTATTTTTGGAATTCCCTACAGGATATCCCAAAAGGAAACTCGGTATGTGAGTTCCTCCTTCTGTGTAGGCGTCCGCTTAGACGGAATTTTTGAAATTCCTATCGGGAGGGGAAATAAGGTAAAAGTCTCCTCCTCACGGCTTGCCCAATCCCTTTTGGCCAACCTAAAATTTTAAATATGTATTCCTTGGAGTAGGACTAACTCACCGGCAACGTAATTTTTCTATTTTGGAACAGGAACATAGTAAAAATGGTGGTTGAAAGGGAAAAATGTCCCCACTAACGGCCTGCCCAAACCGCTTAGGCAATGCAGTTGAAATTTGGTATGAATGTTCCTCATCCATCGCAGATAGCCGCGAAGATGGAATTTTTGTAAATTCCTAAAGGGAGGGGCAAAAAGAAGAAAAGCCTCACCTTGGGGGCCGGTAAAAACCCCTTCGGCTAGAAACCTGAAGCTTAAAATGTGGGTCCCTGGAGTGAGGGCTAACTTATTAGAAAGATACTTTTTTGAATTTTGGACAGGGTCGTTATAAAATGGGGGCTCAAAAAGGGAAAGTTGCCCCTTAACGACCTGTCCAAACTGCTGGAACTAGGAAGCCGAAATTCGGTACTTAAGTTCCTCTCAGCCTGCTCAAACTGCTGGAACTAGGAAGCTGGAATTCCCTGTCGATGGATTTTCGGAAATTCCTACCGAGAGGGGCACAAATAGTAAAAGTTGGCTAGAAACCTGAAATGTAAAACATATGTTACTTGGAGTATGTGCTCACTTACCGAGAAGGTGCTTTTTGGACAGGGACATTGCAAAAATGGGGATTAATGAAGCGAAAAGTTCCGCTTAAAGGCCTGCCCAAACCGCTGGAGGTAGGAAGTTGAAATTTGGTATTAAAGTTCCTCCTCTATTGTAGACATCCGCTAAGATGAGATTTTTGGAAATTTCTACAGGTAGGGTCAAAAACAGGAAAAGTCTCCCCCTTAACGGAATGGCCAAACTGCTGGAACAAGGGATCTTAAATTCGGTATTTGGGTTCCTTCTCCAACGTTGACGTCCCCTAAGATGGTATTTTTGTAAATTCATACCGGGAGAGGTAAAAAGGGAAAAAACTTCCCCCTTGACGGCCTGGCCAAACTGCTGGATATAGAGACCTAAAATTATGTATGTAGTAGGTTCCTCCTCCAACGCAGACGTCCTCTAAGACGGAATTTTTGGAAATTCCTACCGGGAGGGGTAAAAACGGAATAATTCTCCCCCTTGATGGCCTAACCGAACCCTTCGGCTAGAAACCTGTAATATATAATATGTTTTCCTTGGAGTATGGGCTAACTTATCGACAAGGCATTTCTAGGACTTTGGACAGGAACGTGGTAAAAATGGTGGTTCAAAAGGGGAAAATTGCCCCCCCCCCTTAACGTCTGCGTCTTTAGCTAGAAACCTAAAACTTAAAGAACAAGTGTATATGAAACACTAAAATTAAGAAACTAAATAGGAAACGAGTGGGATTGAAACACTACACAAGTGGAATGAAATGGATATAAACGTTGAACGAGTGGAATTGAAATTATAGACATTGCAAATGGATTGGAAGAGGGAATTACCTGTTCAAACACTATCAACGGAATATGAAACTTATGTAGCATTGAAACATACTCTCCAAAAAGTTAAACAAATTTTCTGAAAGAGAAAAAACCTTAGAAAAGGAATGGAACTTATATATTCCGATATTTAAACTTCATGTAACGAAGCACCGGTGGAAGAAACCGACGCAGTAAATTTTCCAACTGAATTTGTGAATTTACTTGAATTGCCAGGTCTACCTTTACATAAACTGGAATTAAAAAAAAAAACTTTAAGACACGCTAACAACGTAGCTTTGCCCGCTATTTTTAATATTATAAAATGCTTTTCAACCCTGCTTTACGTTATTTATTTTCATTCAAAACACAAATGAACAAAACTACTTACGGGTCTATCTACCTAAGTTCGCACTTTACCAAATTATCTTGACATTCACACGTATATTGCAAATTATTATGGATTCATTACTAACAATCCACTCTCATGAGCAAAAGTGATCAAATATTTATTTATTTTAAACCCATTGTTGTGCAGAATTATTTATTTGTGGTGGCTGGGTGAAGGCTTTAAATAAAAAAACGAATTTAATAAAAATTGTGGGGGGCGCAGCCCCCCGGGGGGGAGGGCGTAGCCCTCCCCCCCTTAACCTTTAAGGCACGCTAACAACGTAGCGGGCTGCGCCCGCTAGTACCAATATATGCAAAAATACGATACATTCGCAAAGATATTTAGTTGGAAGTTGTTCTAAAGCCAACGAAAAAATCATGTATTTACATAAAGTTCTTTGTCCTGATAATAAGGAATAGGTAGTAAAATATTCGACAAAGCCGAACTATTTTCCAAACAGTAATATTTAAAATATTTCAAAAAGAATCTAAAGATGATTAAATTTAAATTTCAGAATGCTATATTAATTAAAGTGTTAATGCAAAATTATTAATTTGCATTGCAGCAGGTAGTTTATATTTTTCTGGTAAATTTCCGGAATGCTTTTCACGTATATATTCCTCCCACTCCTTAGGATGAAGCTCTTTGCGGTGAGCATGCATTTGACCGTTTGAGTAAAATGTCTTAGGACACCAAGGACACGAATGTAAAGGAGTTCCACTATGTCTAGACATATGATCCTGAAAAAATGTATATCATAGAAAGACAACAGACCAACATAATTCCGTTTTAATCTAAAAACCTACCCTTAATGAATCTGGTCTTCTAAAAGTCTTCTCGCATACGGTACATTTTTGCACATAACTTGATTCATGTACACTCTTTATGTGCTTTTGCACATTATATTGAGTGGCAAATTTTTTCGTACATAAACTACAGCTAAATTCAACTTTTTCTTTTGGATGTGCTAAAT
The DNA here is from genome assembly GCA_949987735.1 of Leucophora obtusa. Taxonomy (NCBI): domain Eukaryota; kingdom Metazoa; phylum Arthropoda; class Insecta; order Diptera; family Anthomyiidae; genus Leucophora; species Leucophora obtusa. The sequence continues at coordinate 51,943,079 of OX465299.1, forward strand.
TTATATGACGTCTTAAACTTTTTTTCTCCGTATAAATGCGTCCACAAATATTACATGCTATTGTGGGCAGTGGTTTTCCTTCATGTTTTAGCATGTGGCGTTTAAATAATTCCTTGTCGGATAGAGTAATACCGCAAAGATCACATATTTGAACATATTTCTTTAAATGTACAGTTTTTACATGACTTTTTAAACATAATTTATTGCGAAAGCTGTGAAATAAATAAAAATAAATATTGAGAAAAAATTGTAAGAAAATAGAATTTAAATAGAAACTTTTTAAATTCTAAGGATTTGAATTTTTTAATTTTCTCAGAATCTTTATGGCCAATTTACAATATTGTAAAAACCCTGTGCTTCTAAGAATATGTAAGACCGGAGAAAACAGTTCTGTATGAGCTTAACCCTGGAACACTAATTTTATTTTTTATACGTTAACGCTAATTATTAGTCGAATCGACTAACATATGTATATATATTACCGATTTTTTAGATATCTGTATTTGAACCACAAAAAAATCTACAAGGTTGACAGTTGGTTTTATTTTAAATGTAAATCAATTTACAAATTTAAATTTTTTGTAAAACAATTAGTTTAAAATTTATTTTAATAACAAATACTCTTGAGATCAATTGTTGAAAATAATGAATGAAAATAAAGAAATAATAACACTAGCCATTAGTCGAAACGACTAACATTTTGCTAAATAACTCAAAAATAGCAATACTTACTGCAACAATGTGACCATTCAGAACGAGAGAACACCTTTGACTGATAATACAAGAGAATTTAGACTGATCGGTAAAACATTAGCGTTCCAGGGTTAAAAGAAAGCACTTACAACTCTAAACATTTTACAGCGGTATTCAAAATGAAAATTTAGCATAGAATTAACATGAGTTTTATTCATAATACTGTTGTTAAACTCATTCTATTATTATGTCTGTTCCCGTACTTTACCTAAGTTACACAAGCTAGTCCAAAGGCGTTCCCGTACTCAAAATTGCGTGTAATTTGTTGTTGTTGTTTGGGCTGTTTTGGGTTCCCGCGGGTACCCGCGGTAACGTACGGGAACGCACATATTGTTGCTAAATTCCTTCTAATGTTCTGTTATCAAACGCCAAAAAACAAAAAATTCCATTTACAATTATAAAAAAGCCTTGTATTTTCAAAAACAGGGTTGGTCTTAATCGGTGTGCTAAGAAATTATTTTGAATAAACTCTATTCTAACAAGCTGCTAGGCCTAAAAACATTATAGTTAACAGATCGTTGTGTGCGATGTATAAGAAGCTGCTAACTTTTCATTTTGAATACGGGAGTTAGTGTTTCGAAGTGTTCTTCAATTTTTTCTTCAGTTCTAATTATATTGTATTTGATTATATTAGCGTAATTACAAGTAGTTTACCGCGGGAATCCAGTTTTTTCACAACGCGTTTTCATGGTCAGCATTACGTGTAAATTGTTGTCACTTCATGCAACAGAGCTATTGTATCAGAAAATATTTGATTTTAGGTATTCTTTTCGAAAAAGTATCAACCGAGAAAACATAAATTCCTTTCTTATTTTCAAGCATGAATTCTGGAACTAGTTCCACCGCCACTAGTTCCAAGGATACTATTAAAGAAAATGTAGTTACTCCCTGAGAAGTAGTTCTGGAACTAGTAATTTTACAATGGGTTCCAAAAATTTTCCTGGGTGGGATGTTTTGCCAGTTTTCAGAAATTTTATAAAACTCCAAAATTTTCATTAAAATTTTACTCACGTTCTATTGCACTCTGTACAGGTTTCTCTGTCGTCTTTTGTCACCTCATGCATTGTATAAGTGTGTATTTGTAATCCATGTTTGTTGGCTAAAACTTTACCACATATTTCACAATCGAAATTTTTTGGTGTATATCTTATACCTTCGTGTAACTTTTTTATATGTATTCTTAAACACTTACGATCTGCTAAAGCTTTTTCACAAAATTTACATTTAAAATGTTCTGGGTTTCTATGGACATAAATGTGATCCACTAAATCTGAACGATGCATGAATTTTCTCTGACAACATACGGCATAGCCACGTTGATTATGTTCGACATGGAAATGTTTTAGTAGAGGAGTAAAGTTATCAAATTGTATTTGGCACAGATGGCAATACAATTGAATATTTTCTGCTATAAATTTATCATTTTTATGATGACTTGTTTTAAATTTTTTAGTGTCATTTTTATTAGATTCTTCTTGATTAGTATGTGAATTTGTTTCATCATTGTTGTCATTTGAGCTAGTTTCTTCTAATAATTCAGTTTTAATTGGAAATACTTTATCGACGTTTTCACTTGTTGCTGATTTTATAAGGGTAATAGGTTCACTGACCGATTCTTTTAATTGCTTTTCAGTTTTTTTAGTTTTACTTTTAAATGTTTTGGATTTTTTTGTTAGTCTTTTCAAAGGATCATTTTTATACTCTTTTTGACCGTGTTTGTTTTTAGCTGTACATAGACGTTTTCGCATTTGGCTTAATGGTTTATCGTCATTCTCATCCTCTATCACATCTTCTATTAACATATCAGCAAATGGATTTTCTTCTTTAATTATTAAAACCTCTGGTTCAAGGTTTTGATCATTCTTCAGATTGGTATCAATTAATTCATCTAGTTCCTTAACAAAATTATCATGTTTTTCATCCACTAACACTTGAGTTTCATCTTCAACTTTCATGAATTTACCAATATTTGTATGGGTCGCTTCTATGCGTTTATAGAATTTATGAAAATCATACAATTCTTGCCAACATCTTGTGCACAAACTGGAGTAACCTTTTAACATTTCCTAGAAGATATTCCAATATTGTTGCATAAAGAATGAAAAGAACTTTCACTGCACCCATTTCTACTTACCATGCACCATAAATGTTTTTCTATTATGGAGTGTACATTTAATTCAAGCCATTGTAAAGAATCAACTTTGATACAATCGTCAAATTCCGTATTTATCTCTAAACATAATAAACAGCCATCCATTGCCAATTAGTTTTAGAATTTTTAATTTTTTGTAAACATTTAGATCACACTCAGTGTTGTCAGTTTAGGGGATTTATCCCCAAATTGGGGATTTTTTTCGTCAATGGGGATAAAAATTTCCGTTTGGCGATCCGGGGAATTATTGGGGATAACACGAAATTTTAGATGATTTTTTGGGGATAACATATTATTGCCTTTTTATATTTTTATGAATTTAACCCTGATAATTCTAAATATTTATATACTTATTTCTTTTAAGTATGATGATAATAGTGCATGATTTTAGGCTACACAAATTTGTGTCTGGGAAGTTAATGTGCGTACAAACCTTAATTCCTTTTGGTGAAAATTTGAATTCCTTTTGGTTCCAAAATATTTAAGGTTATTAGGATGTAATATGAGTTATAAGAAGCTCTTCTTAAATTAGATATATACTTTCCATGTTATTCAATTGTCAAAAATTCAATCCATCTGCTGAAATATTAAAACTTTTTTATACAGTACCATACGCAACAAAATGTCTAAAGCTGATGAATCGGAAAATTTTGATTCTGAAATATTTAAAACGAAAAAATTTGGCTCACATTTTTTTATGCTGTTATTTAAATTTATTTGTTCTTTTTTATAATTTGTTAGAATTACAAAATTTATTGAGTTTGAGTGTATAAGCAGAGCTTTAAAGAATTAATTCCTTTTTGAATGAATTCACTACCAATCGAATTCAATTTTCTCTTCAATTGAATGAATTCCTTTTCTTAAGTAATTCACTGAATTTGTTCAACTGAATGCGTTCATCAAACAACAAATTCAAAGAATTAATTCAATTGCAATAGTTCTTTTTATTAAATCAAATGAATTAATTCACCGGTGAACGCGTTCTATTTTATAAATCGAACGGAAAAAAGTGAATTAATTCCTTACTGAATTAATTCACTACTGAATTCGTTCAATTTCATTTTCGTTCCGTGAATTAAAAAAATATAAAATTACGTTCAGTGAATTAAAAAAAAAAATAAGTTCACTGAATTGAAAAAAAAATAAAATAAGTTCACTGAATTAAAAAAAAATAAAATAAGTTCACTGAATTGAAAAAAAAAAATAAGTTCACTGAATTCAAAGCCTGTTTTCTGCCGTTCAGTAGAAGAAAACAATAATGTACAAATAAAATTTTTAAATAAGCAATTTTAGTGTGCTAGTAAAAAGGAACAAATTAGAAACCGGATGCTGTTTATCAACCTACATGATTATAAAATAAAGCCTTTTACTATTAAAAATAAAAACTTTACAGATATAGATAAATTTGGAAAAAATATAACTATATAATTAGTTTGAAAAATGTAAAATTGTTGTAAATTATTTAAAATTTTTATTTGTACATTATTGTTTTCTTCTACAGGCTTTGAATTCAGTGAACTTATTTTTTTTTCAATTCAGTGAACTTATTTTATTTTTTTTTTCAATTCAGTGAACTTATAATTTTTTTTTTAATTCACTGAACGTAATTTTATTTTTTTTTTAATTCACTGAACGTAATTTTATTTTTTTTTAATTCACTGAACGTAATTTTATTTTTTTTAATTCACTGAACGAAAATCAAATTGAACGAATTCAGTAGTGAATAAATTAAGGAATTAATTCACTTTTTTCCGTTCGATTTATAAAATTAAACGTGTTCACCAGTGAATTAATTCATTTGATTTAATAAAAAGAACTATTGCAATTGAATTAATTCATAATAAAATAAATCGAACGAAAGCAAATATGAATTAATTCCATTCAATATATGGTGCTTAGTGAATTAATTCATCGAATTTTTAATTCAGAACTGAATTAAGGAATTAATTCTTCAAAGCTCTGTGTATAAGGACCGAAAAGAATTAAATAAATATGGTATTTTTACATTAATTTAAAAAAAAAGTTAACGAATACAAATTTTTCCAGAAAATAAAAATTGGGGATTTTTGGGGATAACAAATTGAAAATTGGGGATAACAATTTGAAAATTGGGTATAAAGTCTGAAAAAAAAACTGGCAACACTGATTCAGAGACCCAAGCAGATGGACTTGAAATCGAAAGCGCGCCGCCGCCGCTTACTTTAACGGGTTTCCAGCTGTCACAGTTTTACTCGGTTTTGAATCGAATAAAATATAAGCCCACGGAAACGGCGCCGCCAAAGCTTTGAAGAATTAATTCCTTAATTCAATTTTTCAATTCTGAATTAAAAATTCTATAAATTAATTCACTAAGCACCATATATTGAATGGAATTAATTCATTTATTTATTGAAATATACTTTATAAATAAATTTACAAAATATATAAAAAAAAGGCGCGGGGTAACTGGACCATAATGCGCGTAAATTATAATAACTTATAGATAACAGACGTGCCGGAACAACAGCAACACGTGACAAAGCAACCATTGCCTTCACAATGGAGGTTCAGCGAGATGAGGCCCCAACACGCCATAAAAAGAACAAATGCCGATGGACTTAACACGCGCACAACCGACCATTGCCATTGCAATAGAAGCGTGCACGATGTCTCCAAGGGAATTCGCCCGGTTTGCATGTGGTCAGACTACACAGTCTAACGGCATGCTGAGACACGCTTTAGAGTATCGCAAAACAAAAACGATTAACCGTTATTCCTTATTAAATAATATAATACAGGTCTCGAGATAACCTTCTTCTTCGGCGACTCACGGCGAACTGGGGAATTGGAATTAATTCATATTTGCTTTCGTTCGATTTATTTTGTTACGAATTAATTCAATTGCAATAGTTCTTTTTATTAAATCAAATGAATTAATTCACCGGTGAACGCGTTCAATTTTATAAATCGAACGGAAAAAAAAGTGAATTAATTCCTTACTTCCATTATCGCTAAAATACCGTTTCAAATTAAATACGGCCCTTACCAAAAACTCTAAAAAAATTCCAAATACCGTTGTCGTTACCGGTAACGTTATTTTTATGGTATGATTTTTATTTTTGATTCTGAATATATTTGGTCAAAATTGTTTTTGGAACATTGACTTCATACATGCATTTGCATGAAAGTCACTGCCCTGGTAATATTTAAAATATTTTGAAAATAAAACTCAAACGGTGGGTCTCATACTCAAGGCTTAAGAGTTAACTAATAGTTAACCCAAAAATTTGTTGTTGTTTTGTATATAATATTTTTACAATTTCTTTTGATTAATAGTTAAGCTAAAGTTAAAGTAAAGTTAGATTCAATTAAAGTGTTAATTCAAAATTGTTTATTTGCATTGCAGCAGGTAGTTTATATTTTTCTGGCAAATTTCCGGAATGTTTTTCTCGTATATATTCCTCCCATTCCTTGGGATGAAGCTCTTTGCGGTGAGCATGCATTTGACCATTTGAGTAAAATACCTTGGGACACCAAGGACACGAATGTAAGGGAGTTCCATTATGTCTAGACATATGATCCTGAAACAGTGTGTATCAAAGAAAGACAATATACCAGCATTATTTCGTTTTAACCTAAAAACCTACCCTTAAAGCATCTGGTCTTCTAAAAGTCTTCTCGCATACGGTACATTTTTGAACATAACTTGATTCATGTACACTTTTTATGTGATTTTTCATATTATTTTGGCTGGCAAATTTCTTCGTACATAAATTACAGCTAAATTCAACTTTTTCTTTTGGATGTGCTAAATTTATATGACGTCTTAAACTTTTTTTCTCTGTATAAATGCGTCCACAAATATTGCAGGCTATTGTAGGCAATGGTTTGCCTTCATGTTTTAACATGTGACGTTTAAGTAGTTTCTTGTCTGATATAGTAATACCACAAAGATCACATATTTTCACATATTTTTTTAAATGTACAGTTTTTATGTGACTTTTTAAAGACAATTTATTGCGAAAGCTGTGAAATAAATAAAAAATAATATTATTATACTTCTGGAGAAGCAATTTCCGTTTTCAATTTCACTTTCAAGTGAAATTGTAGTATGTAACATTCGACCGTACTTCAAAAAAAAAAGTTCGCCGTGTAGTGTCCATTACTACATACACCTTCTTATCATGTTACTATTTTACTTGTTCAATAATTGTCGTTCTAAAATATTTTATAATAATTTTATTTCCGTTTCCTTTCAATTTGTTTTTTATTACAAAATCTAAAATCAGAATGAAAATTTTTGAAGAGCAAATTGAAAGGAAACGGAAATAAAATTATTATAAAATATTTTAGAACAACAATTATTGAACAAGTAAAATAGTATAACATGATAAGAAGGTGTATGTAGTAATGGACACTACACGCCGTACACCCTCCAATTAGAATTATTTTTGCAAGGAGGTTTCAAAAAAATTTTTTATTTTTTTTGCCGAACGTAAGGGTCGCCTTTTTCAATTTTTCGTTATAGCTTCGGCATTTAAAGTTGGATTTTAAAGTGTGATATATCGATTTTTTGCCTCGAGGAGACCAGTGTTTTGCTATAAAGGAAAAATACATTGAAACAAAAATTTAAAAAGGCGACCCCTACGTTCGGCAACCAATATATAAAAAAAAATTCTACTGGGTTTATCGAAAAACTTCCTTAGCAAAAGTTTAATGATTTTTTGCGAACTTTAATTTTCTGAAATTAGGGTCGTGCATTTGGGTGGTAGCAACTGAGATCTGGTGGGTAACTACTAGAACGGGTTAATTGAGGTCAATGGCCCTTAGAGCAAAACATTGGTCTCCTCGAGAGAAAAACATCGATGAATCACACTTTAAGATCCGACTGTAAATGCCGTTCGTTCGGCAAAAAAAAAAAAAATAAATAAAAATTTTTTTTGAAACCTCATTGCAAAAATCCTTCATATTGGAGGGTGTACGGCGAACTTTCTTTTTTTTGCCTGTAAGGTGGTACGCTCTAATGTGACATACCTGCATAAAACTGGCCCTCAGAATCAGGCACCGGATTTTACAAACCAAAAACTTTATTTTTAAGTTTTCATCAAGAAATAAAAAAGTATTTTGTTCAAAATAAAGTAAATTTCTAAATTATTTTTTTTTATATTCATCCAAAATTGAAAATATATTTATCTTCCCGGTGAAAAATGTTCATATACGCTCAAACATGTTCATATATGGTTTATGTATGGACACATATGAACAAATATGGATTTTTTATGAACATATATGGATTTTATATGAACATATATGGAAGTATATGTGATTGCATATATGGAAAAAATTTCATATACAGACATATATGGAAACATCTGTTATTTCATATATGGAAATAGCACTCATATATGGACAAATATGAAAGTATATGTTATTCAATTTATGCAAAAGGGACTTGTATATGAACATATTTCGAAGAATACATTTTTCCATATATGTAAAAGGAACTCATATTTGGATAAATATGGAATTATATTTAATGCCATGAATAAGAAAAGGAACATATGTAGCGCCTAATTTGAATGTCATACATAAATTTATATCTATCGTACAACCTTATAATAAATGACAGCAACGTTCGCATGTATTCGCATATATTTAATAAATGTATTTGTTCATATATGTCCATATATGAACATATACTTAGGTGTTACCTCATTTTTTGAATTTCTTCATATATGTGCAAACCATATATGAACATATACGAACATTTTTCACCGGGTTTATAAAAAAAAGAAAAACAAAAATTACAAATGATTTTTATACAAATGATATTTTTTTATTTTCAACCCCAAACAAAAAAAGAAAAAGAAAAAATAAAAAAAAAGTTTTTGTACAAAAAAAAGAAAAGTTTTTTTTGTAGAAAAAAAAGTTTCCTTATTAAGAAAAGCAGTTTTTATTTTTTAATTTATAAAATTTTAGATTTATGAATGGGGGAAAAGTTTTTAGTTGATCTGTTATTTTAAGTAAATGAATGTTATTTTAGTTTGACTCAAGATCATAAATTAATATCACTTTCTGTTTAAATTATTTTCAAATCAAAGAAAGATGATACAATTTTTACAAGTAAATTACAAAGAATAAAAATTATTGAAAAATTTCGATAAGACCAGCAAGGCAGAATGCGCATTTTCGGCTTTCGCTACAAAGCCATCATCAGTGCCTTTCGCCTTTGAGTGGGTTAATATTTTGATAATCGTCTACTTATATGAATGTTGAAAGCAAATCGAGTTTTGTTATCAACAACTCAACTTAGACTAACATCAACGAAATTTTAATAATGCTATTTTTATCCTTTTGTTATTATTACTCTTTTTTGCTTTGAACCTTAATTCTTAAGATATCTCAGCTGATTCTATTCAACTCTGTGTATGATAAACACAGATGTTTGAATTACAACGAACCGTTAAATTTAAATGCTGGTCTTATCGAATTTTTTCAATAATTTTTATTCTTTGTAATTTACTTGTAAAAATTGTATCATCTTTCTTTGATTTGAAAATAATTTAAACAGAAAGTGATATTAATTTATGATCTTGAGTCAAACTAAAATAACATTCATTTACTTAAAATAACAGATCAACTAAAAACTTTTCCCCCATTCATCTTAAAACACATTGACACGGTGCAAAAATATAATTTAATAACATACATTTAAATTTAAATTTAACGGTTCGTTGTAATTCAAACATCTGTGTTTATCATACACAGAGTTGAATAGAATCAGCTGAGATATCTTAAGAATTAAGGTTCAAAGCAAAAAAGAGTAATAATAACAAAAGGATAAAAATAGCATTGTTAAAATTTCGTTGATGTTAGTCTAAGTTGAGTTGTTGATAACAAAACTCGATTTGCTTTCAACATTCATATAAGTAGACGATTATCAAAATATTAACCCACTCAAAGGCGAAAGGCACTGATGATGGCTTTGTAGCGAAAGCCGAAAATGCGCATTCTGCCTTGCTGGTCTTATCGAATTTTTTCAATAATTTTTATTCTTTGTAATTTACTTGTAAAAATTGTATCATCTTTCTTTGATTTGAAAATAATTTAAACAGAAAGTGATATTAATTTATGATCTTGAGTCAAACTAAAATAACATTCATTTTAGATTTATGGTAAAAAAATTGTATTAAAAACCCTTATCAGCGATTTTCATTTTGCAAAGAAATATACTGATGTAAGAATTTTCCTTTTTGCAAATTTTTTTCCCGCGACTTTTTTTTCGCGATTTGTTTTAATTATCCATCAAACTTTGTGGTATGAAATGGGTATAATAGTCTCTAGATTACATATTTAACAAAACCGCACCTAAAAAAACGCGAAATTTTGGCGGAACGCGAAAAAAGACTTTATGGTAAAACAATTGTATTAAAAACCCTTATCAGCGATTTGCATTCTGCAAACAAATATACTGATCTAAGAATTTTCGTTTTTGCAATTTTTTTTCCCGCGACTTTTTTTTTGCGATTTTTTTTAAATATTTACCAAACTTTGTTGTATGAAATGGGTATTATAATCTCTAGATTTCATATTTAGCATAATCGCATCTAAAAAAACGCGAAATTTTGGCGGACCGCGAAAAAACACTTTATGGTAAAAAAATTGTATTAAAAAACCTTATCAGCGATTTTCATTCTGCAAACAAATATACTAATGTAAGAATTTTACTTTTTAGAAATTTTTTTCCGCGACTGTTTTCGCGATTTTTTTGCTATTAGCCACCAATTTTTTTAGGTGCGGTTTTGTTAAATATGTAATACCCCAGACTGTAATACCCATTTCATACAACAAAGTTTGGTAGCTAGTTGAAAAAAAATCGCGAAAAAGTCTCGGGGGTAAAAATTTGCAAAAAGGAAAATTCTTACATCAGTATATTTCTTTGCAAAATGAAAATCGCTGATAAGGGTTTTTAATACAATTTTTTTACCATAAAGTGTTTTTTCGCGTTCCGCCAAAATTTCGCGTTTTTTTAGATGCGATTATGCTAAATATGAAATCTAGAGACTATAATACCCATTTCATACAACAAAGTTTGGTAAATATTTAAAAAAAATCGGAAAAAAAAGTCGCGGGAAAAAAATTTGCAAAAAGGAAAATTCTTAGATCAGTATATTTGTTTGCAGAATGCAAATCGCTGATAAGGGTTTTTAATACAATTTTTTTACCATAAAGTATTTTTTCGCGTTGCGCCAAAATTTCGCCATTTTTTAGGTGCAGTTTTGTTAAATATGTAATCTAGAGACTATTATACCCATTTCATACAACAAAGTTTGGTGGATAATTGAAAAAAAAATCGCGAAAATAAGTCGCGGGAAAAAAATTTGCAAAAAGGAAAATTCTTAGATCAGTATATTTGTTTGCAGAATGAAAATCGCTGATAAGGTGTTTTAATACAATTTTTGTACCATAAAGTATTTTTTGCGTTCCGCCAATATTTTCCAATTTTTTAGGTGCGGTTTTGTTAAATATACATTCAAGAGACTATAATACCCAATTCATAGAACAACGTTCTGTGGCTAGTTGCAAAAAACAAATAGCGAAAAAAAAGTCGCGGAAAAAAGAACACATTTTAGGCCAGATATTTACAGCAAAAGAAAATTAAAAAAAATATATTTATATATATTTTTCTTTTTTTATTTATAACAACACAAAAAAAGTTTCTTTTTTTCCATCTATTTATTTATTTATTTTTTTTTTTTTTTGAAAGAAAATTAAAACAGAAAAAGTTTTTTATTTTCATCATGAGGGGTATTTTAAATAAATATTTTTTTCTTTTTATTTTTTTGTACGTTTGAATTTTTATTTTAATACTTTTACGATATTTATATTTGATAAAAACCAAAAAATAAAAAGTTTCCGGTCCTTGCTCAGAATACGATTTCCTTTTGCCTTAAGTCAACAAAAGTTAATTTTTAAAAATTATTTTAAAAAAATTTCAACAAAAATAGCTTCGAAATTTAGAAAAATTTTTAATATACTTCAATAAAATGGTTAAAGCTAGAATGACAGCGCAGGAGTACACCACTCTACAGAGTGGATTTTTTTCTTCTATTTTTCGAACTTACATAGTTTTTTGTATCATGCCATCTCTCTACAATGCTGCAGTACTCCACTCTTCAGAATGGAGTGTACTAAAATAGAGTTGGCATGATACAAAAAAAAAAAATGTAAGTGCGAAAAAGAAAGAAACAAAATCCACTCCGCAGATACTTCGAAAAACTTTCATAAGATATGAAGTGTCATGTAGTAAACGGTTAAGCTTGATCAAAAATGAATTTTTAATGTATTTTGTTTTTTAATGTAAATAGAAATTGGCAAAACGGGATTCCATTTAGAACCACCCATACATATTTTTTATGGTTTTAAAAACAATTTTCAAAGAATAGTGAGGCAAAGACATTTCAACTTCGAATCATCCATGTTTTTATAATTAAAAAAAATTATGTTTTATCAAATAATTATGGATTTCGGATTAATTTGATCTAAAAACATACTCTTTTCGGAAGATTCGTAGAAATTTAAAAATTTTGTCCTAATTTTACTTACGTTCTATTGCACTCTGTACAGGTTTCTCTGTCATCTTGCGTCACCTCATGCATTGTATATGTGTGTGTTTGTAATGCCTGTTTATTGGCTAAAATTTTACCACAAATCTCACACTCAAAATTTGTTTGGGTGTTGTTTTTATCCTCGTGCAACTTTTTTATATGTACCCTTAAACAATGGCGATCGGCCAAAACTTTTCCACAAAATTTACATTTGAAATGTTCTGGATTCCTATGTACATATATGTGATCAATTATATCTGTACGATGCATTAATTTTCTCTGACAACACAAGGCATATCCACGGCGTTTATGTTCCACATGGAAATGTTTAAGTAGAGGAGTAAAGTTTTCGAATTGTATTTGGCATAGATGGCAATATAATTGAATATTTTCGGATATAAATTTATCATTTTTATTACTATTTTCGGATTTTTTAGTCTTATTTTTATTAGATTCCTCTTGATCATATTTTGATTCATTTGAGTTAGTTTCTTCGTTGTCATTTGTTGCGATGTCTTCATCTATTGATATCTCTAATAAATGATTTTTAATTGGGAATACATTATCGACTTCTTCATTTGTTGCTGATTTTATATGGGTTATATGTTCATTATCAGATGCTTTTAATTGCTTTAGAGTTTTTTTAATTTTACTTTTAAAGATTTTGGATTTCTTTAAAGGATCTACTTTATTTTTTTCATTTTGATGTCGACCATTTTTAGCCACACATTGACGTTTTCGCCTTTGTTTTAATGGTTTATCGTCGTCATTATCATCCTCTAATACCATGTCATCCAATGGATTTTCTTCTTTAATTATTAAAACCTCTGGTTCAATTTTTTGATTATTCGTCGGAATGGTATCACACAATTCTTTACTTTTCTGTGGATTATTATCTAGTTTCTTAATATAATTATCATGTTTTTCATCAATTAACACTTCAGTTTCATCTTCAATTTTCATGAATTTACCAACATTTATATGGGCCACTTCTATGCGTTTATAGAATTTATGAAAATCATTCAATTCTTGCCAGCATGTCGTGCACAAACTGGAGTATCCGTTTAAGATTTCCTAGAAGATATTCCAATAATATTGCATACATGAACTTTCACTGGACCCATTTCTACTTACAATGCACCAAACATGTTTTTCTATTATAGATTGAACATTTAATTCCAGCCATTGCAAAGAGTCGACTTTAATCCAATCCTCGAATTCCTTATTTATCTCTAAACACAACAAACAGCCATTCATTATTTTAATTAGTTTTTAGAATTTTTTCAGTTTTTATAAACATTTCGATCACACACTGACGAAAACTCTTTTTTTTATGCAGTAGACAATGCTGCCAGTTTTGACGATTTATCATCATTTTGACAATTTTTAATATCGAAAATAGCCAAATGACGATTTTCCTCTTCAAAATGACGATTTTTTTCAATAGGAATATAGCAACAATTGTTTAAAAATACGATATTTTTTTCCATTATCTAAATCAATAAATCGGAAAATTTATTCAATTAATTCATAAATATTTATCATAAAATTTTATTTAGTCATTTTAGAATCTGAAAGTTTTTTTTAGGAAAACTAGCACAGAATCTGGTAATTATTTTTATTTAAAAGGCTTTTATTCCTAAATCTCTAATGAATGTAACGTGTTTTTCGAAGGGATGTATATTAGAGATGGGCGCGTGAGTGAATTTTGACTCACGATCACGCACGCTTACGAAAGAAAAATAATAATCACGCACGACTCAAACACGAACATTTTTTTTATAATCACGCTCGCTCACGTGATTAATTTTAATTTGAATCACGCCCACGAAGTACTCACGCTCACGAAATACTCACGAAAAATATGAAATTTGTTTTTATCCATGGATAGTAACCGAAACGATGCGGTTATCGGTAAGGGTAACGCTATTTTAGATTATTTCGGTAACGGTATTGTAAGGGTAACGCTATTTCATTTATTTCGGTATCGGTATTTTAAGCACTTTAAAATCTAAATTTTTTCGATACTAAAGATGTTTTTAAAAGTGAACTTTTTCTTTCGAACAATTCCAGTATATAGCAAACACATAAAATTGCTTGTATTAGAGCCTTATTTTCCAAAATACTTCGGCAAAGTGTTGCGTTATTTCTATAGAAATTGTTTTTAAAGCACCGTAAGTTGTTTTTCACATGGAAAAAATTCACTCAAACTTTAAAGGCCTTAAATAGTGATATAAATTCTGAAAATGGAAATATTTTTTTATGTAATTAGAAAGCCACAATCACAATCAGGGGTATGTCATCACCAAAAAACAAGTTAAAAAAATATCGTTATCACTAGATGGCACTTTGTTCAAAAAATTGACAATTTTATTTTTTTATTTAAATTTCAATAATAACAAACAACAAAGGAAAAAAACAAACGGATATTTCAAATTTTATTATTTGAATATATTCCGCGTGTTGCCGCCGATATCTACGAGATAGTATTCTTTCTTTTAAATTTGATAAATATTTAAATATTCATTATTTTGTATTTGGGTACTTCCCTTGAATTTGTTAAAATTTTACAAACTCACTAACATTTAAAACTGTAACTATTTATTTTGTTTAATATTCCTATATATTGTTCTCCTTTGAAATATGTACTAAAAGAACTTGTTTATTGAAACATAACGGTCTATGTTTATGTATCATGTAGGCATCTGTGACCACTAGCAAATACTTTAAAATTTAACAAGTCAGTTAGTAAAAAGGTACAGACGTGTACAAAATTAGGTCCATTCGATTACTTTTCTCAGTCAAGTCCAGTAAGAATTACTCAGTAAAAACTTACAGAGAGTAAGACTAGATTTACTGTCAAAATAAAATTTTCCCAAATATGTACGCGAACAGAAAATTTGCAACAATTTGCAAGTTTGTAGACACAGCTGATTACAACACCAAATATACAAATAAATTTTAGCTGGTCGCTATGGAAGACGATATTTTTTGATGTTAAATCTAAAGCAGAAACTTCTTAGAAGGTTTTCTTATATTTCCCATAATTTATTTTGAAAGTATCATTGCTTTGAATTTCCATAAAATAACATAATTGTAAAATACTTTTTTTTTGTTTTCAATAAACGAACATGTGTTTTCTAATCATATGTTTTTTCTGCTTGCAAATTCTTACTGGCAAAAAATTATCCAGTAAAAATTTGTAAGAAAAAGAAGAAGACTTAGAAACTCTCATCATAGAACTGTCACTTTATTCTCTCTTTTTTCTTTCTGTTTACTGAGTATTTGTGTTAACGAACGCCATCCAGTAAAAATTTGTACAAATTTGTACAAATTATCCAGTAATCGAATGGACCTATTGTTTAAAGCGCTCTCGCTAATAAATTTGTAATATTAATGCACAAGGAGTGCTGTTAAAAATTTTGTTTTTATTTAAAATCAGTTTTTGCGTTTTACTGTACCACAACATTCTTTAAAACAATTTTTATAATAAAATTTTGGGTTAATTATTATAAATTAATCCAAGTGATAGATAAAAACAAAAATATAAAATAAATTCTCGTGGCTTCGCGTCGTGCAAAAACAAAGTAAAAGTGAAGTTTTGTAAAATGGCTGAAAAAGATGGCTTTATAAAGGAATTTAATTGCAAAAAATGTAATGCAATAGATAATGATCGCATGGTGCAATGTGACAAATGTGATCAGTGGTATCATTACGATTGTGTCGCCGTAACCAGTGAAGTTGCTGATGTAAGTTGGAGTTGTGAAGGTTGTAATTCCAATAACGAAGCAACAGAGGCTAATGCTACGGGACTACTAAGGCAGCCGCAAGCTGCGTCGTCACCGACAACCACAGGAAAGGCGCAGCAAATGGCAAGTATCCACACAGCAGATATTGGCAGGAGTATTTTACAACGGGGGGGTGTTGTTTCAACACCGTCAGTACATATGAGTACAGGAGTAAATGCACCATTTCATACCCAGGCGAACAACAACAACCAAGCGATTTACTCTACAGGAGGATCACTTATAACGAAATCATCTACAGCTGCTACAACTTCGCTTTCGTTTCCCTTTAACACATTTCAACAAAACCAACAAAAGGCAATACCAAACCAGCAGAATGCGGCTTCAACAACGCAAATGGATTTACAGCTAAAATTGTTGGAGGAGCAGCAGCGTTTGCAACAAGAATTTCTTGAAAGAAAATATCAAATATTATCACAATTTGGTGAAACAGAGTGATATTCAACAAAATCCTTTTAGTTCAACTAGTAATTGGAACTTTGCTTCTGGTCCTACGCCATCACAACTGGCTGCACGCCAAGCAATTCCCCGCGATTTGCCGCATTTCAATGGGGATCCTGAGGATTGGCCGTTGTTCATAAGCACCTTTAAAAATAGTACATCGGTTGCAGGTTATTCAGATGCAGAAAATTTGATACGGCTACAAGCCTGTCTTAAAGGAAAGGCAAGGGATATGGTAAAGAGTAGGCTCATGTTACCTAAAATGGTGCCAGAGATAATTCAAACTTTAAAAATGTGTTTCGGGCGACCGGAGCATATTTTAGAGCGGGTAATTGAAAAAGCGCGAAAAATATCTCCACCAAAAGATAAGTTGGAGTCTATGATTGATTTTGCGTTGTGTGTGAAAAATATATATTCCACCATGGAGGCCTGCGAAATGTATGATTATATGAATAACCCGATGCTTGTGAAGGAACTAGTTGATAAGCTGTCTAGCCAGTACAAATTAAACTGGGCGACGTACCCAAAAGATAGTAAGGTTCCAATAATGAAAACGTTTAGTGATTGGATTTTTCAAATCGCCGATGCTGCAAGCACAGTTGTTTCCGTTGCACCAACAGCTAAAAACGAGAGTATAAATACACATATAGAAGAAAGACAACCATTTAAATTAAAGTGCTTTGTGTGATCATAAAGTGTCAGTTTGTGAAGAATTTAAAAAGTTCTCATTAGAAAAAAAATGGGACATAGTGAAGAAGAATAATTTGTGTCGTAGTTGTTTAAATAAACACAAAAGTAAATGTTTCGCCAGAAGAGAATGTGGTATTGATAGCTGCGATATAAAACACCACAGATTGCTGCATAAATATTCCAATGAACCAACATCGTCTTCGCGACAAAACAGCACTACACAACCAAATAACACTACAAGTGAAACCATTAACTCACACTCCACAACTGAGCCAAATCAAAAACAAATTTTTAGAATTTTGCCAATTCGTCTTTATAAAAAAAATGGTTTTATCGATACATATGCCTTTCTTGATGAGGGTTCTTCTGTGTCGTTAATTGAGAAGGAAATTTTTGATCTACTTGATCTCGATGGTGTGGAGCAATCGTTATGCTTAAGGTGGACTGGTAATACTACTCGTCAAGAAAATTCATCTGTAAAAACATCGCTAAATATTGCAAATATAAATAATGGTGAGAAATTTAAACTTCAGTCTGTGCATACGGTTGAAAATTTGGATCTACCCCAGCAGACATTGAACATGCATGAAATGGTGGAGAAATATCCCTACTTGGGTGGACTGCCCATACAGTCTTTTAAAAACGTAAAACCTACTATTTTGATTGGTCTTAACAATTGGAGTGTCGCTGTGCCGCTAAAGATTCGTGAAGGACCGTGGAATCAACCGATTGCCACAAAAACGCGGTTAGGCTGGACAATCCAGGGCTATAGCGGACGCACTAGCCAAGGTGAATGGCTAAACATTCATCACTGTGATTGCGAAAAGCATTACAATGAATTACATAAAATGGTTAAAGATAAATTTAACATAGAAGAATCTCCTCAAAGGTCATTAATTTCTTTGGAAGATAAGAAAGCGATGGAGATTTTAAAGACTACATGTCAAAAAGTTGATGGACATTACGAGGTAGGCCTATTGTGGAAAAACGACGTTCGCGTGTTACCTGAAAGCTACAATAACGCTTACAAGCGCCTCATGTGCCTAAATAAAAAAATGCGTAAAGAGCCAAACTTAAAAGCAACGCTGCAAAATCAAATTGATAATTTGCTGCAAAAAGGCTATGCCGTAAAGTTAAGTGAAGGCGGAATAAATAAAACTTCGGAACGTGTTTGGTATCTACCGATATTTATCATCAAAAATCCCAACAAACCCGGCAAGGTAAGAATGGTGTGGGATGCCGCTGCCAAATCTAATGGATTATGTCTCAACGACTTTATAAGCAGTGGACCCGACCTATTAAAATCGTTATCTGATGTATTGCTTAGTTTTCGTGTGGGAAAAGTTGCAGTTTGCGGTGATATCGCAGAGATGTTCCACCAGATAAATGTTCGACACAGCGATATGCATTCTCAGAGATTTCTATGGTGGGATACAAATGATGACATTTATAAGCCAAGTGTTTATGTAATGCGGGCTTTGACGTTCGGTATCTCATGTGCTCCATGCATAGCACATTATGTGCGTGATTTCAATGCTGAACAATTCAAAGAAAATTTTCCACGAGAGGTAGAATCAATTCAACATAATCACTACGTAGACGACTTCATCGACAGTGTAGACGACGATCAACAAGCCATCGATTTAGCTTCGCAAGTTAAATCTATTCATGCTGCTGCAGGTTTCCACATTCGAAATTGGTCTTCAAATAGCAAGGAGGTCATCATGCATCTACAGGATGGTCATTCCCAAGATCAAACTCCAAAAGATCTAGCAGATACAGAAAAGGTTCTTGGTATGTATTGGGATCCTAATAAAGACTCCTTTGTCTATATTTTCAGATTTGCCAGACTTCGTCGTGAAGTATGCACTACCGAAATTACTCCCACAAAAAGAGAGCTACTTCAGGTGCTGATGTCAATTTTTGACCCACTTGGTCTAATATCATGCTACACGACTGCTTTAAAAATTCTTCTGCAAGAAGTCTGGCGATCTGGCATCGATTGGGATATGGAACTTGTTAACTCTCTTTTACCGAAATGGCAAAAATGGAAGACGGCTATTGCTCACATAGCTTCTGTTGAAATACCTCGATGCTATTCTCCCAACATTAATGAGGCGACTCATGTAGAGCTTCATACTTTTACTGATGCAGGTGAAGACGCTTATGCTGCAGTTTCTTATGTTCGAGTTGTGTACCAAGGCAACTATGACGTCACTATTGCTGCCGGCAAATCAAAAGTTGCTCCGTTAAATCCTATGTCAATACCAAGGCTGGAGCTACAAGCTGCTGTTGTGGGCGTACGGCTGGCTAAAAAGGTTGAAAATATTGCACGTATAAATTTTACCGCCAAGTATTTTTGGTCTGATTCGAAAACCGTATTACAATGGCTTCGAATGGATCCGAAAAGGTTTCAACAGTTTGTTATGCATCGCGTTGGCGAAATATTAGAATCAACAGAGGTAACGCAATGGCGATGGGTGCCATCTAAAATGAATCCGGCGGATCTATCAACAAAGGTTCTCACACGATGGGACGTCTCCTCATGGTTTTCTGGTCCTAAATTTCTCCAAGAAGATATGTCTACATGGCCAACCTGCAATAATCTGGGCGAATGCAATAAAGAAGAAAGAAGACATCATTTACTGCTCATCAATAAAGATGAAATGAACGTGACATTTAACGTTAAAGATTTTTCCAACTGGAGAAAGCTTTACCGAGCTGTAGCTACATTTATACTCTATTTGGGTAAAATTAAAGCAAAATGCGGAAAAAGTAAGCCACCTGAGGAAATTTCATTCGAAATGCTACAACAAGCCAAGTCAGCTTTGTACCGAAAAACACAGCAAAGCGAATTTCATGAAGAAATATGTTATTTAAAAAAGGGTAAGAGTATTGAAAAACACAGCAAACTAATATCTTTAAATGTATTTCTAGATGACGAGGGCGTATTAAGAGCCAAAGGCCGTGCAACATTCCTAAACTATGAGGATGTAATAATACTGCCTACTAATCACCATGTGACATTTCTACTTGTTCGCTACGTACATGAAACATTTCATCATATGTCACATGAAACCGTCATCAACAACATTAAAAGTAAATACTTCATACCCAAGTTACGAGTACTCTACAAAAGCGTAAGGAAATCCTGTCAAATGTGCAAAAACTCAAACGCCGTACCAGTTATGCCACAAATGTCTTCAGTACCACCTGCTAGGTTAGCAAGCTTCGAAAGACCGTTTACATTTGTGGGAATAGATTACTTCGGACCGCTTTACGTCGCCGTGGGCAGAAGAAAGGAGAAAAGATGGGGTGCTTTATTTACTTGCCTCACCGTACGAGCAGTACACCTTGAAATCGCTCACAGCCTCGACACCAGTTCCTGTGTTATGTGTATCAACAATTTTATGGCACGAAGAGGAACCCCAAGAGAAATATTCACCGATAACGGCACAAATTTCAAAGGTGCGTCTAAAATATTTAGTCCTGAAGTGGATCATAAAACGATTTCAAAAACATTCGAAAGCATCAGGTGGAAATTTAACCCACCAGCATCGCCCCACATGGGTGGAGCCTGGGAAAGACTCGTACGTTCGGTCAAAACTACTCTGTATCATATATGTCCCCACATGCATTTTAATGATGAAACCCTAAAATGTGCCCTTACTGAAGTGGAGTTCATTATTAATTCACGGCCACTTACTTTCGTATCACTGGAATCGTGTGACGATGAGGCACTTACACCAAACCATTTATTATTGGGCTCATCAAGTGGTATCAAATCCATAAACTACAACGAAATTGATTTACGGCAGCGATGGAACCAAACTAAGCTGTTTGCGGATAAGTTTTGGCATCGCTGGGTAAAAGAATATGCACCAACACTCATCAGAAGAGGAAAATGGCATGAAAAAACAACTCCACTACGAGTGGGTGATATCGTCATTATAATTGATGAAAATCTTCCGCGACATTGTTGGCCAAAAGGCAAAATAATTGAAGCCCTCATGGCAAAGGATGGTCAAGTACGTCAGGTGAAGGTTCAAACGAAAAATGGTATCTTTCAGCGACCAACAGTTAAGATAGCAAAATTAGACGTCGGCAATAATGAAGGGTAAAATCGTCCCACGGGCTCATTTACGAGGGGGAGAATGTTGCCGCCGATATCTACGAGATAGTATTCTTTCTTTTAAATTTGATAAATATTTAAATATTCATTATTTTGTATTTGGGTACTTCCCTTGAATTTGTTAAAATTTTACAAACTCACTAACATTTCAAACTGTAACTATTTATTTTGTTTAATATTCCTATATATTGTTCTCCTTTGAAATATGTACTAAAAGAACTTGTTTATTGAAACATAACGGTCTATGTTTATGTATCATGTAGGCATCTGTGACCACTAGCAAATACTTTAAAATTTAACAAGTCAGTTAGTAAAAAGGTACAGACGTGTACAAAATTGTTTAAAGCGCTCTCGCTAATAAATTTGTAATATTAATGCACAAGGAGTGCTGTTAAAAATTTTGTTTTTATTTAAAATCAGTTTTTGCGTTTTACTGTACCACAACACCGCGCTTGATTTTTCCTTATTTTGAGCAGTTTTCAGCAGGTTTTGAGTTTTTAAATATAGGCTCAGCTGATACTAAATAGTTGCTGAGGTAATACTAAATTACAGCGCCCTCTATCGGTGAGTAGTGTAAGTTTTGATTTCCTATCTCTATAATTAATAGTCTCTGATCACAATAAAAACAAAATGTCACTTTTTCACAAGAAAAATAATAGTGTTGTATATTAAATTTGCGTAAAAACAAAGTCTACACAATTTTCACGCGAAACTCATTGTCGTGAAAAATTCTTTTTTTATATGGAGTATAACAGTTTTTTTTACGTGAAACTCAAACAACTTACAGTGCTTAATACAAAATTAATTTACATTGAAAGTTTCCTTCACTTTAGCCAGTCAAATGAAAAACTCAAGTTTTAGAATTTTCATTAAATTACAGCTGACAGAAAACCGGGTGATTTTAAAATTTTCTATTATGATTTTAGGGTAAAGCACCGTAAGTTGTTTGAGTTTCACGTGAAAAAACTGTTATACTCCATATAAAAAAAAATGATTTTTCACGATAATGAGTTTCACATGAAAATTGTGTAGACTTTGTTTTCAAGCAAATTTAATGTACAAGACTATTATTTTTCTTGGGAAAAAGTGACATTTTGTGTTTATTGTGATTATGGCTTTGTTATAAAATTAAAAAATTTTTCACTTTTATAAATTAAATTGCAATTTGAGGCATTTAAAGTTCGAGTGAAATTTTTCCACGTGAACTTACGGTGCTTTATAATAATAAAAATATGTGATATTTAAATTTTGACGGTTTTTAACAATATTTTTGTTTCACAACGCAATGACGATTTTTTTAAATCTATTTAACGATTTTGTGCCCAATTAACCTGACAACATTGGCAGTACACAGATATGTTACTACAGAGAATACCAGATATGAATCAGCTGATTTGGGCAATATGGGCGACAGAAAAAGAGCAAAACAAAACGCAAAAATTTAAGAAAAACACAAAAGATAAAGCACAATAATGTAAAACAAGACAGATATATACAAAAAATGCGCAATACAAAATGTACGGAGATTTTATATTGTTATCTCCCTCTTGACTTCCATATAAACAGAACCATACGGTTCGAGAATACTTGGTTGACACCTGTCATTGGTTTCACATCTGATATTAATCTGTGACTGATATGTTACCAATGGCAGATGTCAAAAAAGTATTCTCGAACAAGAGGGAGATAGCAATATAAAATCTCCATACATTTTGTATTGTGTATTTTTGTATATATCTGTCTCTTTTTAGACTATTGTGTTTTATCTTTTGTCTTTTTCTTAAATTTTTACATTTCATTTTGCTCATTTTCTGTCGGCCATATTGCCCAAATCAGCTGATTCCCATCTGTGTATAATCTGTGCAGTTGTGGGAATTACAGGAATAGCTGCCAGAGTCTACGATTTATCGTTATTTTGACGATTACACAGGGGGACAAACATTTTTTCCATTCTCCCCGGACATTTTTGCGCTTTTATATTGGATACCCAATTTTATACCATTTTTAACTCTTTAATATGAGATTGGACAGCTAAAAAATACGTATTTTCTCCTTTACTACATATTCAAAAACCTACTTTGTTTGTTTTCAGGATATGTTAAAAACTGGCCATACAAAACCACCTAAAATTTTGATGTTTTGTGTTACGCCAAATAAGCACGCGTGAGCATGTTTTATACACCGTGAAATAGGCCTCTCAATCAGAGCTTTGAAGAATTAATTCCTTAATTCAATTTTTCAATTCTGAATTAAAAATTCGATGAATTAATTCACTAAGCAATATATATTGAATGGAATTAATTCATATTTGCTTTCGTTCGATTTATTTTGTTACGAATTAATTCAATTGCAATAGTTCTTTTTATTAAATCAAATGAATTAATTCACTGGTGAATTAATTCTTTACTGAATTAATTCACTACTGAATTCGTTCAATTTCATTTTCGTTCAGTGAATTAAAAAAAATAAAATTACGTTCAGTGAATTAAAAAAAAATAAAATTACGTTCAGTGAATTAAAAAAAAAATAATAAGTTCACTGAATTGAAAAAAAAAAATAAAATCAGTTCACTGAATTGAAAAAAATAAAATAAGTTCACTGAATTCAAAGCCTGTTTTCTGCCGTTCAGTAGAAGAAAACAATAATCTAAAGGGTTGTTCAACAGGGACGCTACAAAAGTAGAAAGACAGGGACAGCAAACGACGCCATATTTCTTGCCGCTCTTTTGACATTTCTCTTCAGTAAGTTTTTCCATTTCATGATGGAAAGATATACGAGCCAACGAGTCGAAATTATTAAAATTTACTACCTACATTCGGAGTCAGTGGCCTCAACGTCCAATTTATGGTCGTCATAATCGTCCTAGCAATTGAGCGTGGGGCTACATCAAATCTATGGTCTATGCCAACAAGTCAGCGACGATTGATGAACTTCGTACGAATATCGAACGTAAAATTGCAGCAGTATCGGCCGATTTATGCTTGCAAACCGTCGAAAATTGGGTTCAGCGTCTGGACTTCTGCAAGCGTGCCCGTGGTGGCCATGCAAAAGAGATCGATTTCCATACATAATGGCATCGAACGTACTTTCACAGGAATAAAGAATTTCATTGATATCCAAAACCGTTTTTGTTTTATTTAAACTTTTTACTTTTGTAGCGCTCTTATTGAAAAACCCTATACAAATAAATTTTTTAAATAAGCAATTTTACAGCGTGTGCTAGTAAAAATAAACAAAATAGAAACCGGATGCTGTTTATCAACCTACATGATTCAAAAATAAAGCCTTTTACTATTAAAAATAAAAACTTTGTTCATTTTTACTAGCACATGCTGTAAAATTGCTTATTTAAAAATTTTATTTGTACACTATTGTTTTCTTCTACTGAACGGCAGAAAACAGGCTTTGAATTCAGTGAACTTATTTTATTTTTTTTTTCAATTCAGTGAACTTATTTTATTTTTTTTTCAATTCAGTGAACTTATTTTTTTTTTTAATTCACTGAACGTAATTTTATTTTTTTTAATTCACTGAACGAAAATGAAATTGAACGAATTCAGTAGTTAATTAATTCAGAAAGGAATTAATTCACTTTTTTCCGTTCGATTTATAAAATTGAACGCGTTCACCGGTGAATTAATTCATTTGATTTAATAAAAAGAACTATTGCATTTGAATTAATTCTTTGAATTTGTTGTTTGATGAACGCATTCAGTTGAACGAATTCAGTGAATTACTTAAGAAAAGGAATTCATTCAATTGTAGAGAAAACTGAATTCGATTGGTTGTGAATTCATTCAAAAAGGAATTAATTCTCTCTGCTCTCAATTAACTTTCGCTTGAGATTAAATTTTCCTATAGTTACTTTGGAAAAAGTATAAAATAAACGAAAAATTGGGCGTGTCTTAACCTCATTTTTTAACCCTGAAATATGAGATTGGTCAGAAAAAAAATACGTGTCCTTTAAGTTTTTCTCCTCTATAACATATCCGTAGCTGATTAAGATCTGCCGGTCCACGTTGGGAGTCTTTCCTTGTAAGCCGAAACATTTTTTAAACAGTAATAAACATGGAAGCGACTTTCATGCACTTAAAAGTCATTGTGAATTCTTCCTTTTGCTTATTTTTTTTTATTATAAAAATCTTACTTTTATTAGGTTCATTCAATTACTTTTCTCAGTCAATTCCATTAAGAACAGTGTTGCCAAGTTGGGGGTTTTCCCCCTAAATTTATGGGGTTTTCAACCGCTTAGTGGGATTTTAGGGGCACCAATTTGTCAGGGGGAAATTTGAGGGGTAAGAAAATCATTTTAGGGATAGTTTTGACTTAAAAAGCAATTAATTTTTGGAGTCCGAAGATCGGTTTTGCTAAATTGTTGATAGTTTTTCACATAAATTTTTATTTTCTTTTAGCCTACATATTTTGGAAGTTGAAAAATTTTTGACTAGGAAAGAAAAGAAAACCAGCTAAAATATATGGAAATTTTTTTATTTTAAGGACAAAAAAATCAATTATTTGCTTTTATTAAAAATAATTTGAAATAAAAACTTAGAATATTGTTGAATTTTGGGAAAATTTATTTTAGGGGGAAGTTATTAGCGGTAGAGCAAATTTAGGGGATTTTTTGGACAACTTAGGGGGATTTGTAAAAAAAGACTTGGCAACACTGATTAAGAATTACTCAGTACAAACTTACAGAGAGTAAACCAAGATTTAAGGGCGGATTATGGGACCGTAAACGTATATGTGATGTAACTGTACCGTGCCGTAGCTAAAAAGTACACTTATAGATTATCGTAAACGACATTACTATTTAGCATCTATTTCATGTGGTTTTATATTTTATTCTAAATTTTTCCATTTATTTGTTAATTTTTATTCCTTATTTGTTGTTTGAATCATTTTTCTTTATTCATTTCACATTTTTTCCAACTAAAATCAGTCAGCTGTTTCGATGCCGGATAGAAAATTCTGATTTCAACAGAATGATCCGGCAAGTTCGTTTACATTTACGTGTTAGTAACCATTCG
The DNA here is from genome assembly GCA_949987735.1 of Leucophora obtusa. Classification (NCBI taxonomy): domain Eukaryota; kingdom Metazoa; phylum Arthropoda; class Insecta; order Diptera; family Anthomyiidae; genus Leucophora; species Leucophora obtusa. The sequence continues at coordinate 51,969,670 of OX465299.1, forward strand.
TATACATATCTTCAGGTGGTATCGAAACAGCTGATTCGTTACAGATACGTTTACGGTTGGGTAACTCAAGGCTGAGTTATGCCATTTATGTTACGAACGGTTATCCCAGCGAGGTTTCCGGCTAGAGGTCATGAGACATCTCAGTAGGTCCCAACCCTCTCACTGGGGGCGAACGCACACAAAAAAAAACTTGCTATTTTCACTAAAAAAAACACAACCTAAAAAAGGCTGAAGGGCGGATTATGGGACCGTAAACGTATATGTGATGTAACTGTACCGTGCCGTAGCTAAAAAGTACACTTATAGATTATCGTAAACGACATTACTATTTAGCATCTATTTCATGTGGTTTTATATTTTATTCTAAATTTTTCCATTTATTTGTTAATTTTTATTCCTTATTTGTTGTTTGAATCATTTTTCTTTATTCACTTCATATTTTTTCCGACTAAAATCAGTCAGCTGTTTCGATGCCGGATAGAAAATTCTGATTTCAACAGAATGATCCGGCAAGTTCGTTTACATTTACGTGTTAGTAACCATTCGTATACATTTCTTCTTGTGGTATCGAAACAGCTGATTCGTTACAGATACGTTTACGGTTGGGTAAGTCAGCCTTTACTCTCAAAATAAAAATTATCCAAAAATGTACGCGAACAGAAAATTTGCAACATGGAAGAAGAGCCTATGGAAGAAGAGAATTTTTGATGTTAAATCTTAAGCAGACAATTTTTAGAAGGTTTCCTTATCTTTTCCATAATTCATTTTGAAAATTTTACTGCTTTGCATTTCTATAAAATAACATAATTGGAAAATATTTTTTTTTATTTACAACCCAGCAAAATCTTTCATTACCAAATAAGTGGTTATATAATGAAACTAAATTTTTTTACTACTAATAATTCGGCGTCAGTACTAGTTATTTTTGTTAGGCGAAGCCTTTTTTATAAGCAGTCTAGCTTACGCGCGACTACTTATTTATTTATAAAGATAATGTGAATTTGGTAGGTACTTATTTTTTAAACACTAGTAAGTATATAAGTAAGTCTTATTATTTAACAACTTGTAACCACTTATTTTTTTAACTGCGTATAAGCACACGAATTACTTATTTTGGTAACTACTTATTTTATATACTTTTGTAATGCAGCGGGTAAGCGGGTGCACAAATTTTGTGCGGGTTTTCATGCAGCGAATATGGACAACTAACAAAGACGACCTTGTCGAACAAAAATAATGAGTTTTGACACCGAATTATAAGTAGTAGGCCCTAATTCTACTGCTTATTATTTAGATATTAGTAATGAGCACCCATTACTGAGATTTTGCTGGGAATAAACAAACATGGGTTTTCGAAACATGTTTTTTTCTGCTTGCAAATTCTCATTGGAAAAAATTTATCCAGTAAAAATTTGCAAGAAAAAGAAGAAGACTTAGAAACTCTAATCATATAACTGTCACTTTATTCTTTCTTTTTTCTTTCTGTTTACTGAGTATTTGTGTTAACGAACTCCATCCAGTAAAAATTTGCACATGTTTGTACAAATTATCCAGTAATCGAATGGATCTATTATTTTTAAATATGTAATATGCAATTAATTATAAAATATGCACTTAAAAACAAAATATGCAACAAATTGATTCGGTAAATTGTTTGGTCAAAATAATTTTTGAGATATTGACTACATATGTACATGCATTTGCATGAAAGTCGCTGCCATGGTAATAATATTTAAAATATTCGGAAAATTAAAATTTAAAATGCGATTCGATTAAAGTGTTAATGCAAAATTGTTTATTTGCATTGCAGCAGGTAGTTTATATTTTTCTGGCAAATTTCCGGAATGTTTTTCACGTATGTATTCCTCCCATTCCTTAGGATGAAGCTCTTTGCGGTGAGCATGCATTTGACCATTTGAGTAAAATACCTTAGGACACCAAGGGCATGAATGTAAGGGAGTTCCAGAATGTCTAGACATATGATCCTGAAAAATATATATCATAGAAAGACAATATACCAACATTATTTTGTTTTAACCAAACCTACCCTTAATGCATCTGGTCTCCTAAAAGTCTTCTCGCATACGGTACATTTTTGCACATAACTTGATTCATGTACACTTTTTACGTGCTTTTTCACATTATCTTGGCTGGCAAATTTTTTCGTACATAAATTACAGCTAAATTCAACTTTTTCTTTTGGATGTGCTAAATTTATATGACGTCTTAAACTTTTTTTCTCCGTATAAATGCGTCCGCAAATATTGCAGGCTATTGTGGGCAATGGTTTGCCTTCATGTTTTAACATGTGACGTTTAAATAGTTCCTTATCCGATATAGTAATACCGCAAAGATCACATATTTTAACATATTTCTTTAAATGTACAGTTTTTATGTGACTTTTTAAAGACAATTTATTGCGAAAGCTGTGAAATAAATAAAAAATGTTATTGAGACAATTAAGAAAATGGTAACAAATAGATGCAAAAACTTTAAATTCTGAAATTTGTATTTTTTTGTTTTTCTTCGAATCTTTTTGGCCAATTCACAATACTATACCCTTCAATCAGAGAATTATGTCGGTAAAATTAACTGTAATTGCAGTTAAAAAATATTACATTGCATTTAAATTACCTGCAATATTAGTTAATTTTAAATGCAATTGCAGTGTTCACTTTTTTTCAGCGGTTCCCACCAGCTTTTACTTGGCGGACCCCTTTAGACATTTTTAGTTGCTCACAGATTCTCAAATTTTTATGTTAAAAAGAACACCAAAAAGTATTTCAATTTAAAAAAAAGTATTAATATAGAAAACCAGTTTTATTAAAAACAGAAATAAACAGAATATCAGAGACTTACCAGAACAAAAATTTTGAGTGAAATTTAAGTGGTTTTCTAATTAAAACAAATTTTTCTATAAATATACCCAGTGTTTATTTGCAAACTCTGAAAAAGTTTCTCTGTTGTTGGTTACTAAATTTTGAACTGAGGCTCAGGTGAAATACCCCTTAAAAATGATCAGTTAATGAAATTAATTAGATTTCACTAATTTAATTTTAAAAATACAATCCAACTGAGAACTCAGTCACTGGTAACATTACTTTTAGTAAAACCAAATAAATATTAAAAGACAGTTAGAAATATTTTCGGTGTAGTCAAAATATTTACTAGTTACTTTTCTACTTCTAAGAATCTGTGAATATCATGATTAGGCATACCAGAAGAGTAAAGTAAAAATCAGTTTGCAAAAAATTTTCAAATATTTAATTTAGGAGAAAACTTATACCTAATATTGGAAATTAATAACATTTTTATATTTTCTGAAAATTTAAACACAAATTAGTAAAATTGATGGCAAAACATAGTTAATGTCATAAAAAACAAGCGTAAATAATAAATTCAAACCAAAATAATGAAATATTTCGCAATTTTTTTAGTTTTGTTTAATATGCTATATCATACCTATAGAAATCAAAAAGCTTGTTTTAACAAAAGTAATTTTTTAAATTAACAAATTTTAAAAACCAAATTTGAATTACAAAGGCTTGTATTCACAAAAACGTTTTGAATTTTACTACAGTTTAATAAAGCAAAGGAACATGCAAACCAACCACAAAAATCGTTCAATTAATTTCTAATAAGACAAAAAGTTTTTTTGTGAATAAGCATTTAAAACCTTTTATTTTAAAGAAAAAAAACAAAAATAAGCCAATATTTGCAAAACAAGCAAAATTACGCAAAAAAGTTCTAAAGGCACATTCACACGCCAGATAAAACTGCTAGAGATAGAGCAAAAAAGCTCCAATTTTGCTTAAATCATTCCCAAAAGTGCATGTATTTTGCTCTATCTCTAGCAGTATTGAGATTCAAAATGTTTTTTTAACCAATAATGGATTTTTAATGTATTTTTTAAGGTAAACAAAAATTGGCAAAATGGAATCGATTAGAAATACACATACTTTTTATCGTCACCTAAAATGCAAAAGGGCGTAACAACAATTTTTACTTTTTTACACTAGAACCAAAAAAAAAAACGTTGTAAAATTAAAGATATTCTATATTTTCTTCTCTTGTTTAGAACACGACTGTAGACTTATTTCGACATATAAGTTTGAAATTTTGTACGGAAATGTAATTTAGTCTAGTGCATCATAATCGACCAGAAAATCGACTTAAATTTTTTTGTTGTTACGCCCTTTTGCATTTTAGGTGACGTTATGGATTTTTTTTTTTAAATAATTTTAAAAGTTCTTAATTTTTAAATTGAAGAAAAGTCAAGTCAAAGATATTTGAGCTGGGAATCATCCATATTTTTATCATAAAAAAATGCTGTTTTATCAGATTTCGGATTAATTTGATCTAACATAAAACATACTGTTTACGGCAGATTACTAAAAATTCAAAAATTTTGTTACAATTTTACTTACGTTCTATTGCACTCTGTACAGGTTTCTCTGTCATCTTTGGTCACCTCATGCATTGTATATGTGTGAACTTGTAATCCATGTTTGTTGGCTAACATTTTTCCACAAATCTCACAATCAAAATTTGTTTGGGTGTTGTTTTTACCTTCGTGCAACTTTTTTATATGTACCCTTAAACAATGACGATCAGCCAAAATTTTTCCACAAAATTTACATTTGAAATGTTCTGGATTCCTATGGACATATATGTGATCCATTATATCTGAACGATGCATGAATTTTCTCTGACAACACACGGCATAGCCACGTTGTTTATGTTCGACATGGAAATGTTTAAGTAGAGGAGAAAAGTTTTCGAATTGTATCTGGCATAGATGGCAATATAATTGAATATTTTCAGATATAAATTTATCATTTTTGCTACAACTTGTCTTGGATTTTTTAGTACAGTTTTCATTAGATTCTTCTTGATCATATTGTGAATTAGTTTCATCTTCATTGTTGTCATCATTTGAGTTAGTTGCTTCGTTGTCATTTGTTGCGATGTCTTCATCTTTTGATATTTCGAACAATTCATTTTTAATTGGAAATACTTTATCGACTTCTTTATTTGTTGCTGATTTTATATGTGTAATATGTTCATTGACCAATTCTTTTAATTGCTTTCTAGTTTTTTTAATTTTACTTTTAAACGTTTTTGATTTCTTTAAAGGATCTTCCTTATTATTTTTTTCATGTTTTCGCCTTTGTCTTAATGGTTTATCGTCATTATCTTCCTCTATTACCATATCATCCAAAGGATTTTCTTCTTTAATTATTAAAACCTCTGGTTCAAGGTTTTGATTATTCGTGAGAATTGTATCAAACAATTCTTTGCATTTCTGCGGATTATTATCTAGTTCCTTAATAAAATTATAATCTTTTTCATCCATTAACACTTCAGTTTCATCTTCAACTTTCATGAATTTACCATCATTTATATGTGCCACTTCTATGCGTTTATAAAATTTATGAAAATCATTTAATTCTTGCCAGCATGTTGTGCACAAACTGGAGTATCCGTTTAAGATTTCCTAGAAGATATTCCAATAATATTGCATAAACAATGAACTTTCACTGGACCCATTTCCACTTACAATGCACCAAAAATGTTTTTCTATTATAGATTGAACATTTAATTCCAGCCATTGCAAAGAGTCGACTTTAATGCAATCCTCAAATTTCTTATTTATCTCTAAACACAACAAGCATCCATCCATCGTTTTAAAAAATTTTAAAAATTTTAACCTGTGCACTAGTCTTGTGTCGTTCGTGAACGAACTAGTTCATTAAACTAGTCACTTAATTGATTGAAAGCCCTAGTTCACTCCTAATCGCTCTTTTGATGACCATATATTAAGGAACATTGAGTAGGGAACAGTGTTACCATATATTTTTTTTAGAAAAACTGTAAAAAAACTGTGTCTTTATAGAAAAACTGTTTTTCGAAAAAATTTTAAAAATCGGAAGAAATTCTGGGATCCCGAAGTATAGTGGGATTAAAATATTTCAAAATTTTCAATTTTCAAAATATCGAGATTTGAACAATTTAATTGCGTTTTGCATTTATATTAATCGACTTTTTGCACAGCCTTCTAACAAAACTTTTTTAAGAATTTTGGTCTCCTAGGCCCGAGAGATGTGAGCCTTTTTTTATTAACTCCTGACTTGGGATAGACTACTTTACTGGTCAATGTTATACTTCAAAATATTTTTTATGGATTTGCATTCTGCATAAAATTACCTTTTATTCGATTGAGTATTATTATGTCGGGAATTGTTTGACGGCACCCCGTAAAAATCTAGAAAATCACGTTTTTTGGAATAGTCCTTGATCATAATTTAAAATTAAAAAAAAATTTATTAAATTGATTGATCAAATTTAAAAAAGTAGTAAACTGTTATCCAGAATTGGCAAATATTTATTTAAAAAAAATAAATTTCGGACTTTTTTGATGAGACATCCCAAGAAACATTTTAACGGACTCTCCGGCACGTACGGATTCATGAATCCGGCTTTTACGGCACGTTAACTGTCCGTAAGGTACGTATCCGTCAATGCCTGTACGTACAACGGACCGTATAAATGGTCCGTGATAGGTAAACCAAGCTAGATGTGCTAAATATTGTAATTATAAATAATAAATATTAATGAATTTATAAAAAAGAAAAAAAGTACTTTGTATTGAAAATAATAAACATATGGTCTATTTTTTTGAAAAAATCGGTAGGATATGGACAAGGAAATACTCCGTTATTACACGACATATCGGTCCGGAAACGGTCCGGCATTGACGGACTTTCAGCGGACTAGTCCGTTTTTTACATGACAACGGTCCGTAAACGGTCCGTCATTGACGGACTTTAAACGGACTTGTCCGTTTTTAACACGACATACCGGTCCGTAAACGGTCCGTCATTGACGGATTTTCAACGGATTCGAATCAGTTTCGATGTTCCTTATGTTCCGTTTTCTGGTCCGTATACGGATCCAGAAAACGGTACGTATACGGAGTTGGATTCCGTTTATGATGGACCGAAAACGGTGCGTAAATGGAACGAATTGTTTGTTGGGATTGTTTTAAAAAATTTTTAAAAAAAATATAACTTTCTAAATTATCCTTCATTTAGAAATGATCTGAAAAGTTCGGCTAAAAAATGTCCATGTCAGATGTGGTTTAGCTAATTTTATACCATGCTAATATTTGCTGAAATTTTTTAAGTGTTGTTTTTTCAGTAAGCATATTTTGTAGTATAATAATGGCATTTTTAAATTTATTTATGTTTCGATTTGTACCTAATTTTTCAGCACAATATGAAAGTTTTATTGTAATTTTTGGGTCATATGCATAATCACTTTCTAAGTTTATAAATGGCTTATAAGAAAAATATTTTATACAAAATTCATTTTATAAACGTGTTATAAGGTTTTCAAATTATTATGCATAAGCACTTTTATATTTGAATTCTTAATTTTTAGTTAAAATTTAAAAAAAAATTGTAAATGAAACAAATATGCCGATTTAATATGAAAAATCTGTAAAAAAATCCATGAATTAAAAAAAAACAGTTTTTTACATGCAAAACTGAAAAACTGTTAGGCTTCCCAAAAAACTGTAAAAAACAATTAAAACTGGCTATATGGCAACACTGGTAGGGAACAAAAAATATCAAAAAATTTTGTAAACACGAATTGCACGATGTCAACACGCGCACACACACATTCACAAAAAAATGGGAATTTTTTCACTAATGTTCCTTAATGTATGGGCCGCTTTTTAGTTCAATCGTTCATTTTATTATTATAATATGTGTTTTATTACCTTTGGTCGGGTAAATTTATTACTTTTTAATTAATTAAAAAACGTATTTTACACTAAACATTTTACTTTTCTTCTTAAAATTCTTAATTTGTCTGAATTTTATATCTGATAACTAAAAGACGAGCAAAATGAATAGGTAGCTAATAAAATAGCCAAACGAACGAACGGAAAAATTGTTTTATCGAACGTAATTGTCAGAGCAATTGAACTAGAAGAGCGAACTAGATATTTACAACAAATTAAACTAGAAAGATGGGTCACCAAAATGCACTAGAATGCCCAAATCTACTGTGAACTGAGGGGAACTCTTTTTTTTATGCAGTAGAGTTGTGTAGTTCATAAACGAACTAGTTCAAATGCCCGATTCATTTAATTGATGATGGTATTTGTGGCAAAAATCAAACAGAAAACGGATTTACACATTTAAATATAAAATAAAAAATAAGAATTCTTTAAAAGTACATTTATTAAAAATTTTAAATTTTTGGTGATAATATTTTAAGTGCTGGTAAAACACATTAAATTTGTGAATATACGAGCCTTTTCTGTAAAAGAAAAATCAAAATTAAATGTGATATTTCCTTTGAATGGGTAAAAATTACTGTTTCCAATTATTCGACATAGGCGCTTAACCGGTTATTGCATTATTCGAAAAATCACTAAAACTGATTAATCGGTTATTCGGGTCGGTTATTCGAGAAAATTGGCGATTAATCGATTAATCGTGTAAAACAAAATTAATGTATTTCCTTAACTTTTTACCAACAAAAACACTAACAGATTCCTGTTTTTTGTTAAATATCAACATGACACATGAACACGATGTATTTAAAAAAATTTTTCAAATTAAAAAAGCACATCTACACTGGATAGAGAAAATGCTAGAGATAAAACAAAAATCACCTCTAATTAGCTCTATTTTGAATGAGTTTAGCTATTTTGGAGTGTTTTTGCTCCATCTCTAGCAGTTTTCTCTCGCGTGTAAATGTACCTTAAGGTTGAAAAGTTTCGGAATCTGAGATTATCTAAATTGAAACATTTCTTATACTAATATAAAAATGTGCGATATGTAAAATATAGCTGAAGCTATTAAAAATTGTTAAAAATGGCAAAAAGAAACTGCTGAAACTAGGAGATTTTTTTTCTAAATATTAGTACCTAAGTTAAAAATAACATAACTCAAGGTAGATTTTTTACTACTTACGAAATTTTTTTTAATCTGTAAAACTTTGGATACAAAATTTCTTTGAATGCAAATTTAATCAATACTACAATAAATATAATATTGCATTTAAAAAAATTATTATCCAAAGTTCTTCCTCCTCCCCTGAAGAAATAAAAAGAAATTTAGTTCCATTTGAGTAAAATATTAGTTAAATGAAAATACCAATTTACTCTACAAAAATTTGCAAAAAAATTTTCTGAATAGCAGAGTTAGTAGACTAAAGAATATCATAAACAATTGTTAAATTTCTCAGTCTTTTTTTCCGTTTTTAAGGGCCATTGACAACAAAAAAAAATTATCCAAAGTTTGAGTTAACATTCCCTTCTGTATTTATGTATTTAATAAATTTCTAACCCCTAAATTCATAAACGCTTTGTAAAATTATAGGAGGTTTATTGAACAAATTTTGTATGAAAATGACGTTTTGTTAACCTGCTATAACTTTAAAAAGCATTTATGAATTGAGGGGTATATTTTTCCAAATGTATTTCAGAAATTTCTATTTTTATTTTAAAAGCATTTTTTCAAACATACATGCTTTCTCTTAATTCTCATAATTCCTATAAAATTTTCGTTATGAAAGAGAAAACATGTATGTTTGTAAAAATGCTTTAAAATAAAAGTAGAAATTTCTGAAATACATTTGGAAAAATTTTAAAAGCAATTGGAATTTTATTAAATACATTTGGAAAATTTTGGAATACAAATAGAATCTTTTTAAATACATTTGGAAATTTCTGAAATACATTTGGAGAATTTTGAAATACAAATGGAATTATTTTGAATGCAATTTTACAATTCTGAAATACATATTTAAAATTTTTAAATGCAAGTGAATAATTTTGAAATGTATTTGAACAATTTTAAAATACAAATATAATTTTCTTGAATACAAATAAAATATATTAAAATATATTTGTAATTTTGAAATCCATTTTAAAAATTTTAAAATACATTTTGGACAATTTGGAAATGCAATTGGACAAATATCAAAAGTTTTTTAGACAATTTTAAACAATATTTGGACAATTTTGGAAGATATTTGGATAATTCTAAAACATTTTTGAAAAATTTTGAGTGATTTTTGGACAATTTTAAAATATTTTTGGAAAAATTTTAAAAATTTCTGGATAATTTTGAAACATTTTAGACAATTTTGAAACCTTTTTAGACAATTTTAAAATATATTTGGATAATTTTAAAACATTTTTAGACAATTTTGAAATAAAACTGAAAATGGTGTAGTTGGAGATGTTGTAGAATTGATGTGGTTTTGAATCGATTATACACAGTTTCTTTGGAGATGTGAGAAAATGTAGAGTTTCTACAGAATTAAGATGTCAGTTGACAGTTGTGGGACACATATTTGAAAAAATAAATAAAATAAAAATGCAACCTTGAACAGAATCAAAAATCGCCTACACGCAGAAAAAAAAGGTGTAACATTTACAAAAATTAGAGTAAAAGTTTACAAAGTTCCGTGGTAGATATACAACTACATAAAATTAACGACAAATTTGTCAAGACGCTTAGGTAAATTTTCAAAGAGATATATTTGTAATTAAATCGAAGCCTTTGTTAATAAAACAACACGCGAAGGAAAATAAACTTTTTTCTTTTAGTAAAAAAACATGGTTTATTTTTTAAATAAATAAAAGAAAAATTGCAAATTCTGTATTTTTATTTTGGTTTAATTTTAATTAATTAAATTTTATTTATATTTTAATATTTTTCTTTGTCCTCAATTCCTCTGCTGCCGAACTGTAATTGTGTTTTGTGTTTACCAACCCTTCATTGCTCTATTCGTCATTTCCGTTCAATAACTGTAGGTATAATAATGATGTATATACCCTACGGGGAAAGGGAGCGGTCCCAGATGACACGCAGGATATGTCCCAAGGGGGCGGAGACCGGTCGCTGATCGGTCTTTTTGTTTGAAAGAGACATATCACTTTAACATGGCGTTGTCATTGGAAATGACCAATTGCCACAGTTTAGACACATTGTGGCAGTAAGGTGGTGTGTCTAAAAATAGCTTTTCAAATAAACTAATAAAAAATTAAGAATTAAAAATAATCTAGGGTAGAGGGGGGATCCTTCGCCACTTTTTTTTCAAAGCACTGTCATTTCTTAACCCCTAATTATTTTTAAAAATTTCTTTCAAATTGAAAACATACATATCTTGGCTTTAATTTCTATGATTTTTATTCTAATTATTTGCATATTTTCTATTATTTTTTTAATGATTTTCAAAGTAACTCAATTCGGCGTAACTGCCCCAAACCTGGGGTATATTCGCCAAAAGAGCTAGATACAATTTCAACAAAAAACTTTGTTAATACAGCAAATTCAATCTTTTAATGACTGAAATAAATAATTTATAATAAGTTCTTTAAGATATGTGATTCTTTTTAATCAATAAATGTCCACTACATTAAAAAAAAAATATTTAAAACTATAATATAATGATTCTTCAAAATTACAAAAAACTGAATAATTAATATAAATTTAAGAATGAACACGGTTGTTCTAATTTACTATTAAACATACTTTAAACATATACAAAAGTCTTCTAGAGCATTTTAGGCAGGGATGCAATAACTCTTTATAGCTCCAGGGGCCATCTGGTGATTGTGCCCCAGAGATAGGCACTAAAATAAAATTAATATTTTTCATACTTTTTAAGCATTTATTAAAATAAGATTATTATTTTTCGAAACCTTAGGATCGTAGGTCTAACATAATGAAAAATTATTTTCTTATCACACTATTTGAGGAAGTTATTGCAAAATGTAGTTGCTTCCTATTATTTTTTTGGCAACCCAAAAAACACAAAAACACGTCTGTCTGCGACCACATGTGATATAAATTCATCAAAGTGGATGTCAAGGAAAGATAATTGAAAAATGCACAAAATATATTTTTTTTCCAATTTTTTATCTCCCTTAATAGCGGAGAAAAATGGGATTAGTGTATGTGCCCCACTGGGGAAGGATCCCCCATCTACCCTACTTGGCGTCGAAGTAGGGCTCGATAACACAACCTTCTGCTTGTAAGGCAAACGCTCTACCGTTTGAGCTAACGTTGCTTATGCGTGATGGCTGGCTGATGGTTAAGTTATGTTTTTCGTTTCTGTTCAAATAAAAAAGAGAATGAAAAACAAACACACACACAGCAAATAAAAAAAACATGGCAAAGAAAAAAATAGAAAAGAAAACAACATTAACCCACACACAAATATGGTGGAAGTGCCTTGAATATGCCCCCGATTGACCGGTCATGGGATAGGTCCCTTAATGGCAGTTGACTTGTTTTTTTCGTTGGCCAAAATTAAATTAAAAAATCAATTAAAAATTAGAAAATTACCTCAAAACTGATAATATAAATAAAAATTTTAAAAATTCCCCTTAAGTTACAAAGAAAAGTTAAATGAAATACCAATTGTTAAAACTAAAACAGCTTTAACATTAAAAAAACGTTGAAAATACAAAACTTAAAATTTCTTAGCAAAACATTATAGAAATTTAAAATAAGAGCTAAAATAAGTAAATCGTGAAAAAATAAAGTTAAAAATAAATAAAAGAGTAAAATAAATAAAAAATATTTTGTTTTTATTTCGGTATTGGTCAAGTTTTTTTAAAAGCAACAGTGAAAATAACGGATCAGAAAATAATTAGAAAATTAATTCATTTTCTTTTGTTCATATTTGTACTAATTTAGTAATATGCCTTCGGTTGACCGGTCACGGGATAGGTCCTTGGAGGGCAATTGACTCCTCATTCTCCGTAGGGTATATAAACTATTTGTCTAAAAAACAAATGCGAATTATAATACACATTTTAAAAAAACAAAAATTGAGTAAATAAAAGATTACTATGTCTGTAAAAGTGTTGAGTACCGAGTACTCATTTCCGACTTTTTTTTAGGGTACCCAATGCTGAAAAATAATTACTCAATACTTTTAGGCTTGTATTTTTTCAACAAGTAAGCAATTTCGACATGAAAATTACAATAAAAATATATTATGTTTTTATTTGCATTAATATTTTTTATATTTGTTTGCCTTAATAATATTAAAAGATAAAAACTTGAGAAAATCCAGCATCATTATTCTTTTATATTAGAGATGCACATCCACCATATTGATTTGCATATGTCAAAGGAAACTCTAAGCGCTTTTTGACATTTACCTGTCTTATTAGAAAAATATACTTATTGCTTATTTTATTTTCAAAATTTGATCAATGCAAATTTTACATAGTACGTTTTTAAATAAATTTCACCAATGTAAATTTAACAAAGCACGTACTTAGCCAACTTAACAAAAAAAAGCATTCGTAATTTAGCAAAAATGCATATCAATTAATTACCAGGAATTTGGGGCTTGTATTTTTGTATTAGTTCATTACTATGCAAATTTTACATAGCAGGCTTTTTAAAAGATACACCTGTTTTTTTTCTGCGTGTACTGTATTGATTAAAGCCTATAGAGCATTTCGACGCTGATCCAGCTAGACATTCGTGTATTTTGGGTAGTTTTAGAAACACCTTTATTAAAAAAGGTATCTAAAGGCTTAACGGCCTCTTTCACTCAATTTTAAAACAATTTGATGGTATTTTTGTAATTTGATGTTTATTCTAAGCTTTTCTTGTAATTTTTTAACCAAAGTTAAGAAAATTATGAAGTTTTGGGAAAAAAATAAGGGAAAAATTCCATATTAAAATTGTAACCGGTTAATCGACCTGTTTTAACCGATTATTCGGATCGAATAATTATTTGAGTTTTAAATTATTTGTTTCGACATTAACCGAAATAGAGGCGATTAATCGAGGAATCGGTTAATCGATTAATCGAATTGGAAACACTAGTAAAAATCTAGTTTTTGCACTATGAACTCACATTTGGCAGATTTTAGTCATCGACTCGGCACAAAACAACAATTTTCAAATTCCATCACTGTCGCTCACCATTAATCGTTCTTTCCGTTACCTAGTGTCTACAAATGCAATGAAATGTGCAAAGAAATTTGAAAATAACACACAAAGCAACAAAAACGAAAATAATTTTTAATTTTACAAAAGGTTAGCTACATCGATGTTTTTTCGGTTGCCATAAGCAGCCTATAGATGACCAAGCATGCTGTACAGCATGCTGTGGACGGCTGTAGGAATTTGATCATGTAATGTCTAATTCCACGGCTTGTCAAGCATGTTGGACGAAAAACAAATTTTTTTGATTTTTCGGCAGGTTTGACCAATGGCCTTGCAACTCTCTCAATATTTTTTATTTGAAAAAATATTATGCGGCTTGGAACAGGAACGAACTCCGACTAGTTAATCAGGGATGGAAAAGGCTCACTTAATCGGGCTCTTATACCAAAAAATGTTAGATCGCTCTTACATATTTAAAAATGTAAATAACTAAAAAATAACTTCCTCTTTGGCTCGTTAAAAAAAACTAAAATTAAATATTTAGATATTAGCACAAATTGCGAAAAAAAAACGTTTGCAAAAAGCGAAATTTTTGCAACAATATATTCGTTTGCAGAATGTCGATCGCTGATTACCTCTTTTAATTCATTTTCTATACCATAAAGCCTTTTTCGGATTCCGCCGTTATTTTGCAACTTTTTAAGTGCGGGTTTTTTAAATATATAAACTAGGGATTAAATTTTTGTACCATAAAGTCTTTTTTCAAATTCCGCTATTATTTAGCAATTTTTTACGTGCGTTTTTTTTTAATTTATAATCTAGGGGCTATAATACACATTTCATACAACAAAATTTGGTGGCCAGTTGCAAAAAAAATCGCGAAAAATAAAATTTGCAAAAAGGAAAATTTTTGCATCAATATATTTGTTTGCAGAATTTAAATCGCTGATTACGTTTCCTAATTAATTTTTTGTACCACAAAGTCTTTTTTCGCGTTCCGCTTTTATTTTGCAATTTTTTAAGTACGTTTCCTTTTAATTTATAATCTAGGGACTATAATACATATTTCATACAACAAAGTTTAATGGCTAGTTGCAAAAAAAAAATCGCGAAAAATTAAATTTGTAAAAAGGAAAAATTTTTTCATCAAAATATTTGTTTGCAGAATGTAAATCGCTGATTAAGTTTTTTAATTAATTTTTTGTACCATAAAGCCTTTTTTCGCTTTCCGCGATTATTTTGTAATTTTTTAAGTGTGGTTTTTTTAAATTTATAATCTAGGGTCTATAGTACCCATTTTATACACAAAGGTTTGATGCTTAGTTTGCAAAAAAAAAAAAATAAATCGCGGAAAAAATGTTTGCAAAAAGGAAAATTTTTGCGTCATTGTATTTATTTGCAGATTGTTAATCGCTGATTGAGTTTTTTAATTATTTTTTTCTACCACAAAGTCTTTTTTCGCGTTCCTCTATTATTTTGCAATTTTTTAAGTGCGGTTTTTTAAATTTATAATCTACGGAGTATAATGCCCATTTCATAAAACAAAGTTTAGTGGTTAGTTGCAAAAAAAGAAAATTTTGGCGTCGTTTGCAGAATGTAAATCTTTTAATTAATTTTTTGAACAACAAAGCCTTTTTTCGCATTCCGACATTATTTTGCAATTTTTTACGTATGGTTTTTTAAAATTCATAATCTAGGGCTATACTACTGTTGGAATAGTATAATTCCATAGTAGTTCCATTCTTGATTTTTATAACTAAATTATTATTTTCCATCCCTGGTTACAATCGATGTTTTGAGTCATACAAAGAGCGCACATAATGACCCTGCAAACATTTAAAAGATACCTTCCAAGAAGATATTAAAGAGATATCTTCTATTTGTCAATTGAATGAAAATAATCAATTAGTATTTACTTTGAAATTGTCTTCCTTTTATCACTTGGAGGATAATTCGGCGATATTTGGAAAAAAATAATTCAAAAATTTTATCTTTTGTCATAATTTTTATGACAATATTGCGGCAATATCACCTTTGTATCATTTGGAAGATAAAGCAAATTTGTTTGAAATCGTTTATCAATTTGAAAAAAATTAAAACTAAATTTGTACAAAAACAATCAAAAGATATATAGGAAATAAACTCGTGAAAAGTTAAGATTAATTGCGCGGGAAAAATCGGCTAAGATGAAATCAAGATAATTTATAAGTTGGATTATGTATGCATGCCGATATTGTTTTTCAGGCTTAAATTTAATAATGAAAAAATTAAATCGTTTTTTTTTTATTGTACCGGGAGTTTATTTAGCGATATCCCTTTATCTTCCATATGAGTTATTGCCTTCATATTACCTGGAAGTATTGTTTTAGTGTAACAGTTGTTTCCGACGGAGGAAACTTCCGGGACACGAGATTGATATTGCCGCCAATAAATGTTTTCTTCCCGGCGATATGTTCGGAGAATCTTCTTCGTATTGCCATGTTTGCTGGGTGATATTGGTTTGAGTATGTTCCTGTTCCAAGGCACATAATAGAACAAATGCTTTCTCAGTGATAGAGAGTCCCCCAATCTCTTTATTATGTATACTCTTTGGTTTGACAAACATGCTTTATCGTGTAATGAAAAAAATCATCAAACATTGGAGAATTTTATATTTTTAAATAGTTTTTTTGTAACAAGTGATAAAGTTAATAAATAAACTAAAAAGTCCAAATACAGAAATCTAAAAATTAAATTCAAAGAAAAAAAAAAAAAAAATAATTTCGATTTTGTGTTTTTGAAGATAAATTTTACAGCATGCTTGACCGTGTATTGCAAAATCCATTTTTTGCTTGTCAAACAAGATGGACAGCATGCTTGATCGTATATAGGCCGCTATAGACCATTTTGACAATAATGAAAACAATAATATTTACGAATTTGCAAAAAGGAATAAGAAAATAAAATTCGGCACAAACGACAAATGTTTACACTAAAATATTTTTGTTCAAAAAATGTGGAACAAATTTGAATATTCTTCTTTGTGATTGTGAATTTCTAATTGTAATTCAATTTATAGGATAAAATCTAATTTTTATGAATCGTAGAGGGCATGTATTAATCTTAAGTGCAGCGAGTTCTGTACTCAACATTATGGGCGACCATGTTCATATTTCTGCATTTTGAAATGTTATTGTTCTGGTTAGTGCTGGTAAAAATATGAGTAGTGGGTATCGAGTATTTGTCTTTTTGTTTGGGTACTCGATACTCAAAACTACTACTCCATATTTTCAGAGTTGCATTTTGGACAGACAAAATATATAAAAATGTGACTCAGCTAAAATATTTACCACAAAAAGGTGACTCCGCTAAAATATTTATTACAAAACTACAACTCTGCTAAAAGAAAAAATCAGAAGTAAAATATTTAGAAGTATATGTTAAAAAAACTTTGAAAAATGCAATGAATAGTTGGTGAAAAAGTTTAAAAATATGTTTATAAATTTAAATATTGAATTAACGTAAATATTTTCAAAGAATTTTACTAAAAAATTTTAAAAAATTTCAAATTTAGAAACCATTAAAAGTATTGAGTAGTATCGAGTATCCAAATCAAAAATAGCGAGTAGTATCGAGTATTCGAAAGTAACCGAATTTACCAGCACTAGTGCGATATGTCAGGCAAAAATATATTGTATATCGAAGACTTATATTCAATAAGGGCTATCTACAAATATACAATTGTTCAGGAAAGCGAAAAAACAGTTTATTTATTTATGTTATTTATTGCATTTACTACACTCAAAAAAGTTTGGCAGTTACTACATGACAGTTGTTTGTGTACTGTCATGTAGTAACTGTCAAACTTTTTTGAGTGCATATGTTGAAAAAATAGGTGCCCTCAATTAGGAACAAATGGTAGTTCTTTAAAATCTGCAAGTCTGTTTTTTGCATAAAGAGTAATTTCAGAGATTTTTAATTTACGCTTTCAGCCTCAATATATAGCCCAAACCAGATAGTGAAAGTGCCAGTGGACAGTGGCAGTGATGTCAAACTTCGTTCTTGAATTTCGCGAAAACGATTTCTTAATATTTAAAAAAAATTCTTATTGCGTGTTGTTCAAAAACAGCTCCTGTTTATTTAGAAACTTTGCTAATTTCTCGGCAGTGACAAATACAGAAAATACAAAAAACTGCTTTATCGACGAAACGTCGCACTGCGGTCGACACTGCGTTTATGTGGTTTAGGCTTAATTGAACATTTTTTGATACTAAAAGCAGCATATAACTGACAAATAAAAAAAACTAGGTCAAATGGATTAGTGTGCCTTCATGCACTCAGAAAAGTTCTGCAGTTACTACATGACAGTTATTTGTGTAGTAATGCGGTTGTAGTTATTTTAACTAAAATTGTAGTTAATTTACTTAGAGCAAAATTTTTCAATGTTTTTGACAGTTATTCTTTTAAACAAACTACAAAAACTACTACATTGTAGTAACATTTATTTTATGCAGTTATTTTGAATTTTTTTACAAATACTTAAATTTTCAAGTGTGTGTACACACAAACGAAGCAAACATATGTACGAAGCGCTTGTTTAGAAATTTCTAGTGAAAGAATATGAGAAGAACATGTTTTCTCTTGTCTTAGTCATAAAACAACGCCAAAGAGTGAAGACGCGTAATACGGAAAAGGTTATATATTTTTTATTAAATTATAAAAAAAATAAGGTAAGTTTTATAATATAAATTTATTTACGGGAATATTAAAAAATTATTGTATTTATTTTCTTTCAGTTCTTTATATTTTCATCCCTTTCTACCTGGAGAAAAACAACAGCATATTTCATCCCTCACAGACGGTCATCTACAACAATATATTAATAGTGAAAAATAAAAGTGATATTAAGTGTAAATTTTGATTTCTCAATTTTAAATTTATTATAGAATTAAGTTAAGAGTGTTTACATATATTTGATTTTATTAAATTAATAATTTTTAAAATAATTTTTATTTATGTTATTTTAACTACATTTGTAGTTGTTTGTACAGTTTTACAATAATTTTCATGTATGTTGTTTTAATTGCATTTGTAGTTGTTTTTACTACATTTGTCAGTTGATTTTTAACAGTTAAAAATAACTTCATATTGCAGTTGATTTAAATGCAAATGTAGTCTACACCTTTCTAAGTGCAAATGCAGTTATTTTAACTGTCATTTGCAGTTGATTTTATCTAGATAATTCCCTGAGTGTGTCTATGCATGAAGAACTTAAAATTTTATATTTTTTTATAGCGAAATCCGCAGTTTGAGAAATAATTAGTTGCAGTCCTGCATGATCGATATATCGTCACCTTAAATGCAAACGGACGTAACTACACAAAAATTCGAAATCGAGTTTTTTATTGATTATGGTTCGTTTTATCAAACTACATGTTTACACAAAATTTTAGACTTCTACGATCAAAAATGGCGACTTTATTAAAGAAATTCAAACGGACGTAACTACAAGGGCATGTATTTCTTAATGCAAAAAGACGTAACTACACTCTTGTATGAAAAACATACAAACACATGTAGTGTGTAAGCTTGTGTCAGCGTTGCCACAATGGGAATTCAAAATCTACAAAATTTTAGTTATATTTTAGTACAATACAAATGACAATTTACCCTGCTTAATTCAGAAAAACCTTTTTCTGAATATTAGTAGACAAAACACAGCAACAAAATGCCTTTATATATCCAAATTTTAGTTATATTTAAGTTAAATTTAGTTGAATGAAAGTAACAATTTTCCAGTTAAAATAACAAACAAACAAAAATTATAATAATTGCTTAACAATAGTAGAGTCCTAATTTCAGTGAGTTAAATCGTTATTCATATTAAAAAAAATCTACATATGCTATGAAAACTATAAAATTTATGATGTTTTCAGTCGACTAAAACTAAACAAAAGTTGTTGCTGATTTTAGCAGGGTGAATTGTTACTTTCAGTTAACTAAAACATAGCTAGAATTTTGTTCTTGCTATTTTTATCTTACTAATATTTAGCAAACCAATTCTGCTAGTTTTGGCAGTTTCTTCTGCAGGGCCTCTTATAGTTTTTCTTATTTTTTTTTTAATTTTAACGTTTTCACTACCGACTTTTTGTTTGTGGATATTACCATTATTTTGACTTCAGATTCTTGTTAAGGGTCCTCAAATTAGAAAAAATATGTAACGCGTTTGCCCCCTCCCCCTCCTATCCGCCAAAAATGACGTTCGAAAATCGATTTTTTGGAACTTCTCATCCCCGTTTTACCCCTTAAACATTCGAATAGCCAAAAATCCTTTGGTTGATTTTCTTTTCGTCATAAAACGAAGCAAATTTCAATTATCTATCTTCATTAGTTTATGAGAAAAACCAAAACCCCTTTTCTGGGATATTATGATGTATTAAAAAAATTAGACTTCATTAACAAATATCACGACTATATCGCTATGTTGAACTGCTTATACATATAATGATTTCTCCTTGAATGCCAAGAGCCACATCATATAGAAACTTATAACTTTTTTGGTTATTAAAACTCTCCCATTTTTAGAGGCGTTATTTTCTCAGAGAAAAAGTGCTAAATTAGAGGCGTTAAAGATATATATTTTTGAAAGAGAATAGTCGTTTTGGAACTTAAAAAGTTCTCTAATAAGAATAAATTATGATTTCAAAATGTGAAGGATATAAAAATTATAATATCATAATTTATTAAATTATTAAAGCCTATTATCTTGTTCAGTATATCCAAAAAATTCCGTTATTTCCCCCGAGTCTGTTAAATTTTTCAATAAAATTATTTTTCCTTCCTACAAAATAGCACATTTGAAAATCTATAATTTTTAATGGAGATTGGCAGACGTTTTCACAAATTTAAGAAAATATTAAAGGACTACACAGAGAAAAGAGATTCATTGTGGCAACCGAATTTTTTGCCAACCGATTGGTTTGGTTGGATGTACCGATATATTAGTTTGTGGCAACAGAAATTCGGTGAATACAATAGAATTTCGGTTGAAACAATATATTTAAATTATGTCAGGAATACATTTGATTGCAACAGCCAATAATTCGGTTACTGCCACCAAACCATTCAGTTGGCAAGAAATTCGGTTGTCACAATGAATTGGTTTTCTCTGTGTATAATAAATACAGCAAAACTTCTAATTTTTTTTTAATGAATTATCTGAAAAATCAAATTCACTTCATTTGAATTGGAACTGTCGGAGTTAGTTTTACTTTATTTAATCACTCAGGGAATTATGTAGGTAGAATCAACTGCAAATGACAGTTAAAATAACTACATTTGCACTTAAAAAGGTGTAGACTACATTTGCAGTTAAATTAGCTGCAATATGAAGTAATTTTTAACTGTTAAAAATCAACTGACAAATGTAGTAAAAACAACTACAAATGCAATTGAATCAACATACATGCAAATTATTGTAAAACTGTACAAACAACTGCAAATGTAGTTAAAAAATATAGATAAACATTTTTTTAAAATTATTAATTTAATAAAAAAAAAACAAATTTATGTAAACACTATTAACTTAATTTTATTCTATAATAAATTTAAAATTGAGAAATCAAAATTTACACTTAATGTCACTTTTATTTTTCACTATTAAGATATTGTTGTACATGTCCGTCTGTGAGGGATGAAATATGCTGTTGTTTGGCTTCCTTTTTTTCTCCAGGTAGAAAGGGATGAGAATATAAAAGAACTGAAAGAAAATAAATACAATATTTTTTTAACATTCCCCGTAAATAAATTTATATTATAAAACTTACCTTATTATTTTAATAATTTAATAAAAAAATATATAACCTTTTCCGTATTACGCGTCCTCACTCTTTGGCGTTGTTTTATGACTAAGACAAGAGAAAACATGTTCTTCTCATATTCTTTCACTAGAAATTTCTAAACAAGTGATTCATACACATATTCCTGTTTGCACACACACTTGAAAATTTAAGTATTTGTAAATAAAATTCAAAATAACTGCATAAAATATATGTTACCACAATGTAGTAGTTTTTGTAGTTTGTTTAAAAAAATAACTGTCAAAAACATTGAAAAATTTTGTTCTAAGTAAATTAACTACAATTGTAGTTAAAATAACTACAACCGCATTACTACACAAATAACTGTCATGTAGTAACTGCAGAACTTTTCTGAGTGATTAACTAAAAAATCTGAAAATATCATTTATCCAATTCATGCATTGAATTCTTTTTTAATTGTATAATTTATCCGATTACCCAAAAACTACGCATGAAAGAAATTACCCGCGCTCTATCCACGAAGGCAAAAATTACCCGCGATTTGGGTAATTACTCGTATTGTGGCAATTTTTTTTCATTTATAATTCCTTAAATATCTGTATTAAAAATACATGTATTTTTTTTAGTTTAAAAATGAATAACAAATCCTTTTTTTTAATAAAATATAAACATTTAGATTAAAAAAAAAAAATTAATTAAAATATAAACAAGTATTTTTATCAAAAAAGCTTGAAAAATTTACTAACATAACATGCATGTTTTAATTTTTGTGGCGTTATTGGTTGTACATCTAAAAATGACTTTAGTGTAGTTACGTCTTCTTGTTTCAGAAAAAAGCAAGTCAAAAGGACGTAACTAACTTAAAAACTTAAATATATGAAAATAAAACAAAAGTTGTTAAAAAAATAAATAAATCTCTAATCCATAAGTAAAATTTGAAAAAAGTGCAAAGAATACTTTATTTTTATTGATTTTATAACGTTTTTTGCTTCTCCTGTAAAAAAAATAAAAGTGTAGTTACGTCCGTTTGCATTTAATGTGACGATAACAGTAATACTATTATTGTGTGTAAGTGCTAAATGGATCGTACTAGTCATTTTAGATGAAATTGTGTAACTTTTCATAGATTTTTGGAGCTAAAAGTGATGTAGAACATCAGAATGGCGATATACATACATATATCATATAAGTCAGATATCAACCATTACTTCTTTTATCTGTGGATGTGCCAGCCAGTCAATCTAAAGTTGGATTTTTAGCGTATTGTGCAGCTAAAAGTAAAATAAAAATCCGATCTGTTTAGCACTTTCACATGATGATACTTATGATAACATCTACCGTCGCAGATAGATTGGACTCCATAATTCTCAAAACTGTGGATCTGCCTTCAATTTGAATTTAACCTTTTATCGATTTTTGGAGAAAGTTATGTTATAGAGAATACAAAGTTCATCCTATCCATTTAGCACTTCCAGATAATAATAGTAATGAAGATATGTGCCATTCAAGACATATTTGACCCCATAATTCTTTAAAACTTGGATGTGCCATTCAATTTTGGGGGAACTTTATATGGGCACTAGATCCAAACATAGACCAATTTAAACCAAAATAAATAGACTTCGTCCTTGGGTCGATATAAGTCGGTCCATGGCGTAACAATATAAAGGTGGAAAGTACTTTCCAGAAAAGTTAGCCCCTAATCCAAGGAACACATATCTTAAATTTCAGCTTTCTAGCCAACGTGGTTTTGGCAGGCCGTCAAGGGGGAGACTTCCACCTTTTTGCCCGTTCCGGTAGGAATTTCCAAAAATCCCGTCTTAGCGGACGTCTACGCCGAAAGAGGAACCTACATACCAAATTTCAACTTCCTAGCTTCAGCGGTTTGGGCTGGGCGATGTTGAGTCAGTCAGTCAATCAGTCAATCAGTCACGTTATTCTTTTATATATAGAGATAATGCGAAATTCCCCATACAAAAGAAATCTCGTAAATCCATGAGATTTGTAAGAAATCCTACGAAAATCCCGCAAATTTGGAGCCTTTTACAGAAAAACGAAAAACTGGCAACGCTGCTGAAATAAAATAATTATTAAAAACAAAAAAAGATATATTTAAATCCAATGGCAATGTACTAATAATTAAGAGAAGTGTTGAGCAGTTCCAAGTTTTGCTTCCGGCGAAGCATAACTATGGAGAAAGCTTTAGAAAGTTCATGTCTTCCTCCCGTGGAGCCAGGCTGGCCAGACTTGGGGTTTTGTCCCCAAATTTGGGGATATTTTGTTGGTCTTGGGGACAAACATTTTGATTTGGGGACAGGGGACTTTTTTGGAGATTTAAAAAATCTTTTGGGGATTCTTTGGGGATATTTACAAGCTTTTGTAAATTTTGGTGATTATATTAATTTTGAATAGTTTTCACTAAAGATTAGTCAAATTTTTTCACGTAATTTCAACGAAAAGTACAAATTTACCCTTTTATACATTTTCCGTAACAATTCAATACGTTGAAGTAGGAAATAATTCAGTCAATAAAATGAGGTTTGCGAATCGATTTGTTAAAAATTGATTCAGATTTAAAAGTCGAATTAAAATATTATATTTTTAAAGCGCTCTTTTATGGTTAGAGTTTATCGAATTTTAGAGATATAGAGAAAGACACTTTTCACACTCTATTGAATGTTTTAGCAGGAAACTAATTTCAGTTCTGTAAATGGGTTTGAGTCTCTATATTGATGGTGGTGATGGGGGAAACAATCCATATCCATGAGAAAAATTAGGGTATATAGTTAATCATAAATAGGATGTATTAAATTAAGATAATTAAAGGATATGAATTATATATGCCTGTAATAGGTATGTAATCAATTTGGCATATTTGGCTTACCGATTATGAATAAAAATTAAATTGATTGTGGAGACAAACTTGAAAAATTCGAATTAACAAATTCTTTAAAAAACTAGCTCAAAATCCTGAAAATTTGAGCGAATAAAATAAACCTTTTCCAACATTTTTTCCAGTTGGGGATTTTTTGGGTATATTTTAAGATTTGTTTGGGGATAACGACAAAAAGTATCTGGCAAGCTTGCATGGAGCTATTGTAAATTCTTGCTTCTACCTTGTCGTTCTTAAGGCACATTTGCACGAGAGAGAAAACTGCTAGAGATATAGCGAAAAACACCTCTAATTTCCTAAAATCATTCACAATAGAGCTATTTAGAAGTGTTTGCTCTATCTTTAGCAGCTTTCTCTCGCGTGTAAATGTGCCTTTACAAAGAAACAAATTCACTAACGTAATTAGCGTGAGATCTTTACATAAAATAATTTAAATTGTACTCCACCAAAGAATAAAATGGGTTTTGAAATATTTTTATTTTGAGGTTATTTTTTATAGTACTTTGTTTACAAAAAAAATTAGGTTGTCAAATCGAAATCTCGCTACTGTCATAAAGTGGAAATGTAAACAACTGTCAAGATTTCTGGCGAGATTTGCATTGAAATCTCGAAACTTAAAAACAGGTGTGAACGCAACATAAATCGTAAACTAAGTGCGTTCCCGTACGTTACCGCAGGTACCCAAACTTGCCTAAATTTACCCAAAAGCGTACCCGTACTCCAAAATTGGGTAAATGAGAGTACTAATGAGAGTGTATTTGTATTTGTTTTCTTTTTTACCAAAATTTAACCACACTTTATGTTTGTTCCCGTACTTTACCGCGGTTACCCAAACTAGCCCAAAGGCGTTCCCGTACTCAAAATTGCGTGTAAATTGTTGTTGTTTGGGCTGTTTTGGGATCCCGCGCTAACGTACGGGAACGCACATTTTTTCTTCGGGTAAACTTTGGTAACTTATAAAACGAACAGCTGATGCAAAGCCAAACCAAAAACAATTGTGAAAATAAATTCAAAATTTTAATTAAACAAAGAAATACGCAAAAGAAACTTATTCCTATATAACAATTAATTGAATAAAATCAAAAAGAACTTTAAAATGCAAATAAATATGTGTATTTGTGAATTTCTGCAAACTGAAATTATACTTATTTTCACATTGTTCCTTGAAATAAATTTTTGGGCTAGAAAAGTGGTTTTTGCGTTCCTGTACTATTGGGTAATTTTGTCAATTGGTGGGAACAATGGCCTTGCAACTCTCTCAATATTTTTTATTTGAAAAAATATTAGGCGGCTTGGAACAGGAACGAACTCCAACTGGTTAATCAGGGATGGAAAAGGCTCAATTAATCGGGCTCTTATACCAAAAAATGTTAGATCGCTCTTACATATTTAAAAATGTAAGTATCTAAAAAATAGCTTTCTCTTTGGCTCGTTAAAAAACATAAAAATTAAATATTTAGATACCCAGTGTAGAAACGGTAATGACATATCATTATTTTTTGGACTACCAGTAATGACACCCACTTACCTTCTGTATTATTTTAAAACATATAATAATGAGTTACTGATAATGACTTATTTTTATCATTATTTCAAATAGAAAATAATTTTTTAGATTTTTTTGAAAATTTTTTGAAATCTATTTTTAGACTCAATATTTTTTAAACACTGGTAAGGATATATGTAACCACATATTTTTTGATTTTTTGTATGTTGGCGAGTAAGCTTACTTGTGTGCAGCAAGTCAATTGTGTTTTTATCTATTAAATATTACATGTCGATATAGCTCAGATGGTAGAGCTGTTGACTGGCAATCTGTAGACGCAGGTTCGATTCCCGCACCAGCAAATTTTATTAAAAAAAAAAAATACAATAAAAAATATTTTTTTTTATATAATTTGTTTTTTAGAAAATCTATTTTTAGACTCATTATTTTTGTCAGTACTGGTAAGCACATAGGTAACGATATATTTTTTGATTTTTCGTATGCTGGTGTGTAACGACAACTCATTATTTTTCGCGACATCGCCATATAAAGGTAATAAGAAATGTAATAACAAAAGTAACTAGTTACCATTACCAAGTATGTAGTTACATAACATTAGCAAAAATTGCAAAAAAAAAACATTTGAAAAAAGCGAAATTTTTGCAACAATATATTCGCTTGCAGAATGTCGATCGCTGATTACCTCTTTTAATTCATTTTCTGTACCATAAAGCCTTTTTCGAATTCCGCCGTTATTTTGCAATTTTTAAGTGCGGTTTTTTTTAAATATATAACCTAGGGATTAAATTTTTGTACCATAAAGTCTTTTTTCAAATTCCGCTTTATTTTGCAATTCTTTACGTGCGTTTTTTTTTTAATTTATAATCTAGGGGCTATAATACACATTTCAGACAACAAAGTTTGGTGGCTAGTTGCAAAAAAAACGCGAAAAATAAAATTTGCAAAAAGGAAAATTTTTGCATCAATATATTTGTTTGCAGAATCTAAATCGCTGATTACGTTTCCTAATTAATTTTGTTGTACCACAAAGTCTTTTTTCGCGTTCCGCTTTTATTTTGCAATTTTTTAAGTACGTTTGTTTTTAATTTATAATCTAGGGACTATAATACACATTTCATATAACAAAGTTTGGTGGCTAGTTACAAAAAAAAAATCGCGAAAAATAAAATTTGCAAAAAGGATAAATTTTTTTCATCAATATATTTGTTTGCAGAATGTAAATCGCTGATTAAGTTTTTTAATTAATTTTTTGTACCATAAAGCCTTTTTTCGCTTTCCACGATTATTTTGCAATTTTTTAAGTGTGGTTTTTTTAAATTTATAATCTACGGAGTATAATGCCCATTTCATAAAACAAAGTTTGGTGGTTAGTTTCACAAAAAGAAAATTTTGGCATCGTTTGTAGAATGTAAGTCTTTTAATTAATTTTTTGAACCCCAAAGCCTTTTTTCGCATTCCGATATTATTTTGCAATTTTATACACAAAAGTTTGGTGCTTAGTTTGCAAAAAAAAAAAATAAATAAATCGCGAAAAAAATATTTGCAAAAAGGAAAATTTTTGCGTCATTGTATTCATTTGCAGATTGTTACTCGCTGATTGAATTTTTTAATTTTTTTTCTACCACAAAGTCTTTTTTCGCGTTCCTCTATTATTTTGCAATTTTTTAAATGCGGTTTTTTAAATTTATAATCTACGGAGTATAATGCCCATTTCATAAAACAAAGTTTGGTGGTTAGTTTCACAAAAAGAAAATTTTGGCATCGTTTGCAGAATGTAAGTCTTTTAATTAATTTTTTGAACCCCAAAGCCTTTTTTCGCATTCCGATATTATTTTGCAATTTTTTACGTATGGTTTTTTAAAATTCATAATCTAGGGCTATAATACTGTTGGAATAGTATAATTCCATAGTATAGTTCCATTCTTGATTTTTATAACTAAATTATTATTTTCCATCCCTGGTTACAATCGATGTTTTGAGTCATACAAAGAGGGCACATAATGACCCTGCAAACATTTAAAAGATACTTTCCAAGAAGATATTAAAGCTATATCTTCTATTTGTCATTTGAATGAAAATAATCAAATAGTATTTACTTTGAAATTGTCTTCCTTTTATCACTTGAAAGATAATTTGACGATATTTGGAAAAAAAATAATTCAAAAATTTTATCTTTTGTCATAACTTTTTATGACAATATTTCGGCAATATCATCTTTGTATCATTTGGAAGATACAACAAATTTGTTTGAATTCTATTATCAATTTGGAAAAAAATTAAAACTAAATATGTACAAAAACAATCAAAAGATATATAGGAAATAAACTCGTGAAAAGTTAAGATTAATTGCGCGGGAAAAATCGGCTAAGATGAAATCAAGATAATTTATAAGTTGGTCAATGGATTATGTATGCAGATATTGTTTTGTAGGCTTAAATTTAATAATGAAAAAATTAAATCGTTTTTTTTATTGTACTGGGAGTTTATTTAGCGATATCCTTTTTATCTTCCATAAGAGTTATTGCTTTCATATTGCCTGGAAGTATTGTTTTAGTGTAACAGTTGTTTCCGACGGAGGAAACTTCCGGAATACGAAATTGATATTGCCGGCAATAAATGTTTTCTTCATGGCGATATGTTCGGAGAATCTTCTTCGTATTGCCATGTTTGCTGGGTGATATTGGTTTGAGTATGTTCCTGTTCCAAGGCATATAATAGAACAAATGCTTTCTCAGTGATAGAGAATCCCCCAATCTCTTTATTATGTATACTCTTTGGGCACATAATAGAACAAATGCTTTCTCAGTGATAGAGAGTCCCCCAATCTCTTTATTATGTATACTCTTTGGTGAGAGGATTTTGTGCTGACTCTAATTTTACCGAACTTTACCCAAAAAGTAAAAGAACACATTTACGTGCATATTCCTACGAAAAGTCTGTGACTCTTAGTTGGGACTGTATTCCCCATGTATTTGTTGTTGCAAAGTCATAATAAATTATATTTATTAAAATTTTTGTTTGAAAAATTCTAAAAAATTAAGAAAAGTATGATAAGTTATGACTCTCAGTCTTAAAAATAGTCTTATGACGGTCACTTTCAGTCACAAGTAGGAATAGGCACCTTAATATAATGAGATTTGTGACATCTATGGAAAATTAGTTATCGGCACTAAACCTATTTGATATAGTACTAGGGTTTATGTCCCGTCCCGGGAATTCCCGGGAATCTCGCCCTTTTTTCAATCCCGCAGTCCCGGGAATTTTGTGCGGGATTTCCCGGGATTTTTTTTTATTCTTTTACAGAAGTTTTAGCTAGCAAAATTGGGAGCTAAATAAATTTAAATTCAAAGCATTGATTTGAAATTAATTTAAATAAGAAATATTTTAAAGTAAAAAAATGCGATTTAAAATTTAATAAACTGAATTTCGGCCAAATTGTTCCTGTATGTCAGTTGAATTTGGTTAAGTTAAACTGAAAACAAATTTTATCAGCCATTACCAAGTTTACCAACAAAAATACTTGAACTTTAGAAAATTTTGTTTTCTTTAAAATAGTGATCTTTGTGAAAATAATGCAATATAAACAACACTTCAACATCCGTATCTCAGTTCCAAATACCACCAAAAAAACTAGACATAAAAATTTAGTGATATTTTCGTACTTTCAAATGAGTATTTTTAGGTTTTTTCACTTTTTCACTTTTATTTAAATTTCAACTGCTATTCCTTTTCAATTGTATTTTTTTAAATATTATGCAGATGCTTTTTTAAATTATTTTGGATTTCTTTATATGTTAATTTAAAGTGCAACTATGCAAAATAATTTGTTTTTAAATAGTTGTGGCATACAAAATTTCTATTCAAAAGATACCAATTAAAGTTAAAAACTATTTAATTAATGTTTTTCGTTCAATTTGAGATCAAATATCACATTTTCCTTTCTTCCATTGAACTGAAACAAATAACCAAGTTGAAGCAAAACAACTCAATTAGACTAACATTAACGAAATTCTAACAATGCTATTTTTGCTTTGAACTTTAATTCTTAAAGTATCGCAGCTGCTTCCTATGGAATTCAACTCTGATCGACAACTTATAAAGCACATATTTATGAACGACAACGAACAGTTAATTTTAAATGCATATTTTAATTATTTTTTAACCTACAACATAAATCCATGTTGATAGTAAACAATTAGGAATACGTATTAAATTATATTTTTCACTACATCTAGTGTGTTAAGGTGAATAAAATATTATTTAATACAATATAATTCTAGTGTCGATCTTTATAAAAGATTTAAGAGAATTTGCCCAATAATTAGTGTGAAAAATACTCACTTTTAAACTTTTTTATAAAATAATTCTATACGAACACTTCTGAAAATCTGCATAGAAACAAAATATTTAGAAATACAAATTTTTGGATTCCGTATTTGAGAATTACTTAAGCAAAAAATCTATCTTAGTTCTGACTATAAAACTGGTCCGACACAAGTTTGCACCCATTAACAATTCCAATATATCCTGAAAGAAGGGAAGAAATTAAACACCCGTGTCTTTCACTTTCTCTATATCAATTATATTAACCGTTTAAACCGCGAATTAATATTTAGTTAATATATTTTCAACTGTTAAACGAAGTGTCCTAGAAAAAGTGGAAGTCATGGATGTTTTATATTTAGCCTTTCTTTCAGAATATATTAAGTAGATTTTGTCATTTGTATAACCAAAGATGAACTTTGTCGGACGGTGTTTTAATAGAAATCGAGTTTTTCAAGTACAACATATTTATTTATTTTCTATTGAGCGGGAATTCCCGGGATCACGGGAAATTCAGAAAAAAATCCCGCTGTCCCGGGAAATGAAAAAGTCCGGGAAAAGAAAAACCCTATATAGTACCCATTTAAAGGAAGAAGAAAATATTTTTATTGAAAAATTTAACGAACACATGAAAACTACCAGACTGCTGCAATTTCGTTCCATCAGGACTAGTCAGTGGTTAGGTTATATGCTAATAGATCAAATATTTTAAATAATTAAATTGCCTCTATTTGAACAACTTTTTTATACAAAGTGTATGTATGCCGGGTATGTTGTGATATAAGTAGTATAGTTTTTTAAATGAAAACTTTTCCTGCTGACTTCAAACATTTTTTGCTATTGGTTTTCATCAAAAATACTATGTGTAAATCTAAGGGTACGTGTAATAAAGGGTTCTTCAACAGGGACGCTACAAAAGTAGAAAGACAGGGACAGCAAACGACGCCATATTTCTTGCCGCTCTTTTGACATTTCTCTTCAGTAAGGTTTGCCATTTCATGATGGAGAGATATACGAGCCAACAACGAGTCGAAATTATTAAAATTTACTACCGAAATTCGGAGTCAGTGGCCTCAACGTTAAGAGCGCTACGTCCAATTTATGGTCGTCATAATGAATGGCTTCGTCAATAAACAAAATATGCGTTATTGGTCAGACAGCAATCCACACTTACTCCATGAGTCATCATTGCATCACGAAAAAATTACGATTTGGTGCGGTTTATGGGCCGGCGTCGTTATTGGGCCGTACTTCTTCCGTGATGATCAAGACCGGCACGTTACTGTGAATGGGAATCGCTACCGTTCAATGATAACCGAATATTTTTGGCCCCAATATGGACTTGGAGGACATGTGGTTCCAACAGGACGGCGCCACAAGCCACACAGCGAATGTCACAATCAATTTATTGCAAACCAAGTTTGGAGAACGTGTTATCTCACGAAATGGTCCAGTCGATTGGCCGCCGCGGTCGTGCTATTTGACTCCGTTGGACTATTTCCTGTGGGGCTACGTCAAATCTATGGTCTATGCCAACAAGCCAGCGACGATTGATGAACTTCGTACGAATATCGGCCGATTTATGCTTGAAAACCGTCGAAAATTGGGTTCAGCGTCTGGACTTCTGCAAGCGTGCCCGTGGTGGCCATGCAAAAGAGATCGATTTCCATACATAATGGCATCGAACGTACTTTCTTTCACAGGAATAAAGAATTTCATTGATATCCAAAACCGTTTTTGTTTTATTTAAAAAAACTTTTGTAGCGCTCTTATTGAAGAACCCTTTATTTCTTAACGAATTGCACTGTCATAAACACGTAGACAAAGTTTATGTTTTTTAAAACACACATCATTAATTATGTTCATACATATGAAGGAGTACTTGAAGTAGAAGTATGAGATGGGTTGTAAATTAAAATATACTTGATAACGCCATATCATATGGCAGTATTACATTTGTAGCGTTAACAATAAGTTTTTTATTTAGCAATAACATTAATTTCAGGGAAAATTAATTTTTGAGAGAACAATCTTAACCATTTTATTAACGGCTGCTTAAGGATTACATTTAAAATTTTATTCACCTTGACAATAAATAAATAAAGAACACTGAATTCTTTAGCGCAAATGTCAAAAGAGTATATAGAAATAAAATCAAAAGGAATAATGTGCATTACAATAGACATTTCTTTATTTTTTACGGAAAAAATAAACCGTGGAAGAGAGCTTTTAAAAGATAAAATTCACTTTTTGAATAAATGAATCAGTGAGTAATTCATAGTCAATTTAAATAAATGTTTTGAAATTGCATAAAATGAGATATGATTTATTTAAATTTATATTAGCTGTGTTTGTGCGGCAATCTATCAATGTTGTCTTATGTCATTCCCATATAAATTTGACTTTAGCCAACCTTTAGCGTTAACTGTTAACGTTATTAACGTCAAATTTGTATATGTAGTCATGACATAAGCCAACGCTGATAGCTTGCCTCACAAACACAGCTATTGATGTAGATTCCATTGAATTTTTTTTATCATTTGGTTCGTGAACTATAAATCAAGGCAATCATTTTGGTAACACACATTTGTTAATATTTAATCAATTCACTGATTCTATGAAAAGAATCAACGAAAATCAAGTTAATTCTTTGAATAAGATAAAGTAGAAAACCAATAAAATGAGTTTTGCGAATCGATTCGTTGAAAATTGAATATTTCAAATTCGAATTAGCGAAGTTTGTTTTTGAAAGTCTGCCGTTGGAGATATATTTTAAAAAATGGTATACTCAAAAAAATATGTTAGTAGAAAAATTTATAAAACGTCTTGTATATCAAGTGTATTAGTTTTCAGCAATTTTTTTTTGATGAAACTACACTAATTTTAAACAAATGTTTTACGAATTTATTTTGCTATAAAAATTATGCTGATAAATACATTTGGAATTTTTTTGTGTGTTCCCTTTCGCTTTTTAAGGAACAGGGGTTTTAGTGATACAAAAGCCATATTATTTTGTACATTCAGAAAAGTTCTGCAGTTACTACATGATGGTTATTTGTGCAGTAATGAAGTTGTAGTTATTTTAACTTCAACTGATTTCCTTAGGGAAAAATGTTCAAGGATTTTGTCAGTTATTTTTTTAATTATCCATAAAAACGAATGAATTTTTGTTACAGCTACTTTTTACAGTTGTTTTGAATTTTTTAACACACAAAATTATATTTGTATGCGTGTTTTTGTACCTAGTTTAAATATTCCGCACACACAAAAAACATGGCGCTGGTTTATAAATAACTGTATACTCTACAATGCCAATACATATGCTCAGGATTTGCAAAACACTGACTGGAATAAGCTCAATACGATCCTTTGGAGAAAACTAAAAAAGAACTCCACCATAGCTTTCGGAATGTAATTTGGAGAATTCCAAAATGAAATTATTACTCTGTTTTATAAAATTGAGAAAATTTGAAGAGAAATTCCAATTTTTGATTCTGAATTGAGAAAATTCTAAAAGATATTGGTATTTTCCAGTTCAAATTTATAAAATTGCATTAGAAATTCAGTTCCGCCATTTTTAATGAGAAATTCCAAATAAAATTTGAACTTTTTGGTCTTTACTATAAAAGAGTTTTTTTTTAAGTTGACTGTATTTTTAAACATACGGCTTCGTTCATTTTGTGTACGAAAATCCTACAAAAATATTTGTATTTTTAAACATTTAGATTGGTTGCAAATAAATTAACCAATCAGAATGATCGAAAAATAAACCAAGTCAAAGCATACTGCCACCCAAAATTTTAACTAAAGTCGACTTTACGATAACAAAAATATACATTTGGAACATTTAAATAATAAGGACGTTTATTTTTTATTTAAAAAGTGTTCAATTAAAATCGGAATTTTTCTTTATCATTTGGAATTAGAAAAATTTCAAATGAAATTGTTCTATATAAAATTTTTAAAATCCAATTTGAAATTTAGATATTTCAACTACATTTCTCCTCAAACTTTAATTGTTCTATAACAGGAGTGGACACTGTTTTATCAGCGAGGGCCATATTGTAGATTTCACAAATTATAAAGGGCCGCACCATCCAATTCAGTGGCATGATATCAATGAATTTTTGCATAATACCAACAAAGTTCCACTGGAACTTGTCCATTGAAAGTTTTCATTTAATTAATGGAATTTTTCATAAAATTCTATGTGAAATTTCATTTTATTTATCAAAAGTTTCATACACTCAAAGAAAAAGTTTCATTAAAACTAGATTCATAAAATATTTGAAGCTTTATCATAAAATTTACGAAATTTTTTATTTACTTTGTGAAGAAAACCTTTTTTGTTAACTGAACAATTTTATTAAAACTCGTCCAGAGAGAATTTTCTCTCTGTGTACATTTAAAAAAAGTAAAACTAGATATACCCAGATATACATTTACTGCTTTTTTAGAAGTAATTCTGAACAACTTAAATAAATCACTTCTTTCATTGCTTCCAAAGTATCCGTTAGTATATTCCCTACGGGAAATTTTAACAAACTGTCACCGAACTGGCCCATTTATATGAAATAGAGTGGTCACTTTTACATGACGTTGTCATAGGAGGGGGAAATTGACCCCTTGTGACATGTCACAAGACAAATCCTAGGACAGGTTACAGAACTCTAATAAAAAAACAAAGTTAAGGGACCTGTCCTGGGATTTTTTTATTTTTTATAAAACTGGCACACATTCTTTTATCCAAAAAATTTTAAAAATAAAAAACTTAAAAAAAACTGAAAAATATAAAACGAAAATTAAAAAAATATCGAAATTTGAATTTCAGAAGGGCCGCATTAAAATTAACTTAAAAAAATATAAGGGATCGATTTCGGCAGAATAAAATTTTTTGAACCGAATTTTCGCTTTCGGTATTTAAAAATAAAAATAAGTTTCGGTAGAACCCTAACAATTTTCGGATTATAAATTGCTAAAATTTTAAAGTGCCCTTAAGACGTATACTTAATATGGAATACAATAATATACAACTAGGCGTATGATTAATATTTAATTTAAAATATCGCTGAAAAAGTGGTAAAACTAATAAAACTTCTAGACTACTGGTCCAATTGGCATAAATGATGGGGAAAAGATTATGGAGAAAAAGAAAGCTTAAAGAAAATTTTAAATCAAGACACCCTGTTCAAACTCAGGTAGCTATTTATTTATTACAGTTGGCCCTCTAATGCTGTGAATTTGATTAACAATTTTTATTAAAGGAGTTTTATATCGATAGAAAACATAATTTTCTATTTTTTTTGCCTGCAAAGATTTTTTTGTACAATGAACAATTTTCAAGCGAGTAAATTTGAGAAAAGTAAAGTTTTAATAAAACAGAAAAAAAAACATTTAAAACATCGTCAAAAATACATTTACGATCTGGCATACATTATTGATGATAGTCAAACTAGATTAGAGTCGCTACTTGTAAAATTAGTTATAATTTTTGCTCCAGGACTCATGCACTCATAGAAATAAATCTGTAAAATAGCAGAGAAAGCAACTAACATATAAATTAGTTAAAAATTATGTTGCAGAAAAAACTGCTGAAATGAGCAGATTTTTTTTGCTAAATACTAGTAAAATAAGAACAGCAAAAATAAAACTGCTAAATTTACATAATTTTAGTTATATTTAAGTTAACTTTTAGTTAATTGAAAAAGACAAATTGTACTGTAAAATCTGCTGAAAATTTTTCTAAATATTAGCAGACTGAAAATAACAAAAACAAACTGTTATATCTACAAAATTTTTGTTATTTTTAAGCTAAATTTAGTTGAATGCAACTAGCAGTCTATCCTGCTAAAATCAGATGAAATGTTTGCTAAAAAAATTTTAAACTGCTTTTTCGATTTTTATTTACATTTAAAAAAAATCGAAAAAATCTTAGAAAATTTAAAATTTTTTGGAGAGTTTTTTGGCTACTAATTATATAGCAAAATTTTTGCTTTTTTTAGCAGGTTAATTTGCTATTTTGCATTAAAAAATTTTTTACTCAAATATACACCCAGAAAACAGATTCAGTTCTGATAACCGCATTTGTAGCCAATCGCATGTTTTGGTTGTGGTAGCCGAATTTTTCAGTTGTAGCAACAGAAAACCAATTAAGACAGGACTAATTTCACTATGGCAACAGAATTTCAGTTATAT
This sequence comes from Leucophora obtusa, assembly GCA_949987735.1. Classification (NCBI taxonomy): domain Eukaryota; kingdom Metazoa; phylum Arthropoda; class Insecta; order Diptera; family Anthomyiidae; genus Leucophora; species Leucophora obtusa. The sequence continues at coordinate 52,006,330 of OX465299.1, forward strand.
CAAGAACAATTCGGTACCAACAACCGAAAAATTCATTTGATGCAACAGAACCATTCGATTGGCAACAAATGCGGTTGTCAGCACCGAATCTGTTTTCTGGGTGTAATTAAAATTCTGTATATTTAACAGTTTTATTTTTGCTGTGCCTATATTACTAATATATAGTAAAAATAATCTGCTAATTTTAGCAATATTTTTTGATTCAATTTAATATTGTCTTTGCTTGATTTTAATTTTTTTCTGGGTTTGATGCAGAAGAGTTAACTTAAACTTAATTGTTAAGGCACAATTACAATAAATTCAAATATTATACAAAGTCAGTCAGTGAGACTTACTTAGTAGCTAACGGGACATTGTGAAAATGAGGCTAATAAAACTTTTAAACAATAATATACAAAACAATAAACAATTTCAACAACCCTTCAACAACATGAAATCTAGCACAAACATTTCCTTTTTTCGATAGGAAACTGTATTTCGAACATATGTGTTTTTAATCTTATTTTTTTTATTTATGTAGTTATCGATAAACTTTCATGTTTAAAAATGAGAGAAAACAAGTTCTGAAGAATTATAGCCAACAGCTTTAATCAACCACAAAAATTGTTGTTTAGTTGTAGTTGGCTGTTGTCGTTTTTATTTTTGCTTGCTGATGCTTCAAATCCTAACACAATAGTCGATGGCATCCATTTGCAATTTTACTTTCTCCTATTAGTTTATTTATATACAAACTAGCAAAGGATAAGAGTTAAGAAAAACTTTTGGATAAAAAAAAAAACAAAAGTTCAAAATATAAAATCTAATAGAGTTTTGCTGCAATTTAACGAACATATGAACTACACAAAATAGGTTAATATTAAGTTGACACTTATAACTACAATTAGGGAACTTCTTCAGTCAATATCAGTGAGTTCTTTAAGTTGTATTTCAAGTGAAAAAACATTCATTTGTTGGAGAAACGTAAATTTTAACTATATTTGTACACCCAGCAAACAGATTCAGTTCTTATAACCGCATTTGTAGCCAATCGCATGGTTCAGTTGTGGTAGCCGAATTTTTAAGTTGTAGCAACAGAAAACCAATTGAGACTGGACTAATTTGACTGTGGCAACGGAATTTCAGTTGTATCAAGAATAATTCGGTAGCCACAACCGAAAATTTCATTTGATGCAACTGAACCATTCGATTGGCAACATCCCAGTGTAGAAATGGTAATGAAATGTCATTATTTTTTGGAGTACCAGTAATGACACCTACTTACCTTCTGCATTATTTTAAAACATATAATAATGAGTTACTCATAATGACTTATTTTTATCATTATTTTAAATAAAAAGTAATTTTCTATATTTTTTTGAAAATTTTTGAAATCTATTTTTAGACTCAATAATGACATATTTTTAAATTTTTCGTATGCTGGTGTGTAAGCATAACTCATTATTTTTCACGACATCGCCATACAAAGGTAATAAGAAATGTAATAAGAAAAGTACTAGTTACCATTACTAAGTATGTACTTACATAACCACATATCTGGTAATGATTTTCTACACTGGGATATGGAGTTGTCAGAACCGAATCTGTTTTCTGGGTGAAAGCAATTTAAAAAAATCAAACTATTGTACACAAACTTACGAAGAATTCGTGAAATTAATTTTATGTAGTCAATTTGTTATTACTTGTTAAAATAATATAAACCAAATAAATCTTAGTAATTTTTGTTAACTGTTTTGACTAATTTGTGGTTTATTAACATTCTAAAGCAAATTATAAGTTGGATTTTATGAAATATTAGTGGTCCTGTTTTCAAGCGAAATTTAATTGTCAGAATTAACTTTGTAAAAATTTAAACTTCGTTGAATTTAAAAATAAGGGTACACTCGAAAAAATTTTGTCGGTATTTGCGGTTAAAAAGACGGCAAAGGTACACTCACAATATATTTTCCATAACCGATTGAGGTTTATGTGAAAAGTAATAGGTAAAGTTTGTTTTCAATTGCAGAATAAATTAAAATACGTGGAAACATATTGTTTAACTTTTTGTATAAGTCAATAAAAAACTAACTACAAAAAAATACGTATCGTCTGTAGGAGTTTATATTTTCAGTCAAATGTTTTATTTTTATTTTTCTATTTTTAGAAAAAATAATTTAAATAATTTCGTTGTTTTCTGTTTTAAAACAAAAAATTCACATATTTTCGATTTTCTTTTTGTTAAAACAGTTTGGTTATATACAAAATTATTTCAATTCAAATTACAAGAAATTCTTTACTCATACACACAAACATAGCCAACAAAAATATGAACGTGTGTGTTGTGTGTGTAGTGTTTTGAAAATTCGAACAAAAAAAAAAACTTTCAAATATGAAAAAACAAACCACAAAATCGTTTTTTTGTAACGTTTTGTGAGTTAAAAATTGAAGATTGTTTTAACAGACTTTTCAATTATTTTTATTTCTTTTATGGATTGTTTAAACAGTGTTTGAAAATAGATAGCAAAATGGTTTGAATATAATGAAAAATCAGAAGTCCTTTTTCTAATTGTGTTTTCAATTAATTTAATATGTATTTTAGGTTGCTTTTAACAATAAACTATTATGAATGTACGTACACTCAGATTATTATGAAGTTTTCTGTTTGTAGTTTCATAAAAAGTTTTCATTAATTAGAAAATTTTCAGTTTAGTTAAAAACAAAGGAATATACATTTATTTTTCAAAGAAATATTTATTTCAACTGTTTTATACATTTCTTCAAAATAATTTACTACCACTTACCGAATTTTTTAGTTTCATTTATTTTTCTCATTTGTTTAAAGTGTTATAAAAATTCACCGAAAAAGGGAAATTTATGGTTTATATTTCAATTCAAATTATGCCAATTCAAATTGCAAGAATACCATGAACCTGCCTACATTATGCTACAAACAAAATTACAAAAAAAAAAACTTAAACAATTTCAAATAAATGACAACAACATGTATTTCTACCGAATCTGTAGGTAAAATTTTAACATTTATTTTTAACTGATTTGTTTTTATTGATTTATCACTTGTTTAAATAACATTTAAAAATAAATAACAAAAATCATTTGATTTAATGGAAAGTAAGTTGACCGGTTTTCAAGTGACTCTTCCTTTATTTTAAATGGTATTTTCTGCTATTTTAACTTACAAACTATTTTAAGTGTATTTACCTCTAAGATCATTAAAAATTTTGTTATTCTTAACTGTTGAAAAATAACTAACATTAAAAATAAACAACAATGTCGTGAAATGAACTGACAAAAGTTTACTACAACAATTTTAAAACAACTGATAAATTTGTTAACAACTCTTGTTTTTTTCAGTTAACTTTTTATGCTTTTATGTTTGTAACACCAAAAAATATTGGACCTAGACCCAACCCACCTTTCAGGTATACCGATCGACTCAGAATCCATTTAACGATGTCCGTCTATTTTAAAAATCATAAAATTGTATTAGTAAGCATAGTTATAGTACTGGAGAAAACAAACATTTTTATATCCATATTGCCGAGGTTTTGGATCCAGGGTTGCCACCTATTTGAAATATTTGAAATATGGATGAAAAAGGTGCCAAGTGAAAATTCGGAACGAAAACCAAGTTAGTCAATTTGGTATTTAAAATTTAGCTGATATTTTGTAGAAAATTAAAAAACCTTAATCAAAATGCACCCTAATACACACGCTTTAGTAGTTTGAGGTGCTTAGTAGTAGTGTATGATTTTATTTAACAAAAAACCACATGGTCCAGTAAACAATCTAAAGTACTTGTGGTTACTTAAGTACACATAAACTCGTAACAGATTTTTGTAAATGCTTTCAAAATCACAAAAATTGAAGTAAAGCTCATTTTTCCCGCCGCTAAACAAACTGGCAAATAACACTAGTTAACGTTTGGACACTTTTTAATGCAACTACTTGTTTCCATGTTTAAAAAAGCAACTAAAAATTAGTTAAAAATAACGTTGCAGAAAAAACTGTTAAACTAGCAGTTTTGTTTTGCTAAATACTAGTTAATTGAAAATGATAAATTGAACTATAAAATCTGCAGGAAATTTTGCTAAATATTAGTAGACTAAAAATAGCAAAAACAAAATTTTTGCTATTAATGCAAATGGCAGCCTATGCTGCCAAAATTAGCAGAAATGTTTGTTAAAAAGGTTAGATTTTTGTTTTCATAAAAAAACTTCGAAAATTAAAAAAAAAAAATTTTTTTTGATTTTTTAGGCTACTAATTGTTTAGCAAATTTTTTTTTTGCTGATTTTAGCTGGTTAATTTATTATTTTCTATTAATAAAAATTTAACTAATCTATAACTAAAATTCTCTTTATTTAACAGTTATATTTTTGCAGTTCATATCTTACTAATATATAAGGAAAAATAATCTAATTTAGCAGTTTTTTCTTTGACATACTTTTTAACTAATTTTTAGTGGTTTTAACAAAATTTTTTACAGACTTTTTTCTGTTAGTGTAAGGGTAAAGAATAAACTTACCTCTTTTACATGCTATGTTTATAAGGTCATTCACATATGCCGTGAAAACACTTTAATTTTATTGGTGGAGTGTTGTAATGTCACATGAAAACAGAAGTAAGTATTCTCCATTAATTTTGATATTCGATGTTAACTAGTGTTATTCAAAACTTCATGTTTGCTGCATATGTAAATATTTGCATTTAAACAAAGGAAATGAAAATTAGAAAAATATAAATCTGCATTAGAAAAATATAAATTTGCATTCCAATTAAAGTAGATTTAAAAAAAAAATTACTTATCATGTCACATAGAAAAATGTTGATAACGTAGATACGACTATATCGAATTCAACAATAATAATTAATATGTTAATTGTATTTGGTCTATACGACGAGTTTGAAAAAACAACACTTAACTAAAAAAAAATAAAAAATGCCCTGTTGGCTGTCCGTCTCCAATATACACAAATTGCCTGCACTTGTACGTAAAAACCATACGTCAGTGTGGCAACATTTGCGAAAAGGTGACACGGAGGAAATAAGAAGATAAACAGGAAATCTAAAGTAGAATGTTTGTATATGGGCATTTCCATCATGTCGAACGGGACCGTCAAACACCTTTAAAGTGTTAAAAAGTCAAAATTAAACGGATTTTTATTTTGACAATAGGCTTTACTTATATCTTTTTATTAGCCCTACAATTGGTGCTGAGGTTGATTTTTAGCAATTTTTCGTTTTCAAGATAATTGTAAAAAACCAAGGCATTCGCACGGGACAAAAACAGAAGTGGTTTTCGCGGCTAACAATTAAAATGCCGATTTCAGCGAAACCTGAAGCAATATTTCAATGTGACTAATTTTACACTGTTGTGCATTGATGTCTTTTAAAAATGGTTGTAATTTTACTCAAAAACGATTCGTATTATTTTTTTAATTTAATTTTATTCACTGTCGCACGTGACATGTCGCACGGGACATTTTTTTCCATCATGAGATTTATGTTGTTTCTGTTGCTCTTTTTACGAAATTATATATAAACAAGCTTAGTAAAAATGTTTTTAAATCGACAGAAGTATTCAAGGTATTTATTTGAATATAATAACCAAAAACAAACTTAAAAGAAATATGTAGTAAGTATTAATCCAGCAAAATTGTCGGATGGAAAGAACCCATTGTAGAACAACTTGTACGTGTATGCAACCTGTTCTAATTTATGTTCTATCATCCGTGATTTTTGTTTGAGTTTGTCCCAAAAGCAACAGGTTCTTTTCCTCCAAACTAGAACAGGTTACTTTGGAACCGGTTCTAGAACCAGTTATAGAACTGGTTCCGCGACAGTGAAACCTTCCATTTTGATTCCCAGGAATCAGTTCTAGAACCTGTTCCACGTAACCGGTGGTAAAAATACCTGTTCTAGAACAGATTCAGAGGCAACCAGTTCAAAAAACTTTTGCTTGGAAGTATTTATTTATATGAAAATATAAAACACAGTTTTTTTTTTTAAATAGGCAGTCCTAGCTGCTTTTACTTCTTGACCATGGTGCATGCCAATTTTGAAAAAAATTTTAAAGTATGTATTTACATAAATAAGTCATATACATAAGAAAAAAAATTTAAAATTTTTAAATTTCACACTTACGATGTCGCACGTGACCAACTGTGTATAAGTACCAAGATCACAATTCTTCTTATTTTTCAGGTAGGTTTTTTTTATTTTAATTGTATAAAAAATCTCTGTTTGTAATCAATATTTGATGAGGTTTCTGCGTGTACTTTCGACGCACTGATAACAAATGTTGTTTTTCAATGTCGCACGGGACATCGAAATATGCGACAATGCTAATCAAAAACTTACAGTTATTTTCAATCGCATTGTTTCTTATGTATTCTTTTATGACTCTTTGTACCTTTAGAAATATTTTAGAAAGAAAAAGTCAATGCATAACGTCTCTGTTTAAAAACTTTTATCAAAACAAAATGTGCAATAGAAATATCCAAATAGGAAAAGATGCGCTTGTGCGACTTTGCATTCGAATACCTCGAAATGGGTTATGAATAAATGCGAAATCTTTTTACGTTATTTAAATTTGATTGTTTCCCTATGAAAATATGATAAAACAAAGTGTTTTCAAGAACTTTTAATATTTTAGTCTCGGTGGACCTTTCGGTGGAAATGCCCATATGTCTGTTTGATCACTTCTGAGAGTATTCATATAGAGACAATCTGCCAATAAAAATATAAACAATAATACCATTTAATGGAAAATCACTGATGAAGCCTGTCCATAAAAAAGGCAGAAACTGGATCTAGTCTAATTTGCAAATTTAATGTAATTTTATTATTTCTCCCTTTTGTTTCTTTTTAATTTAATTTTCAGTAGATTTCTTGACAATAAAATCATTTGAAATTTACAAGCTGACTCAAAAAACCCCTACAATCAACAATTTTTAGTTGCTCAGGTGATTTTTATTTATTTTGAATCAACTGAGGATTTCTTTGACTGAGGAACTGAGGAATTTTTTCGGTGTACTTTAAGGCTCTGAAAACATCAAAGTTGAAAATTTAACTTCAATGCCAGAAATAAGTCAAAACTTAAAATGTGTTTAATACCCCATTCACATGAACGAGGTTTCAGTTATCTTAAATATTTTTACATTACGTCATGTATTATCTCGAGATTCTCCAATCCAATTTTCTGTTAATACCCTACGGGGAATGAGGAGTCAATTGCCCTCCAAGGACCTATCCCGTGACCGGTCAACCGAAGGCATATTACTAAATTAGTACAAATATGAACGAAAGAGAATAAATTCATTTTCTAAGTATTTTCTGATTCGTTACTTTCACTGTTGCTTTTATTAGTGTCACAAGGTGTCTAAACTGTGGCAATTGGTCATTTCCAATGACAACGCCATGTTAAAGTGATATGTCTCTTTCAAACAAAAAGACCGATCAACGACCGGTCTCCGCCCCCTTGGGACCTATCCTGCGTGTCATCTGGGACCGGTCCCTTTCCCCGTAGGGTAATCACTTCAATTTGACAATTTATAAACCCCGTCAATTATCCCTTAAAAGTCAGGGTTTGCGACGTGAATATTTTGAGATATTGACGAAAAAAGCACTTCACTGAACATACTCAGTAATAAATTAGAGTTGTAGATTCTCGATACTTTTGAATACTCGATATTACTAGCCCCGTTCACATTATCACAAAAGTGTGTTATACATGTCAGAAATGTGTTGTATAAAGAAAATGAATGATAATGTGAACACAATTCGTTACACACATGTTAAAATAGGTGCACACGTTTTAGAAAAAGTTCACACTTTTTTGACAAGCTTTATTTTTTGAAATATTTCATAAAGTTAACACTTGTCTCAACACAAGTGTTGTGTTATTCACAAATAAATGCAAACAAAGATTAAAAGCAAATAATGGTGAAAAAAATTAATAATTAGAAGAAAAATAATTGTTTTCATTTATTCGTTGTTTGTGCCGATAACAGTCTGAACACTTAAATGATTTTCTTTTATATTTTTTTGACAACCAGACAATTTCAGCATACTTTCCGTAATACTTGTGTGAAGAAAAGTATAAACACTTGTGTGATAATGTGAATGGGGTACTCGATACTGCTCAATTCTCTGTTTTTCATATTTCTTTTCTAAAAGAGTTGTATTTACATTAAGTTATATATTCATGGGAAAATTATGCGTATATTTGGAAAAATACAACTAAGAATTTACTGAGGAGTTTCGTTTGGGCATTCAGTACTCGAAGAAAGCACACGGTATTAAGTACTCAGTATTCAAATACTTAATTATGTAGAGAATTATGTAGGCCAAAATTACTAAAACTGACAGTTAAAATAACTACAGATATAATTGAAAAGACGATGACTGCATTTTTTCATAAAAATTACTAATATTGTAGATAATTTTGACTACTAAAAAACAACTAAGATTTAGTAAAACTAAGTGAAAAGAAACGGTCAAATTAACCAACATACAATTAATTGCAGAACTGTAAAAACAAATGTAAATGTAGTCAAAATAACGAACAAAGCTATAGAAATAACAAAAAATTGTATTTATTTATTTAGTACTTTAAAAAATCACTTTACAAACGCAAATAAAAATATTCTTAAATATAAAAAAGATGATACCAGCATCATTTTCTTAAACACAGAAAAGAAAAAAAAAATTGTAATAAGAATGCACACAAAATATGAATTTATTACTTATCATTTTGGGTTTTTATTTCCAACTATAGTACCACTCACAAAAAGGCAAAAATGTCACCAAAATGCTTATTCTTGAAAGAAAATAATCAAATTGTATTAATGAATTAAAAGGCAAAGAATTTTAAATAATTTGTTTTAATAACTTACCATTTTAATTGCTTTATTTTGTTTTTCCTCCCTAAGTGTTTTTCCGCTTGTATTTCCTTAAATTAATTATACAGATACGCTTTGGTTGGTGGTGTTACCATTTAAAGTTTTATATCGCATTTAACGTTTTATACCAGTGTTGCATACAAGCGTTTTAAAAATGCATCTTTAAAAATCGTGAGCAATTTTTATTTATATTTTATTTACAAATTCATGATAATACGAATAATTCTTTAATTTTAAGAATACGAGTATAAAATATTTATATTCTTAGGCATAACAAATGTGTAATCTAATACATTTGGCATTTATTCAATTAGATTTCAAGTGAATATTCTTTTATAATACATGAAAAGGAATCAGAGATTTTTCCTAAAAAAACATATTAAATTAATTTTATGTTTGAAAATAACTGATGCAACAGATTTTTAAAATTTGACATTGAGATAATATTTAAGAAACAGCTTTTCGCCTGTCACAAAAAGGTTTAAAATATTTTCGATAAATCGTGCAAAATTATACCATTAAAAAAAACTTTGGAGTGTGATTAATTTGAACACTCGATCCAAAAAAAAATCTTAAAGTGGCCGATTTTATTGCTTATAATCTGGGCAGATTCCTCTAATTTGCAAAATTAGAAAAAAGTAATGAATTAACTACCAACAAATAACTTTACTGCACATGTAATAAATAATATTTTAACAGTTATTTGCTGAAAAAACAAAAACTACATTTCAACATTTTTCGTTAGTTAAATTTTCAAACAACTGTCAAAAGTAGTTATTTTACAATTATACATAGAAAAACAACTACAGTGGCGATTAAAAATGATTATTACCGTTGTGACTACACAAATGACCTACATATATGTAGTTACTGTAAAACTATTCTGAGTGTTCAAACGTCCCACAAACCTGGATTTTAGGGGGTTAGTTTTAAGTTTTGACTTATTTCTAGCATTGAAGTTAAATTTTCAACTTTAAAGGTCTTCAGAAGCTTATAGTAGAATCTCATGACAAATATTTTTGCGGAACATTTTAACCCTCTAACTCTTCAAATTACGGGTCTTTTTTGTCCCTTTTTAAAAAGGGGCCGACAAATTACCTTTTATTAAAGAGTTTGAGGGTTAAAATGTTCCGCAAAAATATTTCTCGTAGTGTTTTATTGTACACAATTTCGCTGAACACATCCTATACTTAAATGTAGAGATACAATCTTGCGGCTTGTTCTGCGTTTGTTTTTTTTATATGGAGTTTTGACAATTAAAAACGCACTGCGGATTCTCTCTAAATTAAAACTTAATTTAAATTCTCTGCGTTTTCTCTCATACTCGCATATTTTCATTCTCACTCTCACTACAATGTTCCCATATTTTCAAAAAATAATCCCGATATTTGATGATGTTCAGAGATGGAAAAGTTGAAACGATTGAACTTTTATTTTGAAAAATCATTGTTTTTCATGTTTATTACTAGTTTCGAACTCATTTAGCATATCATTTTAATTTAATGATATTTGCCGAAGTTAAAATAAAAAAAATATAAAAAATTAAAAATATTGGTATACTGAAACAAAAACCTCATTTCCCAACGCTGGTGCTCTCCACACATACACTAAATGTACACACACATACATGTAAAGAAAGTGTGAATGTATGTATAAAAACAACCGTCACCGCAGCCGCAGTCATTTAATTTATTTTTTCTCTCCGCAGCGGAATCCGCAGCCGCAGCCGCAAGGTTGTATCTCTACTCTAAAATGGAAGATTTACATGGTTTGCTATGCCGATTCGCAATAAACATTTGCAAAAGAGGGTAAACTTTAACTCCCCAAAAAACAAAGTGCCAGACGTAAACTTCTTCCAGAATCATTTGGCATATAAAAAGTAAGTTTTTAGCTAAAACACAATTTTTGTGTACTTAGCTTTTTTTTCATGAGTAAAGAGGCACATCTAATTGTTTGATTAAAAAAAACAGACACCTTTTAAACAATTAACTGTTTTTTAAGTTAATTTTACTAAAAGTATTTACGAGTGTTAAACAGACGTTTTTCTTCGTCTTTCTTGTTACTAATGTATATTAAATCTGACTTCAACTAATGTCAGTCTTAATTGACTACAGTTTGTTTCATTATTTTCCTAATATTTATTCATTAATTCTTAATATACAATTTAAACCAAATAAATTAACAACTAAGATTTCGATCAATCTTGATGAATACCTACAACATAAAATTGTAGTTATACATAGTATATGTATGTACATGAAGATATTCATGCACTTAAACAATCCTTTTTTTTTTTTTATTAAGCTATATACACTGAGAGAAAAAACTTCGTTATACATATAATTGATATTTTGTGTGAAATTTATGAGGTTTCATAGGAATTCAGCAAATTAAACAATTCGGTGCGTATTTTCAAAATTTTCTATTTCTGATTTCTCCAATATCGGTACGATTAGGAGCTCCCAAAAAGTGGTTACCAAAGTTAAAAATTATACAATGTATAATTATGAAGCTTAAGATTTATGTACGCAAAAGTTTCATTTATTTTGTAAAAAGAAGTTGTATTAATTTCTTGAAAAATCTCATTAACTCCGTTTGTAGAAAATACTCTCTGTGTAACATTGTTGTTTATATTAGTTGGTATGAATGGTCATGTGTATATTATCGTAATTTATAGTAAGAAAATATACGTTACTTTAAAACTTAATAAAAGTTCCACCGCAAATGAATATATGGTTGTAGTTGCTGTTCAGTAAACAATTTAAGGTCGTTTATCGCATAATGAAATAAACTACAATGCACAGTGGGGCATAATAAATATATTTTAGAAATAGTTTAGCCATTTACTAGAGACTGCTTTGATTGTATGAAAATTTTACATGTCTTCGAGCTTGAATATAAACCCCATATTCCTACCGAAAACTGTGCTATGAGGACCCGAAGTGGTTCACCTATTTTGAAAACATTTTCTATTAATGGTATGATTTTAAAGAACTTACGATTGTAGTTTACAAACTTTTTCCAAAATATTTTTATGCTGCCCCACTTTGCAACGATGTTTATTTCCTATTCCTTAAAATGTGTGTATACATGTCTCTCATATACTCGTACATAGATACATACATATAAAATTATAGTTGTCGTAGATATTTCAAATTCACATTAAGGACAACAATTTGCAACAGTAATCGAATTAGTTTTATTTCTTTTTATTACCGTTTTTTTTTTCATTACATATGACTGACATGAGTATCATCTAATATAAAACAATACTGACGACGACGATGATGTGTGCTTTGTGCTGAGTTTTTTCCGTCCATCCATAACGTTAGATGTGTAAGAGACGGCATGAGTAAATGTTTGGTTCGTCGCTTGGTGATATTTTTATATATGATTATATATTACATTAAATGCTATAAGATATGACTATATATGATTCCATATATGGTGCAAGATTAGCAATATAATTTTAGATATGATTATATATGGTCCCACGTCAGTAATATTTTCTATGTGTTTAATATATAATTATATATAGTCACATATTACCTGAGAGACCCTACTATCGAATCCCAGCTCGGGCACAAAAAAAATTTTTTTTTTGAACTTTTTTAACTCAATTTAATTAACTTGTAAATATTCTTTTTACAGATTAACAAAAAATTAACCCATTTACTGCCAACAGCACCTGAAAGTTATATTTACTGCAACTTGCGATTAATAACACTGTGAGACAAATGGTAGGGGTCAGTGATCGGGAAGGGTTCAAACTATCGGGGAAAGTTATATCGGTAAAAAAGAAGTTATACGTGTCCCGGCGTTTCGCTGGGTCACCCCTAGGAATCGAGATATATCGATTTGACCTTTGGTGGTCTTTTTTTTGACATAACTCGAGAACCACTAGTCCGATTTTGCTCAAACAATTTTAAAAAAATTAAAAATTACAATTCCTTTAATCTCCCAGTGTAGAAAATCATTACCAGATATGTGGTTATGTAACTACATACTTGGTAATGGTAACTAGTTACTTTTGTTATTACATTTCTTATTACCTTTATATGGCGATGTCGCGAAAAATAATGAGTTGTCGTTACACACCAGCATACGAAAAATCAAAAAATATATCGTTACCTATGTGCTTACCAGTACTGTCAAAAATAATGAGTCTAAAAATAAATTTTCTAAAAAATAAATTATATAAAAAAAAATATTTTTTTGTATTTTTTTTTAAATAAAATTTGCTGGTGCGGGAATCGAACCTGGGTCTACAGATTGCCAGTCAACAGCTCTACCATCTGAGCTATATCGACATGTAATATTTACCCAGCAAAATATTGGTAATGACACCTCATTACTATCTGCATTACCAAAAACGATATATCATTACCTTTTGCATTATTTTATAATATAAAATAATGACTTCCTAATAACAGCCTATTGTATTCAATGTTTTTAAATATCAAATAATGACTTACGCGTAATAGTTTAAATAAGTACTTTTTACATAGCTAAATTTTATACATTTTTATTTATTATATGTAAATATGTTTTATGTTTAAATTTTTATGACGAGTTACACACTAGAGAAAACTTAACTTTTTCTGAATATATTTCCTTAAGCTAATAGTATATGCCTAACTCCTTATTTTTAAGAATCAAGTAAGCAATCGGATAACCACTTATAATTAAACTTTTTGTAAGCATGTGTGTAACCACTTATTATTCAAAATCTCATAACTACTTATTTCTCATTTTTTCGTAAGCGAGCGGGTAAGCGTGACTACTTATAAAAACGAACACGCCAAACAAAAATAATGAGTTTAGAGTCCAAAAAATAAGTTGTGGGGAGCTATGAATTTCTATTATATAACCACTTATTTGGTAATGAAAGATTTTGCTGGGTAATAGATAAAACACAATTGACCTGCTGCACACACTTAAGCTTACTCGCCAACATACAAAAAATCAAAAAATATGTGGTTACATATATCCTTAGCAGTGTTTAAAAAATATTGAGTCTAAAAATAGATTTCAAAAAATTTTCAAAAAAATCTAAAAAATTATTTTCTATTTGAAATAATGATAAAAATAAGTCATTATCCGTAATTCATTATTATATGTTTTAAAATAATACAGAAGGTAAGTGGGTGTCATTACTGGTAGTCCAAAAAATAATGATATGTCATTACCGTTTCAACACTGGGCTGTTCATATAACGTTTTTCTATATACTCAACAGTTTTGCCGGTAAAAATAAATGTATGAAGAAAAAAATATTTTTTGCCTAAAATATTAAAAAAAAGTAATAAACAAAAGGTTACACTATGCGACAATCAAAATCGGGATGGGATGAAACCAACGGGAAATGTTATATCGGTCAAAAACAAGTTATACGTGTCCCGGCGTTTCGCTGGGTCACCCCTAGGAATCGAGATATATCTTTTTTTTGACATAACTCGAGAACCACTAGTCGGATTTTGCTCAAACAATTTTAAAAAAATTAAAAATTACAATTCCTTTAATCTGTTCATATAACGTTTTTCTATATACTCAACAGTTTTGCCGGTAAAAATAAATGTTTTTTACCGCTACCATAAAAATCAATAACCTTTTGTTTATTACTTTTTTTATTATTTTAGGCAAAAAATATTTTTTTCTTCATACATTTATTGTTACCGGCAAAACTGTTGAGTATATAGAAAAACGTTATATGAACAGATTAAAGAAATTGTAATTTTTAATTTTTTTAAAATTGTTTGAGCAAAATCGGACTAGTGGTTCTCGAGTTATGTAAAAAAAAATACCAGCAAAGGTCAAATCGATATATCTCGATTCCTAGAGGTGACCCAGCGAAACGCCGGGACACGTATAACTTCTTTTTTACCGATATAACTTTCCCCGGTAGTTTGAACCCTTCCCGATCACTGACCCCTACCATTTGTCTCACAGTGTTATTGATTTTTATGGTAGCGGTAACAAACATTTATTTTTACCGGCAAAACTGTTGAGTATATAGAAAAACGTTATATGAACAGATTAAAGGAATTGTAATTTTTAATTTTTTTTAAATTGTTTGAGCAAAATCGGACTAGTGGTTCTCGAGTTATGTCAAAAAAAAGATATATCTCGATTCCTAGGGGTGACCCAGCGAAACGCCGGGACACGTATAACTTGTTTTTGACCGATATAACATTTCCCGTTGGTTTCATCCCATCCCGATTTTGACTGTCGCATAGTGTAATATTTTAATACGTTACTATATATTGTCATATACAACCCCACACATAATTATATATGCGACTGAGGTACTATTATCGAATCCCAGCTTGGGCACAAAAAAAATCTTTTTTTTTTTTTTTTACTTTTTTTAACTCAATTTGATTTACTTATAAATATTTTTTTACAGATCTTAAAAAGGTTAAACCATTTTGTGTGAAC
Organism: Leucophora obtusa; assembly: GCA_949987735.1. NCBI lineage: Eukaryota > Metazoa > Arthropoda > Insecta > Diptera > Anthomyiidae > Leucophora > Leucophora obtusa. The sequence goes on from OX465299.1 coordinate 52,021,665, forward strand.
ATCATCTGCAAATTATGTTTTCAATAAGTAGTATTTTAAATATATAATTAGATATCGTAATATATAATAATTTCGTTAAAGTTCTGAATTTGAGTTCTTCGAGAGCGAAATGATTTTATTTTTGTAATATTTCTACATACAATTTTGGCAATATTTTTATTTTTGTACTCCTACCCAGCAAAATTTTTATGAACTGGTTGCCTTTGAATCTGTTCTAGAATAGGTGTTATTACCACCGGTTTCGTGGAACAGGTTCTAGAACTGATTCCTGTAAGTCAAAATGGAAGGCCTCACTGTCGCAGAACCGGTTCCAAAGCAACCTGTTCTAGTTTGGAGGAACATAACCAGTTGCTTTTGGGATAAACTCAAACAAAAATCACCGATGATAGAACATAAATTAGAACAGGTTGTATGCAAGAACAAGTTGTTCTAGCGATGTATCGACAATTATTTCAGAAAGTTTTAAAAAGTTCGAAAAATATAGCTATTTTTGGTAAATTTTTCAACAGAACCCGAAAAGTTCGTGAAATTTAGCGATTTATCGCTAAATTTTTTAAGTTTTTTATAATTTAGCTATTTTCTAGTGATTTTTTAATTTGATTTAGCGATATTTTTAGGAAAAAAGTTGGCAACAGTGTTGTTCTTTGTCATTGTGGTTATGGTTTTATGTAGTAGTAATGGCGATAACGGTTTATAATCATTATAAGTATTTTTTAAATCTTAAGGTCAATACAAATGGGACTATACTCGTAATGTGCGTGTATGTTCTTTAGGGTGGGCCTAATGTCAAAAATGTTTGATTTTTAAAAGCAAGAAAGTGCGCAAATGTTGCACGAAAGAGAAGTAAATTATGTAAAAAAAATATTCAAAAACTTTTCAATATATCTAATTGTTTATTAATATCTCTAATCAAGTTTTGTCTCATTAATCCTAGAAGGTCAATGTAGGTTTTTGTAAGGCTTTTTGATTTAATTATTCTCTTAGATCTTGTTTTGAACTTCAAATTGTATTTCGATTTTGAATAATTTGTTAAGTTCTCTATAAAATAAATTTACCTTCATAATTCCTTATTGATATTTAAATCTACATTTTAAAATTTTAGAAAAAAAGTCGAAATAACGTTAATAAAATTATAAAATATTTAAAATCTCTGAAAAGGTTTTCTAAATATGTTAGCTCTGTAGAAAATAGTGTTAATCAATTTGTGGTATTCGCTCCAATCTAAAGTTAATAGCATTATAATCATGTTTAAATGTTTTCGTATTTATTTTAATTTTTTTTTGCATTCCCCACAATTTTTATCTTTGTAAATGTTTGTATTAAAAGCAACAGGATCTTCTTTCCATTTAAACTATTTGTCATTTTCATTGTATCCATTTCATAAACGTCAATGTCTGCCTTGATGATGGTCTCTATGCATGTTTGTGTGTGTGTGTGTATGTGCTCTCCTTTCATTGTATTCAATGGACCGCACAAATAATTATCTTAAATACCCCAAAAATAATGATTATAATGCAAATAAATGAAATTTTCCTTTGTTACTTTAACCCATAACGCAGTGATAATAATAATAATAATGTTTTGTTTTCATATTTCAACAAATGGAAATTATAATGGCTATAGAATCTTTATAGGGATATGAAAGTAAATTAATATTTTTGTTGTTGCAGCAAATAAAATTGAATTGGAATGCGATATTGTGTTATTATTATTTATATTGTTGAACAAATTTTATGTTTTTAAAGAAACTCCTCTAGAAATTAAGGTTTTTAACCAGGGAATTTCGTACCCGGGAATTTTGACTATTTTTCACTTCCCGATTCCCTGGAATTATAAGGAAAATTAGAAAAAAATATTAAAACAGCTTGAAAAACCGCAAAATAAAGCTTAAAAATCAACATATCTTGAAAAGTCTTTGGGTTTTTTATTAAATTTGTAAAGCAGATCTGAAAGAACTCAAATTTGTAAAGAAATCAAATATTTATAGGGCGTTTTTCAGTTTTTTTCACAATGAGCATTTTTCAAAATTTTTTCGAAATCATTAATTTATAATTTTTTCGAAATCATATAATTTACAATTTTCTCATTTAATTAAATGTAGAAAACACAGTTTTCAATTACTAGTTTCCGTCAAATTAAAACATTTTCTTCCAAAAAAAAAATAGTTTTTGCTGTTAAAACTTGAGTAAAAATTACTTCAACATTCCCGGGAATGTTTGAAATAAATTCCCGGGAGTTAAAAAGTTTCGTTAACCCCGATATTTTCTAATAAACTGTGGTGCACTAGACCGAAAATACGAAAACCGCGATATCTCGAATACGGTCCATTGATTTTTTATTTTAATTTTCGTTTTAAACTTGGAATTGGGGGAAAAATAGAGGTATTTTCAACCTGAGCTACTGTGGCCAAACAGCAATAGGCGATGTAATAATCGTTGCTTTTTCCAAAAAGTATTTTAAAAGAATTATTGTATCCTTAAATGTGAAAAAAAGCTATTCTTTAAAATCACTAAAATTAAATCGCTGCACACTTAAACTTGATGATGGTACCTGTTAGGCTTTCCAGTACTGATTTCGGTAATACCGAATTAGCAAATTCGAAATACCGATTTTAGAGCGATACCGATTTCGGTATTGCATACAATTTTTTTTTGTTTATTATTTTAATATTTTATGTATTTTTTAGAGAAATTTTAACAAATATGACAATAATTCTGTTTTTGTGTTTGCAATTCTTTATAAATTTTATATTTTAAAGATGCAAACATTAATAAATACGAATATATTGCATTTTTACTCAACAAGAACTTTGGACATCGCAAAAGCTAAAATTAACCTAGCCAAAAAATGTCTGATTATGATTACTTATAAATACTCGTAGTATGACTTTTGCGAGGGTTATGTCAACGAGTCTTAATTAATTCAAACATAAAAAAGATGCACAGTCAGAAAAATACAAACGGGAAAGCGGTGGCAAAGCACTTTAACAGGTGGTACAAGTATTGGCAAAAAGTGCTTTCCCATTCCCAAAATGATAACATCATTAGACAAAAGGACCGGCTATTCAAAAAGCGCCGGAAAAGCACTGGAGGAACAAAATTTTTAAACGTTGGCAAAACGCTGGCAAAACCAATAAATAGGTGGTCTGGAAATATATTTTCCAAAATAAAATTAAAAAAAAGTTCATATGTATTTTTTTGACCCTGCCGTGATTTGAACCCAGGCCGTCAGATTGGCAGACGATTGCTCTACCCACTGAGCTAACGAGACATATAATATTTAATGGCTAAACACATAAATGGGTGATAATAGCTGGACAACTACTGGCTGTGCCAAAATGCTAGTACTGGCAAACAATTTTTAGTAACTAGTATGCCAGTGTTTGGAGGGAAAAAAAAGTTGGTCTTGAAGGAGCTTTCCCACAAACAAAAAAACTGATTTTATAAAACAAAAAAAATTTTAAATTAAAAAAAATCCCAAAAAATTTTTTTGCTTGCAACCGGATTTGAACTCGGAACCTTCCGACTACAAACATTTTTTAACGAAGCGTCAGCATTTTTATAAAATCATTGTTTTTCCAGTGAATTGATTTTTGTACGCCTGGTAGCATTGGCTAAGTAGCACTGGATAACCACTGGTTGCAAACCTTGGCATATCACTCTAAGCCAATTCTTTGCCAGTGGTTTTTTTTATAAACCACCGAAATTTTTGTAAAAAAAAATACTGGTAAAACGCTTTTCGCAAACGCTGGCAAAGCGTCCCAAATGAGTGTTGTGCCAGTCTTTTATTTTTAATACCATGGTTACCCAGTGGTATGCCAGTGCTTGATTTTTTGTACCACTGGCGATTTCTGACTGGGTGTTTTTCCTAAAAATTTTCTGGAGAGAAAGTCAAAAGATGAAAAAATTATTCTAATAAATATTTGTTCACTTTTGTGTCTACGATTTCCCAGTATTGGTGATGGGAATTGTCAAATTTATCCAAATTTGCTAAAAACAATCTTGATTTTTTTGATTCTCGCGAATTATAATTTTTTATTTTTATTCAAGATTTAAAAATGTTTTTTTTTTTGAGTTAGTTACGAATTAATTTTAGTCTCCGCGAATCAAAAAAATATAAAAATTATTCGTGCAAAATATCTTTCTATTTTTTGATTCGCGAATTTATAACTCAGCTTTTTTTATAATCTTTGAAAATAATTATTTTGAATCAATTCTTCATAGCTCTGATCTGATTTATATTTCGCGAATTGTCTCAATTGAATTGAATCAATATTAAAACATTATCTCACTTTGTTCAATATCAGATCATTGATTTATTCTATTTTTTTATTTGTATTGATTCAAAAAAGAATTACTTTTTCAAGATCTGAATGAAACACAAGAGAGAAGATTAAGCCTGCTTGGAATCAATAATTTTCGAACACAATTTTGAAATTTTTGGATGTGATATATCTATGTAAGTTTACTCGCTAAATAAGAATATTTATATGAATACCGAAAATTCGGTACTGGAAAATTTTCAATACCAAAATACCGATTTCTCAATACCGATACGGTATTGGAAACCCTGGTACCTGTAAGTTATTTTTTAATTTATCCTCTAATACGAGATTCACACATATGTGTTTAATGTGATTTTACCTCTTTAAGCGTTAATAACTACTTAAGTGAGATATTTTGCAGTTAATTTTTCTGCCCTTAGACACGCTAAATTATTATGTTTAAATTCTAAACAAGTTGTTAAACGCGACAAGTTACACTATAAAAAGTCAGTAAAGTCAGCAATAATGTTGTTGTGTCAGCAAATTTTATGTCAGGAGTGTGCTTGCAAAAAAGTCGATAATTTCAGCAAATAAATAAAATACTTTTTTTTGTGAATTTTTAGTCTACTAATTACTTAGCAAATTTTTTTTGACAATTTTTTATTTTAAATAGAAACAGCACTCCGGAAATTTTTCCTATTAATTAACGTGTTGCTTTCTTTGGAAAGGGAATAGAGAAGAAGTAAAAGGTGGTGAAAGATGAAGGGCTTTAAATATGGCAACACTGAATTGCGCGAGATGTTGAATCTTACACTCATAAAAATAAATCTGTAAAAATAGCAGAAAAGGTTACTAAAAATTAGTTAAAAATGATGCTGCAGAAAACATGCTAAAATTAGCAGATTTTTTTGCTAAATACTAGCAAAATAAGAAAAGCAAACTTAAAACTGTTAAATTTACAGAATTTTGGTTATATTTAAGCTAACTTTTAGTTAATTGAAAATGACAATTTGTACTGTAAAATCTGCCGCAAATTTAGCTGAATATTAGTAGACTAAAAATAGCAAAAATAAGCTGTTATATCCACAAAATTTTTGCTATTTTTAAGCTAAATTTACTTGAATGCAAATAGCAGTCTATCCTGCTAAAATCAACAAAAATATTTGCCAAAAAAAATTTATAAACTGGTGTTTTCAAAAGGCTTGATTTTTATTCGCATTTAAAAAATAAAATCTAACAAAAAACTTCGAAGATTTAAAATTTTTTTTGATTTTTTATGCCACTAATTATTTAGTAAAATTTTTTGCTGACTTTAGCAGGTTAGTTTGCTATTTTCCATTATTTTCTCCAACATTATGTTAAATCACCTCCGCAATTATTTATTTTAATGCTTCTGCGAATTTTTGGTGGCATATGTGTGTTTAGCTTGTGACAAGTAATATTCTAAATATATCATAGTAGTCAGAAAGTTTATAACTATCGTTTAGTATTGTTTTAAATGATTTTAAACTTTCACTATTGCAGCACTTAAGAATGTTAAACTTTACACGGTAGGGTTGCCAACTCTTTTTTTCACCCCACTTTTTAACCCTTTTTTACCCCGGGGTTAAAAACTTTAAAAATGAAATTGGGCAGTTAAAAAAAGATACCAGCCCTTAAATTTTTTCTCCTCTACAACACATCCGAAGCTCATTAAGATCTGCCGGTCCGCATTGGGAGTCTTTCCTTGTAAACATGTGTTAAAAGCAGGGACCGAAAATAAGAGTTGTGTTTTAGCCATCCAAAAAATGCATTGCCTTTTAAATTTTTGACTTTTATTTTTTTGAGCAAAAATAAAAGTTATTTTTTGACTTTTATTTTTTCGAGCAGAAATAAAAATTATTTTTTGACATTTATTTTTTTGAGCAAGAGTAAACATTTTTTTTAAATCAATGACAACTAAAAATTCCCATGGAGCTCGCTTTTAAAGGGATTTCTCATATTTTTATGTGTTTAATATGAATTTATCAAGATTTTAATATTTTAACGTGGTTTTTGTCGAAAGTCAAAAAATAACTTATTTTTTGCTCGAAAAAATAAAAGTAAAAAAGTAACTTTTATTTTTGCGATTGTTTCACAGAATGTGTTAAATGCATTCATGCAGGCCTATATTGAGTACTTAAAAAGTATAGAAATTTCACAACTCTGTACAATTGATTGAGGCGTATGAGTGTTATGGAAAGATTGAATTAATATCGCTCATACGTCAACAAAATGATGCGCGCAAGATTTATAAATTGAATACAATAAATTTTTTTTCCAGTTATTGATATTTTGGGAGGTGTTTATAGTAAAAAAAAGAAAACACTTTAGAAAGAAAATACCTTTTACTTAAAGATTCATTTACTTACCCATTTTTTTTTATTAACTTTTAATAGAACCAAAGAAACCATACTATATTTTTTTTCATTTTTACACTTAAGACTCTTTTTTTATTACTTTCAATTTTCTTTAATTAAATGTTGAGTTCTTTTATTTTCTAATTTTAATTTTTTAATAACTAAAATTATAATGTAGACACAAGTTTTTGCTTTTCTTATATTAAAAACTGAAATTAGTGTATTTTAGTGTTAGTGTGTATGAAAGATTTCATATATATGTGTAAATGAGTGTAACTCAAAAAACATAAAACTTTGAAAACTAAAATCTAATTAAGTTCTAGAATATTTTAAATATTCAAATTAACATTTATGTTGCTTTTAGTACATGACTTATAAACTAGAAATTGATTTAAATTCATTAAACTTCAAGAAGTTTAGTGGGAATGTATTATATAATTCTTAAAGAGAGATTTAAAAAAGTGAAATGATAAAATTTGGATGAGTTATTGACTAGAAGAAAGCTGCGATCGAGTTTTCTTTTTTTTAATTACCATCATAAAAATATTACTTTTATTATTTGTTAAAATTTTTGCTTAAAGTATTCTTTAAACAATCTTTAACCTTTAACCTTTCACAATTTTATTTATTTTTATATAAAACTTATTTACTATTTTTAAACTATTGTTTAAGTACACTTAAAATAATACGTTTGTGAATGTATTTCTTACACACGACTTTAAATTGAAATTTGTTATATGTTTTTAAGTAAAATTATTAAAAATTTAACAAACTTTATTTAATAACAATTTTTTTGTAGTTTTAACACAAAATGTTGGTGATTTCGACAATTCTTTTATGACGAATATTGTGCATAGTTTTGTTAAATAATAATAAACCAATGCGTTGAAAATTTCGTTGATTGTTAAGACACATTAACACGAGAGAAAAAACTGCTAGAGATAGTGCAAAAAGTAACCCTGAATTAAGCTATAATAATTAATAATTTACAATATAGCTATTTAGATGAGTTTCTTGCTCTATCTCTAGCAGTTTTCTCTCGCGTGTAAATGTGTCTTTATAACAGTAATAGTCAACAAAATATCTATGCATCTGGCTATGAACGTATTATTTGGAGTGTACTTAAAATAGTGTGCAACAAATTTTGGGTCCTCGCTGTTAATTTCAATGCTTCTAACGCGAAATGAAAGTTGGCTGGGATTTTTATTTGATGGCCACCTAAAATATCTGTTAGTTTCAATGGCGACCATAGTGTGAAGATGAAAGATAAGATGCCAATTTTTACCCAGACTGTTTGCTATTATCCTGAGTAGTTTTGTGTAGAAAATTATCGCAATCGGTTTGGTGGTATTTCAAAAAATCATAAAATAAAATTACTAACCAACTTTACAAAACCCTGTGGGGGGTTTTGTGTATTTTAACTTCACGTTGGAGCCATTGATGCTAAAAAAATTTCTTCTTGCACTGTGTTATTAAACTTAAAATTTATATGAATGCCTTTGTTTGTTTTTCTTTATTTTCTTTTCTTAGTTTTATCACGGAAAGGTACACATTTAATAAGTTTTTCTTTAGAACTAACAACTTAAACATTTATTAAGAGTAGTCAAAATATTTGTTATAAATGTCATGTTTAAAAAGATTGCCAGAAAATTTGTTAAAGTAGTATAAAGACGCTGAAAGTTTAGAAATGTCTACGTAGAATCGAAAAAGAATTCAATAGAAATAAATGATCAGAATCTGTGTCTCTAAGGGGAAAGAACAGATCCCAAGATGGCAAGGGCCGGTCGTTGGTCATGGCGTTATAATTGGAGGGGTACAATCGCCAGAGTTTAGGCACCTTTTAATATGTCACAGGGCTAAAACAAAATGACATGTCACCTAACTGACTTAAGGAACATGTCACCAATCTAACTCAAAAAGAACTGAGTCAGAATGAGACTCATTTTATGCATTTTAAACATGTCAACCAATTATCCTAAAAGGAATTAACATATAACCACCCTCTGGGAAAACAGGGGTCAGTTGTAATGCGAGACTGGTCTAAAAAACAAACAAAAATCTAGAACATTACTTTATATATATTTGAAATAATGGTACAAATAAGTTATTATTGGTAATGCATTATTTTTTGTTTTGAAATAATTGTTGGCCCCCTGTTTTTCAGCGACGAAAATGTAAAGATTTCCTTCCTTAGCACTTCTTAGAAGATATGTGATAGAATTCCATCCCTAGCTTATTTAAGATGTATCTAGAGTATGAAAGTCCTGCGAAACAGGTATAATTTCTTCTAAATAAAAAAATCTTAAATAAAATTTCTGCATAAACTTGATAAGTCTAAAACAATGTGGTTTTTACTATCTTGTAATAATACAGCGAAGCACATATGATAAATTTCCCACCTTAGCACGCTTAAGAGGATTCTAGAGTATGAAAACCCTGCAAATCAACTATCATTTCTTCAAAATAAAAAAATCTTTAATAAACCCAGGAAAATTTTTTGCAATCGGTAGCCAACCACACCAATTCTGCAACTGGTTCAACTGCAACCGATTCTGTGGAGCTGGTTCCGGAACCAGTTCCAGGGATCCTATACGGAAGGTATGACTGACGTGGAATAATTTCTAGAACTAGTTCCGGAACTGATTCTAGGGCAACCGGTTCTACTTTGGAGCTATAGAAGTGGTTGCTTTTGGGACAATTTAAAACAAAAATAATCGGTGTTAGAATTGACTAAACCTGGTTGGTCAACGAATATAAAAGGAATAAGTGAATAGATCGCCAGAAAACTGCAACCTTTTTAGCCGTGGTAAACAGTGAAGTCTCTCTCGCATCCCACGAATCATCAACAAAGCCTTACTGGACCCTAAGAGGTGCGGAAGCCATTTCAACCGCCAATTCGTAGAGCACCCCGAAAGAGACAAGGCGAAAAGAAGTATATAGAGGGAAGTTCACAATCTTCCAGCCGATGACGTACCACCAACTTTCACAAAGAGTGAGGTCCCAGAAGTCTTCAAAAACGCAAAACCATCCAAAGCGTTGGGCCCTGACGGAGTCTGATGTTAAAAAAACACAATATGTGCCGGCAGTCGAGTTCCACTGATTACATTCGAAATCTGGAAAATGGGTACAGTAGTTCCGATTTTAAAACCGGTGAAAAACGCAAATCAAAGAAGATACACTAAATACACTTCTCCTCCCCAACTTGGAACAGCACCTATCAATGGCATCACATTAGCACGTATTCCGTAAACAGCACAGCTTTAACTGCCATCACTACACATATGTATACCTATGTCATCATCTAAACCAAAACAAAACAAACCATGTGAACGAACGATCGTAGTTGCGCTCGACCTGTCTAAAGCATTCGACACGGTTAGCCACGCAACCCTCTTTGAGATGAGTCGTCAACTATATGTGTGGTCGCCAGTCGTTCGTTTAGTTTAGAAACAGAAGATCAAAGGTCCGTAGAGTTAAAAAAGGAATCCCACAGGGTGGAGTTCTCTCCCCGATCTTGTTTAACTTCTACCTCTCTAAACTCTCGGCACCACTGAATGGATTAGACATAATATCATATGTGGACGACTATGCTATCATGGCAAGAGGGCAAAATATTAAAGAGCTTTGCGGTAAAATCAATGCTTATCTCCATGATTTTACAGATTTCTTTACTGCAAGGAATGTACTCTTCACCACATGGAGGAAGGAAGTACCAGAAGGAACTGAATGTTATATTCGATGACATCAGAATTCCGACCGTGAACCGGCCCAAAATCCTAGGGGAACTTTTGACAGTATGTACTCGTCCTCAGCACATGTCACTGAACTTGCAACAAGTTGCGAAGTAGGAACAAGGTCCTTATGTCGCTAGCCGGCAGCACATAGGGAAAGGACAAAGAAACCCTGTTGACTACATATAAAACAATTGGCCGGTCAGTGGCAAACTATGCTGCCCCTGTGTGATCCCCGAGTGTGAATGATTCGCAGTGGAGAAAACTCCTGCCAAAATGCAGCCCATATAAAAGGGCCAGTTTGGTGACAGTTTGTTTAAATTTCCCGTAGGGTTCTTAGGTACTTAAATAAATGATGGCGCCCAATAATTTAACTTTTTTAACAAAATAATGTTCAAACTGTTTTAATTTTATTTCATTGGAGATTTTTTCATAACGAAATAATCTCAATATTTAAAGATAAAATAAGCCCCCAAAAATTAAATAACCGTCAAATATTCTTACGTCATTTCTTGGATATTATTTAATTTTTCCCTTTGGGGTTATTTCCCTTTGGGGTTGTCCGTAGCGCTGATAAATATGTACATCTGCGATGATATTTTTAAGAGAAATTTTCTAAATTTAAAAAATTTTTAAAAAATAACTTTTGAAAGACAACTAAAATTAAGGTGGCACGTGAGAAATTTCACGCAGCGAAAAAAGTCTCTAGAATGTTCTACAAACACGGCTGTTACGACATAAGTCGCGCTATAACATTTGGGAAGTTCAAGTTGATTATTAACATTGGTGCTGTTAAGTTGTGCTAAGTTAGTAGCATATTAGAGTTTGTATAGTTAGTAGCGCTCTAGTATATCGTATTTAAAACATAGCCTGGCACTTCATAGAACAATTGTGCTGTTACTAATTCACACATATTCTTATGCTCTTTAATTTAGTCGTCAATGAGATAGCGACGAGTGCATATACCTGGTGGGTGTTTTGATATTTTTGCAAGTGCATATTTTTGCAAGTGCACTGAAAAAAATTAATGATATTAAAAAATATTTTGTGTTATAAAACATTTAAGGAATCTAGGGAATCTATTATTAAAAAGCATGATTCTTTTCACAGTAATATGAATAAATTCAATGATGATGAACGAAAAGAGCTCATTAGTAAAAATAAAAACAAAATTTTTCGAAATAGTAAAAGTATGGTTGTTAGCAGAGAAAATCAACGAAGCAAAGTCAGATCACAAATTAAAAATGGAGATTTCAAGCTTAATAAAAGCATAATATAATAGCCATCATTTATGATAGAAGATCGAAAAGTAAATTGTTTGTTATAAAAAATAAAAAAAAAGTATTGAATGATGAACCTATAAATATATATTGCAGAAAATTTCATTAAGATTATATAAAAATATGGACATTGATAAATATGTAAATGCCATATTTTTTTAACTCGGTAAATTTTTTTTCCAATGCAGTTCACTCTTGTGCTCACTAAGAGATTAATCAGAACTGGGTCGACAACGACATGTCGTCCGGCGATTTGTCGTCGTAATAGAATCTATTCTATTTTCGTGACGACACACTAAAGGTATAATTAGTTTGTACGTAACGTGCCGTGACGAATCAGCTGATTTGTTTTTGTTCTATGAAAAAGCATTTGAGTCGTTAGTTTGTCTGTAATGTAACGTGCCGTGCCGGATGAACCTGTTGAAAACAGAATTTTTGTTATCCGTTAAGTGACAGTGAGTTGACAGCTGCTATTTTGAGATCTGCGACGAATGGCTTAAACCGGCTAAGCCGAGCCGCCATCTAATTTTTGTCACCGCCGCCGTCGAAAATTTTTTTACACGATAAAAATCTAGAAATAGTATATATTTTTTTTAATTTTCTTTTTTTACCGTTAAGCCGATGTTTTGTATGTGTCAACTTAAAGATGGCTAGCCGATCAGCTTTTGGCTCACAGCCAGCTTTAAGCCGCCGCTGCAATTTTTTATTTAGCCACCGCAACCGATTAATTTGGTTGGCGCAGATCTCTGCTAAGAAAAACAACATTAAACAGCTGATACGTTGTTACGGAAAACACTAACTACACAAAATAGCCATCCGGCACGGCACATTACAGAAACGTCACGGAACGCAAAGACTAATAGAGCCTTTATACACACTCAAAATATTTGTCAAATAGTTGCCATATTTTTAACTAATTAAGGGAACAGAGTTGCAGAAATTCGTATTAGAGTTGCAAAAATTCGTACTTTGTTTACAAAAAAATTATTTTTTTTTGACAGAAGAAATATAATTGGAAATAAAAATGCATAATTTACAGTAAAAAAGCAAAATTAAATACAAAAATTGTAAAACAAGAAGAATTAATGGAAACCCAATTGAATTGGTGAAGAATTGCGGCGAAAAAAAAACTACCATATTCTTGTTTTGCTTTAATTTTTTTCTAAATGTCAAAAAATGTCGACAATCAATTGTTGCTGAATTTAAATTATTCGCGACGACTTTTGCTGTCGTCGGTCGACAATCGACACAGTTGTTATTAAACTCTAAGGCAACTGCAAACAGGCTTGCCAGATACTTTTTTCATTATCGCCAAACAAATCTTAAAATATCCCCAAAAAATTTCCAACTAGAAAAAATGTTAAAAGGGTACTCGAGCTTTTTGTTAAAATTTTCAAGATTTTGAACTAATCAGGCCTTTAGAATAGAATTCTTTAATTTGACTTTTAAATCTGAATCAATTTTTAATAAATCGACTTCAATTAGCAAATATCTTATTCACAGAATCAGTTTGATTTTTGTTGCTTCTTTTCATAGAATCAAGCTAACTGATTCAATTTTATCCAATCAATTTAACCAAAAATGTTTGCCTTGATTTATAGTTCGCAAATCATATCATAAAACGAAAAATTTAATCGGGTCTAAATTGATTAAAATCAAATTTGAATAAATCTTATCCTAACTTTATTCAATTTAAATCATTGATTTAAAGTGTTAATCAATTATTAACTAATTAATAAAATTAATAAATTTTAAGGCCAGCTTATTAAAAAAAATATCTTTTTCAATATTTTAAATACTTGGACATTAATCCTATTAAAATGTCGTATTAGAAAGCATTGAATTGTTACGGAAAATGTATAAATGGGTAAATTTGTACTTTCCGTTGAAATTACGTGAAAAAACCTGACTAATCTTTTCTGAAAATTATTCAAAATTAATATAATCTGTAAAATTTACGAAAGGTTGTAAATATCCCCAAAACATTTTTTAAATCTCCAAAAAAATTCTCTCTACCCAAAGGAAAATTTTTGTCCCCAAGACCAACAAAATATTCCCAAATTTGGGGACGAAACCCCAAGTCTGGCCACCCTGACTGCAAATCAATTTTCTAGGCTATGATTTAAAATCGTTAGATTTTGTATGTGTGTTATTAAGAAAGTGTAATAAATAAGTGTTTAAGCTAAATCAAAAATCAAACAAAGTGTGAGAGATCTTTTATTTAATAAAGAGCACCAAACGGGTTTATCGAAAGGAGATAAATAAACGTTTTCATGGTGTCAGCGTTGGGATTTTTTATTTTAATTGCAATAGAAAAGAACCCGGTTTATTTAAAGGAAATAAACCAACGTTTTTAAAAGGTAAAAACGTCACAATATTTTCTGGCTTCAGTTTACTTTTTTTTCATAACTTTAACTGTGATTATGCTATTATCTTTCTTTTTTTATTATATATACAATATATATATGTATGTATATTAGGCTGGGTCGATTTGTGGGGAGGCAAAAAAATCGCCCATGGCTCAGGGAAAATCGTATTCTAGGGATCAAAATAAGAAACTTTGCCGAAGGAACCATACCTCTAAAACGAATTCTACTACCCCTAACTGTTGACTTTTGTCCCGTAGGGTCAAGTTTTGAAAAATCCCACTTTGACCCATTTAGAGTGCCCCAATCGAGTCCAAATGTATGACCGACCCCCACTAACTTTGGAGGGCCGATCCACCCATGCCAGTGGTACACCCCCTGGAACTCCCCTGGGGGGTTCCCCATACAAACATTTTAAAAAATCACCATTTTTGGCACTTTATTTTATTATTTTTTATTTATTTTATTTATTTTTATTATTTTATTTATTTTTTCTCCTTAGAAATTTATTTAGTCAGAACATATGTAAATGAAAAAATTAATTTAACTTAGTAATAGAAAAGAAAAAATGCCCAGACTTGAAAGCAAAAAAGACTTCAAACAGTAATTTTTTTATTTTCTTTTCTATTACTAAGTTAAATTAATTTTTTCATTTACATATGTTCTGACTAAATAAATTTCTAAAGAGAAAAAATAAATAAAATAATAAAAATAAATAAAATAAATAAAAAATAATAAAATAAAGTGCCAAAAATGGTGATTTTTTAAAATGTTTGTATGGGGAACCCCCCAGGGGAGTTCCAGGGGGTGTGCCACTGGCATGGGTGGATCGGCCCTCCAAAGTTAGTGGGGGTCGGTCATACATTTGGACTCGATTGGGGCACTCTAAATGGGTCAAAGTGGGATTTTATAAAACTTGACCCTACGGGACAAAAGTCAACAGTTAGGGGTAGTAGAATTCGTTTTAGAGGTATGGTTCCTTCGGCAAAGTTTCTTATTTTGATCCCTAGAATACGATTTTCACTGAGCCATGGGCGATTATTAAATCGACCCGCCCTAATGTATATATATATTTTTTTTTGTTAATTGCAAGTGAGTATATTATTGTGTCTTCTTTTTAGTGAAATTGATTGTCAAGTTGTAGGAAATAAAAAATATTGAGAAACTTAAAATTTCTTATATTTAAAACTAGATTTTAGGTAATTTTCTTAAAAATAGTTGATTTTCTAAATCTATTTACATTAAAATATTTAAACTACATTAACACATCAACATTTAACATGTTATTTTTTTTATTTTTATTTTTTTCAGAAAAGGAGATTTTGCTGGTACGACTTTTTAAATGTTGAGGTTTAGAAAAAAGGTAAGATTTATACCGAATTTAGATAGGAAATTTATTCGAATAAAACAAAAAAGCCAACTAAACCATATTTTACAATTAAAAGTTAATCCAACTGCTGAAATTAGCTGATTATTCTTGCCAATTATTATATAAAATTTTAATTATATTTCAGTTAACATTTAGTTAATTGAAGTTAATTAAGTGCGAAGTTGCTAAATTTGTTCTAAATTAAACCCAATTTGAGAAAAGGGTTTCATATTTCTTTGAAAGTGATTGTGAAAACATTTTTAAATTTCAAAGAAACTTGATATTAGTTTATATTTAATTAAGCATCCACCGTTAAAGAACCTTAAATTATTAACATTTAAACAATATTGTATAAAGTATAAATTCGAAAAATTCTAAAATATTCCCCGCATCTTTTTTCTCAAATACCTCTTACACTGTTGAAAATAATAATTATTGAATTTGTTTAAACAATTCTAATTTGTTTAATTACAAAGCATGGTTTTTCTATTTAAATATTTTTGGGCTATTACAATTTTGTATTATTGTTTTTTGACATTATAAATAAGCATAGTTTTAGCTTTTAACCCCTTTCTTTCATTTCTTTTTTGTAATATTTATGTGACCTTTTTGAAATATAATTATATTAATTATATTCTTCAACTACTTTAAATGTTTGTGTTTTTTTTTATTTATGTTTTTAACAATTAACAGTTAGAAAAATATTTTTAGAAAAAACATTATTTAAAAAGAATCACGGGTGGTTTTTTTTTTTGGTTTTTAGTTTAAAAATATTATTTGCTTTTAAATGTTTATTAAACATAAAATAACGCAATAACTTACTTTAATGCGAATAAAAACAGCTACTAATTTTTTTTTTTGGAATGACATCAATTTCCATAAGCTCTTTTTGAAGGATTTCAACTTAAATTTCCATAACCGTTATTTTCACTTAATCTTAATCCTCTCTAATGGTATCCTCCTCCTCCTGAAGAGAAATGATCTGTTGAATAAGTAAAATAAATGTCAAAATTATTTTAAGAAGATTAAAATCATAAAAGTATTAAAGATACATTTTAAAAGAATTAGTAAATATTTTGGCAGAAATTTTTTATAGAGGAACTGTTATCAGTCATACAAGGAAGG
Organism: Leucophora obtusa; assembly: GCA_949987735.1. Classification (NCBI taxonomy): domain Eukaryota; kingdom Metazoa; phylum Arthropoda; class Insecta; order Diptera; family Anthomyiidae; genus Leucophora; species Leucophora obtusa. Next base: position 52,038,178 of record OX465299.1, read on the forward strand.
TCTGTTTGTGTGGTTCCCTCAGATTTGGCTGAAATTTGGATATGTGATAGAGAAATTAGAAAAAATAACCATGTGCGGCATTTTATCTACCCAATCTCATGTTTGAGGTATAAAAAGCGGGGTCAAAAATTACCCAGTTTTTGAATTTTTTTCATGTTTGCTTCAAGGAAATGTATAAAAATTGGTTATCAAAATAAAGGTATTGTGAAGATCTATTAAATAGTGTATTAAAATTATTAGATATTTCAAATAAAAAAGTTTAGTACAATTTTCAAACTTATTTTTAGCCTCTAAATATAAATTTGGGCCGACATGTTTACAACAGAAAGTTATTTAATTTTGTTCCCTCTATCACATATCCAAAATTCATCGAAATCTGCAGTAAACCAGAAACAGACTCTCCTTGTTAGAAATATTTGAAGTAATCAAAACGGCGAAAAAAGTATGATTTCTAAAAAAATTATTTTTATACCGTACATAGCTCAATATATCCTGACTTTGTAACTGCCAAAAATAGTAGGCATAGATTCCTACTTTAAAGTATACACTCATAGAAATAAATCTGTAAAAATAGCAGAAAAAGCTACTAAAAATTTGTTAAAAATGATGCTGCAGAAAAAACTGTAAAATTAGCAGAGTTTTTTTTTATTTTTTTTTTGATAAATATTAGTAAAATAAGAACAGCAAAAATAAAACTGTTAAATTTACAGAATTTTAGTTATATTTAAGTTATTTTTTAGTTAATTAAAAATGACAAATTGTACTGTAAAATCTGCAGAAAATGTTGCTAAATATTAGTAGACGAAAAATAGCAAAAACAAACTTGTTATATCTACAACATTTTTGTTATTTTTAAGCTAAATTTCCTTGAATGCAAATAGCAGTCTTTCCTGTTAAATTAACAGAAATATTTGCAAAAAAAAAAAAAATTGAAAACTGCTGCTCAAAAAGCTCGATTTTTATTTGCATTAAAAAATATCCAAAAAACTTTGAAAATTTTAAATTTTTTCAAGGTTTTTTAGCTACTAATTATTTAGCAATTTTTGCTGATTTTAGTACGTTAATATGCTGATTTCTATTAATAAAAAATTAACTCAAATATAACTAAAAGCCTGTTTATATAACAGTTTTATTTTTGCTATTCTTATATTACTAATATTTAGCAAAATTAATCTGCTAATTTTTAGTAGTTTTAACTAAATTTTTTTAAGACTTTTTTTCTATTAGTATACCCTTGAAATATTTTGTATGCAGAAGTCTGCAAATGTATTTAAAAACAAGTGAAATTTCACTTGAAATCAGTCCCACAAACATTTTATTAAAATCACTTACTCACATTTGTTTGGTATATTTTTTCAAAAAAAAAAAATGTCTGAACAAATTATATTACAAATGCTCAGTTTTTTATGTTGCTTTTTTTTTTTTTTTTAAAGAGAAGCAACACTCAGGAAATTTTCCTATTAATTTGCCGTGTTGCTTCCTTTCGAAAGGGGATAGAGAAGAAGTGAAAGGTGGTGAAAGATGAAGGGCTTCAAATATGGCAACACTGTAATTGCGCGAGATGTTGAATTTTTAGAACAGTTGTTGCGCGCCATCTGATGGTAAGTTGGCGAACTTTGTTGAAGCTTTTTATTATATTATGTTGTATTACACTGTGAGACAAATGGTAGGGGTCAGTGATCGGGAAGGGTTCAAACTACCGCGGAAAGTTATATCGGTAAAAAAGAAGTTATACGTGTCCCGGGGTTTCGCTGGGTCACCTCTAGGAATCGAGATATATCGATTTGACCTTTGGTGGTATTTTTTTTGACATAACTCGAGAACCACTAGTCCGATTTTGCTCAAACAATTTTAAAAAAATTAAAAATTACAATTCCTTTAATCTCTATATATAAAAGAATAACGTGACTGACTGACTGACTGAAAGACTGACTGACTGACTGACTCAACATCGCCCAGCCCAAACCGCTGAAGCTAGGAAGTTGAAATTTGGTATGTACGTTCCTCTTTCGGCGTAGACGTCCGCTAAGACGGGATTTTTGGAAATTCCTACCGGAACGGGCAAAAAGGGGGAAAGTCTCCCCCTTGACGGCCTGCCAAAACCCCTTTGGCTAGAAAGCTGAAATTTTAGATATGTGTTCCTTGGAGTAGGGGCTAACTTTTCTAGAAAGTACTTTCAAGAATTTTGGACAGGGACGTTGTAAAAATGGGGGTTAAACAGCGGAAGAGAGCCCCCCTTGACGACCTGCCCAAACCGCTGGAGATAGGAAGTTGAAATTTGGTATAAAGGTTCCTCCACTATCGTAGACATCTACCAACACGGGATTTTTTTTTGAAATTTTTACAGGGAGGGGCAAAAAGGGCAAAAGTCTCCCCCTTGACGGCCTGCTCAAACTGCTGGAGCTATTAAGTTGAAATTTGGTATGTAGGTTCCTCGACCGGTGTAGACGTCCGTTGAGACGGCATTTTGAAATTCTTATCGGGAGGGGCAAAAAGGGGGAAAAAAAGTACCTTTTTCCAAAAAAGTACCTTTTCCCAAAAAAGTACCTTTTCCCAAAAAAAGTACCTTTTTCCCAAAAAAGTACCTTTTTCCCAAAAAAGTACCTTTTTCCAAAAAAAGTACCTTTTTCCAAAAAAGTACCTTTTTCCAAAAAAAATACCTTTTTCCAAAAAAAAGTACCTTTTTCCAAAAAAAGTACCTTTTCCGAAAAAGGTACCTTTTTCCAAAAAAAAGTACCTTTTTCCAAAAAAGTACCTTTTTCCAAAAAAGTACCTTTTTCCAAAATAAGTACCTTTTTCCAAAAAAAAGTACCTTTTTCCAAAAAAAGTACCTTTTTCAAAAAAATGTACCTTTTCCCAAAAAAGTACCTTTTTCTAAAAAAATGTTCCTTTTCCCAAAAAACATACATTTTTTCAAAAAAATATCTTTTTCAAAAAAGTACCTTTTCCAGAAAAAAGTACATTTTCCCAAAAAAAAGTACCTTTTTCTAAAAAAATTTTCCTTTTCCAAAAGAAGTACCTTTTCCAAAAAAAGTACCTTCTTCCAAAAAACATACATTTTTCCAAAAAAAACACCTTTTTAAAAAAATACCTTTTCCAAAAAAAGTACAAATAAATTACTTTGTAAAAACAAAGTATCTTTTTCCAAAAAATTTCGTTTTTCCAAAAAGTACCATTTAAAATAATATATAATTTCAAAAAAACTACTTTTTTTCCTCCCCCCACGGATATCTCCACTAAAACAAGGTTTCTTGATATTCGGCACTGACGTGCGCTAAGACGGGATTTTTGGAAATTCCTACCGGAACGGGCAAAAAGGGGAAAAGTCTCCCCATAAACAGTCTCACAAATTGGAAAAGTGCCTGCCCAAACCACTGGAGGTAAGAAGTTGAAATTTGGTATAAAGGTTCCTCCACTGTAGTAGACATCGACTAAGTTTGTATTTTTGGAATTCCCTACAGGATATCCCAAAAGGAAACTCGGTATGTGAGTTCCTCCTTCTGTGTAGGCGTCCGCTTAGACGGAATTTTTGAAATTCCTATCGGGAGGGGAAATAAGGTAAAAGTCTCCTCCTGACGGCTTGCCCAATCCCTTTTGGCCAACCTAAAATTTTAAATATGTATTTCTTGGAGTAGGACTAACTCACCGGCAACGTAATTTTTCTATTTTGGAACAGGAACATAGTAAAAATGTGGGTTGAAAGGGAAAAATGTCCCCAATAATGGCCTGCCCAAACCGCTTAGGCAATGCAGTTGAAATTTGGTATGAATGTTCCTCATCCATCGCAAATAGCCGCGAAGATGGAATTTTTGTAAATTCCTAAAGGGAGGGGCAAAAAGAAGAAAAGCCTCACCTTGGGGGCCGGTAAAAACCCCTTCGGCTAGAAACCTGAAGCTTAAAATGTGGGTCCCTGGAGTAAGGGCTAACTTATTAGAAAGATACTTTTTTGAATTTTGGACAGGGTCGTTATAAAATGGGGGCTCAAAAAGGGAAAGTTGCCCCTTAACGACCTGTCCAAACTGCTGGAACTAGGAAGCTGAAATTCGGTACTTAGGTTCCTCTTCCAGCCTAATTCCAACCGGGAGGGACAAAAAAAGAAAAAGTGTCCCCCTTGACAGCCTGCTCAAACTGCTGGAACTAGGAAGCTGAAATTCCCTGTCGATGGATTTTCGGAAATTCCTACCGAGAGGGGCACAAATAGTAAAAGTTGGCTAGAAACCTGAAATGTAAAACATATGTTACTTGGAGTATGGGCTCATTTACCGGGAAAGTGCTTTTTGGACAGGGACATTGCAAAAATGGGGATTAATGAAGCGAAAAGTGCCGCTTAAAGGCCTGCCCAAACCGCTGGAGATAGGAAGTTGAAATTTGGTATTAAAGTTCCTTCTCTATTGTAGACATCCGCTAAGATGAGATTTTTGTAAATTTCTACAGGTAGGGTCAAAAACAGGAAAAGTCTCCCCCTTAACGGCCTGGCCAAACTGCTGGAACAAGGGATCTTAAATTCGTTATTTGTGTTCCTTCTCCAACGTTGACGTCCCCTAAGATGGTATTTTTGGAAATTCATACCGGAGGGGTAAAAAGGGAAAAAACTTCTCCCTTGACGGACTGGCCAAACTGCTGGATATAGAGACCTAAAATTATGTATGTAGTAGGTTCCTCCTCCAACGCAGACGTCCTCTAAGACGGAATTTTTGGAAATTCCTACCGGGAGGGGTAAAAATTCTCCCCCTTGGTGGCCTAACCGAACCCTTCGGCTAGAAACCTGTAATATATAATATGTTTTCCTTGGAGTATGGGCTAACTTATCGACAAGGCATTTCTAGGACTTTGGACAGGATCGTGGTAACGTCTGCGTCTTTAGCTAGAAACCTAAAACTTAAAGAACAAGTGTATATGAAACACTAAAATTAAGAAACTAAATAGGAAACGAGTGGAATTGAAACACTACACAAGTGGAATGAAATGGATATAAACGTTGAACGAGTGGAATTGAAATTATAGACAATGCAAATGGATTGGAAGAGGGAATTACCTGTTCAAACACTATCCACGGAATATGAAACTTATGTATCATTGAAACATACTCTCCAAATTTTCTAAAAGAGAAAAAACCTTAGAAAAGGAATGGAACTTATATATTCCGATATTTAAACTTCATGTAACGAAGCACCGGTGGAAGAAACCGACGCAGTAAATTTTCCAACTGAATTTGTGAATTTACTTGAATTGCCAGGTCTACCTTTACATAAACTGGAATTAAAAAAAAAACTTTAAGACACGCTAACAACGTAGCGGGCTTTGCCCTAAACTTTAAGGCACGCTAACAACGTAGCGGGCTGCGCCCGCTAGTCTGTTCATATAACGTTTTTGTATATACTCAACAGTTTTGCCGGTAAAAATAAATGTATGAAGAAAAAAATATTTTTTGCCTAAAATATTAAAAAAAAGTAATAAACAAAAGGTTATTGATTTTTATGGTAGCGGTAACAAACATTTATTTTTACCGGCAAAACTGTTGAGTATATAGAAAAACGTTATATGAACAGATTAAAGGAATTGTAATTTTTAATTATTTTAAAATTGTTTGGGCAAAATCGGACTAGTGGTTCTCGAGTTATGTCAAAAAAAAGATGTATCTCGATTCCTAGGGGTGACCCAGCGAAACGCCGGGACACGTATAACTTGTTTTTGACCGATATAACATTTCCCGTTGGTTTCATCACATCACGATTTTGACTGTCGCATAGTATTATTTTATTTCGGTGGGGTTAAGTGCTATGGGAACACCGAAGGAGGACGCTGCGATATGTATGAGGGATAGAAAAAACTCATACATATTACTATTTTTCATAAATTGATGTTCCCTTGGTTGGGACTCGAACCCGCAACCTCACGTGTAACAGTCCAACGCGCTAAACATTACACCACAGCGCCCAGCGCTTTTATTAATCTATGTTATTAATGACTGACGAATGTAGTTAAATAAATGTTATTTTCACAAAACTGAAATACTACTTATACAACTAAAAAATTTTGACTGCCGAAGTTGCCTGAGTTTACTCAGAATCATTTTCTCAGTCGATTTGGCGATGCCCGTCCGTGTGTCTAATTTACTACAGGTCGTACTTCTGAAGATAATTGGACGAAATTTGGTATATAAGCTGTCTTCTTCGCTATGCCGTAAGGAAAAAGCCAATGGAAAATGGTTAAAATCAGTCCACCGACTATATGATACCCTACGCCAATCTGGTTAAAAGCCAACTAATGTTTGGATCCGAAATTTAAATAGTTTGAAATGGACATTTGACAAAATTTGTCTATTAAATGATAAAACAATAGAATTGCGGTACACTATTGTAATAGGCATAAATCTGTAAAAGTAGCAGAAAAAGTTTATAAAAATTAGTTAAAAATGATGCTGCAGAAAATACTGCTGAAATTATTATTTTTTTTTGTATAATATTAGTAAAATAAAAACAGCAAAATTAGAACTGTTAAATATACAGAATTTTAGTTATATTTGAGTTAAATTTTTGTTAATAAAAAACAGCAAATTAACCTGCTAAAATCAGGAAAAAAGTTTGCTAAATAATTTGTGGCCTAAAAAATCACAAAATTTTTTAAGTTTTTTTTTTAAATGTAAATAAAAATCGAGCGTTTCGAAAACAGCAGTTTACAATTTTTTTTAGCATATATTTTTGCTGTTTTTAGCAGGATAGACTGCTATTTGCATTCAACTAAATTTAGCTTAAAAATAACAAAAATTTTGTAGAGATAACAGTTTATTTTTGCTATTTTTACTCTACTAATATTTAGCAAAATTTTCTGCAGATTCTACCGTACAATTTGAGATTTTCAATTAAATAAAATTTAACTTAAATATAACTAAAATTCTGTAAATTTAACAGTTTTAGTTTTGCTGTTCTTATTTTACTAGTATTTAGCAAAAAAAATCTGCTAATTTTAGCAGTTTTTTCTGCAGCATCATTTTTAACTACTTTTTAGTAACTTTTTCTGCTGTTTTTACGGATTTATTTCTTTGAGTGTAAGAAATTTATATTTTACCCAATGTTAGGTGTATTTAAAAAAATATCGGGAATATAGTCTATATGGACAATAGGTCCAAATATGCATCGATTCTATCTGTAATCAATAGTGCTGGGACACATGTGAGTCAGCGTACTAAATTTCATTGAAATATCATCTTATTTGCGATCTGTAGCGTGCGAAGAAGCCAATTTTCAGGGGACCACTAGGTCCAAACAGGGACCGATTTATACTAAAATCAACAGGCTTCATCTTTGGGCCGATATAAGCCGGTGTACCAAATGTCATCTAAATATTTGCAACCTGTTGCGTGCGCACAAAAATGCATGGACAGTAGAGCACCCATATGTGCAAAAGTGTTATTTTTCCAGCTCCCCGCTCATTTTCGGATAGGTTGAGAGCAAAAAATAAGATATGTGCAAATATTGGGCTTCTGCGATGTAAAGCGGCCAGGCCGTTTACATTTATGTCCTCAAAATTACCCCAAAAAAGGTTCATGGATTTGTCCATCTATAACTCTTAAACTAGAAGCTTCAGGCGATTAAGTTACATAGCTGTTGTTTACACAATGAAAAGGCAAACATTTGCCTTATACAAACTTTTAACCCTCTCATGACCTTTATTGGTGTTTTAAGCGGTAAACATCAGAATTTGTGTCAAAACTAAATTTTGAATGTCTCTCATTAAATTTTTGGAGATCTGTAAATACGTATACTCTTCATAATATAATAGGAAATTTAGCATAGATTAAAAGCAAAATAAGTTTTTTTTTTAAATATTTCGTTCATTCCATGACAGAAAACCCAAAAACTGATTCTGAGTTACAGAATTTTTACGTATGTGCACTAGGAATGTGTTAAATGTGTAGGATATGTTCAACGAACTTATGTAAAACACTACGATGTACATTTTTGTGGAACTATTTAACCCTCTAACTTTGCAATTAAAGGGACTTTTGTGGCCCCGTTTTTAAAGGGGACAAAAAGACCCGTAAACTGAAGAGTTAAAGGGTTACAATTTTCCACAGGAATGATCCTCATAGTGTTTTACATGAAATGAAAGATCCACATGGTTTCCTCCTAAAATCCAGGTTTGTGGGCATTCGAGCGCCAATTCTGTATAAGTACGAAATTAACCCTTAAACACATTTTAAGTTTTGACTTATTTCTGGTATTGAACTTAAATTCTCAGCTTTGATGTCTTCAGGTACTTATAGTAGAATATCATGACAAATATTTTTGTGGAACATTTTAACCCTCTATCTTCTCAATTAAAGGGACTTTTTGTCACTTTTCAAAACGGCCACAAACGACCCAAAGTTGAAGAGTTAGAGGGTTAAAATGTTCCGCAAAAATATTTGTCATAAAATTCTACTATAAGTCTCTGAAGACATTAAAGTTTAAAATTGAGGTTCAATGCCAGAACTAAGTCAGAACTTAAAATATGTTTAAGAGTTAATTTCGTGCTTATTCAGATTGGCGCTCAATAGAGCACCCATATGTGCAAAAGTCATATTTTCTCTCCTCCCCATGCACTTTCTGGTAGATTGGGCGTAAAAAATAATATCCCTGCGAAAAGTGATCCTCTCGGATTAAAACAGGCCAGTCACCCGCGGCTTTTAGCCCTGAAAATGGACTAAAATTAGTTCAATGTTTATTTGCGTACACTCATACAAATAAGTCCGTAAAAATAGCAGAAAAAGTTACTAAAAATTAGTTAAAAATGATGCTGCAGAAAAAACTGCTAATATTAGCAGAATCAGTTTGCTTAATATTAATAAAATGAAAACAGCAAAAAAAAACTGTTAAATTTACAGAATTTTAGTAATATTTGAGCTAAATTGTTGTTAATTTCAAATAACAATTTAACATGCTAAAATTAGCAAAAAAAATTGCTGAATTGTAGTTTAATAAAAATAGCAAAAAAAAAAACTGTTAAATTTACAGGATTTTAGTAATATTTGAGCTAAATTTTTGTTAATTGCCAATTAACAATTTAACTTGCTAAAATCAGCAAAAAAATTGCTAAATAATAGTAGAATGAAAATAGCAAAAAAAAAAAACTGTTAAATCTACAAAATTTTTGCTAAAATTTTCTGAAATCAACAAAACTTTTGCAGATTACTAGTGGACTGGAAAAAGGTGAAATGAAATAAAAATTAATAAATAAAAAATAAATGTGTATTTAAAAACATACTTGGGACCAGTTTATTGAATGTGTCAATTAATTGAAATTTTTTCAATTGGCATTGTTCAATGCCTAAATGCCCATTTATAATTGATGAAAGAAGTATCTGTTTTAATATTTTAATAAAAGAATAAATTAAGAAAAAAAAATAAAAATTCACGTATTACTCATATTTATACCCTACACCACTATGTGGTCAGGGTATTATAAGTTTGTGCTGATGTTTGTAACACCAAAAACTATTGGTCGTAGACCCACCTTGTAGTATACCGATCGGTTCAGAATTTTTTTTTATTTCGATTTAACGATGTCCGTCTGTCCGTCCGTCCGTCTGTCTGTCCGTCCGTCTATCTGTCTGTCCATGCAATCTTGTGCGCACTCTACAGGTCGCAAATATTAAGATATTTTGATGAAATTTGGTACGCAGACCTATGTTGGCCCAAGGACGAACAAGTTTGATTTTGGTGAACATCGGTCCATGTTTAGACCTAGTGCCCATATAAGGGTCCTACCAAAATTATATTGTTTATACGCTGCAGGTCGTAAATATTAAGATATTTTGACGAAATTTGGTACACAGGCCTATATTAGCCCAATAACGCAGCCTATTGATTTTGGAGAACATCGGTCCATGTTTAGACCTAGTGCCCATATAAGGGTCCTACCAAAATTATACTGGTTATACGCTGCAGGTCGTAAATATTAAGATATTTTTATGAAATTTGGTACACAGACCTATATTGGCCCAATAACGCAGCCTATTGATTTTGGTGAACATCGGTCCATGTTTAGACCTAGTGCCCATATAAGGGTCCTACCAAAATTATACTGTTTATACGCTGCAGGTCGTAAATATTAAGATATTTTGATGAAATTTGGTACACAGAACTATATTGGCCCAATAACGCAGCCTATTGATTTTGGTGAACATTGGTCCATGTTTACAACTAGTGCCCATATAAGGGTCCCCCCAAAATTGGCTTGGTTACAAATTGCAGGTCGCAAATATTAAGATATTTTAATGAAATTTGGTGCGCTGACTCACATTATAAAAAATTTTGACACAAGCCTCATTTTAACCCATTCGAATTTCGGATCCAAACATTAGTTGGCTTTTAACCAGACTGGTGTAGGGTATTGTATAGTCGGCATGCCCGACTTTAACCTTTTTACTCGTTTTTTTATATTACAATGCTTTTTCTTCAATTATGTGTACATTTCATTACCATTGTTTTCATCAATGCAAATTGAAAAAAATTTAGTAGGTTTGAGGTTAAGAAGAAGAATAAACCTTCCTTTCATTGGCATTGAATGGTGATGAAATTTGGTGGCATTGGCATTGAGAATGAAAATTTCCCAACAATGTTTTTTTGTAAAAGTGGTAATATTTATAGACAATAATATGTTGACCATAACAAAATGTATTTCAGAGACCCTTCTTTTGATTTTCCTTGTTTGCTGATCGGATATGTACTTCCGAATTTATTTGAGTTTCCATTTTCACCTCTAAAGTTCCAACCACAGGAAAGGTGTGGCCGATTAAAAATATCGTATTCTTTAAATAAGCTTAAAAAGTACAATATTGGGAGGAAAAAATTAGGGTCATCCCCGTAAACTCCACTTGCTCACCATAGATACTTTTAATCACAATTTTCATATGAAAATGATTCGTCCAAAATAAACCTTGATCTTTCAAAATTAATGTATTACGATAAATAGAAAATTTTCTCATAAATTTTAATAATTTTCAACCATTTCAATTTAGCTTTATTTAAAAACTTTTTGCATTATTTTTGGCGAGTTAAAAATATGCAGTAATTTTTAGAGTCATTTAACATTCTGTTTATAAGCGCTCCAAAATTGGTGGTTTAGTTTACAAAAAAATTTGTAAAATTATCAAATCTTCTGTTAAAAATTAGTAACTGAAATTCAGCAAAATACTGTAAAGTTAGCAAATTTATTGTTAAAAATTAGTAACTAAATTCAGCAAAAATAAAATAGCAAAAAAAATTGTAAGTTAGTAATGTGGAGGTAGCAAAAAAATTAACTAAAAATTAAATTTTAACTAAAAATTAGTTAAAAATTTGTTAAGTTGAAGTACTAACAGTTTTACTAACTTTTCTACAAACTTTTTTCTATGAGTGTATAACTCTTAAAGTAAAGGTTTTACAGAAAAATACTAAATAAGCATATCTACAGATAATAACGTGGCTAGCATTTTTCTCATAAACATTTTTGATGTACAGATGACGCGTCATGGTGATTTATGTGGTTAAATACAAAGTGATTTAAACACAAATTTTGACTTAACCGATTAAATCACCATGACGCGTCATCGATACGTCAAAAATGTGTATGAGAAAAATGTTAGCCACATTATTCCCTGTAGATATGCCTATTTAATATTTTTCCGTAAAGCCTTTACTTTAACAGTTATAGCGCAAAGAAACTTTGAATTAATTTTAGTCCATTTTTAGGGCTAAAAGCCATGGGTGACTGGCCTGTTTTAATACGAGAGGACCAATTTTTCCGGGGATATTATTTTTTACACCCAATTTACTGGAAAATGCGTGGGGAGGTGAAAAAAATAACACTTTTGCAAATTCCATATACATACTTCATGGGTGGCCTAATGGACAGTCAGTCAGACAGACAGACGGACGGACGGGCACATGGACATCGGTAAATCGAAACAAAACGTAATTCTCAGCCCATCGGTATACTAAAAGGTGGGTCCACATCCAATATTTTTTTGGTGTTACAAACATCAGCATAAACTTATTATATCCTGTCCACGTAGTGGTGTAGGGTATAAAAAAGAGAAAATATTTAAAATATCGTGGAACCTAAATATTCATAAAAAATGTTTCAATACAAAATATATTTTTATAACGTCAGCTAATATGCAAAAGAATGCAACGAGCGAAGTTTTCCAAGCTGATTCTGAATATTTCCAGAACACTGTTTTGATTTTTTTTTTTTTGAAAGGAAGTGACTCTGTTAATAAAACATGGCTACCAAGCTTCATATTTTTAAGAGTATGTGAACCCTGCGCTAAAATAAATTCCCAAATTTGAAAATTTTGCAGTACCATGTTTTCTGATATAGTGACAACTTTGTTTGCCAAATATGGGTAACAGATTTCATATTTTTAAAAGTACATTAATGCTGTGTTAAAATTCAATCAAATATCTAAAAGTTTGAGCATGTCCCATACATAAATTTTATTTAAATGTTTTTACGGGACATGCTTGAAAATATCTCGACATCACGAACTAATCGATTTCTTGAAAAATCCTAAAAGTAAAAAAAAAAACAAGAAAACGGTTTATTGAATAATTTGGAGTCGGTTTTGACAACTCTATTATGATCAGAGGGAGTCCGAAAAATGAGACTTTGGTGCTCAGACGTTTTATGCCTATGGGACTACCTGCTCGTTGTTTTTGCCATGAAAATATTTTATAAATATTACTATACTTTGTATTATTTTTTTTAATTTAACTGAAATAAAGTAATAGTAGACATAATTACTGATTTAGTATAATTGAAAACCAACTAACGTAAATGTAAGATAAATTACTTATTGTCGATTATTAACAAGTGTAATAAATATTGGCAAATAAATAAAAAATAAAAACTTTAAATATTCTCTTTCAACATTTAGTTCTTTCCTATAACTATCTAGGAAAAATTTCTGCCAAATTCAATTTAAAAAAAAAATTCAATAGTATAGGTTTTTTTAAGTTTCTTATGTTATTTTTTTTTTTGTTTTGATTCAACTACTTGTTCATTTGTATGACATTCAATAAAAGCAATCTAAGATATTTCTAATAGTATTTTTTTACAGTGTATTTCAGCTAAGGCACAGTGTATGTGGGAAATAAAGTTCTGAGTTTTTAAAAAATATTTGTCATACTTACTTGCGTGATGAATATATGTTGAAGCCTTAAAATATCCTTATTTATTTTCTTTAAATCCACAACAAAATATTTTTTTAGAATTAAGTTTTTTTTTTTTGTATTTTTTTATATTAAAAAATTTTAATTTGTGTTTAACAATTCAGCTAGATGTGAGGTATTTTTAATTTTAGTATTTTGAAATATTTTTTTTTTTTGCTTTAATTGATTTGGTAAAGAAGTTTTTCTTGTTTTTTAAAATTCTGGAAATTCGTCTAAAAAACAAAAATTTTGTTAAACAAATTTTAATGGGAGCTTTAAACTAAAAGTATTGCATGTGCCTCGGGTTACAGTAAAACAATCAATTTTAATGGTTTCAATTTCATTTGTTCTTTTGTTTTTTGCTTTTAAATTAAAAAATCCATTTTTTTATATTTTAAGGGGTTTGGTTACTCTATGAGGGGTGCTTTAGTGCTTCTTATATGATTGGTTGTTGCAAAGAGCTTCGGGAGCTGGTTTTTGAATGCACAGCTGTTTTATTTTGAGGTTTATTATAAATGGTTTTTGGAGTTGTTGTTTGAATTTGTTTTAATATTTTTTTTTTTATATTTCAATAATTGATTCAGTTGGTCAGAGTTGTTGTTTGTTTGATTGATTGGTTATTTTAGTTTTGGTTTTGGTTTGGTGTTGTTTTTGTGAGTGAGGGGAATGGAAAATAGGAAAAATGGTTTCAATATTAATTTTTTTCAAATATAATTTTAAATTGTAAATTTTAACTTTAACTATGAATATTAACGATTATTGCTGTATATAACATTTACATTTAGAGAAAATTTATTTTGTACAGATTTTTATTGTTTTTATAAGTAAAATGTTTGTTTTACATGAATGAGGGGGGAAAACGATTGAATGATGAAAAAAATTTCAAAACTTACACTTAGAAGAAAATTTAAGAAAAAAAAAAAAAACAAAAAATATTGTGCTTAAATAAGTTTAACTTACCTTTTTAAAATCATGGTAATGTGTTTTCTTTAAGAAAAATTTCTTTCCTTTATTTCTCTATTTTACTTAATTTTGTATTCATCTAGAAATTGCCCTTAGGGATCATTTCTAAGAATTTATTGTACTCGCTATTGTTGTAAAATATCTATGAATACACAGTCAGAAAAATACAAACGGGAAAGCGATGGCAAAGTACTTGAACGGGTGGTCCAAGTACTGGCAAAAAGTGCTATCCTATTCCCAAAATGATAACATCATTAGACAAAAGGACCGGCTGTTCAAAAAGCGCCGGAAAAGCACTGGAGAAACAAAATTTTTGAACGTTGGCAAAACCAGATTAAAGGAATTGTAATTTTTAATTTTTTTAAAATTGTTTGAACAAAATCGGACTAGTAGTTCTCGAGTTATGTCAAAAAAAAATATATATCTCGATTCCTAGGGATACGTATAACTTGTTTTTGACCGATATAACATTTCCCGTTGGTTTCATCCCATCCCGATTTTGACTGTCGCATAGTGTTACATATTAAACATTTTTTTGGTTTATAAAATCAGTTTTTTTGATTGTGGAAAAGCTCTTTTTTTAAGACCAACTTTTTTTTTGCTTTCCCAACGCTGGCTGATAAGCCAAAAAAAATGTTTAAACTAAAAAAAAAAATAAAAATCTTTTTTTTTGCTTGTAACCGGATTTGAACTCGGATCCTTCTGACCACAAACTTTTTTTTAACGATGCGTCAGCATTTTTATAAAATCATTGCTCTACCAGTGAATTGATTTTTGTACCGCTGGCAATTTCTGACTAGGTAGCACTGGATAACCAGTAGTTGCAAACCTTGGCATAGCACTCTAAGCCCATGTTTGCCAGGGTGTGATCTGTCAGTCATTTATTTTTAACACCGTGTTTACCCAGTGGTATGCCAGTGCTTGATTTTTTGTACTACTGGCGATTTCTGACTGGGTAGCTACATTTCTGTTTAAATGTAGAGATACAACCTTGCGGTTTGTTCTGCGTTTTTTTTTATATGGAGTTTTGACAATTAAAAACGCACTGCGGATTCTCTCTAAATTAAAACTTAATTTAATTTCTCTGCGTTTTCTCTATGTTCATTCTCACTCTCACTACAGTGTTCCCATATTTTCAAGAAAAGTTGAAACGATTGAACTTTTATTTTGAAAAATCATTGTTTTTCATGTTTATTTCTAGTTTCGAACTCATTTAGCATATCATTTCAATTTAATAATATTTGCCGAAGTTAAAATGAAAAAAATATAAAAAATTAAAAATTTTTATATACTGAAACAAAAACCTCATTTTCCATCTTTGGTGCTCTCCACACATACACTAAATGTACACACACATACATGTAAAGAAAGTGTGAATGTATGTATAAAAACAACCGTCACCGCAGCCGCAGTCATTTAATTTATTTTTTCTTCCGCAGCGGAATCCGCAGCCGCAGCCGCAAGTTTGTATCTCTACTCTAAGTCACATACTTCTTGGGGATTTTATTTTACTAACCTTATACATTCATCTGCCTGAGGAATCATCAATGAATGGAAACTAAACAAAATAGTGATGTTGATTTAATCAAAACATAATCGTCATTCGAATACATTCAGTATTCGTAATATTAAACTGTCTTTAAAATATTACTTTACACTATTACATAGCCAAGAGATATGGTATAAAAATCAGGGATGGCAGGCAACACCGCTAAAATACCGTTATCGAATCAAAACCCTTTCAACTGACTACCGTTACCCTTAAAATACCGTTACCGAAATAACTGAAATACCGTATTTTTCGTACTTTAAGTTGGTAAATTGTTTCTGTTTTTAATCTTGTTTGTTTTTTATAAAACAATTTCGGGATGCATCGAAATAACTGACTACCGTTATCCTTAAAATACCGTTACCGAAATAACTAGAAAACCGTTATCCTTAAAATACTGATACCGAAATAAATGAAATAGCGTTACCCTTAAAATACCGTTACCGAAATAATCTAAAATAGCGTTACCCTTACCGATAACCGCATCGTTTCGGTTACCATCCATGATTGTTTCTGTCATGTTTTGATTTATTATAAATAATTTTTATTGATAAAATCTTGAAAAAAACATTATTCACCTATGTTTAACCGGTCAATCGTTTACTAATTTTATGAATCACTAACAATTTATTTGATAGTGGAGACACTTTAAATAAGGGTGTTGCCAGAATAAAACGAGAAATTAACAAACTGTTATTTAACGATTATGCATGACATTTTTTAATAAACGTTTAATAAGGAAAATCTACACGTTAGCAATTGTATTTCTTAAAGGAAAATTAAGAAAAGTTTGTGCATTATAGCCCTAATGTTTATAATATTTTCATTATAATTAAACCTATTACGGCAAAACTTTCTAGAAAGTAACGCGAAGAAGTTACGTTATGTGTAGATATGTATAACCGTTGAGTTTTCACGTCGATAATACAGGCCAACGATGAAACATTTTTTTAATAACTTTAGTTAATTTCTGTGATGTAATTTGGTATGCTGATTCCATCAATTTCATCAATTATTTTGTAAAGAAGACTTGGGGAATTTAAAATGGAACAGTACACAATTGAACAACGTGGCCTTAAAAATTTTTCCAACATTGTCCGATATCGAATACCAGCAATGGAAACAGCGACACCGTGTTCATTTTTAAAAACATATGGCCCAATTATCCTTTTCGACGAAACACCGCACCAAACAGTATACTTAAGAGGGTGTAACTGTCGCTGTTGTCCGTAGCCCTTATCCTGCAGTTTTGCCTATTAACGAACCCATTTAATTGGAAATGGGCTTCGTCGCTCATAATTAAATTATGAATAAAATCATGATTTTCTTCAATTGTCCAATTGTGTACTTTTCCATTTCAAATTCCCCAAGTCCTCTTTACAAAATACTGAAAAAAATTAAAAAAAAAATAATAAAAAACTCAAACCCCTTCGGTAATTTTGGGCCACTCTGTACATACCCTACGGGGAAAGGGACCGGTCCCAGATGACACGCAGGATAGGTCCCAAGGGGGCAGAGACAGGTCGTTGATCGGTCTTTTTCTTTGAAAGAGACATATCACTTTAACATGGCGTTGTCATTGGAAATGACGTATTGCCACAGATTAGACACCTTTCGACATGTCGCAGGTCTAGCCCCAAAGGACATGTCGCCTAACTGACTTAAAGAGACATGTCACCAAACTAACCAAAAAGGATCCGTCAAAGAATGAGTCACACTTTGTATATTTTGTGACATGTCACCCAACTAACCTAAAAGGAACTGATACAGAACCAGTCCCATTACAAAACTGACAAAAACAGTAACAAAACTGAGGTGAATGGGAATTGTTATGGTTTTGGTATTATAAGTAAAATTGTCAGAGCAAATCCTTGACAAAATTGTTATGTAATAAAAAGCACAAATATTTTCATTTGTCAACAAATTAAAATATAAAAATTTGTTTTTTTTTTGAAGAATTTTGGTATGTTTTTTCAAAGAAATAAAATCTTAAATACATATTCCTTTTTTAAGATGTTCTTTTAAGATATAAGATATATATATGCGTCGAACCTTTTACCGATTCTAAAATTCCTGTAAAATCCTCCAAAAGATTGGAGCTGAAGTTGTTAGCAATAAGCTCAGGGTTCCTGATGCTAAAATTTAAAGAAAATTCCAGGTGCTTGGAACTAGAACTAAAATTCTTCATTGAACTTACGAAAAAATTCTATGAAATTGTTCATCATGAAGGATAATTCCATCAGTGTACTGGGAAACCGACCAATTGTGGGTGCTGTGGTGTAATGGTTAGCGCGTTGGACTCTTACACGTGAGGTTGCGGGTCCGATCCCTAACCAAGGCAACATCAATTTATGAAAAATATATGTAAATATGTATGCATTTTTCTATCCCTCATTCATAACGCAGCGTCCTCCTTCGGTGTTCCCATAGCACTTAACCCCACCGAATTAAAAACTATAACAGGGCTATGAACTAAAAAGCTTCAACAAAGTTCGCCAAATCACCATCAGGTGGAGCGCAACAACTGTTCTAAAATTCAACATTTCGCGCAATTACAGTGTTGCCCTTCATCTTTCACCACCTTTCACTTCTTCTCTATCCCTTTTCCAAAGGAAGCAACACGTTAATTAATAGGAAGAATTTCCTGAGTGTTGCTTCTCTTAATAAAAAAAATAAAGTCTTACTTGTGGGCTTTTTATAACACATTTATCCAGTTAAGTGATATGTCCTCTTTGCACCAGTCTTGGGGCCAGTATAATTGACAGCGCTTAACCCATAGAAATAATAAATTATACCAGTCCTGCGACAAGACCATCTTTAACCACTCACGGGATAGGTACTTTGATCATCATTTCACCAGTCACGAGGCCAGTCCTTTAATATAATTGGCACTGCTTAACCCACAGCAATAGTAAATTATACCAGTCCTGCTGCAAGTCCTTCTTTAACCAGTCACGGGATACGTACATTGAGGGCAATTTAGTGGTATGTCCTCTTTTTACCAGTCACGGGATAGTTACTTAGAGGACGATTAAGTGGTATGCCACCGTTTCACCAGTCATGGGACTAATCCTTTAAGTATAATTGTCACTGCTTAACCCACAGCAAAGGTAAATTATACCAATCCTGTGACATGTCTTGATTTAACCACTCACAGGATAGGTACTTTCAGGGCAATTGATCCCTCATTCCCCGTAGGGTAGTTAAGGCGAAAATACAGCAAATATAAAAATTGTGTCAGTGTCAAAAAAAAAAAAAAAAAATCAGGTAAATTGAAAATTTAATTATATTTTCAGAACACAGTAATTTTGTATATTAAAAATTTACGATTTTTTTGATATTTTTAAATTTATGCAAAGTGTAGTTAAATATAAAAAGTTTCAAGAATTTTCCAATGCAAAAAAAATGAAAACCGCTAAATATTTATGTGAAAACTTATTAATTTTTTATTTAAGAATTAGAATGGAACGTTTTGTAAAAAAAACATTCAAAAAATGTTCCAAGAGTTATTAAAAAAATTTTAATGCCAGTTTTTTCTCCAGATGTCTTCTACCTAAGTTCTACAGAGCTAAACTAACTTTTGATAAACTTTCTTGATTTGGACCTATAACTGAAAAATGATCTTCAGATCTCGCTGTTTTCCAGCATTTCAGAGTTTTAGTAAAAACTAAAAAAATGGGACTAAAAATTATCTTATATGAAAGTTCTGGCAGCTAATAATCATAAAAATGAAATTGAAATTAAAAAATTAAAAATGGCGGATCCAGTATGGCAGGACTAAGTTTTTATTTTTAACCCTTCGACAATCGATTTCTAATGTCTATGAATTTTGTAATTTTGTAAACAAAAAAAAATTTTTTTTTGAATCTATGGTTTTGCAATACCCACTTGCGGAGATATTTGTAACTAAAGTTTTAACTTTTAAATCTGGCGGTCCCGAATGGGTTAAGATTTTTTTAAACATTTTAATTTTTCAATAGTTTTTTTTTTAATATTATCTATCACACGATTTGACCAGTTAGACCAAAATGTTTACGTACGATCCTTCCCCTTTATTTTTGACCTCTTAAATTTTATAAAAAGTTGTATGTTGTTGGTAAAATAATGAAAATAGGACATTTATAAATAAATAATAAGGTAGTTCACAAGGGGTGTGCTATTTGTTGTATCGTCGTATCGTCCTAACAAAAAACAGAGTTGTTAAAATGTAAATTGAAAATATGCAACATTTGAGAATAGCACGATACAACATTTTTTCGTATGTTTAGTGTCCTATGTTTAAGTGTGCTAACAAATAGGAAATTGTTGTTAAAGTCAAATAAAAATTTTCGCAACTCTGTTTTGTGTTAGGACGATACAACGATGCAACAGATAGCACACCCCTTGTGAACAACCTAAATTTTTTAAAAAATATTCTCGGATGCGGATTTTTTTTTACAAATTTTTTAAATATAAAAAATTTTGAAAATGCACAAAAATATATATAAAAATCAATGAAATCTTTAAAACATGTAGGCCCTGAATAAAAAAGTTCTGTTGGCTAATACTGCTTATGAAAATGTTTAGTACTACCCTACGGGGAATGAGGGATCAATTGCCCTGAAAGTACCTATCCTGTGAGTGGTTAAATCAAGACATGTCACAGAATTGGTATAATTTACCTTTGCTGTGGGTTAAGCAGTGACAATTATACTTAAAGGATTAGTCCCATGACTGGTGAAACGGTGGCATACCACTTAATCGTCCTCTAAGTAACTATCCCGTGACTGGTAAAAAGAGGACATACCACTAAATTGCCCTCAATGTACGTATCCCGTGACTGGTTAAAGAAGGACTTGCAGCAGGACTGGTATAATTTACTATTGCTGTGGGTTGGGACTGGCCTCGTGACTGGTGAAATGATGACATACCACTGAATTGTCCTCAAAGTACCTATCCCGTGAGTGGTTAAAGATGGTCTTGTCGCAGGACTGGTATAATTTATTATTTCTATGGGTTAAGCGCTGTCAATTATACTGGCCCCAAGACTGGTGCAAAGAGGACATATCACTTAACTGGATAAATGTGTTATAAAAAGCCCACAAGTAAGACTTTATTTTTTTTATTAAGAGAAGCAACATTCAGGAAATTCTTCCTATTAATTAACGTGTTGCTTCCTTTGGAAAAGGGATAGAGAAGAAGTGAAAGGTGGTGAAAAATGAAGGGCAACACTGTAATTGCGCGAAATGTTGAATTTTAGAACAGTTGTTGCGCTCCACCTGATGGTGATTTGGCGAACTTTGTTGAAGCTTTTTAGTTCATAGCGCTGTTATATTATTTAATTCGGTGGGGTTAAGTGCTATGGGAACACCGAAGGAGGACGCTGCGATATGAATGAGGGATAGAAAAACGCATACATATTTACATATATTTTTCATAAATTGATGTTGCCTTGGTTGGGGATCGGACCCGCAACCTCACGTGTAAGAGTCCAACGCGCTAACCATTACACCACAGCGCCCACAATTGGTCGGTTTCCCAGTACACTGATGGATTTATCCTTCATGATGAACAATTTCATAGAATTTTTTCGTAAGTTCAATGAAGAATTTTAGTTCTAGTTCCAAGCACTTGGAATTTTCTTTAAATTTTAGCATCAGGAACCCTGAGCTTATTGCTAACAACTTCAGCTCCAATCTTTTGGAGGATTTTACAGGAATTTTAGAATCGGTAAAAGGTTCGACGCATATGTATATCTTAAAAGAACATAATAAAAAGAATATGTATTTAATATTTTATTTCTGTGAAAAAACATACCAAAATTCTTCAAAAAAAAAACAAATTTTTATATTTTAATTTGTTGACAAATGAAAATATTTGTGCTTTTTATTACATAACAATTTTGTCAAGGATTTGCTCTGACAATTTTACTTATAATACCAAAACCATAACAATTCCCATTCACCTCAGTTTTGTTACTGTTTTTGTCAGTTTTGTAATGGGACTGGTTCTGTATCAGTTCCTTTTAGGTTAGTTGTGTGACATGTCACAAAATATACAAAGTGTGACTCAGTCTTTGACGGATCCTTTTTGGTTAGTTTGGTGACATGTCTCTTTAAGTCAGTTAGGCGACATGTCCTTTGGGGCTAGACCTGCGACATGTCGAAAGGTGTCTAATCTGTGGCAATACGTCATTTCCAATGACAACGCCATGTTAAAGTGATATGTCTCTTTCAAAGAAAAAGACCGATCAACGACCTGTCTCTGCCCCCTTTTGACCTATCCTGCGTGTCATCTGGGACCAGTCGCTTTCCCCGTAGGGTACTTACCCAAATCGGATACAATTAAAATTGGATCCACCAGTTAAAATATTATCCACCATTTTGCATTTAAAATTCTATCATTTGTCATTCGTTATCAGCGGAATAATTTATTTTCCAATACATTACAATGTTGAATTTATGGCTGACATATTGAATCCGCCACCCTAGTAAAAATGATTTTTATATAATCATATATGATTTTTATATAATCATTTATGATTTTATACAATTATAACTTTTCGAGTATTGTGAAACATATATTTGTATATGATTATATCAAAAGATATTTAATTATATAAAATTATATTAACCAGATCCACCATTTTCCTTATCAAATCATGTATGGGTTAATATAATTATATAAAAAATATATTATTTGATCCGAAAAATGGTGGATCTGGCTAATATAATTTTATATAATTAAATATCTTTTGATATAATCATATAAAAATATATGTTTCCCAAAACTCGACAAGTTAAAAGTGTATAAAATCATAAATGATTGTATAAAAATCATATATGAATATATAAAAATCATTTTTACTAGGGCATATTCAATTTTTAAAATTTAATTATATTCGTGATCTGCTTCCTAAAATCTTCCCCAGGTAGATATTTTAAGTAAATCAGACAACATAAATTTAATTACAAAAGTTGTTTATCGCCATATTGGATTCGCCATTTTGAATTTAAAAATTTTAATTTCAGATTTATAATCAGCCGTCCCTAAACCTATATAATCGTTTTTTTTGAGATCCAATATATTAAAAACTAAAAACTCCATGGTCGCCATTTTGGATCCGCCATTTAAAATTAGAAATTTTTTAATTCAAATTCGTGATTAACAACTGCCAAGCCCCACTTTGTGATACTTTTTAGTCACATATACACAATATTATAGTTTTGGCAAAAATCCGTTGATGCTGGCCCACAGTGCGCTGATATAATTATATTGAGATATAATTATATCTAACTTTTATTTAAACATTTTATGGTCTATTAATCTCTTAATAGAAAATGTTATGAATTAAAATTGTCAACTACTTTCGCTGTAAATAAATACATGGAAAACAAAAATCGTTATTTTACAGTATTTAAAATTAAGAAAAATTTAAACTTACCTTTAAAGACAAACAAAATGAAAACAAAAAACACATTTAAAAAATTGAAATAAAATAATTTCATATTTTTACTCTCAAATCATTTTAAATTAATATAATAAATACTAAATATAATAAATACAATAAAACCACATCATGCTGGGTTTTAGAAAAAAGAATAATATTAAACAAAGACTACAAAAAAAAATCTTTAGAAAAATTTCTAACAAATAGAATACACAAAAAAAAAACATTTAATATTTTTGTGCAAACACAATTTTGGTGAACAGTGTAAAATTCGATTTTAAACGATTTTCTATTGAGCTATGCAACTACTAGAATCATTAGAACTTGTTGTGGTAGGGGTTAAAGTTTTATGTTTCAATTTTGAACGTGTTGTATTGGAAGTGCCACAAAAACCGGTACCATTATCACTTGAACTACTACAACTGCTGCTGCTGCTGTTAGCAGCTGGTATTTCTCGATTGGTATTGGCTAACGATGGTGGCACTGTAGAGGGAGAAGTTTTCCAAATACGCCATTTACGTTGCCATATCGATGAGGGTTGGCACGTTTCTTCTTCTTCGTGGTTACTGCTAGGGGGTACAGCTGTTGTGTTTGGTGTTGTGGCTGCTTGTAAGGATTTTGGTAAGTTGGGTACAGCATTACAAATATGACCCCAAGTAGCTTGATTACTTTGAGGATGTAATAATATTTGAGTATGAACTTGTTTAACAATACGATGATCATAATTTTCAACAATTATTATGGGATTTGGTCTTCTTAAAGAACCTTGTTGTAAGGAAGGGAAATTAACGGGCGATGGTGGTGACGGTGTTTGCAGCTGCTGCTGGCGATTTAGGGGTTGCTGTATATGAACATTAGAAAATGATTGTGGTTGCAGTGAATGACAGTTACGTGTTTGCCATAAACGTGATTTTAAACTACGCCATCTAAAGAAACTTCTAAATCTTAAACGACGATCATTACTCAAGGCATCCGAATTACACGAGGCAGAAGTTTGTAATTGTTGTAAATCTCTGACAAGATCAGGCTGATGACGATTTGTATCATTGAACGAATTAGTGTAATCCTTTTGTCCCTCTTCTGGCGTGGAGGCCAATACCTGATGATGTTGGTGTTGGTGTGATTGTTGTATTTGTGTGCTAGTATTATGATTTAAATGATTTGCAGTGGTAGTTTTAGTTGTAATGGTAGTTATTGTGGCAGGGGGAGCAGGATTTTGTCTTTGGGAATTGTGTAAACTGTTTTCATTATTACCACTGTAATTATAATGAAGTGCTTTGCAACTACTTGTAATCCATGCGTGCATAGAAACAGGACGTAAACGTTGTGTGACTGTTGTTGGCTGTTGATGTTGTGTATGTGTTCGAGCTTGTGATTGTGGACATTGCATGCTAAGTAGTGGTAGTGCTAGTCTATGAATTTGATCAGAGGATGCTGATAACATACCTGTACGTTCATCATGATAATCATCATCATCCGAAGATTCCAAACGATCCTCTACCAAAGATGTTTGTCTTGAAAGACCCTGTTTTAGGCGTGTTGATTTTTTTTGTTGGTGTTGATTGTGATGATGTTTTGATTTTTTTTTATAATTTTTGTGTTGTGTGCAAGTGTTGTTTTTTTAAATATTATTTTTTAGTTTTGTTTTTTTAGGGAGGAAGAAGAAATGAAAAAAAGAAGCCAAAATAATAAGGATATGGTGTTTTTTTCTTCAATATTAATCATATGCAGTTATAAAAGGTTTGTCAAATCGGGTCTTTTTTTGTGAATTATTCGTGGCTTAAGTCAGAAATTATCAAAGAAATTTATTGACGTAAGAAATATTTAAGACAATAATCATTGTTAGTTCTGACAATAAAACTGACCCCTAATGAAGAAACATGGAAACCGGGATGTACAAACTGACTGTTCTCCGACATGTTCGCCGAGATGAATTAGTTCAAATGCGTTCGCTAGCGTTAGCAAACGCTTCATGGAAAAACTATCTCGCGAACGCTACGGAAAAATCTTTATCAAATGAGGGAAGCGTTTGCGGCTCACGTAACCATTGTGTTCAAATTTTTTCGGAGTGTTCATGAAATAACTTTTACAAGAAGCATTCGCGAACGCTGGAGTGCGCGTTTGAGATAATTCGTCCCGGCGAACATATCGGAGAAAAGTCAGTTTGCACTTCTTCGTTTCCATGTTCTTTGCCCTAAACGATTTGTACTGACGAGTGCAATATTTGTTAACAGAATGTTAGACTATTGAAATTTTGGTGTCACAGTCTTATTACTGTTACTCAAACTGATTTTCAATTGAAAAAAAAAACAAAACATTTGGTTACCACAACCGAACTATTCGATAGGCAACAGATTCGGTTATTGACAAGAATGTGCTTTTTCAATGAGGCCCTTTAAATACATACAAAAAAATGTTGTTCAACTTTTTTCAATTAAAACGATTTGTTAAATTATTTCAAAAGGTGTCAATTAAAAATTAATCCAATAGATTAAATAATTGCTCAAAACTGCAATTTGCTTGACATTTTTTTTTATTCTACCACTCACAAGCATTTCATGAAACAAGAGAAAAACATCAGCATATTGTTTTTGTTTTTCATTTGTTTTATATATGTAGTTGTTTTTATAAATGTTAATGGATAAGTAACAGGGATGATAAAGTTGGTACTATAATACTATTAGAACCTCATTTTATAGTACTATTAGAACCTCAAAACGACTATGGTACTCCTTAGCATTATTTGATACCATTTTAAATTATTCAAAATAAATAGTAAAAAATCGTATGAAACGTAAGGTTTTTAAAATTTTTCAAAAAAATATTAAACATTTATTTGAATTTAAGAGAAAATCTTTAAGTTGTTGTTTTTTGTTTAGTTATTTGTGCGGTAACTTCATTTTTAAATTGTGCGGTAACTTCATTTTTAGTAAATTGGACATGTTCGGGCATGTTGTTTGTTTTAATACCCAATCCCTATATAGTTTTTTTTAATTATAAGAAATAAATTAAAAAAAAAAGATTAAAATTTTATAATTTTTGACCCCGCTTTTTAAATATTAAAGATAAGACTGGGACGCTAAAAAGGTAACTTCGAAGAAGAAAGAACAAAATGCACTATACAGAGTGGAGTGGATCTATATTACATTTTGAACCTTCCCAGGTAGAAAATTACAAAGGGGCCAGCACTGGCAAAGCACCGAAATGGGTGGTATGAGTGCTTGTTAACAGCGCTTTCCCAACACCCAAATGATAACACCGTTCCACGGTGGTGCTAATGCTTTACCAAACCCTGGGAAAGCACCCATAAACATAAAAATCAAATGCTTTGCCAACGCTCAAATAAAAAAATTCAAGTGCTTTCCTGACACCCAAATGATAACACCGATCTATTTAATGCTTTGCAAAGTATTGAGATAGCACCAAGAAACATAAAAATCAAGTGTTTTCCCTGCCACCAAATTATGAGCCGTCATCACTGAAGAATTTTAAATTACTCTAAAAATAGACGATTCTTGGAGTTATTCCATTGTGGAGTCAAAAATTATTTAAATACCCAGTCAGAAAAATACAAACGGGAAAGCGGTGGCAAAGCACTTTAACAGGTGGTACAAGTACTGGCAAAAAGTGCTTTCCCATTCCCAAAATGATAACATCATTAGACAAAAGGACCGGCTGTTCAAAAAGCGCCGGAAAAGCACTGGAGGAACAAAATTTTTAAACGTTGGCAAAACGCTGGCAAAACCAATAAATAGGTGGTCTGGAAATATTTTTTACAAAATAAAATTTAAAAAAGTTCATATGTATTTTTTTTGGTCCTGCCGTGATTTGAACCCAGGCCGTCAGATTGGCAGACGATTGCTCTACCCACTGAGCTAACGTGACATATAATATTTGATGGATAAACACATAAATGTGTGATAATAGCTGGACAACTACTGGCTGTGCCAAAATGCTAGTACTGGTAAACAATTTTTTGTAACTAATATGCCAGTGTTGGGAGGGCAAAAAAATGGTCTTGAAGGAGCTTTCCCACAAACAAAAAAATTGATTTTATAAAACAAAAAAATTTTAAATTAAAAAAAATCCAAAAAAAATTTTTTGCTTGCAACCGGATTTGAACTCGAAATCTCCTGACTAAAAACATTTTTTAACGAAGCGTCAGCATTTTTATAAAATCAATTGTCTACCAGTGAATTGATTTTTGTACGCCTGGTAGCATTGGCTAGGTAGCACTGGATAACCACTGGTTGCAAACCTTGGCGTATCACTCAATGCCAATTCTTTGCCAGTGGTTTTTTTATAAACCACCGAAATTTTTGTAAAACAAATACTGGTAAAACGCTTTTTGCAAACGCTGGCAAAGCGTCCAAAATGAGTCTTCTGGTAGTCATTTATTTTTAACACCGTGGTTAGCCAGTGGTATGCCAGTGCTTGATTTTTTGTACCACTGGCGATTTCTGACTGGGTAGTCACTCTTTTGGAGTTTCTTTTTCAAAAACAATATAATGTTATAGGAAAACAAGTGCTGGGAATTCACCCTTTTAAAGCGTTGGGAGGGCGTCCAAATTTAGTGCTTGGCCAGTACTTCTTTTTGTAAGACCGCGGTCTACTTGCGCTTTGCCAGTGCTTCTTTTTTGTTACCACACATAATTTCCACCTGGGTTGTTTTAATGTACAAAAGAACCTTTATATATGTACGTTTTTTGTTAACTTATAATAAAAAAAAATTTAAAAAAGTACTATGCGGGTCGAAAAAGTACTATTTTTTAAGCAGGTTGGTACTATTTTGAAAATCCCATTTATCATCCCTGATTAGTAACTAATATTTTAAATTATTTTTTATAAAATTTTATAAATTCTCGTTGCCCGTGTAAAAAAGTTTAGATCTAACCAGATCTTTTTGGTTCTCAATAGATATGATTCAATCTAATTAGATCCTGTACCAGATCACATCAAATATGATCAGATATGGCATATGTGATAATACCTTTTGGCAAGATCTGATAAGATCTAGTGCCAAATTTGTTCAAATCTAAAGTGATCTGGACTAAATGCGCAAGATATGCCTAGATCTGATCAGATCTAATTAGATCTCAAATTTGTCCCCAATTTTGAGATCTGATTAGATCTGGTAAGATCTACGAAGATCTGGCCAGATATGCCTAGATCTGATCAGATCTAATTAGATCTCAAATTTGTCCCCAATTTTGAGATCTAATTAGATCTGGTAAGATGTGTTGAGATCTGGCCAGATCTGATCTTTATTACACGGGTGAGTTTATTATTTTAATTTTGCCATATTAAATCTGAATATTCATTTATTCCAAAACATTACTATAAAATAGTAATGTAATTTTTGAAATTTTGTTTAAAAAATTTAAATTTTTTTTAAACAAAAAGTTTTCAAAAAAAATTTTAACAAATTAAAAATTTTTGAAATTTTGTTTAAAAAAAATTTGAAAGTTTTTTCAAATTCAAAAAAATCGCTTAAAAATAAATTAAAAATTATTTTTTTTTAATCAAACATATTTTTTTAGTTTTCAAAAAAATTTTAACACAGCCTTACGCCTCAGAAAAAAGAATAAAATTAATTTCTACGAGAGAACTTTTCACATAAGGATAAATAAATCTATCAACTGAATGAAAATTGCAAGTAGGTTTTATTTTAATGAAATTCATCTAAAAATAAAGAAGTATATTTTTTTATAGTTGGCATGGCAACTACCACCAACTAGTCTTATTTAGAAGTTATACAATATTGATAAATTTTTAATCCAATGGATTAATTTTTAACCAAATCCATATAATGTGTTTTTTATAAGGTATATAATATTGATCAATTTTTAATCCAATGAATTAATTTTTAATCAAACTCATATAAAAAACCAATAAAAATCCTAATCAAATGTATCATTATTTTATTGAAATTTTATTCAATTAAAGAGCTAAAAATTTTTAATTGAATGAACAATTTTCGTGATTGGAGGAATTTCAACGATAAAATTTATTGAATAGGCGGTTTTCATGATTGAAATTAGTTTTTATTTTTTTGTGTGTAGTACCAATTAATTTTAAATCTTTCGAATTTATATAGATTAGATCACCCATATGTGAAAAAGTGTTATTTTTCTAGTTCCCCGCTCATTTTCGGATAGGTTGAGAGTAAAAATTACCATAAAAAACGTTCATGGATTTATCCAGCTACAACTCTTAAACTAGAAGCTTCTGGTGGTTAAGTTACATAGCTGTTGTTTACACAATGAAAAGGCAAACAATTTATTTATACAAACTTTTAACTCTCTCATGACCATTAGTGGTGTTTTAAGCGATAAACATCAAAATTTGTGTCAAAACTAAATTTTGAATGTCTCTCATGTAATTTTGACGATCTGTAAATACCCTACGGGAAATTTTAACAAACTGTCACCGAACTGGCCCCTTTATATGAAATAGACTGGTCACTTTTACATGGCGTTGTCATAGGAGGTGGAAATTGACCCCTTGTGACATGTCACAAGACAAATCCCAGGACAGGTCCCTGAAATTGAGAGTTCAGTTATCTGTCCTAGGATTTGTCTTGTGACATGTCACAAGGGGTCAATTTCCACCTCCTATGACAACGCCATGTAAAAGTGACCAGTCTATTTCATATAAAGGGGCCAGTTCGGTGACAGTTTGTTAAAATTTCCCGTAGGGTACGTATACTCTTCATCATATAATAGGAAACTTAGCGTAGATTAAAAGCAAAATAAGATTTTTTTTTAATCTTTTGTCCATTCGATGACAGAAAGCCCAAAAACTGATTCTGAGTTAGAGATTTATTACATATGTGCAGTAGGAAACCATGTCAATATTCCATTTTGGGTATAGGATGTGGTCAGCAAACTTATGTAAAATACTACAAGGTACAGTTTTGTGTAACTATTTAACCCTCTAAATCTTCAATTAAAGGGACTTTTTTGGTCCCGTTTTAAAAAGGGACAAAAAGACCCGTAAGTTGAAGAATTAGAGGGTTTTAAAATATTCCACAGGAATGATCCTCATATTATTTTACATGAAATGAAATATTCACATGGTTTCCTCCTAAATTCCAAGTTTGTGGGCATTTGAGCGCCAATTCTGTATAAGTACGAAATTAACCCTTAAAACACATTTTAAGTTTTGACTTATTTCTGACATTGAACTTAAATTTTTAACTTTGATATCTTCAGAGAATTATAGTAGAAATTCACGACAAATATTTTTGTGGAACATTTTAACCCTCTAACTCTTCAATTAAAGGGACTTTTTGCCACTTTTCAAAAACGGTCACAAACGACCCGTAAGTTGAAGAGTTAGAGGGTTAAAATTCTCCACAAAAATATTTGTCATGAAAGTCTACTATAAGTCTCTGAAGATATCAAAGTTTAAATTTTAGGTTCAATGTCAGAAATAAGTCAGAACTTAAAATGTGTTTAAGAGTTAATTTCGTGCTTACTCAGTGTGGCGTTCAATAGAGCACCCATATGTGCAAAAGTGTTATTTTTTCACCTCCCCACTCACTTTCTGGTAGTTTGGGCGTACAAAATAATATCCCCGCGAAAATTGATCCTCTCTTATTAAAACAAGCCAGTCACCCGCGGCCGAAAAATAGACTAAAATTAGTTCAAAGTTTATTTGCGCATAACTCTTAAAGTAAAGGTTTTACAGAAAAATGTTAAATAAGCATATCTACAGGCAATAATGTAGCTAGTATTTTTCTCATACACATTTTTGACGTTTCGATGACGTGTTATGGTGATTTATGTGATTCAAATCAAAGTTATTTATAGGATTAAACACAAATTTTGACTTTAACCACTTAAATCACCATGACGCGTCATTGATACATCAAAAGTGTGTATGTGGAAAATGCTTGCCACTTCATTGCCTGTAGTTATTCCCATGTAGTATTTTTCTGTAAAACCTTTATTTTAAGAGGTATAGCGCAAAGAAGCTTTGAATTCATTTTAGTCCATTTTTAGGGCTAAAAGCCGCGGGTAACTGGCCTGTTTTAATCCGAGAGGACCAATTTTTGCGGGGATATACTTTTTACGCCCAATCTACTGGAAAATTCGTGGGGAGGTGAAAAATAATTCCTTTGCAAATTCCATATACTTCATGGGTGCTCTAATAGAGATTGTACATAAAGTCCAAACAAATAGTCTTAGGCCCAGTTTTATAGTCAGAACTAAGAGCGATTTTTGTCGTAAATATTTCTTAAGTAAGAAATTTTGTTTGAAAATTTGCATAAAATATATTTATAAAAAAATTCGACTATAAAATATACTTCTTATAGAGTGGTTGCGCATCGCGAGTTTATATGACCCACTGAAATATTTCGGTAAATAACCTTCTTTCTTACGCTGAAATATGGGTGATTATCTTGTGGGCTAGACTTAATGTTGGCAAGGATTGAAGGGGATGAGGCTAAGAATCCCGTCACAAATTAATCTTTCCAGAAATGACATTTGGCTTCTTGTAAATTTAAGGTTAAGGTATCATGTGTTGAAACTCACCTAAATCGTATCAGCCTTGTATCGATTGTATACAGAGAAAACTGTTTCATTGTGACACCTGAATTTTTGCCAACCGAATGGTTTGGTTTGGAGCTACCCACATATTTTTACTTGTGACAACAGAAATTTGGTTAATATAACAGAATTAAGCTTAAAACAACATATTTCGAGTGTGCCTGAGATACATTTTGTTGCGACAATCAAATCATTCGATGTTGCAACCAAACCATTTAGTTGGCAAGAAATTCGGTGGGCACAATGAATCAGTTTTCTCTGGGTATCTAGAGCAGAACAAGGTTACAGCATGGGCTATAGGTAAATTTTTGGGTCCGTACAGGATCCATCCGTGTATGATACAGAGGGGAATGGCTAGGATATTTTGATCTAGTCGCTTGTCGGGTTATATACCATCGCCTTGTAGAGAGTTTAAAGTGAGCTTTATTTCAAAGCAGAGGGAAATCCGAACTGCTGCCTAAATAGTACAGAGCAATTATCCCTAGTTCGTTTCTCCTTAAGACAATAGATAAGGTTTTGGAAGGGGTTGTCACGATGATAGATAATACACTAGAGGCAAAGAACGTTCTTCTTTGTGCCTTTTTTGTGGTGAAGGGGGGGGGGGGGCTGGGTCTTTGACAACACGTCCTACTATCCGATTGGAGTATCCAATTGTTATCAATTGGACCTTGGAGATTCTCAGCTCTATGGTAATCATGTTTGGCATAGAAGCTACTTTCAGGACCGTGAATACGACCAGAGGGTGTCCTTAAAGTGGTGTTTTGTGGCCATAGACACTTTTCATTGATGAGTACCTCGAGGATCTGAACGACTTGGGCATCAGGACATATGGCTACGCTGATGATCTTCTCATCTCCATTATCGGCTGTGATAAAAGGACTATTTATGAGCGCATGCTCTGAAATATGATAGGTTGTTTATCAACCTATCATGCTAGATACCATTCACGAGGAGCAGGAAGGTTAATCTGTCTATATTTAGTGTTGGAGGTAAGACAATAGGCTTCCCTGTGGTCTTCCTAAACCACAGTCAACTCTCCAAAGGATGTATACCTAAAACTTAGAGCTGCCAGGACAGATTTTAAATTCAGGTTCCTAGAATTACAGTACTAGTTAGAGTGAGGTAATTGTTGTACAGCTTTATCTGAATATTCCATCACTAGGGATTAAAGATTAAGGGAGATGTTATAGCTAGGGTAACGCGCATGGGTCACAGTATCATTCTGCTTGAGATATTTAGTCTACAACTCATTATTATTTTTATTTTTTTTTTAAGAGAAGCAACACATTGGGAAAACTGCCTTTATTCTACCTATCACCACCTCGGAAGTGCAGTTTTGGACTTATGAAATCTAAGTGTCGGTTAAAAAAGGCTATGTTTTAAGCGTTGTGAAATAACAATTTTTACGAATGAATCAAGGATGTCTTGGTTCCTTGGATAGGCAAGGAAAAGATAAACTGCCTCGACTTTTCATAAGAAGAGCAATTTCTGTTTTATCAGAAAGACCATTAGTAAGCTTAGAGGAGTCCCCACTAGATCCTCTGCGATAGTACACATGTTTGGACTCTGAATTTCAATTTTATTGTCAAAACTAAGAACGAATTTTTTCCAAAATTTTTGTTAAGTCAGAAATTTTCAAATAAAATTTTAACTTAAGAAATATTTAATACAAATATCGTTCTTAGTTCTTATTATAAAACTAGCCCTGAATCAGTGAGAGGTAGAGAAGGTGCAGCGTTTTCACTTCCAAAGTTTAGAGCTAAAGAAGTAGCGTCTCAATGATATTGCACATAAATCTGGCCTAAGAGCTATATTTCTGTGTGGACTTGTGTATTTAATCTGAATAGATTTTAAAAGTAATTCTCCCTTGGGATGTTAGACTAATTTCAAATAATTTGGCTTCTGGTAGGCTCCTGTTCAACCCAACTTAAATAACGAAATTTCTTTACAGAAAACCCCCGTTTGACAAACCTTTTCTGATATATTGGTTAGTAATTTTAAAAAGCAATATTTTATGTTAGTTACAAAAATTGCTACCACTAATTTTATTTTTAGATTTTTTTTTTGTATACGGGGTGAAAGCTTTGTGGCGTTATTGAAATTATACAACCGTAAATAAAAGTAACATTAAGCATTGATTAAATATTATTTAATATCGTTCCAAACAACTCCTAATGAGTGCTCTAAATGTATAATTTCCAAACAGATATTTTAGAATATATGAAATCAACTACATTATTACGAGTACTAGTTACAAAGCTTTTACCTTATTAATTAAGCTTTTAAAGTTTTTTTTCTACTTTACTTACCGCATTATGTCTTCTACGTGGTGGTGATCTTTTATTCCATAAAGCTTCTAATTGATCAAAATGTTGTGATTGTGCCAATGCAGCTTGTTCGGGTCCCAGATTTGTTTGCGATGTAATTGTTTTCATTTCAGCAATTTTCGAAATTTCTTCCATACTGGCGGAAACAGAGAAACGACGTTTGAGACGTTCATCTACCTGGGCCATCATTACCGATGACGTGAGATGGCCATATTTCTTTTGCCAGGTATAAGTATCGAGAGACACTTCTTTCTTAAGTAAACGCTTCATTTGACGTTTAGGGCCTTGTGGTCGGAGATCTTCAAGAAAACCAGAGAGGATAGGAAATAAAGCGGTTAAATAAAGCTTTTCTCATGATAACTTACCTTCGACATCTCTGGCTGGTGCTGAATATGTTGGCAGCTTAATATATTGGGCTGGTGTATTGTGCAGACATATAACGGGTAAATTAAAACTATCAATCAGTTGCACCAATATTCTGGAACAATCCATGCTAATATCAAAGCGGGGAAAAGGTACATGCAGCTGTAAAGATGTCAAAGCAAGACCACGTTTTGTTTCCCATACAATCAAGGTCTTATCATCACTACCCGAGACAGCAGTAGAACCATCTGCCGAAACTTTAACACCTATAACTGGTCCCAAATGTCCAGCTAATGTATGTATTTCATCACCCGTATGTAAATCCCATATAATGAGATTTGTATCTTTGGAACCGGAAGTAACTTGGGTTTTATTTGTCACTGATACAGCACAACAAGTAACAGCATCGGAATGACCTACTAATACCTGAGCCAATTTTCCACCAGTAGCTTGCCACACCTTGAGAGACATATCCCTCGAGCCGGTTATAACAAATAGACTATCGGCGGTTATGGTAAAGCAAGTTATTTCATCTGAATGTGATACTGAATATTTTTCATCTTCCCGAGTTAAAGAGAAGATTTTCAATAGATTGTCGCCATTTGTAGAAACAGCAAATTTCATATTATTTGTAACAGCTAAAGATTTATAAGGACCTTGTATGGTTTGTAATAGATTACCACCATCAGCCATCCATACATAAATTGAACCATCACGATCCGAAGACATAATACGTCTAGAATCCATTAATACTACAACACTGCAAATGGGCGCCACATGACCCTTAAAGGTATTCGCAATAGAACCCATTGCCAAACTCCATACATGAACCGTACGATCATCAGATCCAGTGGCTAAATATTCACCATTGGGTGCAAAATTTAGACAGCTTACAGGAGCTGCATGCCCATCAAATGTGGTTTGATATTCGGGAGTATTTATTTGCATTATATGTACAAGTCTTCCTGAAGCAATAGCTACCAGTTGTGAATCTCTGGAGACATCAAAACATGTTATAGGTGGTAGGGTAGTCGATGGTGATCTCTGTGATTGTGAGGATTTTTTCAATGAACGTTTTCTTCTTTGATTATGCGAATAAGGATGCACGTATAATTCTTCATTACGAAACGAGTAGAACGTCACTTTATTACCACCGACAGTTATTAAGAAATCATCATTATCCATGGCATATAGAGCTGTAACAGGTCCTGGATTTGGAGGCATAGATCTTATTAAACGACCCGTATGCATATCATAAATTAATGCCCGTGTATCTTCACATCCAACTACGGCTCTTTGACTATCACGTGCTATGGAAATCGTACGTATCTATAGGAGATTAGGATATTTTTCAATGTCATTTAATTAAATTTGTTAGGATCTTTGTTACTTACTCTTGACTTGTGACCTTTTAGGGTGTGTAATTCTTTGCCAGTTGCTAAAGTTCTAACATATAAACCATTATCATCACAATGTGCCAATAGAAATACCTGTAAATGACATTTGATAAATTCAATTGTGCTAACATAGTAAAGGAAGTAAGATGCGTGGCTAAATGGGTGGATAGGGGGGGTGGATCTCCTGTAAAGTATATCCTCTCAAATTGTAACTTTTTTTTTTACGATAAACAAATACTAGAGGTCACAAGACGGCGCACAGTGCTTTGATCCCATATAACGATTGGATAAAAATAGAAGGAGTGGAGACAGAGTTTTGAAATTTGGTACACTGATATAGAACCCCCGAGTTAAGAAAAATTTTAATTTTTGAAAATATCGGGCCAAGGACACGCCCACCTCCCATAGGTCCTGAAATTTAAAAATATTATATTAGCTTCATAAATGGACGTAAAATTACAAAAAGTATCCATTGAGATACACATAAAACTGGAAACGTTTGTGTCAATTTTTTTCAAAATCTAAGCAAGTACTCTTAGTCCTGCCATATATCCTTTATCTTAAAATCTTTATAAAACCTGCAAAAATGATCAGATTGCCATGACATTTAGCACGTGAATTGATATAAGGTCAAGTCATATTTGTGCCAAATTTGGGTAAAATCGATTTATAAAAAATGCCTCTCATAAAAAATTCGTTTTAAACGCTTAAAATGGTTTGTCTAAAACAAAAAAAAAAATTAAATAGGATTAAAATAGGAAACCATGTGAATCCTCCATTCTAGGTATAGGGTATGTTCAGCGAACTTTTGTAAAACACTACGAAGAATATTTTTGTGGAGCATTTTAACCTTCTAACTCTTCAATTAAAGGGACTTTTTCGGCCCCATTTTAAAAAAGGACAAAAACTACCCGTAAGTTGAAGAGTTAGAGGGTTAAAATGTTCAAAAAAAAAAAATATTTGTCATAAAATTCTACTATAAGTCTTTTAAGACATCAGTATTGAAAATTTAGTTTCAGTGCCAGTAATAAGTAAAAACTTAAAACGTGTTTAAGGGTTAATTTCGTACTCATTCAGAACACTGTGAGACAAATGGTAAGGGTCAGTGATCTGGAAGGGTTCAAACTACCGGGGAAAGTTATATCGGTAAAAAAAAGAAGTTATACGTGTCCCGGCATTTCGCTGGGTCACCCCTAGGAATCGAGATATATCGATTTGACCTTTGGTGGTCTTTTTTTTGACATAACTCGAGAACCACTAGTCCGATTTTGCTCAAACAATTTTAAAAAAATTAAAAATTACAATTCCTTTAATCTGTTCATATAACGTTTTTCTATATACTCAACAGTTTTGCCGGTAAAAAGAAATGTATGAAGAAAAAAATATTTTTTGCCTAAAATATTAAAAAAAAGTAATAAACAAAAGGTTATTGATTTTTACGGTAGCGGTAACAAACATTTATTTTTACCGGCAAAACTGTTGAGTATATAGAAAAACGTTATATGAACAGATTAAAGGAATTGTAATTTTTAATTTTTTTAAAATTGTTTGAGCAAAATCGGACTAGGGGTTCTCGAGTTATATAAAAAAAAAGATATATCTCGATTCCTAGAGGTGACCCAGCGAAACGCCGGGACACGTATAACTTGTTTTTGACCGATATAACATATCCCGTTGGTTTCATCCCATCCCGATTTTGACTGTCGCATAGTGGAATTGGCGCCCAAATGTCCCATAAACCTAGATTTTATGGAGAAGCTATGGGAATCTTCCATTTTAGGTATAGGATGTGTTCAGCGAACTTATGTAAAACACTACGAGGAATATTTTTGTGGAACATTTAAACCCTATAACTCTTCAACTTACTGGTCGTTTTTGTCCCTTTTTCAAAAGAGGCCAACAAATTCCTTTTCGTTGAAGAGTTAGAGGGTTAGAATGTTCCACAAAAATGTTTCTAGTAGTGTTTTACAAAAGTCCGCTCAACACATCCTATACCTTAAATGGAAGGTTCACATGGTTTGAATACTAAACACTCTTAAATGCGTGAAATTTGTGTACAAATCATGAAAACTCAATTTTTTTTTAATTTGTGGTAAAAAATAGTAATTAATTTTTTAATGATCTATTACATAACAATATAAACTTACAAAAAAAGGAAAAAAAAATAACTAATTTTATATAATTTTTTTTATACTCCATCAAACTTAAGTAGTTTTTGGATTTTCAACAAAAAAAATGTGTTTTTCGGAGCAATTAAAAATAATTGTTTTGTAAACATATACTAAAATCTATATTGTATTGTATTGTAATTTTTAATTTTTTTAAAATTGTTTGAGCAAAATCGGACTAGGGGTTCTCGAGTTATATAAAAAAAAAAGATATATCTCGATTCCTAGAGGTGACCCAGCGAAACGCCGGGACACGTATAACTTGTTTTTGACCGATATAACATATCCCGTTGGTTTCATCCCATCCCGATTTTGACTGTCGCATAGTGGAATTGGCGCCCAAATGTCCCATAAACCTAGATTTTAGGGAGAAACTATGGGAATCTTCCATTTTAGGTATAGGATGTGTTCAGCGAACTTATGTAAAACACTACGAGGAATATTTTTGTGGAACATTTAAACCCTATAACTCTTCAACTTACTGGTCGTTTTTGTCCCTTTTTCAAAAGAGGCCAACAAATTCCTTTTCGTTGAAGAGTTAGAGGGTTAGAATGTTCCACAAAAATGTTTCTAGTAGTGTTTTACAAAAGTCCGCTCAACACATCCTATACCTTAAATGGAAGGTTCACATGGTTTGAATACTAAACACTCTTAAATGCGTGAAATTTGTGTACAAATCATGAAAACTCAATTTTTTTTTAATTTGTGGTAAAAAATAGTAATTAATTTTTTAATGATCTATTACATAACAATATAAACTTACAAAAAAAGGAAAAAAAAAATAACTAATTTTATATAATTTTTTTTATACTCCATCAAACTTAAGTAGTTTTTGGATTTTCAACAAAAAAAATGTGTTTTTCGGAGCAATTAAAAATAATTGTTTTGTAAACATATACTAAAATCTATATTTTAATTTAACTACAAATATATTGAAGTAATTATAAAAATAAATCTTCGAATAAATTTTTAAAAAAATAGATTTTGAGAATTATTTTAGTGAAACAATTAAAACCCATTTTCCTGTTAAATCAATTTTGCATAAAATTCTCTGAGTTTAGCGCCCTCTCTTGGCGACAAAAGTAATCACACCAAATATTTTTTTTTCACATTTGTTTGAGTTACTTTCTAATCTTTGAAAAAATCCTTCTTTAATCACAATTTGAGACAAAATTTTTTTTTGATTTTTGACCGTGGGACGAAGCATTATGCGGCGTACTAATGTAGATTATTGCATTGGTATTAGAAAAATAGAGTATGGGAAGGAGCAAAGCGGTTGTGGACATTTGACTTGAATTTCTCTATATTGCAAGTGGCAGGGATGACCTTTTCGTGGAATTTATTCTAGATAAGCTCCCAGCCAGAAATTGCCAACGGTACAAAAAATAAGGTACTGGCGCAACACCATATTTTCTGCTTTTACGGTACTGTGAAGGTGTCCAAATGATAACTACGGAGGACGGTAAATTTACGTTATTCGCGGATGTTAACAAAGCGTTGACTATACAAAACATTTTATACATATTTTTCCAGCACTTTTTATGTTTTTTTTTTTTTTTTTTTTTTTTTAAATAAAATTAATTCAAATAAAAAAGATTATTATTGTATAATGCACCTGCAAATCAGTATAAAAAATCACCGATTTTATTGTATTTAAAGTACTAGGAAGGCACTGAATTTTTAATATGCCAATGCTTGCCAACACCCGTAGCCAACCGTCCTCCGTTGTTATCATTTCGATATCATACCAGTACTGTATGAGTTGGAAATCGGATGTTTTGCCAACACTTGTACTACCCTCGCCGACGCTTTACTAACACCTTGTCGTTCGTATTTTTCTGACTGGCCTTCTATGACTGATAAATAAATTTTGGCCAATCAACAATGTACTCTACTAGAAAAGCGAGTATTATCTTATTTATGTAGAACACATCTCATTATGAAATCGATATAACAGTGATATACAACCCTTATTTAGATGATGCTCGAAGAAATCAATATAGCTGGATGCTATATTTTCATTGATGAAACACCCTCCTTTGTAAATC
Organism: Leucophora obtusa; assembly: GCA_949987735.1. Lineage (NCBI taxonomy): Eukaryota > Metazoa > Arthropoda > Insecta > Diptera > Anthomyiidae > Leucophora > Leucophora obtusa. The sequence continues at coordinate 52,078,152 of OX465299.1, forward strand.
GTTCAAAATCTTTGAAATAGACCCAACAAACCAAACGATATCGTTTCGAATTCGTAACGATATCATTTCGATGATACGTTTGTCCGAGAATGATATCATTAACGATTCATAAGTAATAGGTACTGTGAAGAAAAGTGCACATTCGTTAATGATATCGTTTTTTGATGAAATAACGATATCGTTATGATATCGAAAATATCAGGCAATGCGATAATATTTTCGTCATACTGCAAAATTTTTGTCGTTATTTTATCACTATTCGATGAAAATATGATATCATTATCGATATCGAAATAAAGAAGTATATATGATATCTTTAACGATTAAATTAGAACAAGCAAATGTCACTTTTTCAGAAAATTTATCGTTATTTTTAAAAATTATGATATCATTACGAGTTCATATTTTTGTATCATAAACGATAGCAAATATGATACTTAATATGAATTCGTTAACGATACTGTATCGTTTCATGGTTTATTGGGAGAGTTTGAAGCTCATGCACATATATGAGAGTTGTATACCATTTTCTGTAGGATATAGGTGCTATAATCAGCAGAATGGGTGGAGTGAAATATTTCTTACACCGTTTAAGAAAGCCAAACCACTTGATAATTCATTCGGCACCTCAAATGCGTGCTTATTCCAATGGATTTAACACCGAATTCCCATGGCGAGAACATTAAGAGAATTCGATTTTTCATTATTTATACCAGCCGTATTTACTAATGACATTAACGACCTTATGGGTCGACATACAATATTGGGTCTTACGTTTATTGAAATCGAACCTATTAGAAGGACCCCACTCGGAGATTGCTTTAAGCCTGTCATTTATTATCTATCCTGCTCCAACCACCAAACGGCTTGTTCCACAATCAAACAGAAATTAATGACAAATGTTGTTGTAATAAGCGAAGGATTATATAGGATGGAAACTTTAATCAAGAAAATCATTGATAAAGACGAAAAAGGATAGACGGAATAAGAACCGAACTTTGCACTATCCCTGAATTTAGCTGAAATTTGTTGGATAGGATCCCATAAATAGAACACGTATAGTGCGATTTCCGAAACCAAATACCTGCGATATATCTTTACTTTTTATCCTTACTTTCACAAAACTTGTAAAAAATAAAAAAAAATGTTTAAAAAAATGGCTGAACATTGGCAGATTTCTAGCATGAGGGGAAGACTCCCAACGGTAAGAATATTTGACAATACAAGCCTGTGGCCGACCCAGCGTCGAAGGCCACTGTTGCAGCACCAGTGCTGGATTATCATCCGGCCCCAATTACTTATTAACATTAAGGTCCTCAAGAACCATTTTAACTGCACAAACTTGAATTCTGGCAGTGGTTGATCGCTTTCCAGCTAAAATAAATTGCACATTCAGTCATAATTTCTTTCCCCCCATCAATTCTAATTAATTTTCCGCAATAAGGCTGCTTATCTCATTAGAAAATTTCAAGTGAAATTATCGATAAAGCAGGACCACTCAACTCACATTCCGACGATTCCTCAAGAAATTGATTTAGTCAGATATTCGTTCGTCCCCTTTAAACATCAACTCCCTCCGCTGTACACGATCCAGATGACCTAAAGAAACCCAGAATTACAAATTTCGATCCACCCTAAGTGCTTGGTTCAAAATATTTCTACTTTAGAGGATGTTTGTCAATTTTGTAGAACTTTTCCCTGAAATGCAGTATATAACTGACTTATAGAACGCATCGTTTTTAACTATTTCGCAATGAAATTTATTGGACGATTGTTATTTTTCTTCGGTTACACCTTTTCGTCTTTCTTATTTATTTTTTTTAACACATATTACGCTTTGACCTGAAATTAATGCCTTTTTAAAAATTTTTAAGTCATAAACTCGAGCACACACGGTCAATATAATTGATTTTTTTTTTAATTTTATTTTATCGGGATATACATTAATTGCATCAAAGGAATTAAATATGCTAAAAATCCCAAACGTATTTAACAAATTGTGAAAAATAATCCGATGCAGGCATGTCCCTATCCGGATTTCATTCTTGCCTAAGGAAATCGTCAGGGGACGACGTTTTTAGAATTTCTGGAAATATTTGTTAAGTTAAATTACAAACTCAATGAGAATTTTTTGTTCTCGTCTTGGAGCGTTATTAAACGTTTAAAATATCAAAGAAAAAACAAAAACAACAACAGAAAATTTTCCACAATTTTCTTTGTCATCTTCCAATGTACTACTCTGTTGTTTTGACTTTTATTTTATTGATCTTCTCACGCACACTTTCAGTGTTATTAGAAACATATAAATGGAATTAAAATTGATCAATATTTGTTTTCCTATAAAAAATTTCAAAATTAACAGAACCTCTTTTACAGTGTTTATTTTTTTATATTGCAATAATTTTATAGGTTTTTAATTTTGTTTATTTTTAAACAACAAATAAAAAATTAAAAAAAACTAATATTTCAATATTGGCCACACATTTTTCAACAATATGAAAGGGAAAAAACAATAATCAAAATCATTTCGAATGTCTAATTTCATTGAAACACTTTCAATTCTGGGCACTGACTTTCAATTAATTTGTTAACAATCAAGAATTGATCAAAAATATTGAAAATCTATGGGAGACTTAAGGCAAACATACACGTTCAATATTATTGATCAACTTTTTTTAAAATCAACCATTCAGAACAAAGTATTTAAAAATAAAATGTTGTGATAGGTTGATTTTTGAAAAATTTATCAATAATATTGAACGTATATGCCCTACTTTAAGAAAAAATTTCTGGCAGAACTTTTATTTAATTATTTTGAAATGTTGTTCCCAGCTTACTTACATTAAAATTTACAAAAATAACTAGTTAAAATTACTGGTAGGCTTCAATGGAACTTCAATGCCAACTAAATTCTCTGAATTTGGAATTAGTAATTTTAATTTCCATGTAAAGTTTTTGAACCTTACAATTTATATTTAATAATCCTCCCCCCCCCCCCCCCCCCCTACGCTCTTGTTATGTGTGTGCGTGCTTCATGCCAATGTTCCGAAAAAATACTTTGACGGAAATAAGAAAACTGTTTCCTTTATCCGTTAAATAACATTGCTATTAACTAAATTATAGTTTCCTTTATTACTACAACAAATTATAGAAAGACATAAAATATAATATGTAAATGTGTTCGCACTTCATATTTCCAAATTTCTTCAACCAGTTTTAAGAACTGTGAGAACAAAATATATATAGGAGATTTTTTTGTAAAATTTAAAGTTCTATTTTCAAATTTCTTTTATAACATTTTAACAACTAAGACCACCTAGTTTAAAAGCAACAAATAACAAGGAAGGTATTTCAGTTGTGACCCACGTAGAAGAGACAAAAAAACTACAAGAAAAAAAAATGTTTCCATTGTTGGCTCATTTTAAATTAAAATTAAAAAAACAAATTAATTGTATTTACAAACTTTTATTTGCTTTAAAACACTCAAAAAATTTTTAAAGTTACTACATCACAGTTATTTGTGTAATAATCAATAGTTGTTTTTTTAACTGTAATTACAGTTGTTTTTCTAAAGCAAAATAAAAAACTATTACTACAGTCAAAATGTTGGTTTTTAATTTTTGTTTAAAAATAAAAATTATTTTTTCGACCTTTTTAATTGATAAATTAGAAATTTATTAATTCTAGTTTGAGACCAATTTCCTTATTCTGAATTAACATAATAAGTAGTTTTTTCCAAAAACTACTATTTTTTTCATCAGGATATTCTCCTGATAAATACTTCACAGAGTTTTTGCTTTCAAAAACCTCTACACTTTTAGGAATGAAAAGACGATCGTTTAGGGAATTTTCCAGTTACCCTTCATAAGTTTTCTTTAGAAAGTAGTGGCATTATTGCAAATTAAAGGATCAAATTCTCAAAAAACTCTTCCTGAAAGTGTAGAGGTTTTTAGAAGCAAAAACTCTGTGAAGTATTTGTTAGAAGAATATCCTGATTACTACAGTTATTTAAGAAGTTGGACAGTTACTACATGACAGTTGTTTGTGTATTAATCAGTAGTTGCTGTTCTTAATAGTAATTACAATTGTTTTTCTATGGAAAATTACAAAACAACTATTATGACAGTTGTTTAAAAAGCTTTATAGTTACTACATGACAATTTTTTGTGTAATAATCACAAAATCTATAAAAAATACAAAATAACTACTACGATTTTGAGTAAAGTGTTTGTAGTCTTCGCATAGGACAATTAATATTGGAAGTAATTACTAAAAGAATTTTCCAATAGGTCATTTACAGGAAGAAGGATGATAGTTATTAAAAAAGAAAAAAAAAACAACTAACGAAAATCACTGTATTTCGTTATAGTTCTTTAGAGCAGTTATTTTTGGCAGCATTTTTGCAATAAACAGTTAGTTTTTTTAGTTATTTAAAAAATAGAAAATTTCATTAAGTTTTTTTTAAAATTCTTATTTAGTTCCGTATTTTTGATTTATTCTTAGTTTGAAAATAAAATTCAGAAAATTCTACCAATACAGACTGAAAACAAACAAAACAAATGAAGCTAATGATGACAACTTTGTGCTTTGCACCAGATCTTGTGATTTTTATGGTTAAAAAACGTCTACACTAGGCTATTTTTGTCACAAAAAAAGTTGACAACACATTTATTTAATGTGTGTTTTTTTTTCGTAGAATTGAAAAACATAGCAAAACACAAGAAGCAGCTAACGGTGATCTTTTTTTTGAAAATAATGTAAAACTGTCAAAAATATGAGGCAGTTATATTATAGGCGCAGGTACAAAAAGTGCACTTAAAGAAGAAAATTGCGTACATAATTTTGTAAAATAGAAACGAAACCAAAATTTTGTGCAGTTATAGCAAATGTGCACTTAAGAAAAAGGCAGTTAAATCAAAACTACTGTAGTAAAAATGTATCAGTTACTTTTACGACATTGTTAGTTATTTTTAATGCACTTTTTAGTTATTTTTTAACAGTTAAAAATAACTACCATTGCGGCCTTTTATACTGCATATAAATACATTTGTTTTATCTGTTATTTTCAGTAGATTCTACGCACTTGGCCTGTTTTTCAACATATTCTAAATTTGTTCATTTGTTAAGCCCCCCATACATTTGTAATATTATGTCCAATATAATGGCACAGTATTTTTCTCGTTTTGTCACACACCATACAATAAATTGCAACATATATGTAACAGAAGATCGCCACAATATTTTATTCAATATATGAATTCAACATAACCTCAAAATGCACACAAACATAAACAGCGCAAAATTAAAATTGCACAGTATTGCCAATAGATTATGCAATATTTCAAGTTGTCCAATAAAAATCAAAAGTGTTTTGATTCACTACATAATATTGCTCAACCGTCAATTTAATACATACACGGTCAATATTCTTGCCCCACTTGGAAAGTTGTACCATAATATTGCAAATGTATGGCCCGCTTTACACTTCGCTTGAACAATGATATATGAACCCAGATTTTTATTTGCAATAACCTACAAACAGTGGTGGCTCCAGCTCAAGTTTGTCTTGGGGGAGGGTTGTTAGGAGAGTTTTGGAAAACGTTTATTTAAGAAAACAAAAATATTCGGTCACAATTTTTTTTCACAAAAAATATTTCTTAAGAAGTAGAAGAAGAATATTACTCCTCACAAGCACTCTCATTTACCCTCATTCGAGTACAAAAATGCTTTTTGGTAAAACTGGGATTAGAAAAAATACGGGCTCCTAAATTTTATCTTCTCTATTATTGGATGACCTCGGGGATAACTTCCTTGTAAGATTATTTTTATGTAACATTTCCTTCTATTTATGAACATCCACTAATTCCACTTATTATTAGAAACTCAATTTGTATGTATGAGTGAATGTCTGTATATATGTGTGTGTGCTTATGTAAGGAGTAGATGTATTATTTTTACTTAAGTAAAAGAAAATTACAAGTCAATTTAAAATAATTGTGCCTATAAATGAACTTAAATTGACGTGTAAATTGCTTTTATACCGCCTGGGCCATCATCGTGTTATGTTACAATGGATGACTATTGATTCAGTAATATTCATGACGAGGGGTGATTTTTTGTGTCTCGGTTGTTGATATTCTTGATTTTCATCATATTGTTGATGTTTTATGGATGTTCAAGGTTTACGTAAAGACAGTGTTAGTACCAATATTTATGTATGTGTGCTCACTTTGGCACATAAATGAGTTTATAATTGATTTTTGGTCGATGGAGATTTAACAGTAAGTGTGCAAGTTTATGCGTGCGTGCTTCTCTTGTGTTGTGTAAATTCATTGTGATTTTGCAACAAGAGTCGAGTGTTATTGATATGTTTGTTTAAGGGAATTGATGGTAATTTATTAATTGCTGTAAATAAGGATTAATTTGATAATAAGCTTGATTTTATTTATTATTATATTAAGCAACGGTTCTAACCCTAAATGATAGCACACCATTACACAAAAAAATCCTACGAAAAATAAAAAAAAATTTCTACCTACGTATGTTAGAGTGACCGGATCGCATAGAGAGGGAAAAAAAGTTACGGAATCTTGCTCGTCTGGACCCCACAAAACGATTCCCATTATCTCAGATATTGAGATAGCCGAAATTTGAGCTCGATTGGAGTATGTTAACCCGTGCCGCTGAGGGCTCAAAGTTTGAAATACGATTTACAAGACGAAAAAAAATCACTTTTTTGGCTTTTTTTGAAAATACAGGCTCTTAAATAACTCTATTTTTAGAAAATGTAAATAGAATCATAATCTAAACTGAATTTCCATTTAAAAATCCAAAATCGCTTGGAAAATATTTCGGTAATTGCAATTTCCTCAGATCATTGTAACCTAAATACATTTTTGCAAACCAGCGTTATTTACCAAAAAAAAAAAAGTTCATTTTGACACCATGCTCTCAAACGGGTTAATTTTTTTTTTTTTTTCTAGAAAATGCTTAGTTAAATGTTTTTATATCGATTTTCATGTCAAATGACACTTTTTTACATTTCAAAAATTTGGGGTCATTTTGACACCATGTGCCTATAAGGGTTAATTTCTAATTTTTTTTTACTATGTATAAAATTTGGTGTTAACGGAGTTATTTGGACAACTTTCACCAAATTCCGCAAGAAACAACACATTGTTTTGGTATACTTCCAGGAAAAATCGAAAAATTTCAAAAATTTCACTTTTGACCTTGGTAAAGAAAGGGTTAACGTTGTCGGAGTTTTACAGAATTTCCGGAAAACAATCTCCTGTATCAGGATTAAATGAAATCGGAAGTGATTTTGATCCAGCTACCTAAAAACACAAAAATTAATACTATCATCTTAATTATTGGCCAAAATTACACTTTCTCTAAAATTTTCAAATTTAAAACTCCGTCACAGTTAAGTTAAAAGAGGGATTTGTGTAATTTTCAGCAGAATTATATATTATATTTAATAAACCCCTATGCGTTGACCACTTTTTTTATATTTTGTTGAACAAAATTTTAAAAAACTCAAAAATAGAGTTTTGCAAATTTATAAAAAAACAAATCCCATCTTTGGCCATACCTGGGACTAGGTTATCATAACCCAAGAGAGACAAAAAATTGTATCTGAATATTTGTGGATCTTAAAAATGAAACTAGAGTATAACCTTGTAAATTTTTGAAAGAAATATTTTATTTTTTGCGATTTTCATAATTTATCTCATTTTAACCCTACAATGGTCTGAGGAAATTGCAATTACCGAAATATTTTCCAACTGATTTTGGATTTTTATACATTACCAGAAAGGGAATTCAGTTTAGATTATGATTCTATTTACATTTTCTAAAAATACAGAGCCTGTATTTTCAAAAAAGCCAAAAAAGTGATTTTTTCGCCTTGTAAATCGTATTTCAAACTTTGAGCCCTCAGAGGCACGGGTTAACATACTCCAATCGAGCTCAAATTTCGGCTAGCTCAATATCTGGAAAGGGCAATCGTTTTGTGGGGTCCAGACGAACAAAATTCCGACATCGATTTTTTGCGGTCACCTTAATGTATATGCCCAGTCAGAAAAATACAAACGGGAAAGCGGTGACAAAGCACTTTAACAGGTGGTACAAGTACTGGCAAAAAGTGCTTTCCCATTCCCAAAATGATAACATCATTAGACAAAAGGACCGGCTGTTCAAAAAGCGCCGGAAAAGCACTGGAGGAACAAAATTTTTAAACGTTGGCAAAACGCTGGCAAAACCAATAAATAGGTGGTCTGGAAATATATTTTCCAAAATAAAATTTAAAAAAAGTTCATACGTATTTTTTTGGTCCTGCCGTGATTTGAACCCAGGCCGTCAGATTGGCAGGCGATTGCTCTACCCTCTGAGCTAAAGAGACATATAATATTTAATGGCTAAACACATAAATGAGTGATAATAGCTGGACAACTACTGGCTGTGCCAAAATGCTAGTACTGGCAAACAATTTTTTGTAACTAGTATGCCAGTGTTGGGAGGGTAAAAAAAAGTTGGTCTTGAAGGAGCTTTCCCACAAACAAAAAAATTGATTTTATAAAACAAAAAAATTTTAAATTAAAAAAAATCCAAAAAAACTTTTTGGCTTGCAACCGGATTTGAACTCGGAACCTTCCGACTACAAACATTTTTTAACGAAGCGTCAACATTTTTATAAAGTCATTGGTTTTCCAGTGAATTGATTTTTGTACGCCTGGTAGCATTCGCTAGGTAGCACTGGATAACCACTGGTTGCTAACCTTGGCATACCATTGGCTCTAAGCCAATTCTTTGCCAGTGGTTTTTTTTTATAAACCACCGAAATTTTTGTAAAACAAATACTGGTAAAACGCTTTTCGCAAACGTTGGCAAAGCGTCCCAAATGAGTGTTCTGCCAGTCATTTATTTTTAATACCGTGGTTACCTAGTGGTATGCCAGTACTTGATTTTTTGTACCACTGGCGATTTCTGACTGGGTGGTTACCAGTATTGGTAAATATAATAAGTCTAAAAATAGATTTTAAAAAATATACGTTTAAAAAAATTTTTTTTTCATTGTTGAATTTTTTCAATAAAATTTGCTCGTGCCGGGAATCGAACCTGGTGCTCTAGATGGCTAGTGTTATATTTAACAATGAATAATAATAAAAATAAGTCGTTATTGGTAATGACTTACTATCAAATATAGAAATATAGAAATCGCACCCTTCCCCCACCACCCCCTCCCTAAAATATTCGTTTGGGTTTAAAAATACATCATGCAAAAAATTAAGGTGACCGTATAACGGGAACACATGCCGTATCGGCCCTGAAGTTTGAAATGCTCATCGGCAATATTTAGGGACTATGTTAGATACACTGAAAGAATTATCCTTCATGATATTAATGACATAATTTCATATAATTTTTTTTTTGTAGAATTAATGAAGGATTTCATTATGTATATAACATTTAATTTATAATATACTTTATAATATAAAATATTTTAAACAGAAAGTGATATTAATTTATGATCTAGAATGAAACTAAAAAAAACATTCATATTTAATTAATATTATGAAATTTTTCATAACTTTACTTTTACAAAATTTCATAACTTCATTAAAAAAATTCATTGAATTTCATAAATTATATCTTCATAAATTTAATGAAAATGTTCTTTATGTATATGAAATTGTTCAGCAGTATTTAATTTTTTCAAAAATATCGTCATTTCATTGATTTTTAAAAATTTTCATACAATTAGAATTTTATTTTAAACATTTAATTTTCAAATACAATAGTTTTATGTAACCGTAGTATTAATTTCCCGAGTTTTAGTAATGTGCATTAATATCCATACTGAAAGAATTATCTTTTATAGTTTTGTTTTTTTTTTTATTAATTTCGGACTATGTAATTTTTTTGTTGTAAATCATATTAGTTTTGTTCGAAACATTAACAAGGAATTTCATTAATTGAATTAAGCTTATTTTAAAATTTTATGAAACTTTATAATTTAATGAATTCTTTGTATATTTTGTACATCATGTAAAATATGCTTCAATTTTATTAAGCTTTTTGGATTTGCTAAATAATTTTTATTTATCTACTCCAGCTTAGCAACGATAAATAATAATAAATGAAATTGCTTCATAGATTTTACGAAGCTCTTCATTGGCTGAATGATTTATTCATTGGAAGAGTGGTTTATTCATTTTATGAAGAGCTTCATTAATTTTATGAACTTTTCACAAACATTGAATTTAATGAAACATGTTTCATAGATTATATGAAAAGTTTCAATGGACGAGTTCCAGTGACAATTTTCATTGAAACTATCAAGAAATTCATTGCTGAAGTGGTGATTATTCTCTCAGTGCACTGAGAGAATTATACTTCATGATATTAATGATATAATTTCATAAAAAATTTTTCCTAGAACCAATGAAGAATTTCATTATGTATATATAATATTTAATTAATATTATGAAATTTTTCATAACTTTTCTTTCATAAAATTTCATAATTTCATTAAAAAAATTCATTGAATTTCATAAATTATATCTTCATAAATTTAATGAAAATGTTCTTTATATTTATGAAGTTGTGCAATAGAATAAAATATCGTCATTTTCTGAGAGAATAATCTTTTATAATTTTTTTTTTAAATTAATTTTTTATTATTAATTTTGGACTATGCAATTTTTTTATAAATCATATTAATTTTTTCGAAACTTTTTTTATTAAATTTTTTAATTTATTGAATTCTTTCTTTAGATATATTTTGTACATCCGTAAAATATACTACGATTTTATTACGCCTTTTGTATTTGCTACGTACTTTTTATTTATCCACTCCAGCTTGGCAACGACAAAAACCAACTAAAATAAATAATAGTAAATGAAATTGATTCATAGATTTTATGAAGCTCTTCATTGGCTGAATGATTTATTCATTGGACGAGTGGCCTATTAATTTTATGAAGAGTTTCATTAATTTTATGAAGAGTTTCATTAATTTTATGAACTTTTCATAAGCATTGATTTTAATGAAACTTGTTTCATAGACTCTATGAAAAGTTTCAATGGACGAGTTCCAGTGACAATTTTCATTGAAACTATGAAGAAATTCATTACTGAAGTGATGAAAATTCTCCCAGTGTACTTACAATGTCATACTCTAGTTTTATTTATAAGACCTATAAATTATAAATACTCAGATATAAATTTTTGTTTCTATTGGATTATGCTAACCTAGTCCCAAGTATGGCCAAATATGAGATTTCTTGCAAATTCGCGAAACTGATTTTGAGTTTTTTAAAATTTCGTTCAACAAAATAAAAAAAGAGCAGTCAGCGCAAAAAAAAAACAAACAATACTTGTTTTGAACTAAATGCTGCTGTGATGGACCAAAATTACTTTGCGAAAATTCTTAAATATTTTTCCCATAGTAAGCTCAGCGTTGCCATATTTTTCAGCCATAATTTGTTCAAAAATTCCAAAAAAAATTAAAAAAAAAAAAAAACACAAACGCACTACGAAGACCAGCTACAAATGAGAGTAACGAACTATAAATACCTTTGAATTTTTTTTGTTGCAATTTTTTATATATCCAGCTTGTTAATACCTTTGAGTGCTATTAAGATATTTAAATTTAGGGTGTTTCCAAAGAAATACATCTTTAGAACACAAAACATATTAAACAAAACTTAATTAAAGAATGGAAAATAAACAATTTCCGCAGCTAAATTTGTTCGTAGTATTCTGTTTTTATTTACTAACATGGTTTTTATATCCCTGCTATATCTGTTATATCAGTCAAAGCCAAAAGAGTTATGGTTCATTAAACCCTTACCTTGTCTCTATAAGAAGCTAATTAAAAATAACAAAACCTTATTACAACTTCTACTCTTTTTTTGTTATAGAAAAAGTTTTTCTTTAGAAATTGTTTACCAACATTCCTAATAAAAATCTAAACACATTTAACTTTTAAATTCAACACGAAAACCTTGAAAGAAAGGAAAGAGCAAAAACAAATAGAAAAAAAAAATAAAACAGAAAGCAACATTAATACACTTGAAGAAAATCTATATAACCAGCCTTGGGTAACATTAAGTTGTTACCTTAATAGTAACCTACAAACAAACATAGATAGATAGATAAACATGATAGAAACAGAAGAGATAGTTGTTATAAAAGATATAAAAACTATGCTAAAATAATACAAACAGTTTTGTGTGTGTTTGTAGATGATTGTTGGTATCCTTAATCGACATAATGATGAGTTTATACCACTGTCATATTTTAGTAGTTGTAGTGGGATTAGTACCATTTTATATGCCCATCTCTTACTGATGCAAACAAAAGCGTATAAAAACTAAAGTCAGGCAAGTTGAATATATGAAGTCATACGCCACAGTTCGATTTGGAATATATATCGGGAAGTGGATTAAATCCAAGAGGAAATTTCAATTACTGCTGCAATATATTTAGTAAAATATCTAATTAGATGAAATAAAAGGTGGATCTTATTCAATTATTTTTAGTACGATAGTAACAGACATCAGCTCAAAGTTATTATATCCTTTTCCACATAGTGTAAGGTATAATTCGATAGAAATGCGTTTAAAAAGTTCAAATCGCTTTTTATCCGATATTTAAATTTCATAAAAAAATTTTTTTTTTTAAATTTCATAAAAATTTGGAAATCTGAATTTAGTTTAGATTTTATTTAGCCAGTTCGCACCCATACTGTTTTACACCAAGTTATTACAAGGCCTCAACCTTTATTTAATTATCTTTCCAAAAAAGTACACAAAGTGAAAATGGGTTCCAAAATGTTCAAGTTATTACAGATTCCCCAGGCCAAAGACCACTTGACTATGGAATCCAAACACGAATTTGATATTTTTCTTTTAATTTTGTTATAATATTATTACGATTTTAACTTTTAAAAACGTTGGATTATTTCCTTTAAATACACCGGGTTCTTATCTATTGCAATCAAATAACCAATTTCACTGCTGACATCACTTTTTTACCTTCAAAAACGTACGTTTATCTCCTTTAGATAATTCAGGTTGGTGCTCTTTGCAATTAAAATAACACACACTCTTTTGTTTGATTCTGAGCCTATACACTTATTTATTTAACACTTCATTAATTTACATACAACAATACAACACACACACAAACTACACAAACACTAGTGTGCAACTCACTATACAATGCTACACTTAGATAAAAAAGTAAGTAAAAAAAATTGTAAACAGTTTTCAATCGCACTTTACTATTTTTATACTGATTTTTAGTAGAATTTTTTTTAGTAATCATTTTTGCTATTATTTTATTACAAATTACTGATTTTTTTTATTAGTTTACGCTGCTGATTTCAGCATAACATTTTACTAATTTTTCAAAACAAAGTGCTAAACTTAGCAAAAAAATATACTAATTAAAAAAAATGGATACTCAAGGAAATTTTGTTTACAAGAATTTGTTGAGAGTTTTTGGAATTCTTGTTTAGTTTATATTTGTTATTATTGATATATTCTTGGTTTGCAAATAAAACTCCGAAAATTTTATTGTATCTCCAATACATAAAAAGGTTATATGTAACTGGAGAACCCTTTGCAATTTTTACTCCAAATTTCAAGTCCGATAAATTATACATTTTTTACAACCGAAAGAAATTTTTTTTTATCAACATTTCTCAAATTTCAGTATGAAACCACTTTTATTGTGATTTTTTTTTCATTTTGCAACAATTAGCATTTTTTTTGGTTTTATATTTTTCCATTATTTCTCAACCACAAACAACAGATTAAAAAAAATTAATTTAAATATTACCCACACACTTTTCAATAATATGAAATTGAAAAACAAATTTCCAAATCATTTTGAATTTTTCAATTTAATTGATAAACTTTCAATAGAGGGTACATTAGACCGTACCATCTTACAGGATAAAATCAAAAAAAGAGCGCGGTACACCTTCAAACATAAAAGTAATTTTGCAAGGCAATTTCCAACAAATTTTTTGTCGATTGTAGGAGTCGCCTATTTTAATTTTTCGTTATAGCTTCGTTATTTACAGTCGGATTTTAAAGTGTAATATATAGATTTTTTTGCCTCGAGGAGGGCAGTGTTTTGCTATTAAGAAAAATCCAATGAAAAAAAATTAAAAAGACGACCCCTACGTTCGGCAAAAAAAAGTGTGCTGGATTTATCGAAAAACTTCTTTAGCAAAAGTTTAATCATTTTTGCAAGCTTTAATTTTCTGACATTAGGCTCGTACATTAGGGTTGTAAATACTAAAATGGGTCCCCTGGAGAGAAAAATATCGATGTATCATACTCTAAGATCCGACTGTAAATGCCAAAGATATAACGAAAAATGTAAAAAGGCAAAAAAATAAATATTTTTTAAACCTCATTGCAAAAATAATTTAGGTTTGACGGTGTACGGAGACCTTTATTTTTTGAGGTACGAACTAGGGTACATAATTATCTTCAATTAATTTGTAAAAAATCAAAATTTATCAAAATTATTGAAAGTCTATGGGGCAGTTAAGGTGTATCTAGGCTCATAATTTGAGGTAGTTATAAACATCAGCACAAATCTAATATACCCTGATGTAGGGTATAATCAAGAATTAACACAAACACAAAGTTTTGCATACGTTTGCAAAATTTTAAATGTGAATGATTACAAGTCTATGTACATATCACTTGAACATCAGCATATGATTATCTTTAGATTCATTTCACTTTGCTTTTATAGTGTTTTGTCTTGTTTTTTCTTCTTTTTCTTCTTTTCATGAGACACATATTAAAAGAAAACGAAAACAAGAACATGAATAATAAACGAACAAAGTTTGTTTGTGAAAATAGTTTTATAAACATTTTATGTTTATTAGAGGGGACCAGGCAAGTTTTTTTTCCACTCACATGTAAAGATTACTGACCCAAGTAAAAAAGTTTTGATATAATCATATATTATTTTATGTAATTGCTTATAGTAAATTATAGTTACATATGGCCACATATGCTTTTAAATTCAAGCAGATATACCTTTATATAGTCATATGTTAGATATTTTTTCCTCAAAGGTTTTAATATGGAGACATACGTGATTTTATATTATTACATACTGGCCTACATATAATTGCATAAGCTATATATAAGTACATAAATTAACATATTACAGATATAATTACATATACGTTTATATATAATTTAGTATGACACTATACATAATAATATAAAACTATATGTGGAGCCATATAATAAATATTTCATAATTTGTGTTACATATGATTATATATTGACAAATAAGAACCCATATATAAATTAATATGGTTCCATATCTACAATATTTCATGATTTCTTTAATATATAACAATACAACGTTCTTTATAAAATCATCTATAATTATATATCATCCCACATAAGCAATTATTTCAAAGTGATTTGATATAAAAATATATAAGGTCCATATAAAACCGTATTATATTATATGTGGTTCTATGTTAACAATGATTTTGAACTAGTTTTAGATTTAGTAATTACTAGGGGTAGGCGCGTGACTAGAAATGTTCGTGAGTCACATTATTCACACGTGATCGTGAGTAATAATTACTATACTCAAGTGATTCGTGCGTGAGTCTGAGAATATATAATTCATACTTGATTCGTGCGTGAATAAGAATATATAACCCGTGCATGATTCGTGTGTGAGTTTATTTTTTGCATCATATATTTTTAGTAATTTTTACTATTTTGTAATATTTTACTATTTTTCTTATATCTTGGTTGTATAACATAATCCTATTAACTTTAAAATTTCAGTCTTGTTAACTTTATTTTAAAATTACTAAAAATAAAGAAAATTTTGTTCATGTTTAATGCACTGTCATGGTAAATCTGGATAAAAGTAATGGAAGATTTATCGAAATTATAGGATCTCCAGCAGATCTTTGGGTTAATCATTATATTTGGAAATTAATTACTTATGCAATTACACAATTACATGTAATTGTAATTGAAAAAATTCAATTTCTATTACTACATATTATTTGTAATCGTAATTAAAAAAAAAAAAACAATACAAGTAATTTGTAATTGAAAATTTTCAATTATACATTACATATAGGGAATGCATCCCGGGATTACCCGTCCCGGGATTCCCGGGAAATTAAGCATTTTTCAGTTCCTGCATTCCCGGGAATTTGGACCGGGAATCCCGGGATTTCAAAAAATGCAATTTAAAATAATCAAGTAATTATTTTAAATTTTCTTATGCAAAATTTTCCAACCTTTTGAAAATAGTAAACATTTTACATTAGGTTTGTTTGTTTACTTACTACAATTTGTTACTTTTACCACAACTGGAAAAATTCAAAGAGTAACCAAAACAATGATTGAGTAAAAGTAGTAAGATTTTCGAGTTAACGAACACATTGATTAATTTGTGTACTTGATCAAACTTTTTAAGTTCCTTTCAGTGCCTCTTAAAACCACTCAAATAGTGTTTGTATAAAAAATTTTGAATCGCACTTATTCTATACAGAATTAAAGACAAATTTGTCCATTGATTTTTAAAAATTTTCAAGTAAGTTAAAATTTATTCCCATAATTTTTAAAATTTTTTATAATTTTATAAAATTATTTTCTGTATTTATTTTTTTTGACGGGCAAGCTTTTTAGTCTAAAAATTAGTTTTAGTTTATTAAATTTTTAAAAATATATAATTAGACTTTTATAATTTCTAATATAAAATTAATTCTTTCTCACTACGAAAATTCCAAGAAAAACCACCTGAGCTTTTTCACAATCATGAAAATTTGAGATTTTTAAATTATTATAAAATATTTTTTAATTTATTTCCCTTGCGGGATCCCGGGAATTCAATATAAATTTCCCGCTTTCCCGGGAAATCAAAAAGTGCGGGATTTTGCATTCCCTAATTACATATAATTGTAATTGAAAAAATGTCGATTACAATTACATTTTTTCGGAAAAGAAATAGTGACAAAAAGCACAAATGAGGGGTATGATGTATTCTTTTTATACTTATCCACGCCTATCCAACCTATCCCAGTCAGTTTTTTCTACAAAATTTTAACAAAAAACACTTTAATTCTAAATGTAATTGAAATTTGTAATTGAAATCACTTTCAATTACAATTATTTGTAATTGAAAAATTTCAATTACAGTTACATGAAATGTAATTGAGTTTTTTTTTTAATATCAATTATATTTATTTGCAACTGTAATTGAAATCCCCCAGGTCTGATCTCCAGATATTGCATATCTTTTTTATTTAAAAAAATAATTTTTGTATATTGTTAGATGTGGTCATATATAATATGATCAAAAGTATAAGGTCAATATTTAGATATAATTGTATCCAACTATGTCCACTTTTATAACATTTTATATAATTTTATACAAAAAGATATAATTTGATGTAATTGGATGAGGACAAAATTCGGATACATTTGTATCGAATTGCATAAAATTGTATCAAATTGTACCAAATTGTATATAATTGTATACAATTCGATACAATAAGATAAAATAAGATGTTCTCATTTTTCGGATATAATTATATCTAATTACATAAAAGATTATATATAATTAAATATAACTTCATATGGCTCCATATAATTTTTTTTTACTTGGGGATATAAAATTTTGCAGCGTTTGTAGAAAGAAAAGTCGCTGGAAACAATAACTTTTTTTTTAGCTTTTTTTCAAAAATTTTGTAATTTTGCAACTTTTTCTGCTAATTTTACAGATTTATTTCTATGAGTGTATTTGCAGTTGAATTGAGTTCAAATTAACACATAATGCTTATTTAACCCTCTAACCGGCCTAAGCTTTTTTGCAATGAAATTTATACCATGTGTTCCTCATGAAAAATAAACTATAAGTTCTTCTACAAAATTTTTTTTCGTTGCCTACTTTAGGCGATATGGTCCAAAATAGTTCAAGGGTGAATCTCGAAAACTAGCGCATAAAAATTACTAGGTTTAGGCACAAATTATTTCTCTTACCAAGATGTAATTGCAATAAAAAAATTACATTTTTTGTGTTCTTACGTAAGAGGATGTAGCGAATTTCGTTTTTCGAAAAATGCGAAATTGAGCGAAAACGCACCAAAACTTCAATATATATTACTCAAACTTATAAGCTTTGCTGCCTATACCAAATATAGTCTTTTTACCAAATTTGAGAAAAATTCGTCCATTCATTTTGAAGTTAAGGCGATGTCCTTTAAAGGTATCCTTATGGAATCCTGTGCGTCCTTGGACCATAGTAAGGAACTTTTTGAATATCTTAAGATTCAATCTTACTTCATGGTCACTATCAATGGTTTTAGTCAATTTAAATTTGTTTTTAAGATTTTCGAAAATTTTTGTTGTTTTAAAATATTTAATTTCTGAAATTTTACGAAATTTTATCTTTGACACTTTCTCGCTTCCAAACCGTGCATTGTATACAAAAAAATTCTTCACAAAAAATATAATAAATTTTGTTTTCTGTTGAAAAAGCATAATTTCTTATTATAAAATACTCCTTTGGCATATTTCTGGTCAATTTAATATACCCCGCCTGGAGGCGGGCTTGCCGGTTAGAGGGTTAATTTAATCGAGGGGGTGTGTGACACTTTAAAGATATTAGGCGACTTTTCACGTATATCTTTTCTAATCTATATTTTAAATATTTCAAAAAAAGTGGCAACCGTTAGTTTAGGGCAAAAACAATAGAATATACAAAGTTTTGTTTCTCGAGTACTTTGAATCCGTGTACAAATAAATCTAAATTTCATGAACATGTTTTAATACAAAAAATGGTGCTACCCTTGTACCCCATTCACAATCAGGTTTTGCACGCGATTTAGCAACTGGTTTTGGAAACTAATCAAAACCGTTCACATAAGGTTGAAGGGATTTTCATTATCTCGTTAACAGCTGTTTCGTTACTTTAGTAAACAAAAAACAATTATAATCTAACCAAACATTTAACGAAATATTTCAAAAAGCATATTCTTTATAGCCGGAACACAATATTTATTAACTTTTGTTAAGATAAACCGGTATTATTGATGTGGAAACCCTTTTTGAATAGGGATGAATAGCTTAAGCATGAAATTTTTAATTTTTTGTTGAAGGCAAGATTGCAGCTTTTGAAAATCCGTTTGCATAAAATTTCTTTGCCGGAAGTAATAATGACAATTGTATTGAAATAGAAATTTTAAATAATCTACCTTTTAGTTTTTTTTAGAAGTTAAAATTTATTGCTATTTAGATTTTTTTGTTTATATTTACGCCATTGCGGAGTATGTTCACTGCAAGCAAAAATGGAAAAAATCAACTCTGAACACAAGAAAAATAGTTTCAAACCCTGACTTTGATAATTGAGGTGTTTATAAATTAAATCATCAAATCGAAGTGATTATTAACGGAACATTTGTTTGGAAAATTTCGGGGTAATGCATGAGATAATGCAAAATTCTTTAATATAACTGAAACCTCGTTCGTCTGAATGGGCTATAAAACGTTTGTCTTCAGCAAAATATTTAAGCTTCATCCAAACACTATCTGGTTCCTTTGTACATATTTTGATACTAAAGAATTACATTTTTTCTGGCATTTCGTAGTCAAAACGATCTTTGATGCATTAAAGTTGTTAGGAATTTCTAATCACTTGGATATATTTATACATTTCTGAAAAGATGATTAAGTATAGATTACAATACTGTAATTATATCCCAGCAAAAAAGAGGTGCCGAAGTAGTAGAAAAAGCACTACAATTGAGGATCTAGATGTACTTCTTTTTTAACATAAACACTAATGATTTTAACATTGAGTTGTCATAGGAGAGGAGTACTCCAACTTCAACATTTTTTCAGTACTTTTTGAACGAGTACAAAGAAGCTCTTTTTCACCAATTGAAAGTTAAATAAAAATTCTTTACAAAAAAAAATTATATTTTCTTTTTATTTTACAAAGTTTTTTTATTGCCGCCACCGGGTATCGAACTTGCGACCTCACGATTGCTAGTCTAGCGCTCTACCACTGAGCTATTCTTTGATATGAAAGTTGATTGGCATAAAAACACCACTTTGTTAATGCGTGATATTGTTCCTTATTCTCTTCAATAAAAGTACCTATTAAACAAGTGTAAAAGGTGCACTCCAATTCAACATTGTTTTCAGTACTATTTTTACAGGTGCATAAACAGCAATTTCTCACCATTTTTTTATATATACATATTTTTAAAAATTTAAAAATTAAAAAATATTGAATTTAAACAAATTAATTGTAAATATTAAAAAAAAAGTTAATAGAATAAAAAAAGAATTAAAAAAAAAATAAAAAAAATATTGGTCCCGCCGGGAATCGAACCCGGGACCCTCTGCTTGGAAATGCCAAGTATTACCAAAATCATTTTTTACGATCACTTTTAAAAAAATTACTCTTTAGAAGCAATACTTCAGTGATTTTTTGGATGTGGTTCAGAAGTAATTCTAAAAAAGCTGTAAAAATGTAATAACGGGTACTTTGGAAGCAATGAAATAAGTGATTTTTTGAAGTTGTTCAAAATAACTTTTAAAAAAGCATTAAAAATACACTAACGGATACTTGTGAAGCATTGAAAGAAGTAGTTTGTAAAGCATTACTTGCATTTTTTTTTGCTGGGATGGTTTAAAGTATCTTATGCAATAAACAAAGTTATCAAAAAACTAAAAAGTAACCTTCTCACCTTGTAAACACTAATCAAATTTTAATTACTTTCCACGCCGACTTTTCTTTTCCCAACCGCCACAAGATTTCGTATCAGTTGTTTCGAAAAAAAATTTGACCAATTCAAAATTGATTGTGCAAATTCGCCATATATCGCTGAACTACTCTAATATTTATATGTGTGTCAGTGCTTATATGTATGTGGATGCATTTGGTTATATATGTATACAATTTTGTTAAGGGGAAAATATTAAAAAAATTTCTCAACATATAGTACAATGAAATCTCCGAATAGCGGACTTTGCTATTGGTAATAGAAAATTTTATTATTACTTTTTTGGTCTCTCTGAAGGTTTTATAAAAATATTTAAGATTTTTTCTGCAATATTAACCAAAATCTCTGTCGAATATTTTGATATTGTTTATTAATAAAAATTATAATAGATTTTTAAGAAAAGCCAATTTCTTACAATACCAGGGTAGTACGAAATGTTCTTGGCCTGATATGGAGATGGCGGTATAAACAGCAAAAAGCTTTGTATAATGGAAACTTCAATCCGTCATATGAACACATGTTAAATTTCATTTCGATCTGTCAACTCATTCGTATAGTAACAGGTGTTCAAAAAAGGCGCTTCAGTGATTTTTTTTGTAATGGAAAAATTAGAAATTCGTGGTATGGTTAAATATTTACATAAGAAAGGTTTATCGGGACAAGAAATTCATAATGATAAGGTGAATATGTTAGGTTAAAGTGCTAAAGTTGCTGAATTTAAACGTGGTCGTACAAGAACCACGAAGTGGACGTCCAAAAACTGCAACAACGCCAAAAATCACAGCTAAAGTCCATGATATGATATTAGACGATCGACGAGTGAAAGTGCGTGAAATAGGAAATGCCATAGGCATCTCAAATGATCGAGTACATTTTATTTTACATCAAGAATTACAGATGAAAAAGCTTTCTGCAAAATGGGTGCCGCATTTGGTAACAGTTGACCAAAAACGCATTCGAATGATAATTTCTCATTTCACATTTCTCTGATTTAGTTCCCTCTGACTTCTACCTGTTCCCAAATCTAAAAAAATTCCTTGCTGGCAAAGGTTTTACCTCGAATGAAGATGCAATGGCAGCTGCAAACTATTATTTTGAGAAGCTTCAGGAAAGTTGTTTTAATAAAGGGACAGAATTGCGAAAAATACGTTGGACTAAGTGTATTGAAGTTTTAGGAGATTATATTGAAAAATAAAATAATTTTCTCTAGCTCTTGTTTTTCATTGTTAGGCTAAGAACATTTCGAACTGCCCTCGACTTCAACAATTTCATTTAGGTAAAATATGTTAATTTTTTCAAAATAATTTATTCAGTTCTAATATTCGAAAATCTTCCTGTCCGCTATTGAAAGGCTTCACTGTCGAAAGACACATGTTTGCCCGTATATATATTAACTTGAATATACAGTTTTGTGTTTATAAATAGGAAAATCCTATTTTAACAAATTTTTTTAAGTAACAAATCATTAATGACTTCTTCCAAGCAATCAAATTGTCCCACACTCAAAATAATAAGTCTGTTGGCTGAACAGAAAAATTTGTTACTTTAACAAAATTTAATCTTGTTTTTTTGGCTTAAAATAAAATTTGTTGATTTTAAAACATGTTTTTTGTTAAATTTAGCAAATAAAAATTTAAGTAAAACATTGGTAAAACTATAGTTTTATCTGTAATTATCAGGGCGCTTAAAATATGTAGTTAAAATTGCAAAATATACACTTAAATATGCACTTAAATGAAAAGATGCACTAAAAACCCAAAAATATGCACTAATAATCCAAAAATAAACGCTTCAAACCAAAAAATGCACTTTAAATTTATCGACTTTTAAAAATCATATTTATTACTCGGGAGCGTTGGGTTAAAAATTAAATCCAATATAAATGTCTAAGCAGATGACAACTTGATGTTTTCCTTCTAGCTAAATGCTGCGTTAAGGTTTGCAAATTCTTCTTTTTCTTTATTTTTCATTAAATCTGACCTTTAATTTTATTTTAAATATGAAGAAAATATGCAATTTAATGAAAAATATGCATTAAAAATAATAAAATATGCAAAAAATATGCAAAAATATGCATTTATAATAAAATATGCAAAAATATGCAACAAAAAATCGATGCCATTTTGTTGCAAATTCTTTGATCCGGAAAAGTATTTGGTCAAAATCATTTTTGGATTAATGACTACAAGTATGCATTTGCATGAAAGTCGCTGCCCTGGTAATTATACTAAGTCGTAAAATTTGTTAAAATTTAGGGTCTCGGGACCCTTCCCGGGCCTAAACCAAATTATTTGACGGCATGTAAGGGCACTCCGGTGGAGCAAACATTTTGTCTGTTTTGCTCTATCTCGCTTAGTTTTCATTGAAATAAAGAATTTTTCTTAAAAATTTCCGAGGGTCCCAGTCCCCGCCAATCTAAATTTTGGATAGAGATAACCGTTGCACGAATAGGGGTAGTCGAAATTTTCGTCAATTTTGCTCTATCTCTCTTAGTTTTCGAGATATGGGCCATTAAAAAAAAATCGGGAGGGAAAAAAATAGCGCCATCTTTAAAACTTCGGATAAATCGGTACCGCCATCTATCGGGCAATAACAGTAATGAAGATATTATATTTTAATAACAAATTGTGTAAATTTTGTTCTTAAAAATTAGTTATAAATAATTTTGAGAATTATCAAAAATTAGTTAAAGTACTGAGGATTTTTAGTATTCCCAGCAAACAGTGATGATCATTAATGACTCAGAAATGAGCTCCAAAAACATTATTATTTTTCCACTTCTTCCTATAAAAGTGGTCAGCACAAAAGCGGTCCCCTATCCCAGCGAAATTGTCGCATGCAAAGAACCAGTTGTAAAACAACTTGTACTGCCATACAACCTGTTCTACTTTACGTTCTATCATCGGTGATTTTTGTTTGAGTTTGTCCCACAAGCAACTGGTTCTTTTCCTCCAAACTAGAACAGGTTGCTTTGGAACCGGTTCTAGAACCAGTTATAGAACTGGTTCTGCGACAGTAACACCTTACATTTTGACTCCCAGGAATCAGTTTTAGAAACTGTTCCATGGAGCCGGTGGTAAAAAGACCAGATTCAAAAGTAACCAGTTTGCTGGGATGTACTCAGAAATGACTCAGAAAAAAGAATGTATAAAATCGAAATTTTCCTCATAAATTTAAATAATTTTTGGAATTTTCTCAGAGTCCGAAAAATTAACGCTTTTTTGATTTTAGCGACAAATGTTTGGATTGTTTTTTGAGGGTTCATATTTTCTGCTAAAAAAAATAGTGTTTTCAAAAAAAAAATATCATTTCTATGAGCCATTTAAGAATCTTATTTATGAGCGCTACAAAATTGCTGGCTGGGTTGTGTTAAATGAAGATAACTAAAATGTTTATTTAAATCAGTATTTTAACTAAAAATTTGTTAAATATTAGTCAACTTTTATCTTGTGGGTATGTATTGTAATAAAGAAATCCTCATATAAATTCTAGTTTTTCTATTTTTTTTTATTCATAATTACACTGATAGAAATAAATAGTTATAAATAGCAGAAAAATTAGTTGAAAATTAGTTAAAAAGGAACCTACAGCAATATCTATTAAAATAAGTATCAGAATATATTTGCTGAATATTAGTAAAAGAAATAGCGGTAAAAATCTTTTAAACATTGATATTAGAAGGTTAGATTGTTAATTACATTCAAAAAGAACTCCAAAAGTAAAATTTCGAAATATAAAACTTTTTATCGTGGTTTAAATCTACTAATATTCAACAAAGTTTAATAAAACTTCTATATTTGAGCTGGAAGTCAATGATTTTATTATAAATATTCTCTGTATAAATCAATATTTCGATATTCTTTAAATATCATCCTCAGGATTCTTCCAAACTTTTAGCTATAGTTGTGTATGCATCGTCGTCTGTTACAGTGCAGTAAAATTCTCCTTATAATATTTATAATAAAATAACTGACCTAAAGCACAAATATCTGAAGTTTTATTAACAATTGCAAAGGTCGAATAAATAACTATTCAACAATATTTTTTTATTTTAGCAGACTAAATTGCAATTTGCAATTAACTAATATACATATAAAATTTTGTAAATTTAACAGATTTTTTCTTGGTGTTGCTTTTTCCTAATATTTAGCAAACAGGGTCAATCGATTCGAGTATTTTTGCTTCTGGGCCCTTTTGAACCCAATTTTGATAACTTTAGCAAAAAAAAAACTTGTCTGTCACTTTTTAATTTCTCCAATTCTAGAGCCTTTTCCCATCGAAATATTTAAATTACTATCAATCTCTTCGTAGGACGCTATGAAATTTTTGATATCTTTTTTCATTTATTAATGAATCTATCGCAAAGAAATTACGATACTTTTGATTGAGAATAATTTCGAAAGAATGCATTTTTAAGTTATTAACCATAATTGTGTAAAAAATGCTCTGCTGGTAGTCCGTCTCCGATATACACAAATTGCCTGCACTTGAACATAAAAACCATATGTCAGTGTGGCAACATTTGCGAAAAAGCTGAAAAGGAGGAGATAAGAAGATAAAACAAAAAAATCTACAGTAGAATGTTTGTATGTCTGTTTGATCACTTCTGAGAGTAAAAACAATAACAGAAAGCTGAATAGGAAAGAGAAACTATGAATTAGCCACACTATGAGCAATGCCTTACGTGGGTGAGATGGCTAAGCTGTCGAACTCTAAAACCTGGATCAGCCAGACGTAAACGTAAACGTATCTCTGCATAGCTGAATTAATAAGTTAAATAAGAACAGAAGATGTGCTGTGTTTTTTGTTTCATTCTTATGCATTCAATATAGAGCAGACGTAAATACACAACAAAAATCTGTTGTGAATAGATTTTCGTTGTATATTTACGTTTGCTCTATATTGCATGCATAAGAATGAAACAAAATACACAACACATCTCCTGTTCTTATTTAACTTATTAATTCAGCTATGCAGAGATACGTTTACGTTTACGTCTGGCTGATCCAGGCTTAAGTATAGTTACGTTTGTAATGTGGGAGTGCATGGGTTCGATTCCTACAGCCGACAGGTTGTTGAAAAAATTATCATATAGAGACAATCTGACAATAAAATATAAACAATAATACAATTTAATGGAAAATCACTGATGAAGCCTGTCCATAAAAGAAAAAAGAAAGAAAACAAGTCAGAAACTAGATCTAGTCTGATTTGCAAGTTAATAATATGTTTATAACTTTGAAAAAATGTTTATTCTCAAAATTACTTAATTAAAATTAATAAAAAATGCATATTAATTACGATATTAATTGCATTTGGTCTATATGACCAATGGCCTTGCAACTCTCTCAATAATTTTTATTTGAAAAAATATTAGGCGGCTTGGAATAGGAACGAACTCCGACTGGTTAATCAGGGATGGAAAAGGCTCACTTAATCGGGCTCTTATACCAAAAAATGTTAGATCGCTCTTACGTATTTAAAAATGTAAATAACTAAAAAATAGCTTTCCTTTGGCTCGTTAAAAAACATAAAAATTAAATATTTAGATATTAGCAAATATTAGCACAAATTGCGAAAAAAAAAACATTTGCAAAAAGCGAAATTTTTGCAACAATATATTCGCTTGCAGAATGTCGATCACTGATTACCTCTTTTAAATCATTTTCTGTACCATAAAGCCTTTTTCGAATTCCGCCGTTATTTTGCAATTTTTAAGTGCGGTTTTTTTAAATATATAACCTAGAGAATAAATTTTTGTACCATAAAGTCTTTTTTCAAATTCCGCTATTATTTTGCAATTCTTTACGTGCGTTTTTTTTTTAATTTATAATCTAGGGGCTATAATACACATTTCAGACAACAAAGTTTGGTGGCTAGTTGCAAAAAAAAATCGCGAAAAATAAAATTTGCAAAAAGGAAAATTTTTGCATCAATATATTTGTTTGTAGAATCTAAATCACTGATTACGTTTCCTAATTAATTTTTTGTACCACAAAGTCTTTTTTCGCGTTCCGCTTTTATTTTGCAATTTTTTAAGTACGTTTCTTTTTAATTTATAATCTAGGGACTATAGTACACATTTCATACAACAAAGTTTGGTGGCTAGTTGCAAAAAAAAAAATTGCGAAAAATAAAATTTGCAAAAATGATAAATTTTTTCATCAATATATTTGTTTGCAGAATATAAATCGCTGATTAAGTTTTTTAATTAATTTTTTGTACCATAAAGCCTTTTTTCGCTTTCCGCGAATATTTTACAATTTTTTAAGTGTGGTTTTTTTTAAATTTATAATATAGGGTCTATAGTACCAATTTTGTACACAAAAGTTTGGTGCTTAGTTTGCAAAAAAAATAAAAATAAATCACGAAAAAAATATTTGCAAAAAGGAAAATTTTTGCGTCATTGTATTCATTTGCAGACTGTTAATCGCTGATTGGGTTTTTTAATTTGCAATTTTTTTAGTGCGGTTTTTTAAATTTATAATCTACGGAGTATAATGCCCATTTCATAAAACAAGTTTGTGGTTAGTTGCAAAAAAAGAAAATTTTGGCATCGTTTGCAGAATGTAAATCTTTTATTTAATTTTTTGAACCCCAAATCCTTTTTTCGCATTCCGATATTATTTTGCAATTTTTTACGTATGGGTTGTTTAAAACTCATAATCTAGGGATATAATACTGTTGGAATAGTATAATTCCATAGTATAGTTCCATGCTTGATTTTTATAACCAAATTATTATTATCCATCCCTAGTTACAATCGATGTTTTGAGTCATACAAAGAGCGCACATAATGACCCTGCAAACATTTCAACTATACCTTCCAAGAAGATATTTCATTTGAATGAAAATAATCAAATAGTATTTACTTTGAAATTGTCTTCCTTTTATCACTTGGAAGATAATTCGACGTTTTTTGGAAGAAAGTAATTTAAAAATTTTATCTTTTGTCATAACTTTTTATGACAATATTTCGGCAATATTATCTTTGTATCATTTGGAAGATAAAGCAAATTTGTTTGAAATCTTTTATCAATTTGGAAAAAATTAAAACTAAATTTATACAAAAACAATCAAAAGATATATAGGAAATAAACTCTTGAAAAGTTAAGATTAATTGCGCGGGAAAAATCGCCTAAGATGAAATCAAGATAATTTATAAGCTGGTCAATGGATTATGTATGCAGATATTGTTTTTCAGGCTTAAATTTAATAATGAAAAAATTAAATCGTTTTTTTATTGTACCGGGAGTTTATTTAGCGAATATCCCTTTTATCTTCCATATGAGTTATTGCTTTCATATTGCCTGGAAGTATTGTTTTAGTGTAATAGTTGTTTCCGAGGGAGGAAACTTCCGGAATACGTAATTGATATTGCCGGCAATAAATGTTTTCTTCCTGTCGACATGTTCGGAGAATCTTCTTCGTATTGCCATGTTTGCTGGGTGATATTGGTTTGAGTATGTTCCTGTTCCAAGGCACATAATAGAACAAATGCTTTCTCAGTGATAGAGAGTCCCCCAATCTCTTTATTATGTATACTCTTTGATATGACGCGTTTGAAAAAAGAACACTTTAATAAAAATAGTTTTAAGACACTTTTTTTTTAATAATTTTAAAAGAAAATTTTTAGCATTTGCGGCTTTAAGCATTATTGCAGGGAAAATATATAGTAATTTTGCATACTGAATCCTAAGATGTATTGTAGTTTGCATTTTTCCCGATTTCCAAGCAAAAAGTTCTATCTTGAATTTTATTCTAATAAAAGTTAATTTCTGACTTTTATTTTTTCTCGAAAATTTATTTTTTCCAGCAAAAATAAAAATTATTTTTTCGAGCACAAATAAAAGATTCTTCAAGAATTTAAAGCAAAGCACTTTATGGAAGATTGTAGTACACAAGGATCAAAATGATCAACTAATTAGTTCTCCGAAATTTACTTCTATGTGCTTTTTTGCATAAAAAATAAAAAAATTAATGTTTTTTCAGTCCCTGAATAAAACTTTTGCATTCGAGTATTAAACGATGCATTTTTTTTTGCTATTTTTATAACCACCACTGTGGTATTATTCTCAATTTATTTTTACAACAAATTTTGTTCTTACAAAAAAAAAAACCAAGTAAAGCAAAATAAATGTTTGCCTGATGATGGGTTGACACAAACAAGAATGACGTTGTCAGGAATGTTTTGATGCGTAAAAGGATAATGTGAATGCGCATAAATATAAATAAATCTTCATATAAATACAGCACACTTGACAAGGCAATGTTACACTATATGTTTCTACGTATGTGTGTGTGAAAGAATATGTAAATCATGCATGCATGTGTGAGCGACTGTTTGTGTATGTTTAAATATCTATAAATGTAACCTAGTTAAGAAGCTAAAAGTTTTTAAACATGAAGTATTAAAAAACTTTATTTTTGTACGATGGGCATAACTGCTACAAGGAATATAATAAGACACATTTGCTTCTGTATCAGTTAGCAAGTTTGACTGTATCAGTGTGTGTGTATGTAATACTGCTTTAAAGGATTATATTTGTCTTATATTGTAAAAATGAATTTACCGAAAATAATAAAGTTTAACATAACAAATGTGTCATGGTATCTTAATCAACAATTTATTCACAAAAAAAAAAAAAAAAAAGGATTACAACGAAAAAACAAACGAGGACGTGTAGTAAGAAACTTTTTACTTTCATTTCTTTATATTTAACTTTTTACAATTGATTTGTTGATAAACAAACACAAACAGAAAAATGTGGGTAGCAATCATATTATAAAATTTACCCTTTTCATGTCCTTAGGGAAATTTTGTATTTAAGAAAGGTAAAGGTTTTTGTTTTCTTAAATTTAATTTTTTAAACCGTAATATGCCAGTAAAAAGAATCTGAAAATCAGTTAATTTAACAGCCAACGAAAATGTTCTTCACCAAATGAACTCACAATTTATTAATATTTATGAAACGATAGCACAAAACAATGGCTAGCAAAAAAATAAAATAAATTGGAAGTCATTACAAACCACTTCTTAAACAGTAAACAGGGCTGGCAAAACTATGACACGCGTGTCAGTAGTAGCACGCGAATGGATTTTAGGTGGCACGCGACGTTTTGTTGGATATTTTCAAAAAATTTAAACTATTAGAAGACCAGCAAAAAATTCAGTTAAATGTTAAATTTCGCCACAAAAATGTGTGATTTAACTCACTCCATAATGGTGAAATTTTTCATAGAGCTTGTAAATCGTCTTTTAAAATTAATAAAACTCGGTACTACCACCATTTTTTGTTTGAAGAAATATGGTTAATACAGAACTCGCAAATTCGGGTATCAGAAAATTCTGGGAAATTTTCTAAAATTCTCGATTGAAAGAAGTTTTAATGTTTCGATGAGAAAATGCCTCATAATCAGAGAAATAAAAAGTACCAGAAAATTGCACAAAAATGGAAAACAACTTGTAATAAAATTGCATCTAAAAAATCAAATTTTTTTTAAAGGGAAAATAGGTGCTACGAAGTAACCCTCAATGAAATAAAGGCTGAAAATAAGTTTCATAATGAAATAACCCCTTTGTTGGAATTTGAAATTGGGTTTTTGTCGTGTTTCGCAGAGCCATTTAATCTAAAATAGAAATTTCTCTGTTCAGAGCCATTTCATCTAAAATAGAAATTTCTCTGTTCAAATACATAGTATTCGCTTTTTATTCATTATTATGATGATAAAAACCACGCGATTTATTTTAACAAAATCAAATTTTTGTCCAAAGCACAATTTTCAACTAGTTTCTTACGTACTTACATAAAAAATTAATGGCGCCCAATAATTTAACTTTTTCCAACAACCACTAAAAATGGAATAACCCTCCCAAAAAAATTAAAAGGCAATAATGTTCAAACTGTTTGAATTTTATTTCATTGGCCATTTTTTCATAATGAAATAATCTCAATATTTAAAGATTTAAATAAACCCCCAAAAATTAAACAACCGTCAAACATTTTTACGTCATTTCTTGGTTGTTATTAAATTTTTCCCTTTGGGGGTTATCCATAGCGCTGATAAATATGTACATCTGCGATGATATTTTTAAGAGAAATTTTCCAAATTTTAAAAATTCTTAAGAAAAGCCTTTAAATGAAGAACTAAAATTAAGGTTGCACGCGAGAAATTAAAAAAAAAAAAAATTTGTCCGTTTCTGGCACGCAGCGAAAAAAGTCTTGGCACCCCTGTCTTAGTGTATTTTAACTGCTTTTTTCAGAAAAATTTCTGAACAACTTCAAAAAAATAACTTCAAATAACATCTTTTATTCCCAATGTAGAAAATCATACAATACATTCGATAATGAGAAAATGAGCAATTAGTTCATCTCGCTTGAAATTTGCAGTAAAATCTCCAAACGGTTCTCCAGTTATTACCTTTTGTGGAGGCAATACAATGTGCTGATTGATTTTTATTTGTAAACTAACATTTGTTATTTGTAAACTAACAAATAACAAATGTAAATCAAATATGAATTTTTAAAATCAACAAATTTTAAAGTTTTTTTTAACAAAACTAACTGTATACTGCAGTAACACTGCTTTGTTAGTTGTTTATTATGATCCCAGTAAAAAAAAAAATTTGGAAGTAATGCTTTACAAACTACTTCTTTCACTGCTTCACAAGTATCTGTTAGTGTATGTTTACTGCTTTTTGAGAAGTTCTTCTGAACAACTTAAAAGATTCACTTCTTTCATTGTTTCCAAAGTATCCGTTAATATATTTTTACAGCTTTTTTAGAATTACTTCTGAACAACATCCAAAAAATCACTTAAGTATTGCTTTTAAAGAGTAATAGCTCTAAAAGTGATCGTAAAAAGTGATTTTGGTATCATTTGGCACTTCCAAACAGAGGTTCGCGGGTTCGATTCCCGGCGGGACCAATATTTTTTTATTTTTTTTTTAATTTTTTTTATTCTATTAATTTTTTTTTTAATATTTATAATTAATTTGTTTAAATTCAATTTTTTTTTATTTTTTAAAAATATTTATATATAAAAAAAATGGTGAGAAATTGCTTTTTATGCACCTGTAAAAATATTACTGAAAATAATATTGCATTGGAGTGCCCCTTTTACACTTGTTTAATAAGTACCTACTTTTATTGAAGAGAATAAGGAACAATATGTCGCAGTAACAAAGTGGTGTTTTTATGCCACTCAACTTTCATATCAAAGAATAGCTCAGCAATCATGAAGTCCCAATTTCGATACCCGGTGCCGGCAATAAAAAACTTTTTAAAATAAAAAAAAATATAATTTTTTGCGCGAAGAATTTTTCTAAACTTTTAAATGATAGAAAAGGGCTTTCTTTGCACTCGTTCAAAAAGTACTGAAAAAATTTTGAAATGGGAGTACTCTTCTCTTATGACAACTCTATGTTAAAATCATTAGTGTTTATGCTAAAAAAGAAGTACATCTAGATCATCAATTGTAATGCTTTTTCTACTGCTTTGGCATCTCTTTTTTTGCTGGGATATGGTAACTACCCAGGAAAACAAGTGAGGAAAAAGAAGTAGTTAAAACACTGCAACTGTTGAATAGCGAGTTGTCCTTTTTCGGAGTTTTCACCGATGAATTTACCTAACTAGGAACTAATTCTGTATATTTGAACCAATGCTAAGGAAGTTCTTTTTCACTTCTTTCTATTTTAATTTAATTAAAACGAGTAAAAAGGTTAAAGTCGGGCATGCCGACTATACAATACCCTACACCAGTCTGGGTAAAAGCCAACTAATGTCTGGATCCGAAATTCGAATGGGTTAAAATGGGGCTTGTGTCAAAATTTTCTATAATGTGAGTCAGCGCACCAAATTTCATTAAAATATCTTAATATTTGCGATCTGCAGTTTGTAACCAAGCCAATTATGGGGGGACCCTTATATGGGCACTAGGTCTAAACATGGACCGGTGTTCACCAAAATCAATAAGCTTCGTCCTTGGGCCAAAATAAGTCTGTGTACCAAATTTCATCAAAATATATTAATATTTGCGACCTGCAGCGTATAAACAATATAATTTTGGGGGGACCCTTATATGGGCACTAGGTCTAAACATGGACTGATGGCGTCGTCCTTGGGCCGACATAAGTCGGTGTACCAAGTTTCATCAAAATATCTTAATATTTGCGACCTGTAGAGTGCGCACAAGAATGCATGGATAGACAGACAGACGGACGGACGGACGGACGGAAGAACAGACGGACATCGTTAAATCGAAATAAAAAAAAATTCTGAGCCGATCGGTATACTATAAGGTGGGTCTAGGACCAATATTTTTTGGTGTTACAAACATCAGCACAAATTTATAATACCCTGACCACATAGTGGTGTAGGGTATAAAAAGAAAATCATCATGCAGCATGTGGGGTTTGAACCCACACTTGTTTTCATTTCGAGCAGACGCTCTACCCCTTGTGCTATCGCTTGTTATAGATGATAGCTGACTTTTAGCAGTCTTGTTCAGTAAATTGTTGTTAACTTCCTTTCTTTCATTTTTTATTAACATATTGGAAAAATACATAAAGGTATTTTTTTAAGTGTTATTTTTTTTTATCAAAAATAATACGCTCATATAAAGAAATAAAGCTGTAAAAATAGGAGAAAAAGCTACTAAAAATTATGTAATTTAAAATGACCTTGCAAAAAAAAACTGCTGATATTAGCAGATTTTTTTTTTGCTAAATACTAGTAAGATAAGAATAGGAAAAATAAAACTGTTAAATTAAAAAATTTTTAGTTACATTTAAGTTAACTTTTAGTTAATTAAAAATAATAAATTACCTTGATCAAATGCGCAAAAAATTTTGCAGCGTATTAGTAGATAAAAAATAGTTTTTTCTGCAAGGTAATTTTTAACTTATTTTTAGTAGTTCTAATTAAAATGTTTACATCATTTTTCTTTTTCTGTTAGTGTAATAATAAATATATTTCGTAAAAATTTGATGAAAATGGATTTTTAAATTACAATTTTTTTTAAATACAAACGAAATATTTACCTTTTGGTATTTAAAAAAAAAAATATTTGAAGAATTACATTTTTATTTAGAATTTTTACATTTCTTTTTTTAACTCTACAATTTTCTTGAGCTTAAGGTTTGTTTTTTATTTATAAAAGGTTTTTTTTTGCGATATTTGCCTACTCCAATGTGTAGCATCTTATTTCCTGAAGGTGCTACACATTGGAGTAGCGAAATATGGAAAATAAAAAACTTTTTATAAATAAAAAACAAACCTTAAGCTCAAGAAAATTGTAGAGTTAAAAATTGAAAAAGAAGGTTAAATAAACGAAAAGAATTTTTACATTTCCATAAAATTTCATTAAAAATCAGGCACCGGATTTTACAAACCAAAAACTTTATTTTTAAGTTTTCATCAAGAAATAAAAAAGTATTTTGTTCAAAATAAAGTAAATTTCTAAATTATTTTTTTTTTATATTCATCCAAAATTGAAAATATAAATAATATAATATATAAAAAATAATAAATAAATTATAATATATATAAAAAAAAGAAAAACAAAAATTACAAATGATTTTTATACAAATGATATTTTTTTATTTTCAACCCCAAACAAAAAAAGAAAAAGAAAAAATAAAAAAAAGTTTTTGTACAAAAAAAAGAAAAGTTTTTTTTGTAGAAAAAAAAGCGAAATTTTGGCGGAACGCGAAAAAACACTTTATGGTAAAAAAATTGTATTAAAAAACCTTATCAGCGATTTTCATTCTGCAAACAAATATACTAATGTAAGAATTTTACTTTTTATAAATTTTTTTCCGCGACTGTTTTCGTACAAAAATTGTACGAAATTTTTCAAAGAAAATTAAAACAGAAAAAGTTTTTTATTTTCATCATGAGGGGTATTTTAAATAAATATTTTTTTCTTTTTATTTTTTTGTACTTTTGAATTTTTATTTTAATACTTTTACGATATTTATATTTGATAAAAACCAAAAAATAAAAAGTTTTCGGTCCTTGTTAAAAATTAATAGAAAATTAAAAAAAAAATTTTTTTTAATCGCTTTAAAAATTAATTGAGTGTACAAAAAAAAAATTTTACATTGAAAACTACAAAAAGTTATTAATTGTGAAAAAAAAATTCCAAAATTTTTTTTTGCTGACCTGGTAGGATTCGAACCCGCAAGCCTCTTACAAAATATTAACTTCTTATCATCCATGAAAAAGAACCTCTGACTAGCATATATTTATTGCATTAGAGGTTGTGTAAAATCTATTCCTAAGGGAGTAATTCTTTGTGATGTAATGAAGGAAGTGATTCATTTAGAAGTCATTCCATTTATTTTTGCTGGGTAGTTCCATTTCTTATTGCATTTCTTATCAGTTTTATATGGGGTGCCTCACAATATAATTACACACCAGCATAGGAAAAATCAAAAATATGTCATTGCATATATGTCTAGTATTGACAAAAATAATGACTCTAAAAAGAGTTTTCCAAAAAAAAATTGTTTTATGAAAACATATTTTTTTTATTCCCGGCTAAAAACGACATAAGTGGATTCACACAGGTTTAATGTACGCTCACAATATTTTATCGTTAAAAACAACCTAAAATACATATTAAATTAATTTAAAACACAATTGAAAAAGAACTACTGACTTTTCATTATATTCAAACCATTTTGCTATCTATTTTCAAACATTGTCTAAACAATACATAAAAGAAAAAAAATAATTCAAAAGTCTGTTAAAACAATCTTCAATTTTTCACTGACAAAAAGTTAGAAAAAAACGATTTTGGGTCTGTTTTTTTCATATTTGAAAGTTTTTTTTGTTTGAATTTTTCAAAACACTACACACACGGTGATATTTTTATTGGCTATGTTTCTGTGTATGAGTACAGAATTCCTTGTAATTTGAATTGAAATAATTTTGTATATTAACAAAAAAGAAAATCGAAAATATTTCAATGTTTTGTTTTAAAACAGAAAACAATGAAATTATTTAAATTATTTTTTCTAAAAATAGAAAATTAAAAATAGAACATTTGACTGAAAATATCAACTCCTACTGACGATACGTATATTTTTGTAGTTAGTTTTTTTTTGACTGATACAAAAAAAGTTAAACAATATGTTTCCGTATATTTTAATTAATTCTTCAATTGAAAACAAACTTTACCCATTACTTTTCAAATAAACCTGAATCGGTTATGGAAAATATATCTTGAGTGTATATAAATATAGCAAAATTACTACTTACCGAATCACATGATATATCAATACGTAATACTGGACTATTCATTTGCATACTATTCAATAGGGTATAATCATCCAGTGACCATAAGCAGATGGTTTTATCATGACTTGATGATATTAAAACATCACAAGTAGTCACAACTTTAACACTAGTCACTGCAGAACGATGATGGGTAATTTTATGTAACTAGAAATATATGGAAAAAAATGAAAAAAAAAAAACATTAGAAGCTAAAAAATCAATTACATTTTACAAAATAAGTTAAAAATTATAAAAGGTTATATGTAAGTTGTGCGGGTCAAAAGGACAATTTTTGTGAAACTCCTCAATTAGACTATTATCTTTCTGCAGACATTTTGTTTGTTGAAATATAAAAGTATTTCACGTGTGACATGCTACAATTTTATTACTTTTGTAATTTGTGTCTTGTTTAGACAAAAATACTTATTTTTTTTTTTGCTAAGAAGGATGTACAAAAAATAAATAATAAATTACTGTTTTACCTAATTTTTAACGGCATAAAGTTAATTATATTAAAGCATGCATGATACTTCGTTTTTGTTTACCACAATTTCTTTCTCTCCACTATTTAGCCTTTAATATAACCAACATAACAGCCAGTTCACCATTAGCATAACACCAACAAGGACTAACAACGACCTCCTACTGTGTACAATAATATTTCATTTAATGTGTAACGTATGTGTGTGTGCTAACATAACAAAACATTCATAACATGGATTCTAAATTGTAACACGCACTGTGACACTAATAACTATACCAAATACACACACAGAAACACAATAAATGTACTTTTGTATTAGAGGCGTTCAACAATGTATGGGAATTTTTGAAAATTAATTTTAAGACTTCGGTGAAAAAATATTTATACGAAATTTTTG